>OZ038482.1:25042349-25249849 GCA_964036315.1 Acanthosepion esculentum
ATGAAAAGAACACATTATGCAAAGGAGATGTTTTTCAGTGCGAGGATTCTGAGAATACCATGGACAGAACATTAAGCAACGAGGAAGTTTAAAGGATTAATGGAAACCAAAAAGTTAACACTTAGAATAAGAAAGAGAGTGTTGAAATCTCTGAAATGCATAATGAGAAAAGAAGGCTTGGTAAATTTGGCACGCTCAGGATATATTGAAACAAGAGGGAAACAGCGAGTAAACGATCTTTCGTAGATGGATGATTGAACAGAGAATCACAGCTATAGTCAAAAATACAAATATTGTTAAGAATGACAAAGGATAGGAACTTGTGGAGGACCATAATAAGGTACGTCGTTAAAGAACACGTCACAAAGAAGAAGAAGAAGAAGAAGAAGAAGAAGAAGAAGAAGAAGAAGAAGAAGAAGAAGACATCTGTTTGTGATAGACAGCTTATACGTAGGCAGTACAAAGTATAATTGAGGAAAAATGGCGTTTGACAGTCTAAATCGCTTAACTCATTAAGAAATATACGTAAGTTACACTAATATTTGTATCGCATTTTTATTTAATTTCAAACGTGGAATATCGAGTCCAGGTGTTATGCAACCCTTTTAACCACGAAGCACAGCATAGCTTATTAACTGAAATATTTCGTATACAACATATACAAGTAACTTTTGTTTATTTGTTTTAATTCAGGTGAACAATGTCCCTTGACTCTGACAAAAGATTAATTCTAACCTGAAAACTGATGAAACAAGAAAGTTTAATTAAAGTTTTCATTAGCCACAAAAAGGGGATGGGAAATTATGCACACACACACACACACACACACACACACACACACACACATATATATATATATATATATATATATATATATATATATATATACATATATATATATATATATATATATATTGTGTTTTTGTTTCTGCGTACGCGTTAGGTGACATTTTCTAATTAGATTTTAATGCTGGAGATAGAGGGTTGGGTAAAGACGTTAACAACACTCTCCTGTTTTGCAATATGCGAAAACGAAGTTGTAATTATACTAATTCTCTTGAAAGACGACAGCATTAGTTCGTTGAAAAGGAAATAAAAGATGAAGCCGAAAAGAGAGAAAGTCAAAAACAAACAAACAAACAACTAGATGACAAGAAAGATGCGTGATTGGATGAAATTAAAAATCACGTTGGCATAATAGGTCGAACAAAAAGATTTGTAATTTTGTACTGTGACATACAACGACCCAACCCGACCCACCCCGCCGAAGAAATGCTACTGCACTAATTTCTGAAGAGCACCTGCAATGGCTTAGCTAAGTGGTAACTACGCTGGATATATTTCAGAGAGGTCAGCAATTCTTTCAGAAATGCAGAATTGCTGAATTTTATTTATTTTTGCTTTGATTAATAAAAGCATTAAAGCAAAACCGAGGCATGCAATTAAGGGTCATATAAATCGGAATGAAGGTTCGAATCCAACCAGAGATGATCACTTCCTCTTTATTAAGCCTCGCGAATGCACAGGCCGGTAAACGTATTCAACAGTGTTCAAAATGCAGAGGAGTATACAAATATGAGATATGGGTCCTCACATAATGTTTAGAGAAATAGTAAATAAATAAGTATATATATATATATATATATATATATATATATATATATATATATATATATATATATATATATATAATGGTCAGTGTTGAATCAGACCAGGGAACAGTAGTATTAAATAGTGGTGAATTCACATGAGAAAAAATAAGTAAAAATAAAAATAACATGGACAGCTTTTAAGCTTAAAAATCAGGTGTTCAATTAAAACACGCCACCACGGTTTCGAACTGGTGGTAAATTAACGCCCGACGAGACCGCCAGGTCGAAGACGTGGTCGCGTATTTTATTTTTATTTCCTGATTTTTAAACTATATATATATATATATATATATATATATATATAGATAGATAGATAGATAGATAGATATGTGTGTGTGCGTGTGTGTGTGTGTTTGTCTGTGTGTGTTTGTCTGTGTGTGTTTTTAATTGTTTAGTTCGAATAAAAATATATCCTAGCCTGATGATCTTTGTTCACCGTGTGGAATTAAAATTATAAGTAATATACTTTGCATTTTTTATAAACTTACCATTTGTCTTGAGCATATTTTACTGAATATCTTGAAAAGATATCGTTACTTAACTCCGAATATATTTAAATATATATCCAGTTTGAGATGGATAAATGGTCGTCGAAATTACGAAAGAACATCTTATTTTGACAGATATATTTACCAAAATTACACAATAATATCCTGAAATGCTAAAGAGTTAATTTATTCAATAACATCACCATTAGCTTCAAACAGGGTCTCCAGCCGACTTCGGAATCTCCTGCAACTCTTCTGGACGGAGTCATTGTTGAAGTTGGTGAATGCTGCCATAATCCTAGCCTTCAGTTCATCTTTTGTATTCCAAAGAGTTTTGTTGGTATCTCGATCAAATGTGCCCCATTGTGAACATTACATTTATCACCCACTGGGTAGAGTCTTTTTCATGCTAAAACTCATTCTTCAGTTCATGTCTGGAGACCATGTCCTGAAGTTTGCGTATAAGCATGAAACAGACTGTGGTTGTTGCATGTTAAACTCCATGTACACTTTTATATTTACATAGTCTCTTTCCCTGTTATTGAGCACTTTATCCCATAAATATAACATACCTTCAAACTATATTTTGTCATATATATATATATATATATATATATATATATATATAGAGAGAGAGAGAGAGAGAGAGAGAGAGAGAGAGAGAGAGACAATATTAGTGGTGAATATACACATACATATGCAATTATATATACACATACATATATGTATAAAGATAATTCCAAGAGGATATGATCCAGGTAGAACTCGATGTCCAGGACAGAATAAGGATATAATAAAAAGACTTAAACACTAATATACCATGGTCATAATTTATTCCATTGGAATCGTAAATACGATCCAATTCATCAGACCTACAGATTCAAAAAGAAAACGGAACAACAACTCCGGAAAAAATTGGTGAGAGTATGTGTGAGAGTGTGGGGGGACCTGTGATCTATATAGAGGGGTAACAGACGAGAGAGACAGGGAGGTCCGAAGGTGGAGAGGGCAATAAAATCTAACAGAGGGAAGATTTAAAGAGGGGTTTCAATGAGAGAAGGGTGCGTATTTTCAAAGATATACCTGAAGAGTGTACATTTCTTGGTGACGCACACACCCCATAGGCGATAAAATCTTATACTCCCGCCCAGAACCCTAAAACGCATACGTACACACACAATACACACACTTCTATATATATATATATATATATATATATATATATATATATATACCTCTACCTCTGCACGCCTAGGACAGCCGGTTTCAAAACTAATGTTAAATTCGCTATAATGAGATAAAGGAAGAGTTTAGATAAGCTAAATTCTCTCGCAGTTCTCGCTTAGGGTTTTCTCTTACGGAATTCTTCAACTTTCTTGTCAAATAAGATCTTCAAAAATTTAAAAGCAATGCCAATCGTTTCTCTCTCCTTGGAACCTGTCCTTTTTCTCCCCTCTGTCTCTTTCATTCTCAATAACCCCTTACTTCTTAGTGTCTTTTATTTACTTGCTTAAAGGTGAATAGATTAAAATATATATAAAAACGTGGCTGCAGATCTTCGTGTTTTTTATCACAGGATGCCTATGTAACATGTATCGGGAAAACACGTGTATCATGTGAATATTTAAAATCCAATTTTAGACTGATTATTAAAAGTTATTTTCACAGAGATAACGATAAGATTTGCTTCAAGTCCATACTGAGCGTGAAAGACATGGAAGACAACTCTCACGTCAGATAAAAAAAAAAAGAAATCTGTCGAATTTACGTCATGGGGAATGGGCATAAATACGTATGAAAAACTAACCGGTGCCTTCTTCTGGTGAAACGAAGGGACAGTCTAAATTTGCAGCTTGGATGGAAATGTTTTTTTGGAGATTATGTAGTTGAAGTTAATATTTTAGAGCTGTCATAAAGAAAATAAATTACATTGATTATATACAAACTCTTAACATTAATTCCCCGACTAACCATGTCATCCATGAGATATAAATACATTTAAAAATATGTCAGCCAAAAATAACGAAGGCAATCGTTCTGATATAATATTGTCGCCATATAAGGCGAGGATCTGCCTAGTCTTCACTTTCCAGTCTTGATAGAGTCCAACCCTTTTCCGACAGATGAAAAGTTGCAAGCCTCTCCATGGATATCAATGACGTGGCAGTGTGATAATATAGGATGGAATTGTGCACCGAACAAAGAGTTAAACCGAACACTGTTATCGTTTGCAATTTCATGGACAAGTTCCAGCCTCTTAGTTTCAAAATGGCGTGAATTTATGCGCGGCAATGCTCCTTCTCATATATCTAAGATTATCCGTGATTTTTATAGGGTAAATGGTTTTACTGAAGAGAAGATAATTGAATGACCATGATGAAGTCCTGATCTGAATCCGATCGAAAATCTATGATCAGTTCTGAAGATAAAATGATGATGAACATGAAGGTGGCAAACAATATGATGCTAAAGGAATAAAAATCAATTCTCTGTAATTTAGATCTTGCAGATGAATTATTATTTTTGACAATGAGCTTACAATTTTCTTTTTTATAATTAATTAATTTAATTTTCCTGTTTTGTCAGCTGGAGTTGTGTATTTCTTTACGATGTTGCTAAGTGAAGATTTGTTTTGCTCATATTGACTATGCTTTTGATTTATGTAGAAAATGTTAATGTTTTTTTTTTCTGTGTTCAGTGTTCCTATTGGTTACCTGAGAAAGAAAAAGTCTTATATGGTTACCTGTAAGATGGTTTTAAATACAACCGTTTCTTTCACGTTATTAAGTTTTTTAAAGAAAGGCGGACGAGAGGATGAATTCACGTGCGCTTTCATAAAGAATATTTTAATAACACTTATTTTATATCGGAGAGGATATTGATAAGTAAAATTAAGATGGCAAGAGTTTTTAACTTGTGTTTGTATATATATATATATATATATATATATATATATATATATATATATATATATATATATATGCAAATATATAAAAATAGGAAAGAACCCTAAGGTTAATAATCCAAAGTATTATTGTTTTTATTTTAAATAAACAGTGCTCAATACATAAGTAGAGCCTAAATTATAATTATTATATATAATAAAGTATTAAGTGTATTATTACTAGACTTCACAACAGCATCCAAGAATGGAAATTTATTCTCGGGCTAAGTTCATAAGTTGAAGAAGCAATTTTTTAATGTAGTTTTGAGATTATCAATTTCATTTTAGTTCTCAGCTAAGATAAAAATATCGTCGGCGTATATTTTCGGTTTAGCAACTTTTTAAAAAAACTTGTTTTCTGCGTGGGACATGTCAGTGTCTGGCCATTCGTATTCGAGGATACCCGTCTACTAGGCCAGCTAGCTTATCTCTATTTTGTGTTTGTTCAACACCCACAGAGTTCACTTGTTATACTCCAACTATGCTGAGCAGACGTTAGTTACAGTTTCTGAGTGAGAAGCGTGTTATGGAGCGTGATCAACAGTCTGAATAAGGCAATGATGACTTGTGACTTGTGACTTCCTGAAACCAAATTTCACTCACAAGTCTTGGGTCAACCCCTGGTATGGTTTTCGGCCACTTTCCAAAGGTGCCGCACGCTAAGATCACCTGCACCAGATCGATAACATCAAGAAGCCACCTTCCTGACAAAGGTGATCTTCTTGTGGTCAGAAGGCAAACGTTCTAACCACTCGGTCACGAGACCATAACCTTCACGGAGCATATATTTAGAGCAGCACGGACTGAGATGATTTCCCATATTTGCTCTATTAGTTTAAGCCTAAATTTTGCCATTAGGGTCATAGAAGGGTTTTCTTTTTAGTGATTGCATGCAATAATTTTACGAAAGGAGAAATAGGGAACAAACAAACCCCTTATTAGAATTAATGGGAGAATTAAAGCATCAACGAATCCAAAGAACCATTCGGCCCCACACCGAAGTGCATATAAACAGATTAATTTGGGTGGCCAAGAGACTTGCCTGGGAAGCTGCACCGAATTCCTTTTTAATCCATGTCAGCTGCCACCGGTATGTCTTTGAAATCAGACTTCCATAAGTTTAGACAGGGTCCAGTATAGAGATTGGTGTGAAATCAGTTAATTTTTGTTGTAGCAAGAGCCATATAAACTAATTGAAGATAAAACCCGCGAATCAATTGTTTTAATTTTCGTCGTGATGATATGTTTTTTCCTTAATATAGAACCCGCCATGGCTTCAATTTTGCACTGCTCGGAGATCAATAATACAGCGTGGACAGAGACAGTGTAGATTAAAACGGCCAGTGACCAACAACCATCTTGGACCAGCGTCAGCATTGACCATCGCAGAGTTATCCTGTGGTTAAAGCGTCGTCCCAAGACCCTGACAACGGGATCACTAAGCGTGGTTATTATACCGGCTAAAGGCGGCGGCGAAAGGTGTTACATTATTTTGTGTCCGTGACCAAGCTTTTGACCATGGATTGGATCAAGATAGAGTCCAGCTAAAATTCAACCCTGCAGTATTGCTGGTTGATCGAGTGGAGATACCACTGGGAAGTGTCCCTAGTGATCCAGTGTCAGTGGTGGTTGACACTGACTAAAAATTACCTCTTAGAACGGCAGACCAGTAGAGGTAGGTTGGTGACAAAGAGGAAATTGGAAGGTAAACTTTTTCAGGTAGCCCCTGCTGGGAAATACAGGCCTGAAGTGGAAGAAGTAGTCTTTGTTGAGGCAGTAGTGTAGGGCGTCAGAGAATGTGCCTATAATGTTGACAGATCAGGTTAACAAGACTGAGAAATTTAAGGTCCGAGTAGAGCAATTGCTAAGAGCCAACAGAGATGTGGTGGCTAACTCGGATAAGGAGTTGGGCAAACACACAAAGTGAGGATTAAAATCGATACTGGCGACCGATTAAATTAAAACCATACAGACCACCCATTCATAGTGACTACTGGTGGAAGAGACACTTAGGGACATATTAGAGTCAGCAATAGTTGATAGGTCTTCGTCTTCCTGGAGTTTTCCAATCGTGGTAGTAGATAATAAAGACGGTGGAGAAAGGTTTTGTGTCGACTTTAAGAGGTTGAATACAATCTCAAAACTACTGGCAGTTCCCCTTCCATTAAACAATGACATCTTTGCCCTTGATAAGGCAGACCGGGAGAAATGTGTGTTATGTGATGTTGTTTCAGTTCAGGGCCATGCTGTTTGGCCTGACCAACGCCCCTGGTATTTTCTAGCATTTAATGTCGACACTGCTGAGAGAGATGGAGGGCTTTTCTATGGCTTATTTGGATGATATATTGGGGTTTTCGAAACGTCTGACGAACATTTTGACCCCATTCAACGCGTGCTAGATCGGTTAAGGAGGCACGGGCTGTATTTGAAATTTCCGAAGTGACAGTTCCTGAGAGAAGAAACAAAGTACTTGTGTTTCATCATAGATAAATGATGGGGTTAAGCCTGATATGGTCAATGTGGAAGTTATAAGAGCAATGCCTGAGCCTAAAACGGTAAGGCAAGTAAGGGGTTTCATAGGAGCTATAGGCAACTATTCCGGCATTCGCGAGGCTGTGATGTGGTTAAAAATTGATTCTGAGTAGAAAAGAGTTAACCCCAAAATAGAACATACACTTGAAGAAAGAGAAAGAGCAGAGATATTTTTCTTCATGAAAATGGTACTGTCTAGATTTCTTCTCTCCAAAAGTTTATTTTTCTTATCTGTCGAGAGACTGGTATGCGGAGGAAAACTGATCTGAAGAACAATTTTCTTTCTTTCTTGAGAAATTAGGAAAACACATGTCACTAACAAACACTAAAGCAGACGAGAATTATATTTTTGTTAGCGAAAATGAATTGAGAAAGGAAAGGAAAACAATGAATCGGCTGCGAAGGTTAAGTTTATGAAAATCGATCCGTCACAACAGACAGATGATCTGGCCTATGTTTTCATTCTAGACGGCGACCGGACAAGTGATGGAAAAAAGGTAGTCTATTTGTTGAGGATTTAGGTAAACATATATATTTTCCTTGACGAAAACAGATTGGGAAATAATTTTATCTCTCGTTCGGAAGGTTAAATGAGAACAAATTTCTGATGAGGTGTCATATGTACTGTACGATTAAGACTGGAGTTATGAAAACACATTCTGTGATCCGTGGTCTGGTTTATATTTTCGATGGACAAAGTTAATTCCTGGAAAATAGAAAAGATTCACAGAATAAAAATTAATGACTAGAATAAAACTCCCCCCTTCCGCCTATGGACTATAAATTTGATTCATAACAAAAACAGTTATGCGTACCTTTGCATGTGGGCTTAGGTTGAATTGTACACGGGTAGGTAGAAGAAGAAGAATTTGGCGCCACCTGTATGAAGGTAGTGGTGTGAGAAGCGAAGTGAAGGAGGTTGGAGTTAGGGGAGGAGCAATACCAGTAACTATTCCCAAGGAAGGTAGATACTTCTTCAAATTTGGAAAGTTGATTTCGAAAGCAGAAATAAGGAACAAAGAAAGCACTTATTAGAATTAATGAGAAATTTAAAGAATCAACGAATCCCAAGAACCCCTCGGCCCCACACCGAAGTACACATTAACAGATGAATTTGGAGAGCTAAGAAAATTGGGCTGGAAAGCGGCATCGAATGTCTCTGGGATCCACGTCAGTTTCAACCAGAATTTCTCATTCAAAGACTTTGAACCCAGCCTTCCACAAATTTAGTTAAGGACCAGTGTCACTATAGAGGTTAATGTGGAAAGGGTTAATTTTGTTGTACCAAGATCTATATAAACCAACTGCAGATTAATCTCAAGAACGTCTTGTTTAAATTTTTGTCGTGAAGATATTTTTCCTTAATATAGCACCCCACATGGCTTGACCAGCGCTTCGATTTTCTACTGATCTGAGATCAAGAACACAGCATGGACAGAGACAGTGTGGATCGAAGCAGCCAGCAACCAACAACCAAATTAGACCAGCGGCAGCATTGACCATCGCAGGGTTATCCTGTGGTTAAAGCGTCGTCATAAGACCCTGAGGACCGGACCACTAAGCATGGTTACACCACTGGGTGCAAGCGGCTGTGAAAGATTTGTCGTATATATATATATATATATGTATATATATATATATATATATATATATATATATAAGATTAATTTGAGTAAAAATTTGTCACTTATCTGACTGATGTTCAGCATTCCGAATCTAGAGTTTCCTCGTCGGACCTGTCCGTCCACTCCTCAGGGGATATCATCAATTAACTGCTTATATTTCTCGATATTATGGAGTCAAAGTGTAGTAATTGATAGCGTCTGGGGTATCAAATTCTAGTCGAGTTCATTGTATTCACTTACGTGCTAATACACTTCGGAAAGGTATAAATCCATCTCCCCCCCTTCAGATATGGGTGAACCTTGGGTCTAAGAGGACAACTCTCAATTCGGAGGTTCGTTTCGGGACCTTGTGGCAAACTGTGTACCAGGTTCTGTGTCTGACGAAAAGTGTGGTTGGTTCTGCACAAGCTTTCACCATTATAATTAAAAATACATATATATATATATATATATATATATATATATGTGTGTGTGTGTGTGTGTGTGTGTGTGTGTGTGTGTGTGTCCGTTTCCGAATTGTAAAAACATGCTAATAGATTTAAGTACTGACACTGAAAACTCATTTTTGTACATTGACTGGCTCACAGAAAGTAACTCAGTTTTTGTACAACAGCTGCTCCAATTATTTTAATTTTTGCATTCATGTGTATTAACCAACCAACGATGTCCCTCGAGACGCCCGTTATTCTTTTAATTTTATCTCTTAAAAATGCAATTTTCGGAATGCTAAACTTCAGAATAGAATCGAAAGAAATATTTAAAAATTGGAAAATATATTTTCTATATTAAGCTTGAGATTACTAAATCTAAATTTTAGATTCATCTGGAGCCTAATATATTACTATAAATATGATAAATTCAGTATCTGACTATATTTCTGACATGAGGTATTATTTACACTATTTACATCATTCGGACTATTGTCCTCATTTTTGTTGCCATATTTATTACAACGTTTCGGCCTTTCAGTATCTATCTATATCTCTGAAATGAGGTATTATGTACACTATTTACATTATTCTGACTATTGTCCTCATCTTTGTTGCTATATTTATTACAACGTTTCGGCATTTCAGTATCTATCTATATCTCTGAGATGAGGTATGATGTACACTATTTACATTATTCAGACTATTGTTCTCATCTTTGTTGCCATATTTATAACAACGTTTCGGCCTTTCAGTATCTGTCTATATTTCTGAGATGAGGTATTATGTACACTATCTACATTATTTGGACTATTGTCCTCATCTTTGTTGCCATTTGTATTACAACGTTTCGGCCGTTGTACGCTCCGGCCTTCTTCAGGTTCTTGGGATGTCGAACTGCACCCTTTATTTCGCTCAAGGACACATGGAAAAGTGGATAAAGGCTTTAGTTAGATCCAGTGACTGGACCCAAATAGTGTGAGTTCAATACCTGGTTAAGCCGGAGGAGAACATGGATAGGTGAATTAACAGAAGATAACTGATAACTGACCTCACTTAGACATGGCACTTAGAACCAAATCAGTATAACCCAGCGAGCGAAATAAAGTGTTCAGATGAGTTCTACATTCCAACCACCTGAAGAAGGCCGGAGCGTACAACGGCCGAAACGTTGTGATAATTATGGCAACAAATGTTCACAAAGTAGACTTTCATTGAATCTTTAATATGGGTGTTTGTTCGATCGGTTGTTACACCAACGAAACTGAAATTCTCACACAGAATTAATTACTCACATCTTTCGCATATTTATTCGAATATACAATATTGCAAAAATATGTTTAGCGATAGAGACGACATTCCGCTAACTTGTTTACATGCTGCGACAGGAGCAACTAAATTCCTGGGTTTATTTCATGTGGTTTAATACTGGAATTTATACATACAGTGAAAACAATATAGTCCAGTATCACATACATCTGCACGCATATGTAGACGCTTCCTATTTACGCTATAGTAACGCAATTAATACGATTCTTCGGTAAAAAAAATGTATACACAAAATATTTTGTGTAAAGCTGTTTACACAGTATCTTTTTAATTCATTTCTTTCAATTTGAAAGAGAAATAATATTCAAATAAATAAAAATTAGTAAAATTTGTAGATCAGTGTTTGAAGATAAACTTAAGTCTTCATTTATATACGCATGTTCCGTGTCTGTCTATATTTCTGAGATGAGGTATGATGTACACTATTTACATTATTCGGACTATTGTCCTAATCTTTGTTGTCATATTTATCACAACGTTTCGGCCGTTGTACGCCCCGGCCTTCTTCGGGTCGTTGGAATATCGAACTGAATTAAACCCTTTATTTCACTCGCTGGGATAGACGGTTCTAGTTCCACGTGTCATGTCTAAAGGATGTCAGATATCAGTTATCTCCTGTTAATTCCACTCTACAAGTTGTCCATACAAACCTCTTACAATTTAATACTTCATATATATATATATATATATATATATATATATGTGTGTGTGTGTGTGTGTGTGTGTATGTGTCTGTGTGTTGTACATATATATGTTGTACAAGATTTATCAATTTTATTTTCATTTTGACTATTATAAATGTTTGCCTCAATATAATAATTTCTTCAAAAGAAATATCGATTATAAGTTTGCCAAAGGGCTTAAATGTTTTGTTGTTTTTATACTAACCATTTGGCCAGAATGATTAACGATGATTTAACATACAATCCTAAGTTGTAATCTTTATTATGAGTTTTAAGCATATGAAGTACTTCAGACAAATTTGTTGACCATTCATTTAAAGCATTCTTCGTCATATATCCAAAAGTTAGGTCACTTCGACATGATGTAATGGTTAACAAGCTTGTGTTGCTAGACCAATTACGACGGGATAGTGATCTCGATCCTCACTGTGTGCCCCATTCTTTCGGCTTCGTGCCTTAACGAAGCTTAGAAAATCATTTTAGTACACTTCGACGTAGTGTAATGGTTAGCAAGTTTGTGTCGCTTGGTCAATTGCAACTAAATATTGAGTTTGATCCTGACTGGGTGACCTATACTTTCGGCCTTGTGTCACATTTAAGCTAAGCTTAGAAAATCATTTGGTCACCTCGATGTGGTGTAGAAGGTAGCGAGCTTGTCTTGCTGAAACATTTACGACTGCATAGTGAGTTAGATCCTCACTGGGTGCCCCATATTTTCAGCCTTGTACCACATCTAAGCTACGCTTAGAAAATCAATATATCTAGAAGAAGTAATTTTTAAAAGAAGCTATTTTTACACTCAATATTATAAACTACTTCAAGTTGTTATTGTTTACGTCGATAAAAGTTTCACCAAAACGCGTTAATAGTTGACGCTGTTGCTAAGGACGACACACAACCTGATCATAGCGATTTTACAGTTAATAAAAAAAGAGTTATTTCCTAGTTGATTATCGTCAGAATTTTAGGTCCGCTTTTAATTATCTATGTTGTATCAAACTATAACAAATTTTGACTCTATTTTATAAGTGGACTATTTGAATATTGATGCTTACTGTTTATTACATGATAGGGCCCTAGTCGAAAATATATTAATATATATTTCAGATTTCTTTTATCTCGTCTTGAATCCTTTGGGGTTAGATACCTGAAACACAAACTGCAAAAATTAAAATATTAATTCCTTAACAGAAAAGAAATATTGGGATATATTCTGAACGAACAAATCACTTCACAACAATCCGTGTAATACAGGCGTTTCCATATTTTATTCATGGTTTCACTCTCTTTGTATTGTCAGCTCTCACTTATTGGAGTCATACAATCTATCTACCCTCTGATGTAACTCTTATAGGTCAATGAAAAAATAAATAGCTTGTAATTTTCAGTACAATGACCCAAGGACAAAAATATGCATCACTGTACAAACGTGTAATACATAATCCTGGTGACTGAAAAGCCCATGACCTGGTATCTTTAGAGTCATGCTAGCTACAACATTCCCTCCAAGTTTCTTGCTTCCCAGTCAGCTTTGATCGAAAAAAATTTACAATGATGATCACTCTGTACGAGGCCCAAGAGCCTCTCGAATTAGAGAGTTACAGATTAATAGACAGAGCGTAGGAGACATCTGGGGAAGATAACGGTTGAATATAGACTTGGACAGGTTAAGATTGTTGTAGCCAGAGAAATCTGCTCTCAGGAGTGGGTCCCCCCAAAAAGCGGTTCGTGGGAAGAAGCTGTTGGAGGGGACTTACATCTCACCAATGGAATACGAAGGGAATATAGGTAGTTCGCTACAATGTGGGGTAGCATGAATGTTAGTATTCATGGGACGACGAAATTTAGTTGGTCTGGACCCTTTCCATGGAAATAGCGATAGGTGTCGTTAGATAGAAAATAATTCGTCATCTGCAGGGACGTGGAGACGCTGGAAAGTTAAAGCTGGGCAGCTCCTGCCCATATGTGGCAGCAGTTCTCAGTTGTGGGCCTGATCTGGCTCTTGTACATGCAGAGGATAATGTCAGGAGTCATTTATTTACTGGAGCGGTACAGAGTTCTGCCTTTTTTTTCCAGCATCTTTTGCTATCGATCGTATGTACGAGTCCCACTTAAGATCTGGGTTGAGTTTAGATCCCAATAGGTGCCTAAAGCACTGGGCCACCACCCTGGAATACTCGATCATCGTGATCGGTGAAAGGTCTGAGTCCTCTCGGTGAAGATGGGACGTCAATCGTTATCTTTTTTTCTTTCTTAAGTCCTGTTCTTTTATTCTTCACTCTCCTTAATGATAATATTCTTTTTCTCTTATTCTTTCGCACTCAGCAAGCGCTTCCGTCTTAGTTACTTTATTGCCTTGCTTGGGTTCTGATCAGATTAAAAACAATATGGAAATATCCGTCTAGATTATTGAAAAAATAAACACGGAGATGAAGAGCCAAGGTGTAAAGAGGAAGAAAAAACAAGAGAAAAATCAAATTATAGCAACAAACACATTAATTACGAACTTTGGTGCACCTACGTTAATTAAAAATATCAAAATATGGTTCAATATTGTAAGTTAAATTATAGGTCAGTGATACCTATATATTCTTTTAGAAATTCATGTATTTCAAGACATTTGTAAATATTAACCTAACTTAATCTCAGAGATTGCAGTTTTTACAGGGAAGTTTTTAATGACAATCGCCGAGTGTATAAGAGTATAAGTTTGTGAAAATTGACGACATAGTGGTTGTGAGTTCAATCCCTGGGTTGAGCAGTGTGCACATGAATTCAGTGGAAACGAGTAAGCAATAAGTGAGCAGTACTAAATAAAAATAAGAACTAGACGGTTTACCTAGACATGAGCAGTGGAACGAGATAGGTCTATAGCCGTAGATTAAATAAGAAGTTCAGTTGAGAATTCACTGTAGGTTAGCCAAATAGATCTACACGAGAGAAAGGTCGGAGGAGTCAACGGCCAAAATGTTGTGATAACAATAATGAAGGGGGGGGGGGCAATATCCCGAATATAAATCGTGTAAATAATGATAACTGCTGAGAAATTTAAACAGAAGGTGGTCAGGTGATAACAGCAATAATTACGAGGACAATAGTCTGCATGTAAATAGTGTAAATAATGATAACTCCTCATCCCAGAAGGTGGTCAGGTGATGACAACAACAAAGATAAGGACAATAGTCTGAATGTAAATGGTGTAAATAATGATGAAACCTCATCCGAGAAATTATAATAAAAGGTGGTCAAGTGATAACAACGACAAAGATGAGGACAATAGTCCGAATATAAACAACTGAGCATTAAAATAAGAAGTTGTTGGGATGTCCCGCATGTAAATCGTGCAAATAATGATGACGCCCCACCCCAGACATTCAGACAGAAATTATCATCCCATTGCAGATTATTTAAAGGCGGAAAATATTTTTTAGATTGTAAAACTTTTTTGATACAATAATGGTTTAGTGATACAAGTCTTATTCACTCAGTTATGTGCCATGCGTGATACACGCTTAGGCGATCATGTATCTTTCGATACATGACTGCCATTTCTTTCTGCGGTAGACAAGTTGCCATCCAAGGCTATAGAACCCGGCCTGTACTGCTATTTACCTATAGCTGGGGCGAGAAGAATTAGATTCATACCTTACTTTACCCATAGCTATGAGGAAACGAGGTTCATGCATACCGTTTTCCAAGGGTATTTGCGTAGAAGGGAATATAACAAACAAAAACGGAATTGAGACTCTGAAGTTAAAAAGATTTAGACCATAATACAAATGAATGCAACCATACATGAAGATGAGGAAACTGTGTCCAGAGACAACCAGCGCATATAAGGCCATATGAAATTTGGAAAGAAGAAAAAGAATTCATTGTTACTAAATACATAAATATATATCCTTTCCAGATGCATGTCGACATACTCACAAATCGATCTAGAAGAGATAGAACAAAATAAATGCGATTTACTTGGCACAGATTATCGAAATTGCGAGTAAACGACTGGCCAGAGTTTGTAAATTAAATAAAACTGACACCAATAAAGAATAACGTTACCAAAATTTCAGTCTTATTCAAAAATAAAATGTAAGTAGGAATAGAGAATAACAACAAAATAACGAAGAAACAAACATACAGCACGGTCATTTACCTCACCTCCCCGCGAGGCAGGATGTGGCACAAGGCCGTTTTTAATGCGGGATTAAAACCGAGCTTGTGGCCTCAGGGAAAAATTCCCCGTAGACCTCGTAAAAACGGGGTCGGGTAGCTGTCTACCTCCCCAGATGAGACGCTGCCTTTCGGCATAGCTTCGCCTGGGCTCATCTCTGTCCGAAGGCAGAGTTCGACTAGCTTAGCAGGAGACGAATCTCCAACAAACATACAACAAAGACGTGTAAGAAAAACAACGAAATCCATGTAAAACGGAAATAAGAATTAGATCAGGCCAAAAATTGAGTACCATATTCTCCGGTTTCTATAGACTCCAAAAACGTCTCCGACTTTTGTGTGTGATGTATTATTTTTCATCCATTTGACTGTCCTGCAATAATATAGAGTGATGAAATATGACTAATGCATGGAATAATAATGCAAACACAAAATGTAGTTAGAATAAAATGTATTGAAACAAGAAAGTGTACACAATATTTACATATAGTCTTTTGTATATTCCTGGGAAGACCGTTCCTGGAGAATGTGTTGACTAAGTCGCAGTCGGGCAGAGTCTCTAGTTGGATCTCTTGATTTGCCTCCCTGTCTTCCGGTACCAACCATATTTATATCGTCGGTCCTCCGCTATGCAAATTAGGTGGATCCTACCACAACACCCCCCTCCCAAGCCTTGGAATCCCTTTTGGATTTCAAACTGGCTTCGTATATGGGATGGTGATTATGGTTATTTCTTTGTAGATCCCCTTTGCATACTTCATATCTATATGTCAATCTGCTTAATTTTAATATCTTTTCCGTTTTGGATTCACGTCCAATGGGTCCGTGAACTTTCGTTTCCTACCGGATCTTCTCGGTTCAGGAGCACTCTGCGGAGGTTCTACTTGAAAAATATCATACATTACATCAATGGGATCTTCCTCCTCATCCGGTATACTCTCTTCATGCTCTAGAACGTAACATTTTTTGAGTTGGTTCTGGTGCCTTTTATGAGTATTCTTCGGCCCTTTCGTGCAAATAGTTCATGCAAAAAATTTGTTGTAGTAATGGACGTAGGCTTTTTGCAGCGTAGTACTTCCGGCCATTTTGTAAAACTATCTACCACTATTAAGTAGTAATAATCTTCTACTGGACCAGCGAAATCAATGTGTAATCTTGTCCACGGATGATCCGTCTTGAGCCACGGTTTGTGTACTATAGGTGGTGCCTTAGCTGCTAACGCACACCCTTTACATCGATGAACCATGTTTTCGATATCCACATCCATTCCTTTCCAATATACAAAGCTTTTTGTTCTATTAATCCCCGGGTGACCCATATGAAAATCCCGTAGGATTCTTTTCTGCAACTTTTTTGGTACTACTACTCTCTCACCATATAAT
The DNA here is from genome assembly GCA_964036315.1 of Acanthosepion esculentum. Classification (NCBI taxonomy): domain Eukaryota; kingdom Metazoa; phylum Mollusca; class Cephalopoda; order Sepiida; family Sepiidae; genus Acanthosepion; species Acanthosepion esculentum. The sequence continues at coordinate 25,059,583 of OZ038482.1, forward strand.
AAAATTCCGTCACACATTAAATAAATCTCCTGCACTTTTTGGTCATTTGCTACCATTTTGCTTTTTATTTCTAAAATGAAATCATCGCTTTCAGCTTCTTTTTTGATTTCCTTTGATGTAACCGGTAGCTCTCTTACAACGTTGTTTACCATGCTTTTCACCTCATAATCTGCTCTGATAATTGCAATAATTGATTCTTCGAATCTTTCTTCTTGACTCGGTACGAGTCTTGATAAAGTATCCGCATGAATTATATTTTTGGATGATAGGTGCTTTATGTAAAAATCATAATTGAGAAGAATGGTTCCCCATCTTAACAGTCGATTTGCCGTGTAAACGGGTAACCCTTTCTTTGAACCAAAAATAGTGATCAGAGGTTTATGATCCGTTTCTAACATAAAATGTCTGCCGTTATATGGATCTATGAAATTTTGTTATGGCAAAAATGATACTCAGTGCCTCTCTTTCTATCTGTTAATAACTTCGCTCTCTGGGAGTAATGATCTCGAAGCATGTGCAATTGGTTTTCTAGAACCATCTGGCATTATGTGTTGAATACACGCTCCTACCCCGTATGAACTAGCGTCACTTGCCACTACAATATCAAGTTTAGGATTGTAATGGGTTAAAAAGAGGTCGGACGTAAGCATTTTCTTTATTTTATCAATCGGCGCAGCCAATGAATTAGATTCTACTTTTGAAATAATTCCCATTTTTTCCAACCTATCAAGTTCTTCGTTAACTTTCTCTACACTTGCGAAAGGCACGTTACGTTTCTTTTTAAAAATAGGCATAGTATTTTCCTTTAATTCAAATTTAGCTTCAAACTTGTTACATCTTCCAAGACCAGGTGTAAAGGTTTCCGGAAACTTTTTCTTTAATTCATCTTTAATGTCCTGTCTTGTTTGCGTATTACTTCCTACTTTTCTACAGAATGAGTTTAACGGTTTATCCCACAATTCGAATGTTTCAATAAAATCTGTGCCCAATAAGTTTTCTCCATTTTTCAGAATGAAAACTTTTATTTTTTTAACGATCCCGTACAATTTCATGGGAAGTACAACCTCGCCTTCGAAGTTAATTTGCTTTCCAGTTACCGTTCGAGCGAGTTTCGTTGACTTCATTATTGTAGGTGTTTTTTAAAATTTCCATGTTTTATCGTTCATTATTGTTAAATCTGACCCCGAATCGAGTTGAAATTTGATATTCTTTTTGAATATTTCAGTCGTCACATATTTCTTCAAATCTCTATCTGATTTGATATTCGAATTTGTTTGTCTAATTCGGCTATTGAATTTTTTCGTTTTACAACACGATCCTTTGTGACCATTCTTTTGGCACACGAAACATTTCTTATTTCTATATGGGCAATTTACCTCCCAGTGTCTTTCGTTACAACGTCTGCAATTATATGGTGGGACCTTTTTTCCATCCTCGTTCTTTTTATTTTCTTGTCTATTTTTAAAATACACCGAATTTTTACTCCAATTTTTCTCTGATGGGTAATTTGACTGTTTTTTTATTTTTTTAATATAAGCAATGCCAGCTTCTTCGATTTTTTGCGACTCTTTCTTTAAACTTACGGCCCGTTGACACTCCTCTGCTAACTTTTGCAGGGTAAGGTTTTGTTCAGATTCGAGTTTAGACAAAACTCTACGTCTTATTTCGGCACTCTTACTGGATACCAGTCCTTGAGCAAAAATTAAACACTTGAATTCTTCAACCGTAATATCTGCCAATCTGAAATTGTCACAATGTCTATTCACTATAGATGCATATGTTAAGTAATCCTGATCGTCGGATGTAGAGACATTCATGCATAACCATCGCTTATGCCAAAGCGACATATTTGCTCCAAACAGCTCTTTTAGCAATTTCACTGTTTCCGAGAATTCCAATTCAGTTGTTTTTCTAGGTAGAATAAAATCTACAAATTTGCTATGTTCTGCTGTACCTAGCTTTTTTAGTAATAGACAGACTCTTCTTGAATTCGACCAATTTTCACAGTCTGTGTAGAAAATATCTTCATATCGTTTAAAGTACGCTTCAAACGATTTTTCTTCGTCTGGCACATAGTTGAAAGTTTCCAGCGAATTAACTATGGTGTTATTAGAATATGAAGAATTTCCCTCATTTGCCTGATAGTTGTTTAATTTCTCCAGAGTTAACTTTTGAATTTCTAAAAGTCTTTCCTCTTGCTTTTCTTGATATTTTTGCAGCGCTATCTGTTGTTCTTGCTGTCTTTCATCTTGCTTATCTTGATATTTTTGCTGTGCTATCTGTTGTTCCCTTATTAATAAGGCAAACAATTCATGCTGACGTTGTTGACTCAATTGCTGAGATTTGAATAATTCAGATATGACTTTGGCTAATTCATCCATCTTTAGCTGATAGTGTTCATGCAACAAAGAATATACTTTTAATTTGTGTATCCACGGATATCATATAAGCTGACCAAAAAAATCGAAACAACATACGACTTTTTAATTTTATGTCTTGCTTTTACATTCCCGCCCGTGATAATCAACTTTGGTGGGTTTTTTTTTTTTGTTTTTTGGTTTGTTTTTTTTTGTGAACAGAGACCGTCGGACTTTTTTTTTCGTTTTCGACTTCTGTTCGCGTATTTTAATGACAACTTCTGATTTTATTATCAGAGGTAATTTGTAACTATATTGTTGAACAAACAAAAAAAATAATTTTTTAAAGTTCGTTACCTTTCAAAAGTCGACACGGTGTATTTGTGCTCCTTTTACTTCCATGCATGTTTTTGTAGTTGGCCAGTTTTTTTTTCTTTTTAACGGGTGCCTCATTGTAGATAATTTTTTCAATTTAAAATTACCGTTATTTGTTTACGACACCTTTCATATTTTTCTGAGTGAACGTTCCTTTATTCTTAGTCGTCCTTTAACGAGTTCTACATATCCAGAAGTTCAGAATCCTTTGTCGTTACGTTAAAGTTGGACTTTGAATTAATAGTTTTTTTTCAGCCTGGGTTCTTCAATGACTTATCCCAATTGTTGAAAACTCTCAATTATTAATTCTTTTTTTTCCGTATGGTTCGTTCTACTTCGTCGCCATTGTTGAAACTTGACTAATGCATGGAATAATAATGCAAACACAAAATGTAGTTAGAATAAAATGTATTGAAACAAGAAAGTGTACACAATATTTACATATAGTCTTTTGTATATTCCTGGGAAGACCGTTCCTGGAGAATGTGTTGACTAAGTCGCAGTCGGGCAGAGTCTCTAGTTGGATCTCTTGATTTGCCTCCCTGTCCTCCGGTACCAACCATATTTATATCGTCGGTACTCCGCTATGCAAATTAGGTGGATCCTACCACAACATAGAGTGACCCAAAAAAACGGGAACTTTTTAACAATCCAATAAAACCAAGAGTGATGGAAGAAAAATATTTAATTCATTGTAATTGAAACCTTAAAACTTGCCATTTAGGAAACAATGATGGATTTTTTTTTTTTAAATTACGTCCTTTAGATGACGTACTCCTGTACGAATGCATTCTTGAAATCTGCTGTTGAGATTCCTCATTGATCGCTGCGACATCTCAGCTGCGATACTATGAATTTCATTCGCGTTACTAAAATGACGAAATGTTTACTTGCTCAAGGTCACTGTCTCGCAGTGTTGCCACTTGCTCACGTCTGGCAATACGCACTTCAAATTTTCCCGTTTTTTTTGGGTTACCCTGTATATCTACAAGAAATACATCTCGAAGAGAAGGATACATTTAACACGAAACACTACACTTCATAAAAATCATAAAGAAACACATTTGGATTTAAGTGGCTGCACAATAATTATTAACCACAAAATAATTCACTGTGACGTAAACTGAAAACAAAACATATCGCTATCCCAATGCATAACAATAACTTTATCTTCATTATATATACCATCTAATGGGCTCATCAGTAACAGTTTACGGCCATATCACGTTGCGACTCCGGTTACCGCACGACTACCGAAATTAAGCATCGTCGTGCCTGGCAAATGCCTAACTGGGTTACCGCTTGGGAATACCAGTTCCTGTAAGTTGTGCGTGTGGTGTTAATCGGAGAGCCGAGTTGCAATTCTAGTTGGGTTCGTTATAATCACTTACGCGTAAATACCCTGGGAAAATCTATGAATAAACTTCTTATCCTCGTGCTATGGGTTAATTAATAAAACCTCTATAACTAAATAAATATTATCGCCAACATTTTTTTTAAATATTTTTGGCTTTAAATGACCTGTAAAAATACTGAATCAATCACTCATCAATAACAGAGTAAAACGAAATAAGATCACGATTACGGAAATCTTTACTTTTGATGGGGATCTTCAGTAGCAATATATTGGGATGTAATTAAACCAAGATAAAGTTCATAATATAGCTAATAGCTGCTGTTGTATGCACAGATTCTTACCCATCAACAGGCACATGTACTGCTATAGCCTTAACAATTTTCCACACTTATCACGTACAAGTATTATAAATGAAGAATACAGAACGGCATATGTGGAAGTGACTACGTCCCCATCATACTAGAATATCACAAACTAAATCTAAACAATAAAACACCACGTTGGAATATCCGTAAAGCCAACTGGGAAAAAATCATAAAAAATTGCTAAACTGACTGACACCAGAAGCCAAAAGAAACAGCGAGGAACACATTACTGACTTCACCAATACCCTTCTTTCTCTTGCTAAGGAAAACTTACCAAAACCTTGCACATTCCGAAAGTCATGGTTCGATGATCAATATTAGAAAGCAGTAAGAATGCGTCGAGCAAAGGTAAGAACATTTAAGAATAATCGATCCAAAACTTATTTGGACGTCAACAAAAACAGCATAGCCAAAAGCATGCAAAATCATTAAAGGCCCCAAACAGAATACATGGAATGGTTACACATGTAAAATATGCATGAATACAAAAACAAAAAGCAGCTGATGTACAATAATACAGGGTGTTCGGAAAGTTACTGTGAACTTTTCTAATCATATTTTTTATGTATCAGATTTCACCCGAATATGCTTTTAACAACTGAGGAACTTGTATTTTTCGTCGATTTTCATTCATATTCTTCTGTATTCTACGGGGCCTAATAGCAAAATTGTCCAATTGTTAGATTAAGCTTTGAACCGCTGGATCTTATAAATGATTAAAGATATCTTACTGGAATTCTCTTTTATATACATACTGTTATGGTCCAGGTTAGGACCAAGGAACAACAACACGAACACGAGAGTAGAAATAACGAAGATATATTACAGGGAATAATAATACAAGATGTGGAAGGTGTTAATATGACTGTCAGTCTGGTTTGGAGTGAACTATTATCGGCTAGACTCGATTTGTCTCTCTCTCTTGAGAGGCGTAGTTACATAGTGTTAGGAAGAGTCCATTCTGTAGTTATAGGTAAGGACCCATAACACCACCTCCCAAGCTTTTACCTCGCAGGGGTCTTTAATATTTTTCCTCTTCGGATTAATCATCAGGCTCTGTAAATTTTCTTTTTCTGCTTGATTTCCGCGGTTCTGAAATTGCTTGAGGACATTGTATATTGAATGTGTCAAATATTGTGTCCATTACTTCCTCCTCTTCCTGAGGTAGACCTTTAGAATCCTCTAACAGCCTCTTTCTGATCTGATTTCAGTGCCTTTTATGCGAGAACTTCGGACCCTGAATTATGTAAATCTCGTGCCCGATTCATTTCTCTATCGTACCTGGCTCCCAATAGGATGTGTTGTTTTTGAACATTTAAAAAAAACTTTCTCCCCTGGGTTAAATTTTCTTTTTGGTACAAACGATTTTGGTGATTGCATTGTCTGTTTTGGCAGTAATTTATCGAATACCGATCTAATTTTTCCGGCGAACATTAATTCCGCCGACGATAATGCCGATCGCATAGTACTGTTCGGTGTAAGTCTATACACGTGCAAGAATTGTAAAGCCTTTTCTGTTGGTACGTCATAAGCTTTCCATAGTGCTCTTTTTAATGTATCTACAAACCTCTCCGCTTGCCCGTTTGATCTTGGGTGACATGGCGGGGATTTTATGTTTCCCCGTAAAAGTTTCACAAAATTCTTGAAAATCCGCAGATGTAAATTGTGTCACATTATCGTTGACTAATCAATCAACCACTCCGAAACGATCAAACAGCTCGTGAAGGCATATTATTGTAGTCTCAGAAGTAGGTTTTCTACAAAAAATACGTCTGGCCATTTGCTGTAACTGTCTACTACAATCAAGTAGTAAAAACCAAATAATGGACCTGCGAAATCTATATGGATTCTCGACTACGGTCGACCTGTCTTAGACCATAGCTTATGAATGATCGGAGGTGCCTTGGCTGCTAAGGAACAGCCCTTGCATTTGTCCGCCATATGTATAATATCTTGATCCATGTTTGGCCAGTACACGTAACTTCGCATTAAGGATTTCATCCTGTTCTTTCCTGGGTGGCCCATGTGAAAATCCTTGAGGATTCGCCTTTGTAGCGTTTTGGGGGTTACTACTCTTTCATTATATCGCAGAACATTATCACATAGCAAAAAACTGTCTGATATATGCTTATCTTTTCCTACACTTTTTGTTTTCGTTTCCTTTATAAATTCGTCATTCACTGCTTCGTTTCTTAATTCCTGTAATGTGACGGGGAGGTCTCGAATTGTACTACATAATGATGTTCTAATATCTTCCTCATATCGTAGAGCTGCAATTACGGAATCTTCCAATGGATCCGTTTTCATTGGTATTAGCCTCGAAAGACCATCTGCATGCCCGATTTTGTTTGATGGAAGATACTCTATTTTAAAGTTATATTTTAATAAAATTTCCCCTCCCCCATCTTAGCAATCTATTAACAGTGTAGACAGGTAGACCTTTCTTTGATCCAAATATTGTCAATAACGGCTTGTGGTCCGTCTATAAGGTGAAAAATCTACCGTAATATATCTGTGGAATCTCGTAACCGCAAAAATAATCCCTTAACGTTTCTTTTTCGATTTGCGAGTAATTTTGTTCGGCTGGTTATAACATTCTTGACGCATGCGCGATGGGTTTTATTGTCCCATCCGGCATTTTATGAAGTATACATGCCCCAATACCATAGGCACTCGCGTCACTCGCGACTATTATTTCCAATTTTGGATCATAATGCGCTAAAAATAAATCTGCTGTTAGAGTCTTAATGATTTTGTGGAAAGTCTTCTGACATTCATATGATCATTTTTAAACTTTTTCCTTCTTCAACAGTTCGTTTAGGGGTGCGCGTAATTTGTGCATGTTAGGAATAAATTCTTGATAATAATTTACTAAGCCCAAGAAGCTTTGTAACTAGGCTAAATGTTTTGGAGCCGGCATTTTTTTTTTATTGCCGTGGCTCTTTCTAGGTCTGGGCTTCTTCGTTAATAATATGGCCAAGATATTTTATCTCCTTCATAAAAATGTCACATTTATTTTCCTTTACCTTAACACCGTAATTTTGTATCTGCCTGAAATCCTCTTGAACGTGTTCCCAGTGTTGTTCAATATTTTTGCAATTTATCAGGATGTCATCAAGGTATGCGATCGTGAAATCCAGTCCGCCTAGCATAGTGCCCATTATTTGCTGAAATATCGCCGGCGCGACCTTGATTCCGAATGGTAATCTCTGGAACTTATATAACCCTTTATGTGTGTTTATGCACAACAACCCCGAGCTTTCCTCATCTACTGGTACTTGTAGGTATGCTTCGCTCAAGTCTATCTTTGAGAAAAATTTTCCTCCGTTCAACTTGTGAAAACTTCCTCTGGACTAGGGAGAGGATATTGAAAATCCTTAATCGCTGCATTCAATCCTGTCGAGAAATCAGCGCATACTCGTATCTCACCCGATTTCTTTTTCACGTAAACCGTAGGTGCGGGCCATTGACTATATTCCACCTTTGTCAATATACCGGTTTTCACGAGTCTATCCAACTCTTCGTCTATTTTTTCTAATGATGCGAAAGGTACATTTCTTTTCTTCTTGAAAATGGGTTGTACATTTTCTTTAAGTTCGATTTTGGCCGCCATTTTTTTACACCTCTCGAGGCCGGCTGAAAATACTTCGGGGAAACTCTCCTTTAATTTCTCCTTCAATTTCTCTGCATCGGTCAATAACCTTTCCACTTTTTGGCAGAACGTATTTATCGGTAAATCCCAGAGGTCAAATTTCTGCATCCAGTCAGTTCCAAATACATTTTCCTTATTTTTTAGAACATACATCTTTAATTTCTAGGTCATCCCGTTGAACGTCACATTTGTGATAATCTCCCCCTCAAATTTGATTTTTCTTCCTGTTACCGACTTGCCTATTTTAACTGTTCTCAACATAGTCGGTTTGTTTAATTTCTTCCACGTCTGTAAATTAATAATGGTTAAATCTGATCCGCAATCCAATTGTAGTCTGATTTTTTTGTTTAACATTTCTACTTGTACGTATTTTCGTATATTTATCCCGTCCGCTTGGTCAATTCTAGTGACTCTTACTCGGCTTTTGGTGCCTTTTTTGTTCTACAGTGCGAACTTTTATGTCCCACTTTATTGCGCGACAGACAAGTCTTATAGCGGTATGGACAATCTTTGTACCAATGCAAAGTCCCACAGCGATAGCATGGACTGGGTGGTGGTTTCTTCTGCGGTTTCATTTGATTTTTGTAGTAAAATAATTGCTTTATTTTTGAGGATGGTAAAAAACGTGTTTGCCGTTGTACTTTTCGTATGTGAGCGACGCCAGACTCTCCGATATCTTTCGAATACTTTTTTACACTTATACATATCTGACAGACCTCAGCCAATTTTTGTAGCGTCAATTCTGGTTCACTCTCAAGTTTTCTTAGAATTCTCCGTCTGATCTCCGCATCTTTAGTCGAAACCAGGCCTTGGACGAATGTCAAACATTTACAATTGCTAGGGCTGAGTTAAGATAACTTAAAGTCATCGCAGTGTTTGTTTACTACGGAAGCGAATGTTATATAGTCTTCGCTATCCTTTTTTGTTAAATTTAAACATTTCCACCTTTTGTGGAATAGTGATGTGTTCGGAATAAATAATTCCGTTAAAAGTTTCACGTCTTCCTTGAAAGTCAACTCATTCGTTTTTCTCGGTAGGACGTAGTCTACGAATTTAGTGTATTCGCTTGACCCTAGTTTCCTCAGTAGGAGACGTACTTTTTTCGCGTCTGACCAATTCCAGCAATCAAACTCATATGAATCTTCAAATCTTCTGAAGTAAGCCGCGAAGGTTTTGTCTTCGTCCGATGCCTAAGTGAAGTCTTTCATAGAGCTCCATATAGCATTTTGCGAGAATGCACCTGCATTTCCAGAATTTTGTCCTTTATTTGTTATTGCCCGTAGTAATAATTCTTTTAGTTCGAGTTGCCTCTCTTCGTTTTTCTGTTGAATTTCAAATTGTTTTTCTTCGAGCCTAGTCTGTCTTTCCTCATTTTTTTGTTGCTGCTCGAATTGCATTTTCATTAGTTCCAATATGGTTACCTTAAAGTCTTCCATGATTACACCGTAATTTTGTGGAACGATTTTTCCTTTTTTTCTCAATGTAGACTTCAGGTCTTTGTCGCTGTTGTTCTGGAACCTTAGTACGAAAAGATTTTCCTGCGGACACTTCGATTCTGTTCTAGCTGACAGGTAAAATTCGTGTCTTCATTACCACTGTTAAGGTTCATGTCCAAAAAAAAGATTTTTTCTTTTTTTTTATCTTCGCGTAGAACTTTTTTTTTTCTCAATACCTCCGATGCCTCTGTTATAGACAACCGATAGCAAAAAGTTTGTTTTTTGTTTTTTTCACTCAGGTTAGGACCAAGGAAGAACAACACGAATTCAAGAGTAGAAATAACGAAGATATATTACACAGAATAATAATACAAGATGTGGAAGGTGTTAGTATGACTGTCAGTCTTGAGAGGCGTAGTATACATGTGTTAGGAAGAGTTCATTCGGTAGTTATAGGTAAGGACCCATAACGCATGCATACACACACACACACACACACACATACACACACACACACACACACACATATATATATATATATATATGTATGTATCTTATCAAGTCAAGTTGAATCAACCTCATCACTTGATAAGTCACCAGAAGTGTTGAAACAAAATGGCTATTTTTGTAGTGGTTTTATAACACATTTATGTTATAATTTTCGAATATTTGTATTTGTTCTACACTGTATTGAGTACTCCTTTAATAATAGTATTTGTTGGTTATTGTAATTTATTCCGTATACTCCAATCCTATACTTGGGTATATATATATATATATATATATATATATATATATATATATATATATATATATATAGTAACAAAATTTTTAAGTGCATCATTCGGTATTATTCAAATCTAAAATACATTCATTTTTTCCCCTTATTCTTCAGTATCTTAGCTGCCAATTTTTCATCCGCGAATTCTTTTATCCTGGCTTTGCCCGTTCTCTTTTTAATTTATCTTAATTTTTACTCTTCACTTTTTATCCCGATTTTTTTTTTCTTTTGAAGAAAGAAAAACGTAAGACGAATTTAAATCCGCCTTAGCTTTTTCCCTTTTGTCTTTTGAATGTAATTCATCTGTTCTACAACCTGTCTTCTCTTTTGGGAACATAGTTTGTGGTTATTAGTTGACAAGTTTCGGTCCATTAATACAGGAATTCATTCTCCTGTTTTTAACCAATGCTCTCTTTCAATTATATCTCATAATGATATTCACTTCTTGGAGTAGAATTCTATTTTGATCGTTATTCTAGCAATATTTGGTCTCAATTCCATCAAGAAACTCTAGCCTTCCACCCAAGAATACGCTGAAAGCCATTGGCGGAATTTTGTTTTTCTTTATTCTTTCATTCTTTCTTTAAGAATGTCCCTTATTTCCTTTCATTTACTTCTACGTGAATCCCTTGTCTTTCCTCTTCAATATACATATTTTGTTAATTATGACTACATACCTTCCTTCTTTCTTTCATTGTTTCTCTTATATTTTTGCTTGTTATATTTTATCTTCGTTCATTTCCCGTATTTAAGATGAGATCCCTTTCTTCATTTTATCCATTCTCTCTTTCCTCAAGCCTTCCTTTCTCCCTTCCTTCATTTCTCTTTCCTTACTATTTTTCCTCCGTTCATATTTTTTCTCTAAGTTATCTTCTCGTTTGAAGTCGTCTTTTCTTTCTAACAAGAATCCTCCCAAATCTAATGTCTACATTTTTTTTCTCTTTTTTCGCGCATTTAAAATTCCCGCCATTATTTTCTCGGTCTTGATATTCCCTTTCCCGCCAATCTTTTTCCTTTTTTATTTCTTTCAAAACACCATCAATATTTTGAGGTGCAGTTGTAAGCCTCATTCTGGGGTTATGAGCAAAGTAATTCGTATACTTTTCAAACACATAAAATCTAAAAACATGCCGTTAGCCAAAAGGTTGATCGGTGCACCTTTTACATCTGAAAATATTATGAAAACAATTTTTTTAAAAATTACCCAGCAGAAAAGTTTCAAACTTATCAGGGTTGGGTGATTATGATGCTCATGTGACTATATAAAAAATGTACCAATTTCCAGTTTAGCAAAAGTTATATGTATGTATATATGTATAAATAAAATATATACAATATGTATCACCAAATATAGAAAATATAAAACAAGGAAAGACCAAACGAGAAAAAAAATTGAATTCTTGAAGAGGAAGGAGAAGAAGAAAATCAAAGAAGAAAATAAAAGACAAAAAAAAGAAAAGAAAAGAAAAGAGGAAAAAGAAGATGAAGACGAAGAAAATAAAAGATGAAAAGGAAGATGAAGAGGACGAAAATAAAAGAAGATGAAAATAAAAGAAGGAAAAATAAAAAAAGACGAAGAAGAAGAAAATAAAAGATGTAAAGTAGAAGAAAATAAAAGATGAAGAGGAAGATGAAGAAGAAAATAAAAGATGAAAAGGAAGATGAAGAAGAAGAAAATAAAAGATGAAAAGGAAGATGAAGAAGAAGAAAATAAAAGAAGATGAAAATAAAAGAAGAAAAAATAAAAGAAGATGAAGAAGAAGAAAATACAAGATGAAAAAGAAGATGAAGAAGAAGAAAATAAAAGATGAAAAGAAGAAAATAAAAGGTGAATAGGAAGAAGAAGAAAATAAAAGAAGATGAAAATAAAAGAAAGAGATGAAAATAAATGAAGAAAAAATAAAAGAAGATGAAGAAGAAGAAAATAAAAGATGAAAAAGAAGATGAAAAAGAAGAAAATAAAAGATGGAAAGGAAGATAAAGAAGAAGAAGAAAGTAAAAAATGAAAAGGAAGATGAAAAAGAAGAAAATAAAAGAAGAAAAATAAAAGACGAAGAAAATAAAAGAAGAAGATGAAGAAAATGAAGAGGAAGTAGAAAATAACAAAAAGATGACAAAGAAGAAGAAAGTAAAGGAAAAAGAAGAAAATTAGAAAAAGATGATGAGAGATAGAACGGGGAGAGGGTTAAAAGAGAAATAAAAAAAGAGAAGTAACGATAATTACGGTGGAAAACAGCCAAATATGTAGTCAAAAAATGAAAAAAGAGGGAAAATATAATTGAGAAGAAGAAAACTTCTTTATATGCCGTGTCACCTCAGGAATGTCCTTCGTAGTTCTTAATAAATTCTGTGTTTTCTTTATTTCTGCTAAGCCTTGTTCTGCTATCTATTTACTCAAGACCATCAACTATTCTACGTGCTGTTTTCCTCTGAACAACCTACCCTCAACCTCTCCCGTGAATATCAGATTTTCTAAGACCTCCTTCCTCATTATATGACTTGCATTATGTTGCTCACATGTTTAGTCCATGGTATCCTCAGCATCCTTTTCCTATTTCTGTTGCTTCAAGTCTCTTCTTCATCGTTGTGGAGATTAGTCAGCATTCACTGCGTTCACCTTTTCCTGTCTCTTAATGCTATACTGAGCTTCTGGAATGCATCTTTGGCTATCCCAGAGGTCTACAATCTTTTCGAGAGAGCGGACCAGACAGTTATGCAGTGTCTCGGAGGAGGGCTCTGATATCAAATCTACTATAATAAATAGTTTCGATCTCATACCGGTCTAACCAGAATGCTGCCTTGGTCTGGAGGTTTAAAGAAAAAACAACGAAGTAAATATTATATTATTTAAATAAGGTTCCTTACTTTATTGCAGGAATAACAGGATAACAACTAACAATCAACAAAAAAGGCAGTAAGTTTAATTTGGAGGTCCGGACAAAAATCCTTCGTGGGCTCAATGTGGATCGGAGGCCGGAGGTTGCCGACATCTGGGCTATCCCAATACGTCTTAGGATTTCGGTGTTGCACTTTTCGTCCTTTGTTAGAACACTTCACAGCTATTTCAAATTTTGTACTTGTTTGATTTTAATTACTCCGCTTAGAAATATTCATTTTCAGCTCATTCTTTTGCTAGAAACATGCTTCCTGTCTTCTTGTAGTTTATGTTTGGTCTTTTCACGTAGTTCTCCTTCACTAAATTCTGTAGGAGATTTTTGTAGTTTTCTTTAACAGCATCATCTGCATATCTTATGTTGTTAGCATTGTAGCCGCCAATAATGAATCCCGGTAGGCCTTTTAATTCCGTCAGAATTTTCTCACAGTAGAGGTCGAATAAGTCCGGTAAGAAGACGCATCCTTATCTTCCAGCGTTTTCTACTTTCGCGTGCCTGACGAACTCATTTTCTATTCGTATGCCAGTGATTTGCTGCTATTATACGTTATTAAACCCCAGTTTACGAAAAGTTTAATTAGATCGATTGACTTTTGTATATCAGTGGAACACAGTATTATGTACAACGGGGTACTACAAAATTTCCGTTTAAATTCATTTGCCAAATTCTGACCAAACATCAGATATTATTGAAAGGACTTCTTTGTTGTGCCGAGATCATTTTAGTACAACTCACATATCACGAAGAGCTTTATCTATGTAAAATGTGTGATCTTATGTTTCTTTTTGTTTTTGTCTTTTGCATAAAAAGTGAATAATGCCATGAAGCCATTTCTGACCTTAGGCCTCTAGTTGGGACACGTAAAGGAATGTTGATACAACAGAAATCAAACAAAAATAATAATAATAATAATAATAATAATAATAATAATAATAATGATATTAATAGTAATAATGATAATAATAATAATATGATATTAGTGATATGGCAGTCCCTGCAGACTGCAAGGTATCTTTGAAGATATTCGAAAAGCTGTCAAAATACAAAGACCTTGAAATAGAAATCTAAAAAATGTGGCACATGGGAACATCAACAATCCCTGTTGTAGTTGGAGCGCTAGGATTGGTTGGAAATTATTCCAGTAAACTAATTGAAGGGATCCCTGGAAGTCCATGCCTCAAAGAGATACAAAAAATAATTCTGACAAGTACAGCCCACACTTTACGAAGGGCTTTATCTATGTAATTATTATTATTATTATTATTATTATTATTATTATTATTATTATTATTATTATTTTGCAGTGGAAAGGGTCATGATGCCATTTCTAACCTTAGGTCCCTGGGCGGGACCCGGAAAGAAATATGTAAACGCCAAATATCAAAGAAAATAATAATAATAATAATAATAATAATAATAATAATAATAATAATGATAATAATGATAATGTTAATAATAATGATAATGATACTGATGATAATAATAATAATAATAATAATGTTAATAATGACAACTAAAGAGGAAGCCTCCGAATAAAGAGAGGGAAAATAGAAAGAGGAGTAGGTTAAATGTATTTAGGAAAAAGAAAAGATACAAAAAAGAACAATCATGAATAATAATAATACTAATAATAATAATAATAATAATAATAATAATAATATTTCTTCCTCACAAATCGCTTTGCGCATACCAACGACCATTAAGAGTGTGCAGGTGGCAGCGCCGCTTGGAACAGCTCGTGTGCCGAGGAAAGTCTTTAGTTTCTAAGCGCCATTAATCGACCGAAATAACTAAGAGTCATCATGATAACAAATAATAATAATTCTTTCAGTATCGTTATTTACTAAGATTAATTTTATCCAACAGAATAGTGAGAATAGAAGGATTATGTTGCTTCATTATTCCAACTTGTAAGGCTGCGGGGTTTGGAAAATAAAAATCACTACTCGATATCTATTCAGTCTCCAGGAACTTTTGTTTGATTTCTGTGGCTGCATTTTTAGATGAGTTCTAATACTTTATTTTCCTCCATGCAGAGTTTAGAGTTTTCGGATTTTGGACAACAATAGTTATAATTACTTACGGAAACCAACACATCCCCGATACTGAGCACTTTAACCTATAAATATAGCATAACATAAAACTATATTTTATCATATATATATATATATATATATATATATATGGTGGACACTCCCATCGTATTCGACGTATGAATGTCAAGCAGCTCAGTTCCTAGGAACCGACAGCTCAGACAACAGCACATATGATTTGATTTCTTTGGTGAAGGCTTTGTGCAGAACCAACCACACTTTTTGAAGGGCTGAATATAGAGATCTGGTGCACCAAATACCACAAGGTCCCCAAACGACTCTCCACACGTTTTGAATTCAGAGTTGTCCTTCTCATAGACTAGTTGCCATAATGTAATGGATTCGACTGGAATATATATATATATATATATATATATATATATATATATATATATATATATATATATATATATATATATAATGTATCTTGAGAGGAGATATTTTACTATATTTAGTTTATAAGAGAAAAAATTTATATTTCATGCAATCAAATTAAAATTTATTAAATTTAATAAATTTTTATAAATGTTATGTATGACTTCCGTAATTCAGCTTACGGTTACATCACGTTGAAACACTAGCTCCGGTAAGATCACTGATGTTAAGCATCAGATGTGCGGCTGGTGTAATGAATAATGGATCAATTTTTTTTTAGTCTGAGAGCCGTTTTCCAATTCCAGTTACATTCGTTATAGCCACTTACGCGCAAATGCCCTTGGGGTGGTATGAATCCACCTCTTCTTCACCCTGACATGGGTTAATGTTTATGATTTCTATCACTAATTCGACAATTTAAAGCTATTATCTGGCTTTAAATAACCTGCAAATGATTGATGAGCCGTAAGAAATGAATGAGTCAATCAATATGTAAAAGTTGAAATATCATTCAAATGATACACTCCAAAGTAAAATTATATTATATTGCAAATTTAATAGACCTTTCTATTCTCAGCCACTGGCCGCAGGTATTGAAAGCATAAAATGCCAACTGTCTCAGCGACAGAGTAAACTGAAGGATGAAAGACCACAAAAATCTCCTGAGCCGACAAAACATAGAAATGAATACAATATGGAAACCAGAAATAAGCTGTGCTAGAGAAAAGCAATGAATAACAACAAGAAATTGCAATATAAGCTCTTGTAAAAAATGCAATAATAATAACAAAAATTGTAATATGAGCACTGGTAAAAATGGTTGCTGAGACATTAGTTTTATAAGTCCTAGCGAACGACGAAAGGCAGTAAGAAAGAAATCTAAAAGAAAGGCAGAAAAAAAGACGAAAGGGAGAATGAAATTCATTTATATGCATACATACAGATAGAGGAACTTATTTGAGGACAAATATTTGCTCAATAATTTACAAAAAAATGATTAATATATGAAGAACATAGATAAAGAAGACAAAAGAAGTAAATAAAAGATTAACGAAAAAGAGATATAAAAAACAAATATATATATATATATATATATATATATATATATATATATATATATATACAGAAAGAGTATTTCTGAGCCAGATATTGACTCATAAAAATAGGGCTCATAATTAGATAGATAGATAGATAGATAGAAGATAGGAACAGACTGTTAGATAGATAGTAACGTTTATATTAGCCTTTTCCTTATATGGAAACCAGCTAAAACTCTTGCACTTTCAACTGATTGTAATAAACAGAAAAATATCTACGAATATGAAAGGATTATTCTCCAGGCATAATGGTTTTAATTTATTTAATCAGATATGCCTTACATACAGAAAGAGTGTTTCAAAGCTAGATATTGTCTCATAAAATAGGGCTCATAGATAGATAGATAGATAGATAGATAGATAGATAGATAGGAACAGACTGTTAGAGAAAGATAGATGGTAATGTTTATGTTAGCCTTTTCCTTACATGGAAACATTCGTAATGACTGACCGTTTGAAATTTATAAAATGTTTCTCATAAAACAATTTTTCGTGAAAATAGGTTTCTCATGTCCAGTAAATGTTATATCTCTTTCCAGTATTGATAGGAGGTTTTCCTTCGTAACCTTTCCTTTGATGAAGTGTAGAATTCCAGCCTGTTGTTTGTGGCATTATTTTCTCTTCGAGTTACATGTGGTATTCATTTTAATTGTTACTGCTGTTGGAATTCCTCAGATGATGTGGTTTACTTTATTTGGTACAGTTCTTTGTCATTCTGTAGCGCCATTTCAGAATGTTCGCAAATTGTAGGTGACTGGCTGCTGAGTCCATATTTTTCCGCAGCACGTCTGACAGAAGCTGTCTACAGAGGCATATCCTTGAAAAACTTCAGAATGCTAGAGGATGTATTCCTATAAATACGAGGACGCGTGTTATTTATGCATGATGGAGCTCCAGTACATGGTAGTTACATTTTTCATGATGCACTGGCTGGCATCTACCATGAAAGATGGATAGGCGGGAGAGGATAGCTTCTATCGCCTGTGCGTTGCGCCGACCTCCGTCCATTGGATTTTTAGCTGTGGGATAATCTAAAATGATTGGTTAATGCAGCAGATATTAATAATGCAGAGACACTACTTCATCAATGTGTGTGTGCTGCGAAACTATTCGAAACAGTGTGGTAGTATTTGAAAGGGTCCGCGAGTCAATGATACGATGGGCGCATGCGTGTGTATAAATAAGCGGAGGCCATTTTGCCGTGCTGATGTACATCGATGGCTTTTGGGGCATATATTTATATGGACATTTTACCTTGTTTTAGTGTCAGGAACCCACCCCAACGTTTGTAAAAGTATTTTGGTAAACCAACAGATCTATATCCGTTATATATATATATATATATATATAGAGAGAGAGAGAGAGAGAGAGAGTTACAGACAGACAGAGATGGATAAAATGAGCAGATAAGATAGCTACCTAGCTAGAAACAGAAGTATATATATATATATATATATATATATATATATATATATATATATATATATATTTATATATATATATATATATATTTGTCATCCACAGACAGATGTTTCACAGCTCATCAGTGTGGCTAGACGTCCGGTTGCCTCTAGCTAGGATCGAAACCCGACTAAATTTGCGTCAGTCCGAACTTCTCCCACTAAGCCGTAAGCGTACGGGATGAGGGTGAATTTTGGCGTGTTTATTTTTAGATTCAGATAAACACATAGTGATTGAGAGTGACTCAATTCTGTCGAAGAGTCGTGCAGTATTAGCTTAAATAGTCACTGTTTACAAATTTACACCTCAAACCAGAGGGCTCAACCGAAATTAATTTTTCAGGAGCTAATATTTTTGTCATCCACAGACAGACTGTTCCGCTGTTTCACAGCTCATCAGTATATATATATATATATATATATATATATATATATATATATATATATCCACATACAGACTGTTTCGCTGTTTCACAGCTCATCAGTATATATATATATATATATATATATATATATATATATATATATATATATATATATATATATATTTCGACCAATCTTATAACAGCATGGGATATTTTCCACCCCACAATTTTTTTAATATCTTAAACCAGTAAACTTTTTGGGTTTATTTTTTTCCATTTTTTCCAGATTTTCAGCTATTCCATTTAGCCATGTTGACACCATTTGTTGTAAGAATCATTGAAAAATCCTTTGAGTTATTTAGCTAATAAAGTACAGGTTGCAGTCGTTTTCTGTCACCTCCCTACTATGTCTTCGCAACTGAGCAATGTTAAGACGAAAGAGATAATTCAGGTCTTCAGTAATGGTACCAATATTCCTTCTTTAGCTTCCATCAAAGTCCATTCAAGAACCATCAAAAGAACGGTTAAGTTTAAAAAAGAGTGAACAACAGAGGCGGAACCTGGATCAGGATGTCACAACAGCAAGATGGATCATCATTTCAACTTAGAGCTAAATACATTCTTATTGTTCAAAGTAAAGTTCAATAGTGTTCTAAACATCTCGGAGGATTACAGTAAGATATCTTTAATATTTCTAAGATACAATTGTTCAAAGCTTAATCTAACCATTGTACAACTTTGCTGTTACACCCGGTATATATATATATATATATATATATATATATATATATATATATATATATATAATGATGAAATCGGAGACATTACAAATCCATGGTAATAATTTATTTCACGAGATCAATCAAAGCCCGTCATCATTTGTTTCGTCTGTTGAGACGGGATTTAATTAATCCCGTGAAATAAATTATCATGGATAAGTCACCGCTTTAATCCTTATTATATTGGCCATCTTCTTACATTGAGCTCTTTTGATTTATACCCTCTTTCGAATTATCTACTCATTATCAAATAATATTGTATATATATATATATATATATATATATATATATATATATATATATATATGGAGAGTGAAATAGAGACAGATAGACAGACAAATGTGTACTAAAATTAATAGAGGACGACAGTTTAGATACTTTAATGCGTTTATAGATAGATAGATAGATAGATAGATAGATAGATAATGAACACGCTGAAATAGATAGATTCTACAACGAAGAAAAAAGAAACTAGCTAACGAAAAACAAAATCTATACACAGATTTATATAAACCCATGGAAAGAAAGAATGGAAGATTACATAAGTACAATTATATAAATGTCGATTTGACTGTAATAACAAATTACAATTTGACTAAAGGGATCTCTCTAATAATTGAATATTTAATGAGATTTTTACCACGTTGGTTCTTTGCCTTTGGCCTTTCTCATCACATCAAGGAGGAATTTTTTCCTCAACCTTGCCACATTCAGTTCCTAATCTCAGTCGACTCTATTGTTTAATGAAATTTTCTATGGCCATAGATAGGGGGTGCGAAATGTATGTAAATTGAAAAAACTATACATACATCCCCACACACATAGAGACACACACCCATACGCACAAAAAATCAAGTCCTTGTCAGAAAAGATATATATCAAAACTGCATTTCTGGGCGTCCCCCCCCCTAGTCCACAAAGAAAAAATATTTGTGTTTAAACAAAAAGTAAAACGTAACATAATACAAATTGTCCTACGGTAATTCTTAAGTCGATATCTTTTTTCGTAAATGGTATTAGTTTACTGCATATGTTTCCATAATTGTTTCAGTCTTTTATTCCTACGAATTTATGCCATCATTATACTGTTCCGTGTATGGAATAAGTGACTGGCCAATTCTACCAAGACACGTATTCAACTTTCATAATGCATTGTCTATGATATCAAATGTATTCATAGATTTCATGAAGTTGAAATTGAAATTGTAAACGAGAAACAACTGAAATTAGAGGGCATTGTTCCACACACACACACACACACACACACACACACACACACACACACACACATATATATATATATATATATATATATATATATATATATATATATATATATATATAATGTGGGTATATATAATTAGATAGATATGTGACAACTAAAACATTTTTTTTTCGAACAAAATTGACCGTCCAGGATAATAATGGCAGATAATTATTTAAATCAGTCATTCAAGTCCTTCGGTTGATATCAAGAAACAGCACATTACTACTACTACTACTAGTAGTAGTAGTAGTAATAGTAGTAGTACTACTACTACTACTACTAATCTGTTAAATACTCCTATACTAAAAAGAAAATTAAAGAAGTAGATGAATAAATTTGCTTACCTAACTGTTGAAAATATATATCTACAATCTTATTCTTCCAGGTGATCAGAGATACGGCATTCCATGGCCAAATTACTTATATATATATACATATATATATATATATATATATATATATATATATATATATATATATATATATATATATATATATATACGATAATTAAGAGAAAAATTGTTTTTCGAGCCAAATCAGTCGGCTACAGATGCAACGTCGAAAGCCTCTCGCTATTTCCATGGCTGATGATTACATTCTTTGGTTCAATCTGCCCTGACCTTTGGCATTGAGACACGCCATGCTAATTACGCAAGGATGAATCCTCGACATACCCTCCATATTTCATTAGTAAGAAGTACGTTCCACTCGAATAGCTTCTTCCCAAGAACTGCTGCTTTCTGGAGCAGACATCCGACAAGATCGCTTTCCCGTTCACTACAATTTTAATTTCTTCAAGTCTAGGGTAACTGTTATTTTTCCTTCATAATTTCGTGAACAGCATTTTTTGTCTTCATACAACACCCCGAAGTAATGCTCTACCTTGAGTGGCTCTAGAGCCTTGTATTGTGTGAATATTAATATTTAAATGTTCTTACATGATCTTGTAGAAGATTTATTCTTTTACACGAGCGCAACGTAGGAAGGCTCTCGCTATTCTATCGCTATCGCCATGGCAAATGTTCTGATGAATTGTATTCATTAGTTCGACCAGTTCAAATCTTTGCAACTAATACACGCCATGCCACGTACACAGAATCGAATCATCGCCATTTCCGGCGTATTCCATCGGTAAGAAGGAGTTTTCTATTCGGACCGCTTCTTTCCAAGAGCCGCTGCCTTATGCTGCTCAGAACACTACAGTCTTAACCGTTTCAATCCTAGGGTCAACATTTATCTATCATATTTATCCTCATAATCAGCATTTACTTCCCTCATTCACCCACCTATTTATATAACAATCTTATTGAGTTACCATCTACCTTGAGTGTCTCTTGGGCCTTGTATGTGATGAAAATTTATTTTTAAAATAAGCGGCCCAACATTTAGAAAAATTCTTTAGAGATACTTTGATTGTTATTTTATTAATATAAAAAATAGATTATGCCGATATAAAGAATACAATGCAATAATAAAGAATTAGTTCATGAACTGCAATTTTGTCTTCATAGAACACCCCCCTCTCTTTTGAGTGACGCTTGAGCTTGTATTGGGTGAATATTAGTATTCAAATATTTCTACATGGCCTTGTGGAAGATTTATTAAAGTACACTCTACAACCCTACTCACACAAGCGCAACATCGCGAGAATCTCGCTATTCTATCGCTATTGCCATGGCAAATGTTCTGATGAATTGTATTCATTGGTTCAACCATTCGCCCTTGCAAGGAGTATTGCTGCCATATATGTTCTGGAGCCGCTGCTGTTTGCCTCAAGGGTTCTTGATAAGATCCACGGACGGATATGCAACGTAACTGGCCCTGATCTGTCATCTCGTCTGCGGTCGCTCGCTCAGTCTTTTTTACAAAGACTTTCACGGTAATTGCTCCGCTGAGCTGCTTTCGCTGGTTCCCAGGCCTCATGAATTTAAGCGTCCTACGAGGCTGGCATCCCGTTCCCACCCCTTCACCGTTGAAACTGTTAGATGTAGACGTCTCTTCTACTCCAATAGCTTCATGTCTCGCACCTCTCGCCTGTGGAATTCCATTCCTTATTCCTGTTTTCCTGACAAATATAATCTCCAACTATATATGTGTAACGTCAATCGACATCTCCAACTGCCTTGATCTATCCACTTCCCTTTTCCACATCCTTTCCCTTCCATTCCTATCGGCTCTCGCTCCAAATCTTCTGTAACCCCCTTGCCTTGATCGATCCACTATCTTTCTCCACACGCTCTCCTTTACCACTCCTATCTGCTCTTCCTCCAAACCTTCTGTAACCCCTTGCGTGCTAGCGGCTCCCAGCCTTGCTGGGTGTGAAAAGCTTTAAAAAAAAGTGAGACCTTTACAACTAAAACCACCATGCCAAGAATCGAATCATAGCCATTTCTGTCACTCAATCATAAAAATGTCTTCGTCAAAATTGCATGGCTTCATCCCACCTCATTTTGTCTATTAAAGAACAGTCACGCTTTAATTAGATAAACTCCTCTAGGAATTATTTGATGTCTTCAAATTGTTGCAGCCACTTAGCCTTTGAGGACAAGTACAAAAGATGAGTTTGAAGGTGAGAAATCTGGAAAATACAGCTGAAGAAATTCTGATTCCATAATTATTCGTTGCAACGGATTTGCATCATGAGGACACGTGTTATCATTATGCACCGGTCGTAATTTTTATCAAAAAAATTATTAATATATGAACTCGTCCTTTAAACGAGTCAGTTGCTCACTATGTCAGTGTCCAGTAGTAGTAGTGTGTCAGTGTTTACTTTATTTGTAATTAAGACGCTATTTTTTCATCTCGTTTTGTTTTACGGCATATTAACCTCAATGGGTTATTTAATGCTGACAAGATTTTTATTACTGGTAATATATATATATATATATATATATATATATATATATATATATATATAAAGTGAACATAGAAGTCAAAACTTAGAGGCGACAGTTTGTTTCATACTAGCTGCAATCCTCGTGGCCCGATGATTGCATCTAGCATGAAACAGTCTGTCGCCTCTAAGTGTTGACTTCTATGTTCACTTTTATATTTACACACGCTCTATCTCTGATATTGAGCACTTTATCCCATAAATATAGCGCACTTTAAGACTATATTTCTTCATATATATATATATATATATATATATATATATATATATATATATATATATATATATATATATATATTCAAAAATGTTTTGCTAGTAATATTTTTAAAAATGTATTGCTGGTAATAATCGTTTACAAAAATATATTGCTGGTATTAAAACCTATTTTTACACTTTCATTGCGTTTTGACACCTATTTAGGGTTAACTATTTGCCCATAGTGCTTTACCGTAGGTCTGGGTAGACCTGGGAAAGCAGTAACGTGAGAACACAACCCCTTGATCAGAGACTTTGCTGGATGTAGTTTATTGTCTTACCTAAGATGCTTTTTTGATATCGAACAACGGATAATTTTTTTCCGAAATATTCCAGAATGTGTTCTCTATTTTTGGTGTTTATTTTTCCTAAATAATTTACACAAAGTAATCCAGTAAAGCCACTAAGATGCATGTGGCTACTGAGTGTGAAAGAATACAAGAAAAAGAAAAAGATAAACATTATTCAGGAGAGAGAACAATAAAAGAACAGGAATTAAGAAGATAGAAGATAAACACTGATATTTTATTTAAGATCAAACTTGACTGAAAAGCAAGAAACCGGAAGAGATTTCTACAAGCGTGAAGCTTGTAGAAATCTCTTCCGGTTTCTTGCGGCAGAACAAAAACTGTTAGCATAGAAGTTACGGTTACATCTAGCTATTTCAATTGTAAAATAATGAGACTTACCATCAATCTAGTTCTGTGCTGGCATTCATAAGGTTTAGGTACCATAGAGGAAATTTCATCAAACCAATTTCTCATGAAAGTATTTATAGAATAGACACGGAGAAGCTACGTTATGACGATGGGAAAATGACAGAAGCCAAAGTGCCAGGTCAGGACCAGTGACATTACAGATTCTATTTTTTATTTTATCAAGGTTCTTTAAATATATGACAAGAGCACCGGACCATAGTTGTCAGTAATATTCTATGCATAGACTTGGTTTGCAATCAGTCTAGGTGAAAGACAACCTGAATCCCAAACCGGTAACACTTCGACTTGAAAACCTACTAGGTGCGGAAGTAGCAACACATAGCGTGGCGAGGTTGTGGTACTAAAATCTACACATGAGTCTACAGAAGTAATGTAGATAACGGATGTTGATTTTACAAGAATTAGCAAGTTCAGTCAACTCCAAACACACTTCGACGATTTCATTGGAACTATCGAATGGAGAAGGCTTTCTGAACATCTGGCATTTCGAATAGATCATTAAATCAATAAGAAATGTACCTTAATAGGAAAAATAGATTTACAGTTAGAATGATATAAGCATATTAAAGGCTATATTAATAGAGGTGTTATTATTTCAAACCAGTCTCTCTGTTTTTTTATTTCTCTATCATAAATCTACAATCGTGTTCCGGTTTTCCTCCAAAGGTGGATTCAGTCTATATCGAACAGATTCCTCAACAGAGGGTTTTTTTTTGTTGTTGTTTTGTTTTTTATACCGGTGACATTCGGTTCCCTTACAGTCTGTTCTTCATTTAATTCTGCTTTGTCTTTCTTCTGGGTCTTTACTGACATTGATTGAATTCCAGATTTCCAGGCAACAATTTGAATTCCATAGGCGCTAGAAAACATTTAGTACAGGAGAACAAGTTCTCAAGGTTTCAATTTAGTTAATTTCAATTTTCGGAAATAAACTTTGCGTTAAGTTCCTTCAGGAGAGAAAGAAAAAAAAAGAAACATTTTACGGCATGATACATAGATAATTGTTGATCTGTATCAAGAAAAGTATCACGAGTTGTTAATGAAAGAAATAGCACCAGGTGTTTAATTTTAGTTCGGAGTAAATCTTCAAGATCAATTGTGATTATCTATAAGGAACAAACAAGGTGTCGAGGAAAAAGATAAACTTAATTTGCAACCCTTCCTCATTCAATCATTATTTAAATTAAGGGAAAACTATAACACAAATATATATATGTACTATTTACGACGTTTAAAGAAAACTTCATATGGCCTTGTTGGTTGACGATACAAATGAGTGTGAGTTCAATGCCTGGCCAGAGCAGAAGGAACAAGAATTTGGAGAGTTGAGTTACTAAAAGGGAATTAACAGATACTGAGATATGAAAAAAATACATGGCATGTGGAAATAGAACAATCTACCCCCGTGGATTAAATAAAGTGTTCGGTTCGAAATTACAACGTATAACACATGAAGAAGGCCGGAGCGTACAACGGCTGAAACGTCGGGAATATGGCAATAAAGATGAAAGACAACAGTCCGAACAATGTAAGTGTAAATAGTTACATACCTCATCTCAGAAATATAGACACGCACACTCACATTCACACGCACACGTATATATATATATATATATATATATATATATATATATATATATATATATATATATATATATATATATAATCGACTCTCCCGTCGAATTCGACGTATGAGGGTCAGGCAGATCAGTTCCTAGAAACTGAAAGCCCGACAACGACACATTATAGTGGTGAAGGCTTTGTGCAGGGCCATCCACACTTTTTGGAGGGACGAATACAGGCACCTGGTGCAGCGAATGCCACAAGGCCCCCAAACGACCCTCCGCAGGTTTTGAATTCAGAGTTGTCCTTCTCCTAGACCAGTTGCCATCCAAGGCTATAGAACCCAGTCTGTCCTGCTATTTACCCATAGTTGGAGGGAGAAGAAGAATATTCACAACTTTCCCAAGGGTATTAGCACGTAAGTGAATGTTATGGATTCGACTGGAATTCAAACTCGGCTTCTCGATTCCTCAATCCAAGCCGTTATCCATTACTCCACCGTGCCTCCACATATATATATTGTTATGGGTCCTTACCTATAACTACAGTAGTAGTTCACTCCAAACCAGATTGACAGTCATACTAACACCTTCCACATCTTGTATTATTATTCCGTGTAATATATCTTCGTTAGTTCTACTCTTGTGTTCGTGTTGTCCTTCCTTGGTCCTAACCTGGACCATAGATAGATAGATAGATAGATAGATAGACAGACATATATATATATATACAAATACTGTCATTCTAAAAACATTTAATTATAAAAGACGTTTGAAAACAATCGAAAGACCTTTTAGAGCGCGGCTTAAGCATCGCTCGCTTTGAAACGTAGTGAGTCTTTTGAAGTTACCCCAACATGGATTTACTAGTACTACAAAACAGCCGACTATTACAACTCTATATAAGGTAGAAACTTCTAATTCAGGTAAAGATACTTACAACAATGTTAATGACAATGACTAATGAATTAGCCCAAAGCGGTTGACACAATAATCCCTGTAGGCGGTGTCTACACTCTTAGCCTATTTTTACAATATTTTCATCGTGTAAAAGGTCAAAGAGCCACTTAAGGTAGAAGGCTACAGTGTAAGAGTATATGTGTGGATGATACCGGTTAAACGAAGACTTGATCAGGTTAAGATTGTAATAATCAGGGAAGCATGCTCTTGGGAGTCGGTACTACAAAATGTTCAAGTTGAGCTTACATCTCCCCAATGGGATGAGAAGGTATTGAGATTGATTCGCTACAATATCCATGGAATGGTGGATCTTATCTTTGAAGGTTAGAAGTAGTGGAACTAAGGAATGTAGTTTGATTGAGAATTAGGATAGAATTGCAAGAGGCACGCAACGTTTCGAGAGTGGGACAAAAGGTCGTAGGTGGGGAAATAATTCATCAGGGCCGCTTAGATGCTTTTGGACTTTACACAAACAGTAAAGTGAAGACTGGACAGCTCCTTCCCATATATGGGATCAGCACTTCATTTTCGGCCTGATCTTGCTCTTAGCAGGAGTCAGGTTCTTCCTTGAGCAATAAATGGAACCGATCATTTTTTTTCAACATCTTTAGCGATGGATCGATGGTACGCGACTTGAACTTGAGGTCTGGCTTCAGCGTAAGCGCGAATAAGCTTTCAATAGGGACAGGAGCAACCTTGAAAGAACACCCGTTTTCAATAGACAAAAATTGTAACATCAACAAGTTTGGGGTTCGAGGTATCGAGTGTAACCAGATAGCTACCCCCATACTGACCTTTTAAAGCTAGGTCAAAGAGGAGATCATCTAACAGGCTCTGCTCATCTAGAATTTGGGGGCTGCACCCATATACTGTTGTAGCATTAGCATAAATATCCATAAGAGATCAGAGTATACTCTTATGCTGATCCCGAAAGAAAAACTGTAAGGACAGTAGAAAAGAGGAATAAAAAAAATCAATATTCCTTGAAACATGTATAAAAGAAAAAAATGATGAACACACACACACACACGCATATATATATATATATATATATATATATATATATATATATATATATATATATATATATATATTGTCCAAATCTTGCAACTGCAAAATTTTTCAATTGTTAGATTAAACTTTGAACCGCTGTAACTTAGAAATGATTAAAGCTATCGTACTGGAATTCTCCGAAGTTTTTATAACACTATCTGACTTTACTTGGAGTAGTAATAATTTATATAGCTCTAAGTTCAAATGATTATCCCTCTTGCTGATGTGACCTCCTGATTCAGTTTTCCTTTCTACTGTTCACTCTTTTTAAAACATATTCAGCGTTCTCTCGATGGCTCTTGAATGGACGTTGAAGATGGAAATCAGAGTATAAATGTTGGTACCATTAGTGAAGTCCGAAACGATTTTTCCAACCAACATTGCTCACGTCGGAAGACAGTGGGGCTGACACAAAACGATTTTAACCTGTGCTCTTTCTAGCTGAATAACTCAAAGGTTTTTTCAATGATTCTAACAACAAATGATGCCAAGATGGCTAAACGTCTTATCTGGAAACCTGGAAAAAAGAAACTTAAGTAGTTTAGTGTTCTAGAGATATTAAACAGGTAAAAATTGGAATGGGCTCTTTCCATTTTTTCGGTCAAATTTTACCGAAGTTTTATCGCGCGTAACTTAGATATACATATATATTTTTTCGTTGGTGTCTTCGTATATGCGAGTTTCATAAAGTTTCGTATCTTATCATAATTCTAAACTTCGATTAAATTAGTCAAAATAAAATTACAATTTTTGTATAGATTCAAAAAATTTGTGATTCAGATTTTAAATAAAAGCAGGATAATACACTTCCGCCATAATTACCGAGTCATTAAAACCAAATTGAAAAGAAAATTAGATTTGTCTGACAAAAGTAATCGATAAAAAAAAGAAAGAAAAAAACGAAAACTAAAGTCTGTTCCCAAAAGGATTGATTTCCAGTTTATTGAATCAATCGATTGCTTCTCATTTTACATCTGGAGAAATCGATTTCTTGCCGAAATCTCCAAAGAGTGAAAAAAAAAATCGACTAATACACCATTTCCGCCAAACTCAAATACCAATCGCTGGCGAATCCTTTAGGTGGTCTTATTTGGCTCGTCGCAAAATTTGATAGAGAAGAGACTAATTAGGCGACATTGTGTTAATTAAGTTTGTTAATTTTCCTCCGCGAGCAAAAATTTAATTGGTTTCGGCGGAAAGGAATCCTCGAAAACCTTTTAAAGCTGACACCACATACACTTGCTATCTACGTTAGTAAGCAATCGGTGGAAGCAGCCAATTCAAAAATCACGATTGTGTTATCAATTCGTGATTCTCCATTCGTGTCATGCCGGCGGCAATAACTTTTATTCTTGGTTACGCTGTGCAAACGACTTCCGATGCATTCAACTGCGTGACATCATTTTTAAGCGAAGATGAAAAGTGTTTTATCCGTCTTTGTCTTCAGTTATTTGATGATTTTATTTCATTTTCGGAATTTTTGGTTGCCTATATCTACCTATCTTCCCTGACATTGAGCATTAGCTTAACGAAATGTCATTATCTTCTCCAGTAAATGAATTTCAGCAACAATATCTGGTCAATACACGAACGCTTTAAATAAACTAAGAATATACTTCATTCAACTCATACAGTTTGGAACAGTTCTCATGATTTTGTCAAATACGAAGGTTTGTAAATTGATGTGTGACAAAGCACAAGCAGCATACGTTCTATTAACTATTTGTTTTCATTTTTCATACTTCCTGCATGCGGATGGAAAATAAATTGTTTCCTTTTAGTATATATATATATATATATATATATATATATATATATATATATATATATATATATATATATATATATATAATAAAAAGGCTTAAACACTAATATTCCATGGTGATAATTTATTCTATTGGAATCGTAAATACGATCCAATTCATCAGACCTACAATTTCAAAAAGAAAACAGAAAAAACAACTCCGGGAATAAAAAATAAAATTTAGTGAGAGTGTATGTATAACAGTGTGGGACGAATCCTAGAGTAAATGAAAGCTATAGGGAGGGGTAACAGACGAGGGAAGGACAGGAAGGTCTAAAGATGAAGGGGGGGATTAAAATTAAACAGAGAGAAGTTTTAAAGAGAGGAGTCAAAGACGGTTTAAGTGAGAGATATATGAATATTTTCAAATATCGAATACATTCAAGATACACCGGAAAAGAGTATAAATTTTGTGGTGGCATACACATACACTAGACGATATAATCTTAAAGCTCAAAAGATGAGAGAGGGAGAGGAAAAGAAAATGTGGTCGGGGGAGATGGGGTGGAGGAACTAAAACCGAAGGGCATTTATAAAAGGTCAACTGTGTAATCAAGAAAATTTGACAAAGGTAATATCGACTACAGGTTGCAAATCTAATATAAACATATAAAAATAACGATTATCTAATCAAGCAAGGACCTCTATTTCTATGTTCAAAAACACATTTGAACATAGAAATACAGGTTTCTGTTTTCTTTTTGAATTTGTAGGTCTGATGAATTGGATCGTATTTACGATTCCAATGGAATAAATTATGACCAACATGATACGGTCATTTCCATCTAAGACATTTCGTATTCATTCCAAAATAATTAACACTTCAAACTCTCCTACCCTTTCCCCAGCAGTGCAGGCAGGATTCTTTAGCACTGGGTCGCGATCATTTGGAGAGAAGATAAATAATGAGGATTGAAGTAATATAAATATATATATATATATATATATATGTATATATATATATATATATATATATATATATATATATATATATAAGATGGCCTGAAGATTGCATCTAGCATGAAACAGACTGTCGCCTCGAAGTGTTGACTTTTATATTTACACACGCCCTATATCTGATATTGAGCACTTTATCCCATAAATATAGCACACTTTCAGACTATATATATATATATATATATATGTATATATGTATGTATATATATATATATATATATATATATATATATATATATATATATATATATATATATATATATATATATATATATATATATATATCAAACGGTAAATAGTAAAATTTGAAATAATATTTATATATTTAAGGTTTTAAAAAGTTCACAGGACATAAGTAGATAAGAACAAAAAGCTTCATCCTTTCCCTTTTCTCTGACCAATCCTAATGGTTTTATTATCCCTTAAGCAAAGGGACACACTGCCACCAATCCAAAATTAGTTTGGATCACTACTACACGCAAAAAACTGTTTAAACATTCAATATAAGAAAAATACTCGTATTTGAAATAGACGCCCCATTTTTACTTTATGCAATGTCTTTTTCGCCTATCGGTGTGCGTATTTGAGAAATCTTAACAAAGAAAACGAGTTCTCCAGGAAAGATCGAACCTGCGTCCCCATTTGAAGGAGAATCTACCGTTTGGTCTGTTGGGATTTTTAACTCGGCTATCAAGCGTTTCAAATTTCTGCAAGTTTCTATTTTCCCTTTTTTAACGATAACGCTCTTTCTAGATTGGATTCTCCTAATTTTCCTGCGATTAATTTTTTTGTTTTGTTTTTTTGTTCTCGAATTCAATTTATTTCAAAGTTTTCTTCGTTCTTTTCTTTTTCTTCTTTCACATTGTTCGTTCAGTGTTTTTTTTTTTTTGTGTGTGTGTGTGTGTTTTTTTTCTATTCACTTCATAAAGTCTCAACAGAATAGCGTAACTTTCAAATGTCCCTCATTTATTGATTTCGGAACGTAATTCTACAGAAGGATGGTGAGAATTGCATTGAAAGAAAGTGTAAAGAACGATGAAGCTTTAAGAAAAACCGAAGCGAAAAAGCCACTTATCCTTCGAATCAGTAAGAGTCAGTTGAAATTTCTGGGAAGAAAGAATGGGCTTGGAGGATTTGACACTCAAAGGACATAAAGAAGGAGTGATTCTACTTAAGAGTCATGATCTCCCACATCTTGAACGGATAAAGAAGAAATCTGGTCAGTAAAACCATGAAATTTGAATAAATGAAAAGTCGCACGTTAGCTGTATCAAATGTACGCAAATTTTGTTTAGAAACAAACGCAACTATTCCAAATCATGAGAAACAAAGAAATATTGATATTTTTCGAAGTGGCCGGCACAGTATTTATCAAATATCACTACGCGTGTTATTTTGGGTGTATTTCCTAAGTTCTACAAGAGAACACCATTTCTTGTGCATTATATAGATAAGAAAGAAAGTCTAGTAGCGTGTTCTCTCGATGTTATCTATATAATAAATGAGAATGTCAGTGTGTCACTGTGCCACTGTACACGTTTTCAATTAAAAGAAACACAGCCCTCAACTGTTTCTTCACCATGTTAAATATCTTCTTGTGGTGTGTTGTTAGAGTTTTTTGGTACCCTTATGTGCTAGTGAGCCAACCAAAATGAGCTGACTCATTTTATAGTTGAAGGCTAAACCAGTCAGAAAGCTTAAAATATTCAATTCGACGTGTATAAAGGCAGCCATGTTTTTTTCCGAATATTCACTGCCAACCACCGAGACCTTCGAAGACTGAAGAATTACGGAACAGCTGCTGCTTCTATTGGCAATATAGTCAGATCCAGTAGAGTGTCTGACTTGTGAGACGTTTTTTAACTTTAACGTTGTTTCATTGAACAGATTACGTACTGCGCTGGATTCTATATTTATAGACTACGACGAACATGGTCAACATGTGTCACCTCAGAACGTAGGCGATCATGGTTCTCCACAACTTCATGTTCCTTTTAGCACTTAATAAACTTTATCTTTCTGTTATTTCTCCTAAATTCTAATCGAATATCCATTTACTCAATCTGAATAAGTATGTTATGCGTTCTAGTGCCAAATTATCCGCCTTCTCTTGTCAAAAATATGCTAAAACAATTCTGTTGCCGGACTTACCCACGATAGGTTTTTTCTAGAATCTTGTTTCTCTGTGTGTCATAACCCTTTAGGACGTGGGGCGATAATCGATCTCCACCATCTCCTATTTTTTAGCAGTATTTGTTCCATTGCCAAGCCTTACACACACACATCCATTCACGCAAGTTGGTACGGTTCACTGGCTTCCCTTATCGCACCTGACCTCAATATGCACTGTGAGGGGTTTTTTTTCCTCATTCTATGCCCAAGAAAGATGTCTCTTCAATCTAAATTGTTTTTATTTATTTTATTTTTGGTTACCATTTTCTTCAGGACTTCCTCGACGCTGTTGAGATAATGATCTCGAGACTATCACAGGTTTTTCAAATATGCATTCTCTCTCTCTCTCTCTCTCTCTATCTCTTTCCTTCTCTTTCAACCATCTCTTCTCTCTCTTTATCTTCCTATCTCTCCATCTCTCTCTTCATCTGTCTTTGACTTCCCTCTCTCTCTCTCTCAGCCATCTCTCTCCTTCTGTCTCTCTCTCTATCTTCTTATCTCTCCATCTCTCTCCTCATCGCTCTATTTCCTTCTCTCTCTACCATCTCTTTCCTTCTCTCTCTCTCTATCTTCCTATCTCTCCATCTCTCTCTCTCCTAATCGCTCTCATTCTTTCTCTCTCAACCATATATTTCCTTTTCTCTCTCTCTCTCTCTATCTTCCTAACTCTCCATCTCTCTCTCCTCATCTCTCTCTCCTCATCTCTCTCCCTTCCCTCTCTCTCAACCATCTCTTTCCTTCTGTCTCTCTCTCTATCTTCCTATCTCTCCATTTCTCTCTCTCTCTCTCTCTCTCTCTCTCTCTCTCTCGGTGTATCTCTGTTTCCTTTTTACTGGCTTTTTGTCTATTATTTTTCATTTTGGCGACACAATTCTACTGTCGTCACCACCTAATCACATATGAATGGATATCTTTTATATGTCACGATCACGTTATCGATTTATTGATTTCATGACGGTGAATTCTTTAGTCATCTCTCGCTCCCTCTTCTTCTCTTACCATAAGTATATGCGAATCTGTCTATATTTCTGACATGAGGTATTATGTACATTATTTACATTATTCGGACTGTTATCCTCATCTTTGTCGCCATATTTATTACACCGTTTCGGCCGTTGTACGCTCCGGCCTTCTTCAGGTCGTTGGAATGTCGAACTGAACCCTTTATTTCGCTCACTGGGGTAGACTGTTCTAGTTCCACGTGCCATATTTTAATGGATGTCAGTTATCAGTTATCTCCTGTTAATTTTTCCCTCTGAAAGTTCTCCACTGGCTTAGCCGAGTATTGAACTCACACTCTTTGGGTCATGTCACTGGATCTAACT
The DNA here is from genome assembly GCA_964036315.1 of Acanthosepion esculentum. Classification (NCBI taxonomy): domain Eukaryota; kingdom Metazoa; phylum Mollusca; class Cephalopoda; order Sepiida; family Sepiidae; genus Acanthosepion; species Acanthosepion esculentum. Next base: position 25,093,940 of record OZ038482.1, read on the forward strand.
AACGCTTTTATCCACTGTGCCAAAGAGTGTGAGTTTAATACCCGGCTAAGGCAGTGGATATCATTCAGAGGGAAATTAACAGGTGATAACTGATAACTGACATCCATTAAAACATGGCACGTGGAACTAGAACAGTCTACCCCAGTGAGTGAAATAAAGTGTTCAGTTCGACATTCCAACCACCTGATGAAGGTCGGAGCGTACAACGGCCGAAACGTTGTAATAAATATGGCGACAAAGATGAGGATAATAGTCCGAATAATGTAAATAATGTAGATGCGAATCTGTCCAGCGAAAGTCGTGTATTCAGGCTCAGTGTATCAAAGTAGAGTTCAATAGTGTTATAAACATCGCGGAGAATTCCAGTAAGATATCTTTAATCATTTCTAAAATACAACGCTTCAAAGCTTAATCTAACAATTGGACAGTTTTGTAGTTACACAATTTGGAAATTGTTTCTATTACACCCGGTAAATAAAGTATATTTGTTGTAAATGAAGTATATTTGCAGTTTCAAAATACCTAATAGGCTGCGGTATTTTTTATGAGAATACTTGCCGATTCTATTTGATGTGTTGTTACCCCTTAAGCTAACTACTCACATCCTATAATATTTAATAGAAGTTTTGCTATTGGTTCTCCTTTTTTTTAAATTAAAATCTTCCTTAAAATATCTCTAAAAAAAAAAAAATTAGCTTAGAAATTTATGAAACAAAAGACGGAAAGAAATCCATGGAAAATGAAGTGCTTCCTACTTCCGAAGCAACTTGTATTTCACGAGAACTACGCACACTTATTGCGCATGCGTGCTTTAGAGATATTTTACATTGCTTCCTGGGTGGGCGGAAAATACATTTCGTTTTGTTTACTTTTTCATAATGTAATATATAGATGTACAGAGATTTGTATTTCCTATTTTTTCTTTTTTTTTTAATTTCATACCCCGAAACTATTTCCATCGAACTAACCTCCCATAAAGGCACGCAATTATTTAACAACGTTGTTCTTCTGCATGCATAATCCAACCGTTCCCATCGTTATAACCACTGTTGATTGCATTAGTAGATCACGCGCGATAGATAGTAATGAGATTGTCGAACTCTATAAGGCTTGCAGGTCTTTGGCCTTTTCAGTTCTTTACGGGATATGAGCGTAGCGGATTTCCTTCTGTGGAAGATGGTGATAGGATTACTTTCACGCATTTTCTCCGCTAATGATTTGTCACGCGAGTAAGAAAAGAAAAAGAAGGGGAAGAGAAGATGTCGTTTAGATGTTACTTTCTGGCTCCTCCTCTTCACGAGAGCAAATATGATACAAGTTTGGTTTAATAGCGGTGGGGTTCACATGCGTACTTGTTGGTAGCGTTAAGGCAAATTGCATATTCGCAGTTTACGCTTTCATGATACGGGGAAGTGTTAAACTGGATCTGAAATCTCTGTGGAGTGGGAATGCTTTCTTTTATACTTCACGTGCCCGAATGCTAGACAACTGAGCGTCAAGAAAACACCGAAAGCAATTGTATTATTTTATCCTCATGCGCACCGGACTGAATCTGGAAGCGATAGAATGTATTCCCACGCCAATATGGTCGAGGTTATAGTAGGAAACACAGGCTTACTTGGAATTAGAAGTTAAAAAATAGCCCAGTCAACTCAACACCTAACCTAAAATAAATATTTCTTCAAATTTTCAGCAGAATATTTATTCGAAAATCACAACTTTTCAAACTATAATTAATAATATTTTTTTTTAAATCAGTTTCAAAATATGCTTTTCGTAAACGGAAGATCCATTCGCGCACAAGACTCTCGAGAAAGGAAATACAGTCTTCAGGTTTTGATGAAAAGGTTTTGAAAAGAAAGGCGTCATTATTGACCAGGCAGGAGTGATTGAAATGCGTTTGATTAATCAATATATATATATATATATATATATATATATATATATATATATATATGTATTGATGATACAATATGGTAATCCGTATGGAATTTCCAGGAAGATATAGATCCAGGGAGAGCTCTATGTCAAGAGACAGAGCATAATTATTATTAATTAAAGAATATCAAACACTTAGAATCCCATAGGTAAAAATCTTTATTTGATGAGAACTTAAAAAAAAAACAGATCTCAATCTTCAAGACCCACAAACAAATAGTATTTTTTTTTTGTAGGGCTTGAAGACTGGGAGCTGTTTTTTAAAGCTCTCATGAAATAAAAAATATTACCTATGGGATTCTAAGTGTTTGATATTCTTTAATTAATATATATATATATATATATATGTGTGTATATATATATATATATATATATATATATATATATATATATATATATATATATATATACGAAAACACTACAAAGCAGTCTACCTTGCTACCCGGGTTTTGACACCAAGGTCTCCTCAGGCCTTCTATCTGCCTTAGACTATTTAGAGATATAATTTTTATTAATTAGCACATAGCTGGGGGGAGATGTGCATTTATACCTTTCCAAAGGGTATTTGCAAGTAAGTGAATATAACGAACCCAACTGGATATGCATATATTAGATATAGATTTATAAATGAACAAGATGGATTCTGACGAGAAAGAATGTCTGTCACAAAACAGTGTACCCTCCTTCATAAAAAAAAGCCTATATCAGTTGATCCATTATAATCGTTCCTCTTCATATCAGTGGAAAACCTGAGATTCAGAAAGTTCAGTGAGTGCGAAATGACCTGGTAGCCTGACCGTTCAATACAACTATCGTTGTCGAATTTATTTAGAACAATTTTGTGAAAGACCAGTATGCCAAACTCTGTCAAACGCCTTCGAGATATGTAAGTACACACCCGAACCTCGTCGTTCTTATCTAAAGCCTGATAGACAAACTCAGCAGTTGGCAGATAAACGAAAGCCATACTGTTTATCTGAACGAAGGCCATGTGAAGCCTAACCAATTAAGAATTGATTAGAACCTCACATACTTTGCCAAAATCTAATAGGATAATAATTTGAGGGATTTTTGTGCGTGTGTGTGTGTTTTATTTTTAAGCATTTCACCACAAGCAAGGCATGAGCACCACTAGCACGCAGGGGGTTACAGAGACTGAAAGTGAGGGAAAAGTTTGTGTATAGAGGGGATTGAAGAAGGGATAAAAGCAAAGGGCATAAAGGCATCAGAAGACGGCGAATGACGGTGCATTTAAATCTTTAAAGATTGTAGTTATCAGGGGAGCAACTAAAAGGACGGGAGTTCCCCGGTCGGGAAGCGCGAAATGAAACTGTTGGAGTAGAAGTGGCGGTTACATTTAACTATTTCAACAGTAAAAGAGGGTGGGTCTAGATTTCAATCTAGTAACAGGCTTAAATTTATGTAGTAGGGTCATCAGGGGAAAAAAACTCATCAGAACAACTGCTATGAAAATATCTGTAGAAAAGACAGTGGGGAAGCCACATCACGTCTGTGAGAAAGTCACTGAAGTCGAGATGTCAAGTCAGGACCGATTATATTGCAGACACTTCTTTGGATTTTGGTGAGAACCTCGAACTGAACAGCATGGGCACAAGAACAACAGTATTCAACGCATGAATGTATGGTAGATTTGTGTATGTGTAAGATGGACTCTGTTGAGGAAAACCTTTTGGCACGACACAGTGAACCGACTTTCCTTGCAGAAGATGCAGCTACTGATTATGATCTACAGAAAAGGATTTCCAATAAGATGGAAAATAAGACGCAGTAATGCATTTACTGTAGCGTTTGGGGAGAACAGGAAACAGTTCAAAAGAGTTTCTCTGTAGTTTATTATTGCCTATCGCATTTACTCCTCCCTAACTCTTTTAATAAAGGTCCAATCAAGATCCCTCCGCAGAAGATAGCTTAAATGCCGCCCGATTGAGCGGCTTTTAAGCTAGTGTGAAATAAATTAAAACACAGATTATCATTATTCTGATAAATATTTGAAACAAATTTATGATTTTGTTTCCTATGCACAATGTTTTCAGCGTATTTATCTTAATATTTTTCCGTAATAACAGACTGATGAGAAATTTGAACAATGAAACTTCAAATATCGATCCTCAAGCGTCAAACGCCATGTTACATTTTTTCCTCATTGCTTGATTAGTAAGGCAATGGTTGAAGCGATTAAATCTGACAGAACATTTACTTTTTCTTTTTCAGTTTTCCTACACGTCGTGATGAATTCTGAATGACGCCATTGTTACATACAAGATTCCCAAATGTGATAGAAAGGAAGTCGACATTTTCGTCTCACGTTATTACTTATTCTAATTTTCTATAAATTTTTAGAAAACGAATTCACATCAGCATGTGCACTATTACATGTAGGATATTTCAATATTATATAGATAATTTAGTAGACTGCATGTTCGTTTTATGACGTAGCAACAGTTTTAGGTAGAAATATAAATATAGATACCTAAGGTTTAAAATGAATTTTGAAAAAATGGAAAATCATTTTAAGCTTTTATTTTAATTTTCATTTCAAGTTAATGGATTAAATTTAATATATCCAATAAGCAAAGTACGTTACTGTATATCAAAAAACTAATTTAAAACTTATTTTAATTGAACGGAAGGATATTTTCTTTTCCTAAAATAGCAGTTTAGCGCATTCTTTTACACGTTATTTTTTTTTTCGCAACGTAATTTATTTTATTAGAAATCGTCCAAAAATGAAATATACGTTTCTGAAACTTTATTTGGGCAATTTTAACGCATTAAAAATATAAGTAATCTAATCTGAAACATTATTTACATTAAGTTTAAAATATCGCATAAATACATTTTTAACCCGAGACAGTAGATGGTTATTTAAGATTTTCGCAGTCTGACAATTAATGACGGATTTGTATTTATCTAATGTTGTTGTTTTTAGCATTTATAAAGTAACTTAATTAACGGAAGCACATTTTATATATAATTTTTAAATACTCAGTAATCTTAAAGATTCAAGAACATATTCTCCGTAATGTAACGTTTTATTGAATTTTAAATATTTTTTACTGTAAATTTACTATAGTTATCGCTCTTATTTCATTCATTTGTGTATAATTCCTGAAAGTTACCTTAAAAAATGTAAATTATTTGACTTTTGAAAGAAATTCCAAATCAATTTTTTTTTAGCGAAAAGAGGCGCTACATTTCTTAAAACTATTCTTTGCTAACCCCACCAATTCAAGAAAACAAGAACGTGCTAGAAAGGTTTTAAAATTTAATAAATTAAAAAATACAATGCTCTTTTCTCTTAATAATAATCTTATTATTTTGGCGATAAAACTTTGTTTTTATCAAGTTTGGAGCCTTTTTTCATCATGATATGCTCATTACTTCAGCGAATTAATAGCGTTACCGAGTTTCAAGTATGTCATTGTATGTTCCGATTACATTATTAGCTATTATTATTGAAAAGCGAAGAAACATTTTGTTGCAATTAAAAAGAATAATCGCAGAATATTTCCAAAAGCAAATCTTTTGAACGTAAAAATTGTAAATGTAATATTTATTAAACCGCTGTAATAACGAAATACGTCTTCCAAATATTAAACAATGTCTTAAGTAACAGGAACAAAAAAGGCCTAAAACTAATTCTTAGACAATGAATGTACGGATTCACAGAATGAATCTAAACTCTGTTAATGTGCAGAATGTTTCAAATGATATATATAAATTACATGATTTACATTATTCGGACTATTGTCTTCATCTTTTTCACCATATTTATTACAACGTTTCGGACGTTGTACGCTCCAGCCTTCTTCAGGTGGTTGGAATGTCGAACTGAACCTTTTTTTTCGCTCAGTGGGGTAGACTGTTCTAGTTCCACGAGGCATATTTAATGTATGTCAGTTATCAGTTATCTCCTGTTAATTTCTCTCTGAAAGTTCTCCACTGCCTTAACCGGCTATTGAACTTTGGGAACTGTCACTGGATCTAACTAACGCTTTTATCCACTGTGCCATATGTCCTTGATATAGACAGATATATAAATTATATTTTATACTAACGTTCACCCAATACAAGGCCCAACAGCCACTCAAGGTAGATGGTGACAAAATTAGGTTGCTGTAAGTATTTAAGAAATCCATTTTATGAAGAGAGTAATATTTAATAATAATCTTAGAAAACTAATGAATAGATTTAAAGTAAATATGTGTATTCTTAATGTCCATTAATAAAACATTTCACTTAATATATATCTATTATCGGAGACTACATATTTAATCTTACATTGAGCCAATGTCGTTTAATGAATTTTACCGGATTTTCGAACATTCACATTAGCTAGCTTACTGAAATGTTCACAGAAACTATATCTTGTAATTAAAAATCATAATCACAGAACGTGTGCAAGGCTTAGAAAGAGAAACTTTTGAAAAAGCCTTTTGAAGTAAAACAGTGTCGTTTTAATGTCGAAGAATATATAAAAGCAACATTTTTTGATCGGTTTTTCCCCATGCATGGCAGTAAAGAGACTAAGACGCATGGTGTTACAGGGTGTGGTAAAATTAGGAACAGAAACCTTAATAATGAGCTTGAAGAGAAAAAAGTAATCAGGACGACAGTAGATGGAGATTGACATTGCATTTACATTTTTGCAGATTAAAGTTGGCTGGATACCATGGAGCCGGAAGGAAGTTCCACGAGTGACAAGTGCGAGAAAAGAAAATCTTAGTATAGGATTTGCGGCTACATCTAGCCAGCTCAACAATAAATTGATGAATACTCGATGCTGCGCTTAAATTTAAAAAGTTTTGTTACCATAGAGAAGAACTCATCCGAATAACTACCATGAAAGTGTTTTGCAAATTACGTTTCATTTTCTGTATTTACTTTTAGAATTTTGTTCATTCAAAAATTTGTGAAGTGTGGCAACAAAAACCAAAGGTGCATTGGAATAGAGAAAGATGACTTCCAAAAACAAAGCAAAGTATTAAGAAACAGGAAAATTCCATTACAAACAACGAAAATAATGCTTAACTAAGATGTAAATGCTGGATAATGTCCTTACAAATGAGACTTACACCAAGAGAGATGTAGTTCTATAGAAAGATGCTGAGAATATCCTATATGTTGCATATGTGTAATGAGAAAGATTTTAAGGAAAAAGGGAACTAAAATACGATTATAATCATAAAGAGCTTATAATGTTTGCGGTACATTAAATTCATTAAAAATAAAGGACATGGAGAATTCTACACTCTCAAGACGTAATGATGGTAAGAGGGAGTGGGAAAACAGCGAATAACCTACCTAACATGCTTCTACAAATGGATGGCAGAAGAGGAAAGGGAGAGAAGAAAATATTGATAACAGTTACAACGGACAGGAAGTTGTGGAGAGCCATGGGCGTCTAAGTATTTATGAAATACGCTACAGATCATTAGAAAAGCATTTTAAAACACGTAAAGGTCATAAATAAACGGGCTAATGATGTTTTTCTCTTAAAAGTAGGGCTGAAACATACGGATCATTTGAAGACACATGTGAATTCATGACATATGAAGAAGCTTGATCGATTAATTGATTCGTTTTTTTTTATCAGTTATCAACCTTTTGCAGGTTATTTAAAGCCAGAAAATATTTTAGATAGTCAGAATTTTTGGGTGATAATAATGATTTACTGACACATGTTTCACTGATTAACACATAGCTGGGGGGGTATAAGAAATGGATTTATACTTTTCCCAAGAAAAGAAGTGAATTCTACCGACCCGAGTCGAATTGAAACTCGGCTCTCCGATTAAGAATTCCTAGCCGATCGTCATTGCACCAACCGTACATTCAAGCTTTCAGCCCCTGCTATTCCCGAGCGGTCACCCATCTAGGTACTGACCAGGGTGCTTAAATGCTGTGATCGTACAAGAAGCAGTGTTTCAATTGGATATGGCTATTAGTCTCCATGAAAAAGAAGAAGACGGATATCTTCAGCAAGAAATCATTTTCGTGCTCGACAATGCACCAAAAATATCGTTTTAATAAGCGAGTAAATATCTTAATGCGATGGGCGTTCAGTTGATGATGCTGCCATTTTCTTTCACTTGATATTGAAGGGATTAAACCCTCGGTGCACATTCTGAAGAGGAAGGTTTACATTGACTGTAAATTGCCATCACTCAATATCAACCTTAATTGAATTTCTCTTTATTCGTTTTATAGAATGCGCAGTCTAGTCAGAACTCTGATGACCCGAACTGAGTAGAGGTAATTTGAAGCCCGTGGGTGTGTCTACGCGTATTTAAACAAAGGTGATTTATCATTCTCAAAGACACTCAGACGGCCGCAAGACTTAGAAGGATCAAGTTGCCTCGACGCACTCATATCCCTAAGTGAGGTAGACCAGCACATAGGGTTGAGATTTTGGTCAACCGGCTGATATATGTCTCTCTTCACTTCCACAGAGAAACGCTGCTTTGTTTGTTTTTTGTTTTTTTGTTACCATTTTCTTTAAGACTTCCTCGACGCTGTTGAGATAATGATCGCGAGTCTATAACAGGTTTTTCAAATGTGCATTCTCTATCTCTTTCTCTTTCATTGTAACTCAACAATCTCTTCCCTTCTCTCTCTCTATCTTCCTATCTCTCCATCTCTCTCCTCATCTCTCTCCCTTCCCTCTCTCTCAACCATCTCTTTCTTTGTGTCTCTCTCTCTCTTTCTATCTCTCCATCTCTCTCTCCTCATCTCTCTCTACTCATCTCTCTCTCTCCTTCTCTCTCTCAGCCATCTCTTTCCTTCTGTCTCTCTCTCTATCTTCCTATCTCTCCATCTCTCTCCTCATCTCTCTCCCTTCCCTCTCTCTCAACCATCTCTTTCCTTCTGTCTCTCTCTCTCTCTATCTTCCTATCTCTCCATCTCTCTCTCCTCATCTCTCTCTTTCCTTCTCTCTCAACCATCTCTTTCCTTTTGTCCTATCTCTCCATCTCTCTCTCCTCATCTCTCTCTACTCATCTCTCTCCTTCTCTCTCTCTCAACGATCTCTTTCCTTCTGTCTCTCTCTCTTCCGATCTCTTCATCTCTCTCTACTCATATCTCTCTTTCCTTCTCTCTGAACCATCTCTTTCCTTCTGTATCTCTCTCTATCTTCATATCTCTCCATCTCTCTCTCCTCATTTCTCTCTTTCCTTCCCTCTCTCTCAACCATCTCTTTCCTTCTGTCGGTCTGTCTGTCTGTCTGTCTGTCTCTCTCTCTCTCTCTCTCTCTCTCTCTCTCTCTCTATATATATATATATATATATATATATATATATATATATATATATATATATATATCTTCCTGTCTCTCCATCTCTCTCTCCTCATCTCTCTCTTTCCTTCTCTCTCAACCATCTCTTTCCTTCTCTTTCTCTCTATCTATCTTCCTATCTCTCTATCTCTCTCTCCTCATTCTCTCCCTTCCCTCTCTCTCAACCATCTCTTTTCTTCTGTCTCTCTCTCTATCTTCCTATATCTATATCTCTCTCACCCTCTCTCTCTCTCCCTCTCTCTCTCATATACAATAAAACGAGATAAAATGAACAGTTTAAGTCATTGTTGTTGTCTACTAGGTAGCATTGGGATCTGAAGAATTGAAACCAGAGACCACACGAAAGGCAACACTCGTCAAGTCAGCCTAACGATTCATTTTACTTTGAGATATTGAAATTTATATTTCATAAAAATCACTGCCATTTGATTACACTTGCGTTGAAGGACGCACCAATCAGTCTAAGTATGCAGATAGATGCTGGTATTATAACTCAAACGATTTACTTCCAGTCAATATTTTATGCATTGATAATGCAATGCTAACTAATTTTACGAGCCAGTGTATATTTGTAATAGATAGATAGATTTTGGTTCCGGCTGGAAGCGATCGTATGTCTAGCTACATTGATGAGCTGTGGTACAACGAAACAGTCTATCTGTGAATGACGATATATATATATATATATATATATATATATTTGTGTATTTAGGCAGCAATACTTCTTTCATGCACATTTCATTAAAAACGACTGACAGGGTGCTTTTATTTAGTTTTTTATATAATTTCTCGTGCGATCTAATAATGTTTTTCTTTTCAGATGATAAATTATGTAAAAACTGTCCGAATGTTCTTTTTATCCGAGCGCTTTCGGATATACATTTAGCCATTTTCAAGGATTATATTTCGACTGTTAGAATTAGACATAGTTTGTTATATGTATGTTTTATAAAATGTTTCATTTTTTTGTTTCAAAACACGGTCAAGATATTATGTCCATGTTCAAAGTTAATATTAGTAAGTGTTGGTTTATTTGTTTTTATTAATAAGGCTTTAATTATTTTTAGCAATTTTTTACATGTGGATGATGCTATTATATTAGTGTTGCCGACAAGTATGGTCCGAATAGTGTCCGGTAGGTCTCCATGAATATTTAAATGAGATCTAATTGAGCTAAAGCGCTCGGATAAAAAGAACATTCGGACAGTTTTTATATAATTTATCATCTGAAAAGAAAAACATTATTAGATCGCACGAGAAATTATATAAAAAACTAAATAAAAGCACCTTTTCAGTCGTTTTTAATGAAATGTGCATATATATATATATATATATATATATATATATATATATATATATATATATATATTTATATATATGTTTCATATTTTTAATAGTTTTTCGAAAAGTGCTCAATTAGTATAAAAAACGGGAGTTAAAACGAGATTAAAAAAACCGTTAAAATGGGATTAAAAAAAACGTTAAAATGGGATTAAACCGATAAAAAAAACAAAAGAGATGAAAATTATTAAAAATGATAGAAACGATCAAAAACGAAAATAAATCAATAAAAATCCCTTTAAATCTAATTAAATTATCAAAATAAATGCCGCGCATTATTTTAAGTTCTCGGGTAACACTATTATCATCATCCTTCTGTAGAACAGCTGAATTGTAGTAATACAGAAGGATACTGAGAACACTATGGCTGGACCAGACGAGCAAGCGATGGCGTTTCACAGAAAATGGAAATAAAAAGGACTCATATACTTAGTATCAGAAAGAGAGAGTTAAAATTTCTATCGCATAAAAGGAGGAAAGAGCACTTAGAAAATTTGACACGCACAAAGCATATTGAAGAGAAGAGGGACAGAGAAAAACAGAGCACAACCTATTAAATGATTTTTTAAAATGGTGTGAAGAACATGGAGTAGGACAAATAGCAGGAAGATAGATAATTCTAAGAGTTACAAAGGATATAGTTGCCTATGTCCAGAACGAAGACGGCACATAGGAGAAAAAGAAGAATTTCCATGCATATAGACTGATAGAAATTAACTGTGATTGATAGATGTGAAATAATTTTTATTTGACGGAATAAATTGTCTGACCCAATTCTTTTCTTTTGGCAGAGGAAGAAAGAAAGAATATGTTGATAGAAAAAGGTAATAATAAAAGAAGTATAGATAGATAGATAGATAGATAGATAGATAGATAGATAATGAACAGAATCAGATAGATAGATAGATAGATAGATAGATAGATAGATAGATAGATAGATAGATAGATGTGAACAATATGACATATACAGACAGACAGACAGATAGATAGATAGATAGATAGATAGATAGATAGATGTGAACAGACTGGCAGAGTTCGATATGAAGGGTGAAATACGTAATTTTCTAAAAAAGTAATCGATTTATTTTATTTATTAATCAGACACATTTTTTATCACATAAATGTTATTTTTATTAGATGCCCATATTTGATAAGACGCTGTGCTTTTATTCCTGAAAAATATACTTATTATCGTCTACCGGCCCGAATATTCAGGAAATCTTATTAAAGAAAAGGAGCATATTTTTCTCTCCAGCATATTATTCTTTAATAATTATCCAATATTCAGGCCGGTAGACGAAAATGTATAGATTATCAACTAAAAATAACGCTTAACTCAGATAGATAGATAGATAGATAGATAGATAGATAGATAGATAGATAGATAGATAGATAGATAGATACGGGTTATCCGCAGATAGATAGATAGATAGATAGATAGATAGATAGATAGATAGATAGATAGATAGATACGGGTTATCCGCAGATAGATAGATAGATAGATAGATAGATAGATAGATAGATAGATAGAACCTGTCTTATATCATAATCATACAGTTCTTATCTCATGAACGGCCTGTCAGTTCAAATCTCAATCTTCAATCTTCAATCCGCCTCTTATGTATCTTCGTTCAAATTCATACGCGGTTTTGGGTAGGATAAGGGAAGAGCATTTACCGTGCTCAACCCCGGATCAACAATCAAGTCACAATCTGACACTGAATTATCTATTGGGTCGTAAAAGTTTACACTACAAATGATTGTGAGAGCAGCCCCCTTCTGAACGAGTGCAATGCCTATCGTGTAACAGATTTGACAGGAATATATATTCGGTGCACTCCCTTTGGAAAAATGACAGTTAATACCTATGCTCACAATTTGGACACCGAGAACAGAAGATAGCTGGAATGATACAACTGTTTATTTCTACTTACGAACTATATATCTGCTTATATATCTGTTATGGTGGGCGTGAGTTAAGGGAATTTAATGAGGCCTGCAACATGTCCGATATATGTTTCACGGTGTTTAACTCTTACAAGCAAACGGTTAATTGAGAATATGGAACTCAGTCAGCTATTCCAGGAACTATTTTTTGTAACCCGTAAACAATGGCTCGCTGTATTATCTTGCTGCACGGAATTACACTTCCAGGAAATAGGACAGCACGAGATGATAAAAGCGGCACAAATTGACTGCTGCAAGAAATCGGTTTATATCATAATTATCAAATTCTAGCATTGCTGTAGATTCTTACGATATCCAGCAGAAAGTTATCCCATAGCATTACAAAGTTACAATTTGTTTGCACAAAATACTTCTGAAAGATTTGATTCTTATCCGCAAGCTGTTTCCTCCAGTTACAAATACAAGCATCAACCTAAAAGAGATGCAAATATGACCGGACAATTCGGTGTCAGTCTTAGAATGGTAATATTCATTGGCTCAGAAGAGGTGCAGTAATGTCGCGATCTTAGCCGTCCCTGATAGATGGACTGAGATAAACCAAAGTTGTCTTCAGATTTTATTTGATACAAGGTTAGGCTGTCACAATTCGTGTCCGTCACCAGTGGTTACGTGTGGGCATCGCCCACTGGCGACCGCAGTAATACATTTTTGAAAAAAAATATTACCAGCAATAGATTTTTGGAAAAAAATATTAACAGTAATACATTTTAGAAAAAATATTACCAGTCATATATTTCTGAAAAAATATTACCAGTAATACATTTTAGAAAAAATATTACCAGTCATACATTTTTGAAAAAAAATATTACCAGTAATAGATTTTTGAAAAAAAATATTACCAGTAATAGATTTTTGGAAAAAAATATTACTAGTAATACATTTTTGAAAAAATATTACCAGTAATACATTTTAGTAAAAAATATTACCAGTCATCATTTTTTTTATAAATATTACCAGCAATACATCTTTAAAAATATAAAAAGTATTGTGAGCAATACATTTCTGAAAACAAAAATTATTACTAGCAATGAAAATCTTGTCGGCATTAAATAACCCATTGAGGAGGATATGCGGTAAAACAAACAAATCCAAACCAAACCAAACGTTATATTTTGAAATACTGGTAATAGTTCATTCAATAAAACTAAAAAGAAAACATCCCATGTGCATATCATAATACAATATGCACAATTCAGAATGCAATAAAGAGATTTTTCAATAGACTAAAAGATATTAAGGAAAAGTGCAAAGTACAATATAGTGTTATCATTGCAGGGTTTAAATGCAACACGATGAAGGCAGCAAGATAGTCGCTATGGACTTGGATTACGTCGCTAAACAGGAGGCAAATAGGTTCATTAGTGAACAGCTAATAAGCGGATAATAAGCAGCACCTGGTTTGAAGCAAGAAACGCAACGAGAGACAAAAGAAGGCAAGGGATTGTTAATTAAACAAGAATGCAAAGAAATGTCTTTGCTCTGTGGTCAATTATATATGCAATCTTCAAGATGCAGTAATAAAAGTAAAAGCTTTCAAATTTATTTCGTTCCTATATCCGTGGATCTGTAAAGTATTTTAGTAGAAAACGGAAAATGTGGCACAGAAATCGGAAAGTGCATTGAAATCATGACTTCTAGAAAGTGGACTTCCAAAAGCTAAGCAAAGTATTAAAAAATAAAAAATGTTCATTACAAAAAAAATAGGAACAATACTGAAGTGCTATGTAATCTCAATCTAGCACTTTCGCCCCAGCCCCTCAACCTCCGACGTTTTACTCTCTGAGTTGAGGTGTCTACTAGGTCCTAACTGAACTTAAGGGAGTGGCCATAGGTCCCCTGAGCATCCGTAGATTATTCGACCGGTCCGCTGGTTTAATCCTGCTTCCTACCCACGTTGTGATTTGTTTGATCCAGAAAGCAGAGGTGATGTCCGTCCATTCACGGTCGACTGAAGATTTAGACACGGCTGGTGAGTCTGCGCTATGAAATTTAGAATGCAGCATAGAAAAAAATTAATATCTGCAGAAAGTCGAACAAACAACTATTCAATGGATGAATTGTTAATGTCTTTTATATAGCAGAAAAGAATAGTAGAGAAAAGAAACGGGTTACAGAAAAGAAAAGTATTTGACGTAAAAACTCATACACTGGATCCTAGACAGAGAGTGAGAGAGAGAGTGAGTATGTGATTAACTTGTTTTTAAATCGTCTCAGAACGATATATGACTCTTGCGACGGAGGGATAAGATTTCTGTGCGGGGCTTAAAGTTATAGTGGCATTCCTCCTCTCAACGCTTGCCCGGGCCAATTCTTTCTTCTCGCTTCAAAAACTTTCTCCAGTCTGCGTTTTCCAGCAAAACTACGCGTTTATATAGAAAAACCTGGCTGGTTATAACTGACTCCCGGCCCTACTACTTCGCAGGCGATTATCACGGGGTTCCGGCTGCTTCAACCAAAATCATGTGAATTCCAAAGTTCCTTCTAGCTTACTCAGCTCTATTTCAATTTTTAATCGATAAAAAATTATTTTGACCATTTCCATTGTCTTCTGATGACCCAGATTCAATAGGTACAAATTCTGCCCTAGATCAGATTTCCCCATAAGTAAACAAAATGCTCTGATTTAATTTCGCTATTCAAATCTACTCTAATTTCAATAAAAAAATATACGTGTGTGTGTTTCTCAGACTCTCTCTCTCTCTCTCTCTCTCTCTCTCTCTCTCTCTCTCTCTCTCTGTCACATCAATCCTCCCCTAGAGAAGTTAATGTTGGACAATTTCATAACAGATAAAACTTGAGTCAATATAAATCTTGTTCTATAGAAGGATTCTGAGAATACCTTTGACTGAACATGTGAGTAACGAGGGAGTTTTAAAGAAAATCAAAATAGTACG
Organism: Acanthosepion esculentum; assembly: GCA_964036315.1. Lineage (NCBI taxonomy): Eukaryota > Metazoa > Mollusca > Cephalopoda > Sepiida > Sepiidae > Acanthosepion > Acanthosepion esculentum. Next base: position 25,109,396 of record OZ038482.1, read on the forward strand.
GACGTTTATATTTAGAATCATTAAGAGGAGTTTGAAATTTCAAGGACACATAATGAGGAAGCAAGGGTTGGTGAATTTGACACACACAGTGCATACTGAAAGCAAGGCTTTGATTGATTCGTTTTTTACAGCTTATAAACACTTTGCAGGTTATTTAAAGCCAACAAATATTTTTAGATTGTAAGAATTTCTTGGAGATAACAATAGTTTAATTAATAAGTCTTACTAATTAACTGGGGATAAGAGGTGCAGTCACACCTTTCCAAAGGATATTTACGCCTAAGTCAATATAACGAGACTAACGGCAATTGGCTCTGCGATTAGCAATCCAGAGCTTGTATCCATTTCACTATCCGCACACCCAAGCTTACAGCACCTAAGTACTCCTCCATCTAGGTAATGACAAGGCTGGACATTTCCTAATTTTGGTGATCATATGGGAACCGGTGTTACAACGTAAAGTGGCCGTAATCCGATGGCAAGATGGAGAGAGGTCAAAGTCGAATAACCTGCCGAACGAGTATGTGTAAATGAATGGTAAAAGAGGGGGTTTAGAAGGATGGTGAAAATAAACAAGTTATTAAGAGTTTCAAAGGGCAAGAAGCAGTAGAGAGCTGTTTTCGCCTAAGTTATGAACGGTAGTGATATGCAAGAACACTTCCTGTCATTGAAAAGTATGTTGTGACAAAGACATATTCGACAGGTTATGGAATACGAAAATGAAAGAATTATAATGTCAGGCTTATTGTGCTTTTCTTTATTCTCTTTTCCCGGGAAAGAACATGGAACATACCAGTTACAGATGAAAAATAATCGGTTGTTAAATCGGTAAAGACTCTGAGTTCTCTAAAGAAAGCAGCCGCAAAAACCCGGATATGTTATCGAAAGGAGAAACCTCAAGGGAAATTCATGAGAGTCTGCTTTACAGAAAAAGAAAAATAAAAATTCGTTATCGTTTAAATTTGTGCCGTATACTATGTGTGTGTAATGGAGTGTTAAGGCTTATATCAAAGGTTGTATGGAAAAGTCAGCGCGATAAAGGTGTTTACATCCAGTTACCACTGAGAACCTCAAATATTTAAGGTAAACGAAGGGACAGATCAAATGAGATAACTTAAGTAAACACTAACAGTCTCACCTGCAGCACAGACACACACACGCACACACACACACACACACACACACACACACACATATTATATATATATATATATATATATATATATATATATATATATATATATATATATATAGATAGATAGATAGATAGATAGATAGATAGATATAGATATTTAGGCACCATATTTTCGTTCAAGCATTTTTGGTTAAATAATTTAGAATTATTATGTCTATTTTACTTTTAATGCTTTCAAGTCCACCAATTAATTTCTTGGTGGCTGTAGAAAATTTTATTTCCAATAATTTTTATTTTCCAAAGTACTTTCAGCATCAACTGAGACCATCTTCAGAGGTTGTATATCTATGGATGTATCATGCGTTAACACCGTAAAATTCAAAATATTTTTTACCTCTATATAAGAAAGGTGAATTGATATGATTTTTTTTAAGATTTAAAAAAAAGATGTTAAAAGATTTTTTAATTGTAGTATTTTAATTTAGCATTTTGTTATATAACACTTTGCTGTTACAAACATTAAAGAACTTTGTTGCTATACTCGTAGTTGACTTTAATTATTTTTTGCCGCAGTTCTCTTATATAAAGGGCTTTTAGAAATTTAAGTTTTTGTATATTATTATCTTGATGGAGCACTGATGTTTTTCGACTAATATCTATCTAAACTGTGAATGTGGACATGAGTGTTTCTTTAAATGTTCTAAGATTGAAATATGATCGTTCAAGTCTTCTCGTCATCGTCGATGTTGTATAACCGGCATATATTTTTATGAGATACAATCTCCCAAAGGACATTTAAATTAACATACGATATTGGTCTTTTGTAAAATATTATTTGTATATCCCTTCTTTCCTTATGTACATAGGAATAATTAATTTTAAATAGTTTTAAAAGTAATTTTTATGCACATACATATAACATTCTTTGATAATTTATTCATTAAAAGTTTTGTTTCACCCAGTGCGATTATCAGAATAGGAGTTTGTTTCTTCTGGACGCTCACGAATTCTGTGTTTTTTTTTGGGGGGGGGGGTTTACGGGGGGCTCACATATTTTTGAAAGAAATGAATCAACGTGTTGAAAATGTAATCTGTGGATGGAGGAGAAAGTTAAAATCATACGAAACAAAAGAAATGAAATTATTTTTGAAAGTCAGTTCGCTGATTTGCTCATTATGCAAAACGTAAGAAAATACATATGCCTGCATAGCCCTAAGGCAACGCCAATTTTGACAATCTCACTCCGTGAAAGTGAATGTTCATGGTTTAATAATAAAAGTGCCATTCATATATATATATATATATATATATATATATATATATATATATGTGTGTGTGTGTGTGTGTGTGTGTGTGTGTGTGTTATTTTCATTCATTTAATTAATGTGCCGAGTTAAAAGAGGTGCTCACTACACTTGCTGCAGAGCAGTTCTAAGAACGTTTCTTTTCAAAACGACATGAATTCCTCCAATGATATTGCAGTTATCCTTTTGGTATCTTTACGGTAGTTTGATTATTTTATATCCTACTATTTCGCCGTAAAATATCGCATATATACATTTTTTCCCTTTTTTTAACTTGTATATAATATAATTATTTTGGCGCCCCATGGCCAATTTTGAAACAGCTGAACTCTTCTTCTTGCATCCAAAAACAACGAGGTTTACAAGGGAAACTGGAACTGCACATGCGCATTCATCAGTGCACAACATTTATGCATGATGATGTTCGATGCCACCAGTCGAAGGACGTGCAGAATTTTCTGAGCAGGATCAACGTGACAACATTCGACTGACAGGGAACAGCACAGAGATGGATACAACTGAATGAATCTATGACAAATTGTCAAGAGGAATGTTGCGTGTAAGCAACATTTAAGCACCTAAGAACAGAAAGAATATATGAAAAATGTATAGCCAAAATAAATCTTATCCTAACGCGCATTGGACAGAGAAAGCTGCCTTCAAAAAGTTAAGCAAAGTATTAAGAAGCAGGAAAATTTCGTTCGAAACAACGAAAGAGTACTGGACCGTTATGTAATATCGACCCTCCGCTATGACGGTGAATGCTGGACAATTATTTTCACAGATGAAGAAGATATTTGGGGCAAAAAATGTGTCTCTACAGAAGGATGCTGAGACGAAGTTTTACAGAAAATGGGAACAGAACGTATAATTATACTTAATATCAGAAAGAGACAATTGAAAACTTTCGAGCACATCATGAGGAAAGAGGACGTAGTAAGTTTAACACTCACAGAACATATTGAAGGTAAATGAAACAGTAGAAAGCAGAGAATAACCTACTTAACGAGCTTGGGTAAATGGTTGGAAGAACAGAGTTTAGGAGAGACAGGAAAAAGACAAAAACTGCTAAGATTTACAAGGACAAGAAGATCAGGAGAACCATGATCGCCAACGCTCTGAGGGGGAAAAGTACACAGTAAAAAAAAAGAAGAAAACCTCTAACTTTATCTCGGCAACTTTTGTAAATTTTGATTGAACCAATTGTAGGTGCGTCTCGAGCAGCGACCAGCTTTTGCTTTTGAGAAAGGGCAAGCGTATTGATGGGATTTTGCGCAGGAATGTTGTGGCAGATGATTTTTCTGAGCGCGGAAACTATTGAACCTGTGGTCGTATATACATCTCTGCTGCAATTTCATCTCATAAATTCAGACGGTAGAAAAATGAAAATAGGGCCTGTCGACGTATACGTATGTATGTATGTATACGTTCAAAGGAATTTCGTACATATATTCAATATTAAAATACGTGTACTTTCGTACATACACTCTATGTGCCTAAGTTACAATAGAAGAACCTATTTTCCTTTCAGATATTACACGCTATATTTGGTATTTCTATATTTTAAAACTTCTTCCCTTGAAAGCGACCAACGATATTCGAAATATTATGTTATGATCATTTCCTTCCGGCAAATTACTCTGCATGTCTTTACCCGAGAAACAACAATTAATTCGGAACTCGTATGATCATTTGTCTTTTATTGCTTGTCTATCCTTTCTGGATTATTTAAAGCCGAACAATAGTTTTAGATTGTAAGAATAATTCTTTGTTTTGATAATGGATATTGCATTAACTTTATGTTGCGGAATACATGATTTTTTCCAGATTAACTTCATAATATTTAACCCAAAAACGGACGGAGGAAATAGACTCATACTGTTACCTAGGTAATGCCGCGAAACCAGTTGAAATTCAAACGTTACTTTAATGATTTTTCAATCAAAACCCTTATTCATTACACCAGACGCACACCCACCTTGTATGCACTGATATTTTCTCGTAACAAATCTATTAAGTTTAAGAGAAAAAAAATATTGACCGAGCTTTTCATTTCATCGAAATTAAATATTAAAATACGTGTACTTTCGTACATACATTCTAGGTTACTAAGTTACAATAGGAGAACCGATTTTCTTTTCAGATATTACACGCTACATTTGACATTTCTATATTTTCAAACTTCGGCTAATTACTCTGCATGTTTTTACCCGAGAAACAACAATTAATTCGGAATTCGTATGATCATTTGTCTTTTATTGCTTGTCTATCATTTCTGGATTATTTAAAGCCGAACAATAGTTTTAGATTATAAGAATAATTGTTTGGTTTGCAAATGGATATTGCATTAAATTTATGTTGAGGAATCCATCATTTTTTCCAGATTAAATTCATAATATTTAACCCAAACACAGACGGAGGAAATAGACTCATACTGTTACCTGGGTAATGCTGCGAAACTAGCTGAAACCATACATAATGTATGTTCGAAATTAACTATTAAAATACGTGTACTTTCATACATACATTAAATATTAAATAGGGCCTGTCGACATAAAGGATTATAAAACAAACAAAAAAGCCTCTAAGATATGAACATTTGTCCTAATAATAATTTCTATTATACAAATATTTCTTAGTTATTTCCTATACTGATTTAATCCAATTATTTTTCAAAAAAGAAAATCCTAAATAATCTTTCATTGTGCCACCATTCGCAAGGACGTTAAATAGGCAGCAGTCATTGTACTAATATCTCCGTGAAATAATTATTCAATATGTGTTTTAATGAAGCTAAAGTAGTCAACAAAGTATTGATTACATTATGGAGTTGGCAGAATATTTGAATGTCCATTAGAAAAATTGTCATGCGGACACCGACAAGAAAAGATTAAGTAAAGAGATTTATTTTCACTTCGCTAATTGCAGTTCTGAGATAAAATTAGTCGAGGAAAGAAGATATATAAATTTTCATACTTGAGAACAAATAAAATTTCGCAATGAAATCTGTATAAATTTAATCACTATGTCTAATATGTTCCGATCTCTGAAAATTAATTATACGAAATGTGTCATGTGTCCGCATGTGTGTGTTCGCTCAAAACCCTGTAAATTAATTATGTGAAGCTTTTGTTTTTGTTTTATGGGGGTTTTTTTGGGGGGGGGGTCTCAAAATTATGTGCATGTGTCCATTCGAAACGCTGAGAATAATATGTAAATTTGAATGTTTGTTCGTGTGGGTCCGATCAAGATCATGAGAATTAATGATGAAAAGTTAGTTACCTGTCCGTGTGCGTGTGTGTGTATGTGAGTGTGTGTGTGTCTGTTTCTGTGTTCAAATACTGTAACATCAGATCAATGTGATCTCCAGTATAGGCTTTCCTGATTTTTTATTGATTAATGAACTTTTAAGATTATTTGTTTATTTATTCAAATACATATCCTACTCGGAATGTTGTAACTACATTAGTATTTAGATCACGGATTTTGTGTTAATGGAATAAGCAAAATATAAAGGTAAAAAAGCAATACTAACGTTTTCCAATTGCATATATGAAACGGGATGGAAATAATGGTTGGCCTTAAGATTGGACTTTTCACTGAAGTACAGGGGGCCGACACTATTTTTCAAACACTTTATTTTTTCAAGTTTTAGTTTGCACCGGCAGTCTGTACTGTTTTAGTGTAATTACAATAACATTTAAAAACTGTTTCAATACTACGAATGGAAAAGCAGAATTCAAATTAGAAGTATTTTTATTTTTTTACAAATTACCACATTACACAGGCGACAGTATTTTTCGGACATTGCAGAAACAATGCTAACAGTTTCTGGCAGCACCCTTTTTTCAATGACTTCTATCAGTCTATCTTCATAATGTTCGTACATATTGATAATAACGTCTCTTCGTGTTTCTAGCAGTCTGTTTTTAGCATCTTTTATGCGCTGCCACAGTTCAGCATCTCTGGTTATTTCTGGCCCGTCGTAAACAAGCTTAGCAAGCATTTCCCATATGTATTCAATTAAATTTAAGTCTGGAATTCTTGCAGGCTTTTCCAGAGTAGTTATATTTGCTTCACACATCCAATTTTTCACTGATTTGGCTACATGGATGCTGCAGTTACCTTGCTGCAAAATAAAATTACTTCCCATTTCTTTTTCTATGAGTGGTAGGGCTCTCTTTTCCAAAAGTTCTCTGTAGCTCAAGCTATTTTGACGTCCTCTTAACCAGTCGAGCCACAAGTTTCCATTCGGAAATACCATACCCCAAACCATGACTCCTCCTCCTCCCATCTGCCTCTTGTTGAGAATAACAGGTTCACATTTTCTCGATCATGTATACAGGTCCATCGAACTTAAAACGTTTTTCATCAGTAAATATCACTTTCTTGAAGTCGACATGGTTTGTTATCCATCTTTTGGCGCTCTCCACCCTTGCCTCATCGTGTTTTCTCGGTAGTGTAATTCTTTTCTTGATTTTAGCATACTTAAGTCCAATTAAGTGTAGCTTTCTTTGTACAGATAGAACACTGACGTCAAGTTCACATTTCTCCTTTACTTTCTTTGCTGTCAGCTTTTCTCCAGATGATAACAACCACGTAACACTCCTCTTCATTCTTCTTTCTTTTCTCTTGGAAATTGTTTTTTCCGTATTTTCTTCTTCTTCTTCTTCCGCTCATAGCCTGTACTTAGCATGTATTCAACTGTTGACTTCGGTAGCTTCATCTCAGCGGCGATCTTTCGGATGCTGAGCCCGTCTTCTCTCTTCTTTTGGACCAAACTGATGACTTCTTTTGAATGCATTCTTCTTCAGGATTTTAATACATTTTCGCAGTGAATGGTAAAGATACTCAAATGTAATGGTCAGGGTACAATTTACCTGCAGAAAATTTGCATATTGTAGACGTTCGACGACTAAATCATTAAAAAAAACCCGGAATTTGTGTCATGTCCGAAAAATAGTGTCGCCTAAGTTAAAGTAAAAATAAAGAAAACACGAAACCAAAGACAAACCCATCAATCAATGTTCATACCATTAATGGACAGTTACTGCTGAACTACCTACTCATCAACACAAAAGCTCTCGGCAGCAAAAAACACTTTTAAGCACACTTTTCAAAGTGTCCCAAAAATAGTGTCGGACCCCTGTAGTCAAGCGATACGATATGTTGGGAAGAGGAGTAATATTTTATGCTATTGCTGTAGACAGTGTAATTATAGGCTCTTTGAAAATTGATGATTGTACGAGATAAATGTAAATAATTACTGTATATTTTCTTTTGGGTGAGCATGCAGTTCACAACCAGTAAGATTTAAGCTAAATTATATATTCAATCCAGATAAAGATCATTCACATTCCAGCGAACAGTTCTGTTCTATCTCCAATTACAACACTTGCAAAAACAGAGATTAAAAATATGTAAAGTTTTGGGCTTTTTCACACAAAACATATTTCGTCTACAACAAATAAAAAATTACAGCGCGTATATTCTGAGTCGCACTTAAACAACTACGAATCGCGCGGACGTAAACGTAGACGCACCATATCCCAATAATCCCACTGTCTTTGACGAGTGAAAGCACGCTTTAACTTTCAGAAGCCGATAAGCCAAAATGTTGATAAAGTTTCACTTCCGCTACTTCATCCTTTCAGCCAAAGCATTCCTCTTACTCCGTCGACTGTAAGTTGAAAAGTTTGACTCATACTCATTACCATATCTTCATTTGATTGGCGCTTAAAGTTCATTGAACAATAATTTTATTCATATTATATTTTACGTATAGCTAGCCACTTTTATTCGAGTATACCCGTCTACTAGGGCGGCTAGACAATCCCTATTGCAGACGCTTGCTCAGGTACATTTGTGTTTATTCAACACCCACAGAGCTCACCTGTGGTTTATACTGCAACTATTTGAGCAAGGCCAGCACGCTCAAACCTTCGGCTATGATGACTTGTATCTTTGTGCTATCACAGCTATCGACGGCCCCCAAGGGATCCGTCAACTCAGTTTCACTCACAATGCTTTGGTCCACCCTTTGGTATTGTTTTCAGGCACTTTCCAAAGGTGCCGCACGCTGGGATCAACCTCTCCAGTCAGATAATATCAGAAAGTCTACTTACTGACAAATCGACCATAGTGACATTCGAACCCGGCCCTCATGGTCAGAATGCGAACGTTCTAACCACTCGGCCACAACAGAAGTTTATTAGACATTTTGGGGGGTATTTTTGTGATTTTTCTTCTTTTTTTAGTATACAGTGCTTTTCGATAAAAGTGACTCACCTGATTTTTTTTACTCAAAATTTTTTTCGCCTATTGTTTTTGGGGTCAAACTAATTTTTAATCGTACTAATATAAAGACCCCTTCCTGACCACCTAGTAAAAAAGTTTACTCACCCTAAGGTATTATATTGATAATTATAATTTTGGATATAAATGAGATTTAGGGAAAAACTTTGTGCAAAAAAAGGGACTCACTTATTTCCTCCTACTAGTAATCAATAGAAACAAAACTGAACAGCTTTAAATAAAGAATAATTGAGGTATAATTTATTTATAATAGGTAATATTTAATGATCTATGGGTCCTCCTTTATTTTGAATAACCTTTTCAACTCTTTTTGGCATTGACTTGATTAAGTTGTGGCAAATCTCATCTACAAGCAATGAATTCCATTCGGATATGAAATTCACAATCAAATCCTCTTTGTTCCTCAACTGCTTTCTCGAAAGCCTGTACTTTATAACGCTCCATAAGTTTTCTATGGGGTTGAGGCCAGGAGATTGGGGCGGCCATGTCATAACACTCACCTGATTCTCATAAAAGTGTTCCTTCATCAATTTTGATTTGTGACAGGGAGCATTATCCTGCATAAAAATGAGCTTGGTGGGGTCGATTTGCACCCTTTCAGCAGAATGGAGCAGACAAGACTGTAAAATTCTCTTGTACTGCTCGCTCATCAGGGTCTTTTCAATAGGTTTTAAGAAACAAATTCCATGAAAAGAAAAGCATCCCCAGAACATTATACTGCATGAATGCTTGACATTACTTACTGCTAAATTCAAAGAGCTTTCAAAGCTTCTTCTTCGTATTTTAGATCGCTTATCCTTTGAATTTAGCTCAACTTTCGTTTCATTGGAGAAGAAAACATTTAGTAAAAAAAATCAGGTGAGTCACTTTTATCGAACACTACTGTATATGAATTATTTTGAAATTTGTTTTGTTGCTTTGAAATTCCTGGATTGCCTCGTCTATTACAAAATCTTGTTTTGTTTTTTTCTGAAAGTACTTTTCTCTTTACTGCTCGAAGACACACAATAAGGTGAATATCAAGGAAACCAAAGCACTATATTAAAAATTATTTCAAAGCAAAAAATAATCCCTTTAACCACCAGAATTTTTCAGGCCAATTTTAAAAAATGAGGCATAAGGAAACGACAAACAATATTCAGGTAAGGCAAATCTGAGGGAAACAATAAAAACGCTTGAAATTAATACTCAAATGGAAATAGCAGAAATTTAAAAATCAATGATTGAAAGACCTGTACATGAAAGTCAGGTGGATGTTCGTGAACGTCACAGAGATTATTGGATTAACACGTAGGATAATAACATGTTAATTCATTCATTCAGGTATATGTGAGATTGTTGTAATCGAAAATATATTTTTCTAGCCTCTATTTTTCTTCACATAAAATGATACTTCCAAAAACAAGTCCTTATCAATAATGTGAATAAAGGAGAAATATTAGATAAAACACACAAGATATATTCATCATATCTATACTAGTATATCGAGATAATTATAGCAACATCGTTTGGTTATACCCAAATCCAAATCTATTGTGAAGAAATCGAATTACATAATAAATACTGGATATTGGAGTAATGGATATTTATTATAAATCTGAGTAACCATATATATATATATATATATATATATATATATATATATATATATATATAAAGTGAACATAGAAGTCAACATTTAGAGGCGACAGTCTGTTTCATGATAGATGCAATCGTTAGGCCTGACGTGTTGACTCTAAGTGTTGACTTCTATGTTCTCTTTTATATTTACACACGCTCTATCTCTGATATTGAGCACTTTATCCCATAAATATAGCACACTTTAAGACTATATTTCTTCATACATATATATATATATATATATATATATATATATATATATATATATAGCTCTATTAGAATATATATATTCAGCTCTATTAGAAACCATTTAAACAGACACACAGACTCCATTAGAAACATACTAGTAGAAAATACAAGCATAATAACCTTATACACATGTAAAAAGGATTAAAAATAATGGAAGCCTTAATAATAAAAAAAGAAAAAGCCAACACTTAACAATATTAACTACGAATACGGACACAAAGTGCTGTCTTCGGAAAATAAAACATTTCTATAACACTAAAAACACACACACAACGCACACACTCACTTAAACTGAAAAAAACAAAATCATCCTTGATAATGGCTTAAAGTCTAGCCGAAAGCGCTCGGCATTATAGAAGGTTTGGATAGTTCCTACACCCTGTGTGTCAAAAAAAGAAAATACTTCTTCGAACACAAGGAAAATTAAATAAAAACTTAATCGTAGTACCTTGTCTGTCGTTTTTAATTAAGCATAAATAAATGAAGGATTGCCCCCTACATATACAATATATATATATATATATATATATATATATATATATATATATATACATATATATATATACATATATATATATATATATATATATATATATATATATATATATATATATATATATATATATATACATATATATATATATATATATATATATATATATATATGTGTGTGTGTATGTATGTACGCATAAAGCTAAGAAAAAGAAGAAAAAGTAAAAAGGCATAACGACACACTAAAATTCCGAAAAAAGAAAAATAGGCACGACTTTCTACATACATACACATATACACAAACGTACAGGCGTACATACACAGACTTATACATGCGTATACGAACACACACACACACAAAGAAGAAGAAGATGAAGAAGAAGAAGAAGACGAAGAAGAAGAAAAAGTCAACCTAAAACAAATAGAATCGCAGATTTTTTAGAATTTAACATAAAGAATGAAATGGGAAAATCGACAGATAATTGCTGATACCTGCAGGAAAAAGAGAGAGGGGGGGAGGGCACGGTGGAGTAATGGATAGCGCCTTGGATTGTGTAATCGGAGAGCCGAGTTCGAATTACAGTCGAATCCATTACATTCACTTACGTGCTAATACTCTTGGGAAAGGTGTGAATCTTCTTCTCCCTTCAGCTATGGGTAAATAGCAGGACAGTCTGGGTTCTATAGCCTTGGATGGCAACTGGTCTAGAAGAAGGACAACTCTGAATTCAAAACCTGCGGAGGGTCGTTTGGGGACCTTGTGGCACTTAGTGCACCAGGTCTCTGTATTCGGCCCTTCAAAAAGGGAATCAAATCTTATGTGCTGTTGTCGGGCTGTCGGTTTCCTAGGAACTGATCTGCTTGACCCTCATACGTCGAAGACGAGAGAGAGGAGAGTATATATATATATATATGTATATATATATATATATATATATATATATATATGTGTGTGTGTGTGTGTGTGTGTGTGTATGTGTTATACCAAATTTGTGAGTAAATGTGCAGAATATCAGAGATTGAGTGTATCTAACTATAATAGTGGACACTGAGTTCAGAAATGACAGCCTGTTTCATAATTGAACAAAATCTTCAGAACATTAATGAATTCAAGCCTGAAATAGAAAATTGCTCCTCAATGTTGACCACTAGGGTCATGTAAAAACAAACCTGAAATTCACTTATACACGTTTACATAGATACATATCACACACCCACACAGACATATATATATACACACATACACACAATCACACACATATATACATATATATATATATATGTGATTGGTGATCATCTCTATAAAAACAGTCGGAACCAATTTTCTTCGATGCAGAATTTTTTCCCTAATATTTGTAAATAATTGACGGCAGTCAAATGACTGTGCCCGCGTTAAAGAATTGAATCAACGACAATGATATTTCTAAAGATGTACCCAAAAGCTTAAGTAAATAAATATTGTTACACCGTAACAGACTGTCTAAGTTCTAGCAATTTAAAAAATGAAAAAATCCTTTTGAATGACGCCACAGAGAAGTTATTCGCGCACAGCAGATTTCGTTTAAGTTGAGATGGTAAAGATTGTCCGACATCTACCTTTTAAACTATTATAAGTATTTTTTTTCAATTTCCTGCCAAAAATTACGAGACAACGTGTAACAAGTACGTATAATTTGACAAGGAATATTTTTGGAAAAAAATTGTTTTACCGGTAATGTAGCGGTTATCAGCGCAGAAAATGTAATTGTTTAGCCAAGTTTAGATTCAGAGGTGGGGGGTCTTTTTCATTCACTTTATCTCAAATACTCTTGAGAAAGACACGAAGCTGTCTCTCTCATCAGCAGTAGAATAGCAGAATAGACTGGATCTCAAGACTTCAGTAGCAAACAGTCTAAGAGTATACCAAAACGTAGTCAACTTAACAGGAAACCACTCTACTGCCTTTCAAGTATGACATGTCAGTTCTCAGATAATTAAAGAAAGGAATCTGTGGAGAGACATGGTGGCTTACATCCTGAAGGCAATCGGCATGTTTTAAAATTGCTTTCAGTCTAATTAGAACATAACCAGTGTGTGCGTGTGTGTGTGTGAGAGAGAGAGAGAGAGAGACAGATAGAGAGAAATATAGTTTTGCGGTATACTATATTTATGGTTAGTGCTCAGTAAGAAAGATAAATGTGGTCATTGAGGTCAACACCAAGCGGCGATAATACCAACTTTCTTTGCTGGTGGAGCAATTGATTCGACAGAGTGACTACATTCCATGTCAATAGAAGTCGTAAAGTTTTACTCTCTTGCTGCATCAGCCATACTAATGACAGGTAGAAAAGGTTCTCTCTGGTGATTAGATGAATGCCGTTTTGTTTTGTGAAATCTTGCCCACGTTCACCAGCAAGAGCAGTTGCCAGTTTTACTTTACCCGGTCTGCAGTAAATGATAGTGTCACCTACATAATTAGCAAGTAGGGAACTGAAGACATCGAGGTGGTCATTGATTAAGATCAGAAACAGCATAGGTTCAAGGAGAGAGCCCTGGGGGGCACCAACATTACTATGTAATAATCTGGAAGCGTTCGACACGACTTTCATTTGTTAGGAAGGACTGGATTAAGCCAAATATTCATTCAATGACACCGTATCCCTTGAGCTTGCGTAGAGGGCTAGCATGCCAATCCCTGTCGAACGCTTTCGCGATATCGAGAGCCAGAGCCGGCTTTAGACCTGGCGAAACGGAAGTCACATATATATTACCCTTGAAATATTTAAATAATATGTGGAAATAACCATCATCGCCAGATGAAGGTCGCAAGATCCGAAACGCGTGTAGCAAAAATATGGAAAAATAAAGTATAATATATATTTTGAAAATTCACATTATAATCAGAAACGTTTACGGCTTCTCTCTTCTCTTTAAACTATTCACTTTTCTCTTAGTGGAAAACATATAACCTCTCCTTTATATATATATATATATATATATATATATATATATATATATATATATTACATCGAAAATATGTCAAAATCGCTACACAGTTGTGTTTCGATGCGTATCAATGCATCTCATCAAGTGATTGTAAATTACTGGCGATTTCTTGATTTTGGAGTCTCACAGCAATTTGCAATCGCTTGATGAGATGTAATCGAAACATAACTGCATTTGTGTAGCGATATATATATATTAACGCAACCGTTACGATGTATGATACAGAGATTTTTGAAGACGACTTCGTGAAAAAAAGAGCTTTATTTACAATACCTTCTCCAAACCTTCAGATTTTTCCGTCTTCTACAAGACGTTAAGATAAGATTTTAAACTAATGGGAGATATTTGATTATGTAATTTTTTTTTCTTTGCTTCTGAATATTTTCCCAGACTTGTAAAATTGGTTGTTTGTATAAGAGATAAACAGATGAGTAAAAGTCAGAGCCACTTCCAAGATTTCCCTCACACCGTAACAAAAATGGCGCTGGAAACGTTTACATTTATATATGAACTAGCAGCATCGCCCGGCGTTGACCGTGCTTGATTCAAAAATCGTACGACTCATACAGTAATCGCTATCACTTGACTTAAAATATTTTTGTCCTTCCTTGCCTTTAAAGGAGTGCCCTTTGCTGTGCTGATGTTGCTACATGCCTTACTTCTTGCCTATCTCACACTGCAAATTTTTTCTAAGCTCTATACTAAACATTAAATATGTTACGAAAAAAGTACTAAACAAAATGAACACAAAACGATAAGCTCTAAAAAAGGACTCGTAACTATAAAAACCGAATGAAAAAAGAATGTTAACAACAAATACTTTTTCACACCCAACCCAGTTCTGCGGAATCAGAATCAACGTTGAGTTTAAGTAAGTTAATGAGCCAATTGGAGTAAAGTGCCATGCAGATTAAAATTTTTCCCACTTGTGACGAATGCAGCTATCGATTTTTTTTGCATGCTAGCATGCTAGTTAACATTCGTGTCAGTCAGCTGTTGGCTCTCACGCTGGCCAATAGAATCTTCCTGCCTATTCGTGGCAGCCAGCTATAGGCTCTCACTCGGGCCAGTAGAAAATGGCCGCAAACTACATGAAAACTGCTATAGTAGCATAAAATAATCGATTACTTCCACTATCGATGGGAGTTGGGTAATGCAAAGTCGGTCTTGGCAAACTCACAAACTTGGAGCATGTGCATGTAAATTTTGATGCAAATCCGTCAAAGATTGCGGCCGTGCATTCGTTACACACAAACACACACACACACACACACACACACAGACACACACACACACATCCTGCCTTTTATAGATAGAGATAACCGTAACTATTGCTACTTAATGTAACAATAACTGGTCTTGAGGTATAATCAAATGTAGGCAGCCATTGAATTGAAAGCGACAAGAAAACAAAATTGTGGAAATCTAATACTTCGTAAGAAATTAAAAAAAACACGAATGCGTATAAAACATAAAAGTAACAAGCAGCAAATTGAACTGGAAATGTTTAAGTGTAGAGTATGAAGCAAAAATGTTTTCTAATAAATTGCAAGGAAAGATAACTCATGTGGAGTAAAACGTCAAAGTAAAAGAAAATTGTGATGAAGATGAAAATAAAAAATAGCGGTGAAAGGTTGCCCATTCTTTGGGGCGGTTTAGTTTATTATTAGCCTTTTTCTTGTACTTATAATTGTTCATTCAGTTTCGTTTTACGATTTTTAGGATTGTTTCTCATTTTTATTTTTCTGCTTTTCGATATCATAATTTTCAATTCATTTTTGTTGATTTACGTTTTTCCCATTTAGAGTCTCTATTCTTTACTTCCGGCTTTATTTTTTATTTAAACATTTTTTCCGGTGATGTTTTCGGTTTTCTCAACTTTCGGATAACTTCTTTATTCGCATTTGCTTAACATTGTTTTCTTTTTTAACTTTTGCCATCCAATCTCTTTCTCTTTTACTCTTTCTCTCTCGCTTACGCTTTCTCTCGATGTCTCTAGACTTTCGATTTTTAATCTTCGTCTGAACTTAATTTTTTTCTTTCTTCCCGCCTTTCCCTCTCATATCCATTTTGTTTCCTTGCACATTTAATTTCCTACTTTTTACCTCTCTTTCATTTCCCAGTAGTCTTTCTTTATTCTTCTTTTTTTATCTTTACTTCGGTTCGTCAGACTTTAGTGTCATTCTTATCTTTTTTACTCTGTTTTCTTTTTTTATACATACCTCACTTTTTTGTTTTTCTTTCCTTTATATACATCATTTCTTTCAATTGTAATTTTCATTTTGTTCTTTCGTTTCCATCACTTCCTTTGCAACCCCATATTACACATTTTTTCTTCTTTATTTTTATATTCCATCCTTTTTTTTAATATTCATATTCTTTCTTTTTCCTTTATCTTCATATTCTTTCTTCTTTTTATTATCTTCAAATTCATTCCCTTTTCTTTATCTACATATTCTTTCTTTTTTCCTTTATATTCATATTCTTTCTTTTTACATTTATCTTCGTATTCCTTTTATTTTTCATTATTTTCACATTATTTCTTTTTACCTATATCTTCATTTCCGTCTTTTTTCTTTATCTTCATATTACTTCTTTTTTTCTTTATCTCCATTTTTCTTTTTTTCATTTATCTTTATATTCTTTCTTTTTCTTTAACTTCATATTCTTTCTTTATTCAATTATCTTCATAATCCTTCTTCTTTCATTATCATCAAATTCCTTCTTTTTTTCTTATATCTTAATATTTCATCCTTTTTTTATCTTTATATAGTTTCTTTTTTCTTTATCTTCATATTCTTTTTTTCCTTTATCTTCATATTCCTTCTTTACATTATCTTCAAATTTATTCTTTATTCTTATATCTTCATTTTCCTTCTTCATTTCTTTATCTGCATATTCCTTCTTATTTCTTTTGTCTTTATATTCTTTGTTTTTTCCTTTATCTTCACACTACTTTTTCTTTTCACTACCTTCAAATTCCTTCTTTTTTCTTTTAATTTTTTATTCTTTCTTTTTTCTTTATCTACATATTCTTTCTTTTTTCCTTTATATTAATATTCCTTCTTCTTTTCATTATCTTCAAATTCCTTCTTTTTTCTTATTTCTTCATATTCCTTCTTTATCTCCATATTGCTTTTTTCCTTGTATGCCTTAT
The DNA here is from genome assembly GCA_964036315.1 of Acanthosepion esculentum. Lineage (NCBI taxonomy): Eukaryota > Metazoa > Mollusca > Cephalopoda > Sepiida > Sepiidae > Acanthosepion > Acanthosepion esculentum. The sequence goes on from OZ038482.1 coordinate 25,126,653, forward strand.
ATTCGTTCTTTTTAATTCTCTTCATACTACTTCCTCTTTTCATTATCTTGAATTTCCATCTTTTTTCTTATCTTCATATAACTTCTATGTCTGTCTCTCCATATTCCTTTTATTTGTTTTTATATATGTTCTTTCTTTTTTTGGTCTACATATTCTTTGTTTCATCCATTGTCTTCATATTCCTTCTTTTTTTCATTATCTTTAAAGTCCTTCTTTTTCCTCCTATCTTCATATTCTTTCTTTTTTCTTTATCTTTATATTCTTTCCTTTTCCATTATCTTCAAAGTCCTTCTTCATTTCATTATATTCAACTTCCTTCTTTTTTCTTATACCTTCATATTGCTTTTTATTGTCTTGATCTCAATATTCTTTCTTTTTCATTTATCATCATATTCTTTATTTTTTCCTTTATCTTCATTCTTTTTCTTCATTTCATTATCTTCAAATTCTTTCTTTTTCTTTATCAATTGTCTTCATATTTCTTTTTTTCTTTATCTTCATATTCCTTCTTTTTTCTTTATCTTCATATTCCTTCTTTTTCCTTTATCTTCATATTCCTTCCTTATTACTTCATCTTCATATTCTTCTTTTTTTTTCCTTTATCTTCAAATTCCTTCTTTTCCTCTTTCTTTCTATGCATTCTTTTTCCTTTTATCTTAATATTCTTTTTTTTTAATATTCTTCATATTCTTTCTTTTTTACATTATCTTCATATTCATTCTTCTTTTCATTATCTACAAATTCCTTCTTTTTTCTTATATCTTCTTATTTTTATATCCATATTCCTTCACATTCTTCGTTTGTTTCTTTATCTTCATATTCCTTCTTTTTTTTACCTTTATATTTATATTCTTTTTCCTTTATCTTTATATTCCTTCATTTTTATCTTCATATTCTTCTTCTTTTCATTATCTTCAAATTCCTTCATTTTTCTTATATCTTCATAATCATTCTTTTTCTCTTCTTATTCCTTCTTTTTTATCTTCCCATTCCATCTTTTTCCTTTATCTTCATATTCTTTCTTTTTTCTTTTATCTTCCTATTCCATCTTTTTCCTTTATCTTCATATTCTTTCTTTTTTCTTTATCTTCCCATTCCATCTTTTTCCTTTATCTTCATATTCTTTCTTTTTTCTTTTATCTTCCTATTCCATCTTTTTCCTTTACCTTCATATACTTTCTTTTTACCATTATCTTCATATTCTTTCTTTTTCCTTTGTCTCTCATATTCTTTCTTTTTTCTTTATCTTCATATTCTTTCTTTTTCCTTTGTCTCTCATATTCTTTCTTCTTGTCTTTATTTTCATATTCTTTCTTTTTTCCTTTATCTTCAATTTTTTTCTTTTTAATTTACCTTCATATTCTTTATTTATCCTTTATCTTCATATTCCTACATTTTTTTATTTTCATATTATTTCTTTTTTACCTTTATCTTCATATTCTTTCTTGTTACCTGTATTTTCATACTCGTTTTTTTAATTCTCATATTCTTTCTTTTTTTTCTCAGTCTTCATATTCATATTTTTACATTTCTTTTACTTTTCTTTCTCTTCTTCATGTCGTATTGTTTCCTTATTTTTGTTCTTTTTGTGTCAAATTGTTTTTTTACTTTTCTTTCTCTTTTCGACATATTGTTTCCTTTTTACATTTTTTGTCGTTCTCGTGTCATATTGTTTCTTTATTTTCCTTTCTCTTTTTATGAGAAATTGTTTCTTTTTTACGTTTCTTTCTCTTTTCGTCATATAGTTTCTTTTTACTTTACTTTCTCGTTCTTATGTTATATTGATTTTTCTTTCTTTTTCTTTCTCTATTTATGTGAAGTTGTTTCTTTTCATACATTTCTCTTTTTATATTCTTGTTTCTTTTTTACCTTTCTTTCCTTTTTATCACATTGTTTCCTTTTACTTTTCTTTCTCTTTATCATGTCATAATTTTTCTTTATTTTTCTCTCTCTTTTTGTGTCAAATTGATTCTTTCTTTATTTTATCTTTTCATCATATTGTTTCTTTTTTTACTTTTCTCTCCCTTTCTAAAGTCAAATTGTCTCTTTATTTAGTTTTCATTGTCTTTCTTATGCCTCTTGTGTTCATCAATGCTAGCAGGAATACGGGGGACATAGACTAGTCCCTTCACATATCCCTATAAAAATAAATCACACGGCGTCCATTTTATCAGAAAACTGTCTTCATCTCCAGCACGACCGATCCATCTCTCTGGCAGATTCTCATTGAGATAACAAAAATAAACCGTTAAATATAAAATCTTGATCTGTTTCTATGCATTGTCAGAAAATGTAAGGTTATTTCAACAAGAATTTTTCAAAATTATTGGCCTGCATATTGTTTTTTCGGACACCCTGTATTTATTCGGTCTGTGTTTCTTATCGTTATAAGGGATTTGGGCGGATAAGTGATATATTGTAAGTATAGATCATTCCTTTCTAGTACAATATTCATTACAGACCCCACACGTGGTCCTTACATTAGGTTTATCATTCTTATTTTATGTGTCATACTCCTTCAGGTCATTGGCGATCATGACTCTCCTGCGTTTAGCAAATTCAGCCCTTTTGCCATCATTCCTAAACCCTGTTCTGCTATCCAGTTACTTAAACTCGTTAGAATGGTTATGCATAGTGTTGTAATGTAATGTCCAGACTCCCTTTCGCCTATGTAGACTGACTCTATCAGTCGCTATGTATAGTGAGCACAGGATATAGTTGAGGGCTTGCTTCGGAAATTAGTTGGAGTTTTTTTTACGGGGTCTATGGGGAATTTTTGTTCGAGCCTACAGGCTCGGATACCCGACGTTAAATTCGGTTTTCTGCCACATCTGACCGCGTAGGTCGCTTGGCAAATATCCTTGCTTCGGCAATTAGTTGGAGCTTCATCTCCAGCTAATCTGGTCGAACTCTCTGCCTTCGGGCGGAGAGGAACCCAAACGAGGCTATGCCGAAGGGCAGAGTCTCGTCAGGGGTGGTAGACAGCAACCCGAACTCGTTTTTCGGGGTCTACGGAGAATTTCTGCCCGAGCCTACGGGCTGGGTTTAACCCCGCATTAAATAACGGCCTTGTGCCACATCCTACCTACCTAGCTGTGCTGATGGAACTCTCAGCCTTCTGGCAGAGAGGAACCCAGACGAGACTATGCCAAAGGGCAGAGTTTCGTCTGGGGTGGTAGACAGCTACCCGACCCCGTGTATGTCTACTGGGAATTTTTGCCCGAGCTTAAGGGCTCGGTTTTGACCCCGCATCAAAAACGGCTTTGTGCCACATCCTGCTACGCTGGGGCGAGGGTAAGGTAAATATCCTTGCTTTGGCAATTAGATGACGATTCGTCTCCAGCTGTACTGTTCAAACTCTCTGTATGCTGTTTTTTCCTAATCTTTGCTGATATTTCTATGTATATTCCTGGGTGTGTTTGTGTGTGTGTGTCTTTTTCTACGAGTGTTGTGTTATCTAGTTTTTTATTTTGCTGAGTACTGTGTTATCTAGTAGTTTATCAAATCTCTAAATTGTTCAACTCTTTGCATCCGGGCGGAGAGGAACTCAGACAAGGTTATGCCACGGGCAGAGTCTCGTATGGGGAGGTAGACAGCCACCCGACCCCGTGTATGCAGGGTATACGTGGAATTTTTGCCAGAGAAAAAGTCCCACGTTAAACCGATCTTGTACCTCATCCCGATTTGTGGGGTAGATTTGGAAAATTCCGAGAAACCAATAGCCCTGAAGAGTGAAGGCATTACAAAAATGCGCCCACGAAACTTCCAAGTCGGCATGACTGAAACGACACCACTCCGTTAACTGACAAGTTTATGCACATCAAGTTTATTAACGCTGTGCTCTTACTTTTTGACGTCGAGAACTTTATGGCAATAACCTGCCTGCATAAAAGGCCTTCCAACCAGTAAACTACGGAAGAAGAACTGAACCATCAATTTTGACAGCTAGTACTTTAAAATTTAATACTATACTATACTATATATATATATATATATATATATATATATATATATATATATATATATATATATATATATATGTATATGTATGTATGTATGCCCATAGATTTGTATGTAAGGTGTTTACTTTTTGGGTAGAACGGGGTTTTGTCTGGTTAGACAAAATTTACGTCCAGCTATATCAGCACAATCTATAAACGTTTCAATAAAGAATGTCTGATTCAATTTTAAGTTAATCGTGGTTTATTAGTGATAACACAAGTTTCAGTCTATGCCCGTTGCCTGAAAACATTAAAATTGATGTTACTTTTTATGCGATGACGTGTAGACTAACATAGACAGAAAAAATAAATTATAAAGAAATTGCTTTTGTAGTGAGCAGAAACACGCACTCGACACAAAAGCAAAGAGCTAAGCAATAATAATGAATTAACAAAAGAGGACAAAAAATGGGGGAAAAAAAGCAAAAATACTGTTGAATCAAAACATCGAATATAATCACGTTAAAACGGACGAGACTGTCACGAGAGGTGGTTGAAACAGATGTGGACTGGAGGCCATTTGTAGCAACGCAGTCTTCGGTTCGATACGCCAGAAGAAATTTAAAAAGGAAGGAAGAAACCAAACACAAATGATGTAATTCGTGGTTACGAAAAGTAAAATCAAGCCGAACCAGATGAAAAGTTGTAAACAAACGGAAGTGGCTGAAAAAAGATTTAGAACATCGGCAGTGAAGGCGAAATCAAGAAGAAGAAGAAGCCGTAGCAGCAGAAGCAGAAACAGCAGCAGCTGCAACAGTAGCTTCAAAAAAAAGTAGAAGGAACGCAGCCGCAGGAGCATCAGCAGCAACAGAAGAAGAAGAAGAAGAAGAAGAAGAAGAAGAAGAAGAAGAAGAAGAAGAAGAAGAAGAAGAAGAATACAACATAATTATTATATAAAGAAAAAATGAAGAATACAGGTGTACGTAGGTTAATGAAATAAAATGAGTAGAAAAGAAAGAGAAAGGATTAAAAAGAAAAGTTGAAGATGGAAGAGAAACAGATGTAGAAAAAATAAAATGATATGAAGGAGAAAGAAGAAAACTGTTAGGAAGAAAAAGAGAAAATACAAACGAAGAAGAAAAAGGAAAGCAAAGATATGTGGAGGAAGAGGACAAAAACAAAGCAAAGGAGAAACACTGGATGAAAAAAAGAAAGGACAAAAAAGACAGATGAGACAAATGCAATTATTATTATTATTATTATTATTATTATTATTATTACCAGTACTACTATTCGTACCAATAATAATAATGATGATAATGCAAACACACACACATCAGTATATATAATTAACTGTGAGTTAAAACTAGTAATAAAATCAAACGGCCATATAGTGGTTTTCCAAGCGTAGCTTAGATGTGGCACAAGGCCGAAAGTATGGGGCACCCAGTGAGGTTCGAACTCACTACTCAGCCGTAATTGTCAAGTTTGCTAACTATTACACCGCCCCGAGGTGCCCAAAGCGGCCATATATACTGACAGGGTGAAAGAAATGTTCGGCTGAACACAGTAAAGAGGTCAATCCTACATAAAGCAATGAAGCGAGGATATACATAAACCTCGGCCAAAAGAGTTCTGCACAATAAAAAGCAAACAATTACCAAGAAGCTCTACTTAAGAAACAGCAAAAAAAAATTCTAAAACTAAAAACACGCATTAAATGAAAAAAATCAAAAACCCACACAAAGATATCAAATTAAACTAAACTATACATAAATACGGGAAGGCTGAGTAGTAGCAGCAGAAAACTCAATAGTTATGAAGTGTGTAGGCTTTACAAGTCAGTTAACGGATATGATTCTCCACAATATATATATATATGTATATTGTCTATATTTAGGTAGCAATTTTTCATTAATTAATGTTTCATTAAAAATAATATAGACAATGTTTTGTCTACTTATTTTAAGTAAGTTCCTTTCATATTGTCTGATAAGCTTAATAACATTATCATTGAAAGACGAAAGGAAATCACCATATTGATACATGTTTAAATCCAATCTAAGCTTTTGGCTTACATAAACCATTATAAAAAAAGAGAATAACATTTCAATATATATATATATATATATATATATATATATATATATATATATATATATATATATATATATATATATATATATATATATATATATATATACATAAAGTGAACATAGAAGTCAACACTTAGAGGCGACAGTCTGTTTCATGCTAGATGCAATCGTCAGGCCTGAGGATTGCATCTAGCATGAAACAAACTGTCGCCTCTAAGTGTTGACTTCTATGTCCACTTTTATATTTACACACGCTCTATCTCTGATATTGAGCACTTTATCCCATAAATATAGCACATCTTAAGACTATATTTCTTTATATATATATATATATATATATATATATATGTGTGTGTGTGTGTGTGTGTGTGTGTGTGTGTGTGTGTGTGTGTGTATCTGGACACTCGTATACGTGAATACCTGTCTTTTAGGGTGGGTAGGCAATCCTTATTGCAGACGCTTGCTCATGCACATTTGTGTTTATTCAACACCCACAGGCCTGTGATTTATACTGCAACTATGCAACTTTCTTATCTAGCGTGATCAACTATTTGAACAAGGCCAGCACGCTCAAGCGATGACTTCTGACTTCGTGCCAGTACAGCTATCGACGGCCCCCAAGGGCTCCGTCTAACCAATTTTACTGAAAAAGTTTGGGTTATCGCGTGGTATCATTTCCAAACCACTCCTCCAGTCCGATAACATCAAGAAGTCTCCTTCCTGACAAATCGACCATATATATATATATATATATATATATATATATATATATATATATATATATATATATATATATATCGTTGGGAGGAAACGGGTATGTTTCAAATTAATGTATTTTAATGGAAATAATTGTGGATCCGGATGCAGTTTTTGGGCTATTTTATGGTGTTGTTTGTTTACCTTTTTACTCATTATTTATTATTATTTTTGGCTGGCTGTTATTATTACGTTTACTTGTGTTTATGTGTGCGTTCGTAGTTTGCTACTTTGTTTATTATTTACTTATTCTCTTTACTCATTGAAACACCGGTTCCCGTACGATCACCGAAGTTAAGCAACGCCAATCCTAGTCGGTACCTAGATGGGTGATCGTTTGGGAATACCAGGTGCTGTAAGCTTGGATGAGTGGATGGTTTAATGGATATTGGCTAGCAATTGTTAATCGGAAAGACGAGTTCAAATTTCCATTGGGTTCGTTTTATTCACTTACACGCAAATACTCTTGTGAAAACTATGACTCCACCTTTTATCCATCCACCAATCTATGGGTTAAATTAGCTCTACTTGTATCACGAAATCATTATTACCCACAACACAAAACAAGACATTTCTTACAATCTACCAATTTTTCTGGCTTTAAATAACCTACAACGGTTAGTTAACCCTTGGAAAACTAATCAATCAGTCACCAAAATGTGAAGTTGCAACATTGACAAATCACTAAAGTACTGCAATGGATAGAGTTGAAACTCATAGTGAGTTCGATTACGTTCGGCCCTCTGCCACGTTTAAGCTACATTTCATAAAAAAGCTTCGAGGTGGTGTAATTGTTAGCGAGGATGTCTCTCTAGATCGATTGCTACTGAGTTGTGAGTTCGATCCTCACTGGGTGGCCCATACTTTCGCCCTTCTGCCACGTTTAAGCTAGGTCTACTAAATCGCTTCGACTTGGTCTAATTATTAGCGAGCTTGTCTCTCTGGATTGATTGCTACTGAGTTGTGAGTTTGATCCTCAATCGGTGCCCACTATTTTCAGCCTATGTGCCACGTCTACGATATGCTTAAAAAGTCACAACACAGTAAAGATTCAACCCTATTAACAGAAAATTGTCATTGAATAGTTGAATGCCTGTCCTTGGATCAACCAAAGGTCGTCATAGAAGTTCTCTGACCAATCTAAATTACGGTTAAAACAATATTTTCAGTTCGGCATATATTTTGTAACGATATTTTTATCCATTATGCAACTCCACTTGAATTTTCTCCTCTGTACACATCCACCAGATCGCGAGAGAAACATTTCAATAAATTGATAATGATTATATTAATAATAATGATAATAATAAAAAATAAATTCATCAAACTAAGTTTTTCTTCTCAATTTAAATAATTCGGCAGTATTAAGAGAATCAAATTTAACAGATTAAGTTCTTTAAATAATTCCATGTTTGTCGGCTCAATTCAACGAAATTGTTGTAATGTGAAATAGCAGACGACAACGATGCTTCTTATAAATGCTGTAGGCTTTGACAGAATTTTGACAAGGCAGATATAAATCGTATTTATAAAAAGACGGTGAATTTACAAAGAAAAAATTATTAACAGAAACATTGCTTATATAAGTTGTTTTTTTTTAATTTGAATTAAAAATAAATAACACAGAATAAATACGTTTAGTAATCGAGTATAATACGAAAAGTCTGTGTTTGCGTGCGTGCTTGCTTGCTTGTTTGTAAAGTGCGTCCGTCCAACGCATAACGATTTAAGTTAATCTGATTTAAATGAATAAGATTTAAAATGTTGTTAATAGTATTTTTATTTAACTTTCTACAAACAGAATTTTTTTTAATTAAAATATTTTTAAGTTAAAGAAAGCCACAAAGAGATTCCGCTTTGCTGTTTCGTCCAGTTGTTTGTAGAGTAATTATTTTACTTCAGCTTTTTAAATATTTAAAAAATATATTTCCGTTGATCTCATTTAAAAAATATTTGAATTGAATAAAATTTAAAAATACGAGTTGCTTTTATGGTATGTCTTTTTATTTTAATTTTCTTCACGCAGACAATTTTTGAATTAAAATATTTTAAGTTAAAGACAGACACAAAGAGATTCAGATTTGCTGTTTCGTTCAATTGTTTGTAAAGTAATTATTTATATTTCAGTTTTCTTTAAACAAACAATAATTTAAATAGTTCTAAAAAAACTTTTTGACATGTTTAAAAAATATTTTCACGTGAATAGGATTTTAAAATATTTTTTGGCATATTAAAATAGTTTTAGGTTAATCTAATTTAAAGTTAAAGTTTATCCAGGAAGTTCTATTCTTATTAAATGCAGTAAACAGTAAAACGTTAAAGATGAACTTGTAAACCACACCAATGATGACACGAACGAATTGAAGTATTTGACTGATTCATGATAAAATTAACTTTAATTTCAATGGAATGTTGAAATCAGCTTCAATGTTTTGTAACCTGGACCGTCAGTAACCCAACTGGTCACGGGTAGTCTAGTAAAATATATGAAGGTAAAAAAAAACTACAGCTGACAGTGTTTGGGACTTAATTTTCCGAGGTTTTGAGCTTGGAAGTTTTGGCCGTTTGTGGGTTCTGGTTTTCCACCTGCATTTCTTCCAGTTTGTCAAATCGATTTTGGGCAGAAATTTGGTCACTATGAATTTTTGGTTTACGTTTGGTTGGTTATATAATTATTGCGGGGGGGGGGCATAAATTCTTAAGTCAACCTTTAATTGTTTTTGGTGGACAGATAGGAGATCGCTGTGACCTTTCATGAAGGAAGGTCTTTATTTTGAGGTTATGAACGTTCTTCATTTTGATTAAACTCTCAGCACGTTTCCTTTTCCAACGCTACCAGCAAATCGCCGTTTCGAAATTTCTTAACTGATTTGGTTTTAATCCTACTGGATAGAAATTTGCAGTTAAGAAAAAGGAAAAAGGACGTGATCAGGAGAAGTCTTGGAAAGACAATACTTATTTCTTTTTAATTATCGGAGTCTGAAAGATATGGTTTGGGTTTTTTGTTTTGGTTATTTATAATTTTGATGTAGTAGAATTCACTGGTTGTGCTCCCTACCCAGATCGGCGCCATTATTGGGACGTGTCATGCGGGAAACCAAATCACCTTGACAGGTCAGGGCTACACAAAACCAGTATGCTCGTATTCGCGAGAGGCTCTGAACACTCGTTAGCCATGTGCCAGAAAAATAGTACGGAAACAAGAAAAATTAAATAAAAAACTTAATCGCAATGCCTTGTCAGTCATATTTAAGAAAACTTGTAATAAAGGCGGTTTGCTGCCCAATTACAAATATATATATATATATATATATATATATATATATATATATATATATATATATATATATATATATAAAGAAGAAATATAGTCTTAAAGTGTGCTATATTTATGGGATAAAGTGCTCAATATCAGTGATAGAGCGTGTGTAAATATAAAAGTGAACATAGAAGTCAACACTTAGAGGCGACAGTCTGTTTCATGCTAGATGCAATCGTCAGGCAACTAGTGCTGTTATTTTTCTCGGCTATTTATATATAAGGGTCAGTGGTGCATTGTCGGTAATATATATATATATATATATATATATATATATATATATATATATATATATGCATGTTTCATTAAAAACGACAGACAAGGTACTACGGTTAAGCTTTTTATTTAATTTTTCTTGTGTTCGAACAAGAGCTTTCTTTTCTGGACAATGGGTGTGTAAAAACTGTCCTAATATTTTATATCTCCGAGCGCTTTCGGCTATACCTTTAGCCATTATCAAGGATGATTCGATTTTCAGCTTAATTGAATGTGTACATTACGTGTATGTCTTAGTGTGTAGTAGGGATGTTTTTAATTTCCGAATACGGTTAACACACACTCAATTAATTTGAAAAATCGAATCATTCTTGATAATGGCTAAAGGTATAGCCGAAAGCGCTCGGAAATATTAAACATTTGGACAGTTTTTACACACCCTTTGTCCAGAAAAAAAAAGCTCTTGTTCGAACACAAGAAAAATTAAATAAAAGCTTAACCGTAGTACCTTGTCTGTCGGTTTTAATGAAACATGCATAAACGAAGTATTGCTGCCTAAATATACATCTATCTATATATATATATATATATATATATATATACAGTGTAACCCGGATATAAGAGACCCCGATATAAGAGAAACCCGGATATAAGAGAGATTTTCTCTGGTCCCAAATTATAGCCATACTTACCTAAACAAAATAGACCAAAACCGGATATAAGAGAAACCCGATATAAGAGACTTCTTCTCCGGTCCCGACAACTCTCTTATATCCGGGTTACACTGTATATATATATATATATATATATATATATATATATATATATATATATATATATATATATATATATAATCGAAATATCGGTCGGCTGTTTTTTTAATCATGAACGGTAAAGCTTGTCTTGCTTTTTTATTTTCATAATAAAATTCTGTATCCCTAAGTCTTCAAATAGTATGGCATTGTTCACAAATGAAACAAAAACAGGGATGAAGCGTCAGGGTTTGATTCAACTGCATGTTCAAACGCACGAGCACCCCACTCCTTCTTCGCACATTTACTGTAAAGCTGGGTCTAATAAGAGGTTCTTCAGGAATTTTTCCCTTTTCACGCTTTAATGATCCTTCTCAAACAATCTTTACATCAAAGGTTGTTCGAATATCAATTCAGGGTGGAATCATATGAAGAAACTGTTAGCTAAATGATAAAAAGCGATTTGGGACCTACTTTGTTGCAAATTTCGTCCGCTTAACTGACATAATCCAAACCAAATATTCACGCAAGAAATTACATATAACATACAAATTGTATGTTATATGTAATTTATATGGAACATTTGGGAAGCATCAGAGTAAAAAACAGGAATTTATGGTTGAAGAACGTTCTTTTTTAACAGTTTTTCGTGGTTTATGGTTATACACGGGGAAGTGAGAAGAACTAAACCAGACTATCTTATTTCTTGCATGATGGTAATTCTTTTGCAACATGTTTCAAGAAAATCAGATAAAAAATGAGGAATTTATTCAAGTTTTTATTTTGAGTCGTACGAAAACCCGATTTTTTCACAATTTTTTGTGTGGAGCCAGTGTCGCAGAAAAACTATCAAGCTATCTACATAAACCTCGTAACATGGGCGAATGTTTTGCATAAAGTGCAAAGAACATACATTAGCTCATACATTAAAAAATTTATTCGCGTGTAACTTTGCATTGGTTTTTGAAAAAGTCGTTCCCACCGTCAGTTTTATCGATTATTCTGCCAAACCCGCGGGATCTGATGAGTGAAAAGATGGTCTTAGACTGATTTCCTAAATTTGCAATATGTGCGTACAATTTCATTGAATTCAGTCTAGGAATGTGGAGGTGCAAAAAAAAGCATACACACACACAGAGGCATACCCACACACAGACATCTTGTTTTATATATATATACATGTATATATGTATATATATATGTGTGTGTGTGCATGTATGCATTTTTCTGTATGTATATACACACACACATACATATATATATGTGTGTATATATATATATATATATACGCATAAACACACAATGTTAATGCAGACTTTTTCAATCAATATTTCATTCTGTCGCCTTCTCACTCTCTGTGTGTGGGGGGTGCGCGCGTGTGTGTTATAGATCCTTAATAGCCGATAGGTGTTCACTTGACGTTCCTATCAACTTCGAAGATGTTTCATTAAAATTTAACAAGTCATATTTTCTTTTCCTTGTCTATAAGCAAGGCTATACGCAACTCGAATCCTATATTAATTGTTTTCTCTACTTCATCCTGTCAGAAATTCCCAATATTCGCTTTTGTCTGGCACGATGACGGGCGGCTTTTTCAAAACTCTGCAAACACATATCCGTTATAGAAGAGAAATGATTCCTTAAGGTACAATGCTGTTCGATAAAAGTGACTCACCTGATTTATTTTACTTTTGTTATTGGGGTCAAACTAATTTTTAGTCTTACTAATATAAAGGCCCCTTCCCCACCACCTAGTAAAAAAGTGTACTCAACCTATTCTATTGATAATTATAATTGTGGATATAAATGAGATTTAGGGAAAAACTCTGCGCAAAAAAAGTGATTCACTTATTTCCTGCAACTAGTAATCAATAGAAACATAACCGAACACCTTTAAATAAAAAATAATAGAGGTATAATTTATTTATAATAGGTAATATTGTTCGAAATATTTAATAATCAATGGGTCCCCCTTTATTTTGAATAACCTTTTCAACCCTTTTTGGCATTGACTTGATTAGGTTCTGGCAAATCTCATCACTAAGCATTGAATTCCATTCGGATATGAAATTCACAATCAAATCCTCTTTGTTGCTCAACTGCTTTTTCGAGAGCCTGTATTTTATAATGATCCATAAATTTTCTATGCAGTTGAGGTCAGGAGATTGGAGCGGCCATGTCATAACATTCACCTGCTTCTCATCAAATTATTCCTTCATCAATTTTGATTTGTGACCGGGAGCATTATCCTGCATAAAAATGAGCTTGGTGGGGTCGATTTGCTCCCTTTCAGCAGAAGGGAGCAGACAAGACTCTAAAATTCTCTTGTACTGCTCGCTCATGAGGGTCTTTTCAATACGTTTTAAGAAACCAGTTCCATGAAAAGAAATGCATCCCCAGAACATTATACTGAACGGATGCTTGACAGTACTTACTGCGAAATTCAAAGAGCTTTCAAAGCCTCTTCGGATTTTCGATCGCTTATCCTTTCGTTTCATCGGAGTAGAGAACATTTAGTTAAAAAATCAGGTGAGTCACTTTTATCGAACAGCCCTATACATATATATATATATATATATATATATATATATATATATATATATATATATATATATATGAACATGTGCATGTGTATGCTAGTCTGTGTCCGGGTAAAGGATTCCCCGGCTGATCATGAGAATTAAGACGCTTAACTACTTCAGCCGGTAATACTTTGCCGAAAAGCGGTAAGAGACTAATAGGGCGATAATTTGAGCGGTCAGAGGGTTCTCCAGAGGTCTTCATAACTACAGAGGAGGACTTTTAACAAGCTGGAAAGCAGAAAACAGCGAAGAGTGCGGAGAGAACGGGGGCCAGCCGTACAGCAGATTTCTTTAGGGCGGCGGCTGGAATCCCGTCACCTCCGCTTGCCTTGTGGGAGTTTAGTTTGGAAATGATGTCTAAAACCAATGACGCGGCTATGCATATATTACTCAGTAGAGACAGCCTCTCGGGGAGAAATCAGGTGTGTGTACTCCAGATGAGTCTAGTGTGTAGTTGGAAGAAAACTTCTAATCAAAGCATTCAATCTCAGCTGCAGTAGATGTCAGGATTTCAAATACATTGAATAGATGAAGGATTGAAGATTAGCAATTGCTGACACTCTTGTAGAGAATATATAAATATACATAGAAGACTAATAGTGGATAACACGTTATAACCTTAAAAGTACTTACTTTGACTTATAAGGGTTTTGTAAATGGTATCAGGTTTTGTGGATTTGAATCAACCCAAAATAAAGAAAAAAAAATTTTTAATATAGAAATATAAAATATTTTTATTTTCGCGTTTTTACAACTAAATTATTTTCGGTGTGTATGAGTTTTAAAGGTCTTAGTGTTCGTTTGTAGTTATTTATGAAGATGAAAAGAAATATAATTTCTTCGCGTGTATGTGAGAAAAAGATGCGACATTGGAGAAAGTGAGGAGGTCAGTGTTAGTGTCACGTAGCTTGGTGAAGTAGATGAGTGAATGAGTAATTGAATTTCTTTTAAGCCGGGAGCCGTGGATTGTTGTTCTGTATTACAGTCAGTCTCTCCTTCCTGGTTTGTCCTAGAAACTTTGCTTAAATACCCTTCAAATCATCACGAAGTATGTTTGTTTTTTTCTTTCTGACGAGAACGCAACCCGTTGACTGAAACACAGTAAAATATTTATTTTCTTGACATTAATTTATTAAAGCTAAAAAGGGTTAATCTGTATTCATTGCTTTACTTCATGATAGAATAATATTTGAAAATATGTTTTAAGATATTTACATGTTGATTAGGGAGAGTTACACAGTTAACTTACGTCTCTTCTCGCCTACTCTCAGGATATACATTTCGCTGCAAATCAAATACTTGTATTAGACAATGTCAGGGAAGACATCTGCAATTGGTCCATGTATCCTCATCATTATAATTACTCGCTTTGACAGGGGAATTTATTAATAATTACCATTGATTCTTTCACTTTGCCTGCTGTCAATAATTTACAAGTTGTCAGTTTCACAATTATTCCCTAAAAAGTGTACATACCTGAATATGAATAGTAAAAACGTTTGTGTTTCGTTTGTGTTTCGTTTTCAGTGATGAAATAATTAAAATATTTCACAGATTTATGTCTCAGTATTGTCAATATGTCAACTGTCGAATTATCAGGTTTCAAGATCTACTGACTGTTTTCGGAAAATAAGATATTTCTATAACTCTAGAAACATACTCACAACCTATACATCCAGTTAAGAAGTAAAAATAAAATCATTCTTGATAGTGTATAAAATCATAGCAGAACGTGCTCGGAATTAAGGAAAATCTGAATAGTTTCTACACACTCTGTGTCCAGAAAAGAAAACACTTGTTTGAACGCAAGAAAAATTAAATAGAAAGCTTAATGAAACATGCCTAAGTGCACTACATATATATATATATATATATATATATATATATATATATATATATATATATATCAATTATGTAGTGCGTATTCAATTTATGTAACGTAAATCATTCAAACGAAAAACAAATACTGAAGCTAATTATATGGCAAGAATCACTCTCGCAAACAATATTTAATAATAAAATACAATCAACTTCGAATCCGTTAATGAATGGTATGATCCTTGTTTATAAATTCCGGTTTTATCAGGTCTTATTTTTTCTACTAGCCGGGCTTTCAGTCGTTTCGAACGACCATCATCAGGTAGACATTTCAGTGTGTTTTTGTTAAATTCCAGGTAGTAATGCGACATCGAAAGATAGTGCGGACCGAAAGAGTGCTTTTTTAGTAATGAGATATTGTTAAATGTAAGAATAATTTTGGAGCGTGCAGACGCAACGCTGAGGTTGAATTTTTTTAAATTTGAAAAATGTGCGTTCTTGTACTGGAGAAAAGTGGCATGAACTAAATTGTTCAATATTTTGGGTAAATGTCACAGTTAATATCAGGAATTAAAAATGGACCGAAATAAATTTTTCAGGAGCATATATATTGTCATCCACAGACAGACTGTTTCGCTGTATCACAGCTCATCAGTGTAGCTAGACGTCCGGTTGCCTCTGGCTAAAGTCGAAAACCGGCTGAATTCGCGTCAGTCGAAAATTTTACCCTGAAGCCGTTGGCGCACGGCAGATTCCCGAAGATTCCGCCGTTAATTGCTCGGGACTTGTTCAGCTGACTGGAATTTCGAACTGAACCCTTTTTTTTCATCGATATGTGTAGATTGTTCTAGTTTCACGTGCCATGCCCCTTCCTGATGTCTCAGTTATCTACCTTTAACTATTCTCTCCAAGTTTTTGTTCACCACTGAAGAAGGCTATGTGTCCTTGAGGATACATGGTGCAGTGGATAGATATGGATGTGGACCCTTGCCTGAAAGTAGTTTAGACGGGAATAACTGGGTCACATTCTTAAGATATAAATAGCGCCACAAACAAGGAATGTTTTGGTATTTTCTATAGTTTTGAGAAGAGTCATTAACATACAAATAGTTCTTCAGACGAAATAACATTCTTTTTCGAATATAAATCTAGAAGGGAAAACCAAGAACAACTTTGCCAATGATATTGTGACCCGAGGTTAATTTTTATTCAATATATATTTTTTTAAACTTTTTTTTATTGCTTTAGCCATAACGAATTTTTCAAGGCGAGAAACGTGCATAATTTACCCATGCTATAGTGGTGCGCAGTGGAAACCTTTTCCATTTGAAAGTAGTCGATGAAGCAAGAAAAGTAGGGAACTCCTGAATTAGTGTCAAGGTCCATCAATACATTTCTTTGCATATTACATAAATATTATTAGTTTTAATTTATGTATAATTTGTCGTTTATTAATTCAGTTTAGTTTGTTTGTTTAGGTAGGTGTTCAAAACACTTATTATTTATCCGTGACGTTTAATAAAACAAGATCATACAGTAAGAGAAAGCGCAACGAGTATCCTGGTTAACGAAGACCAGTGATTCTCAACCTCGTGCCTCAAAATATTGCATCTGTGTGTGTGGAATTAGTAACGGTACTGGGTTAGCATTTTAATAAAGGAATCAGTATTAAAAATAATTCTTTTCACTATTGTTCGATTATGAAGAAGAATTGGCCACCATTTCTAGTGATCGAGGCTCAAAAATAAAACATTCGAAGGTACTCAT
Source organism: Acanthosepion esculentum (assembly GCA_964036315.1). Taxonomy (NCBI): domain Eukaryota; kingdom Metazoa; phylum Mollusca; class Cephalopoda; order Sepiida; family Sepiidae; genus Acanthosepion; species Acanthosepion esculentum. The sequence continues at coordinate 25,143,900 of OZ038482.1, forward strand.
TGATACATTTTGGATTTCAATACAAAAGGAATATTCCACATTAGCTTAAAAGGCTTTTAGTTTTATTGAAATTCTCTACATTTTATTTATGTAAATTAGGCTTCTCAACCCTAAATAACAGAAAAAAAATAACAAGCGACAAGGACTGCACCCAATTGAGAAACAAATGAGGGTCTGTTTATCTCACATTCGACCAAACATTGAAAAACTCGCGAAAAAATACAAGGACCAGGCACTCGTTTCACACTAAAAAAGCTGCACAAATAGTTGAATAGAAACACTAAAAGTAAGTAAGTTGTATATTTGTGTGTATATTTTTTATATATAGTTTTATTTTCTAACATTTAAAACGTATAACCCTTTATAAAATTTGCTAAGTGTGCTGTTATATTTTTATTTGTTCTTAGGTCTGCCGTTGCTTAAAAAGGTTGAGAAGCACTGATGGATATCAAGTCAGATACTCGGACCATTACAGTAAACACTGTGAAAAAGTCGTTTTAGAGTTCATCTCTGGCACGAAAACAGAAAGTGCCTGGCAAAAGAAATCAGATACTGAGCATCGTCTAAATATGTTATGTGTAATCAATGGAGCCCCTGTGGAAGGGTTCTGATGTGATTAAATAAAATCTTATTTGTTTACATATTCTTTTCAAAGAACCCCAGAGAATCATCTTCGTCTTTTTCAGTTTTAATTTTTAAAAGTGTAGAGGTAAATTATGAGACCCTGCATTGGACATCTCGAAAGCCGTTGACAGGGTCTTCCATTCATGTCTTCTCCACAAGCTGATCCAGTCGTTCCTGTCAAATCGTGAAAGGAAAGTTATCCTGATCGGCCACTCGTCTAGATCCTTTCGTACTAATGCGGGTGTTCCCCCAGGGCTCCCTCCTTGGTCCTAGTATGTTTTCAAGTGGCCTTCTTGATGTCATCAGCTCTCAATTTGGGATCTACGCTGATGATACAACCATTTACTCCTGCCTCAATAGTAAGGCAGATCAGTTCGCCAACGTCAAATTGGCAGCCGATATCCAAAACGAGCTTAAGTCCGTCGTTAAGTGAGGCAAAAGATGGCTTGTTAATTTTAACGCCTCAAAAGTAAATTTCTCTCAATTAATCATCTGAGAGACGCCTCGCTGCCTTCCATCAGCATGACTGATGCTAACCTCCAGGAAAGTGACTCGTTGATCCTTCTCGGGCTCACGCACTCAGCGGACAGGAAGCGGAAAGACTATATTGAATACATTTATTGGCCACGTTCTCTGAAAGCCGGTTCAATGTGTCGTGTGAAACAGTTTTTCTCTACAGAATCTGTCTTACATATCTCTAAGTCTACCATCGGTCCATGCTTAGGATATTGCTTCCATATATCGTCCGGTGACCTTGCTATTCATCTTGAGCTCCTTGAGACGGTCAAAACAAGAATCAGCAATATTATTGGTCTTGATGTGGTGCCTCGGATCAGTTACTTTCCCACCCACGAATGGTTTCCTCTATGTGTCTTTTCTACACATACGTTCATGGTAATTGTAATAAATAATTTCATGGTAACTGTTTTGCTACGGTACCTAAACTTTTTGTATTTAAGTGCAGCACTAGACTGGCATTGTCATTTCATCAATGAGCTGGGTAGTTGTAACCGTAAATTCTATGCTAACACTACCATTTCTCGCAATTCTCAATTGTGGAACTCATTCTCGGTTCAATGCTTTCCAACTAACTTTAATCTGCAAACATTTAAGTGCAATATCAATCGTTATATTCTGTCTTCCTGATTACTCATTCCTATTTCCGCTTATTATTAATGTTTCTGTTTATAATTTTCCCACACACTGTAATCCCTGTTCCTAATTTTCCCACACACTGTACTCCCTTGTGCCTTAGTGGCTTTACTGCCATGCATGGGGTGATACTGATTATAAAATTAGAAAAAAACAATACTGAATTATTCCAGAAAATATAACAAAAACACAGGCGTGAGGAAATACATCTGTAAACTCACGTTGAAAATCCATATTTAAAAGATAAAACTTCACAAAGCCGACAAGCTAAAAATAACCCTCTATTGCTGGGTACACGCGTCTCTCATCGTAGAAGAAGACACCGTGTGAAAGACTTGGAAGAGCTGATCGATAAATTCATTAAATTGGCTTCATTAATTTTACATGATTCGTCAAGTAAAGGGAAGATTACTCTGCTAACAAGTTTGTAAATAGATCTCTATTCATGGCGCAGAAATTCACTTAACCGCCGCATTCAACCTTTTCGCCTATTAAACAAAATGGTTTCCTAATTGCAGCATTTATGTAATATATTATATAGATCTGAATGCGTATGGCTAGCTGGTTTGATCTTTGCACCAGTTATAGCATATCAGAGAATATCTACTCATCGTAGCTTTCATATTTATACAAGAGACAAGAACTGAATTTGGATAAGATCTCTTTCTCTTTCTTTCGCTCTCTCTCTCTCTCTCTCTCTCTCTCTCTCACGAACACACACACGCACATATATGCATACATATGTGTTCTTTTATTGTTCAGGTGCCTTGATGTTTTTCTTATATTCTTTCATACTCGGTAACCTCGTGCATGTTAATGACTTTGTGGCCTTGCCTGTGCGTGAAATGATTATACATGTTTACATATATATATATATATATATATATATATATATATATATATATATGAGGGAAATTTATGACAAGGTGTAAAACATTTACTTGTTCCGCGTTTTCGTTCTTCAAACTTTATCGGACGAAACGCGTCAGTAGCAGAGAATCGGGTCTGCCCAATAAAACATCCGAGTTTGTTGTATGTGTTGCTGTAAACACAAGGGGTTGCGTCCTCTTCCACAATAGGCTGTTGAGACAAAACCTTCTACTGCCTATTGGCTAATACATGCCCAGTATCATTAATATGCAAATAGCGCAACCTAATCTAAGTAGAAGGTCTTCTCTCAACAGCCCATTAAGGAATAGGACTCCTCGTACTTACAGCACCACATACAACCAACCTGGAGTTTCCTATCGGGCTGACCTAATGCTCTGCGACAGCGTCACGAGTATACTTTATGCATTTTATTATACAGTTTCCCCAATACTGTTTTTGATATATAAAATATATATCGTTAACATATATATATATATATATATATATATATATATATATATATATATATATATAAATCGTTATATATATATATATATAATATATAAAATAAAATATTGTATAAATAAATATATATAATACATATATTATAAATATATATATATATATATATATATATATATATATATATATATATATATATATATATATATATATATATATATATATACTAGCAGCATGGCCCGGCGTTGCCCGTGGTTGATTAAAAAATCGTAGGACTTATACAGCAATCGCTATCACTTGACTTAAAATATGTTTGCCGTTCCTTACCTTTAAAGGAGTGCTACACGCCTTACTTCTTGCCTATCTCACACTGCGAATTATTCTAAGCTCTATACTAAACATTAAATCTGTTACGAATAAAGAACTAAACAAAATGAACACAAAACGATCAGCTTTAAAAATGGACTCGTAACTGGAAAAACCGAATGAAAAAAGAATGTTAACAACAAATACTTTTTTACACCCAACCCAGTTCTGCGGAATCAGAATCAAAGTTGAGTTTAAGCAAGCTAATGAGCCAATTGGAGTAAACTGCCATGCAGATTTAAATTTTTCCCACTTGTGACGAATGCAGCTCTCGATTTTTTTACATGCTAGTTAACATTCGTGTCAGTCAGCTGTTGGCTCTCACGCTGGCCAATAGAATGTTCCTGCCTATTCGTAGCAGCCAGCTATAGGCTCTCACTCTAGCCAGTAAAAAATGGCCGCAATTTACATGAAAACTACATAGAAGCATGAAAAAATCGATTATTTCCGCTGTCGATGGGAGTTGGGAAATGTAAAGTCGTTCCCGGGCTTACGACTAACTTGGAGCATGTGCATGTAAATATTGGTGCAAATCCGTCGAGAATTGCGACCGTGCATTCGTTACATACACACACACACATCCTGCCTTTTATATATATATATATATATATATATATATATATATATATATTATATAAATAAATATAATATATTGCATGCTAGACGCAATCGTCAGGCCGCCTGACTATTGCGTCTAGCATGAAACAGCCTGCCGCCTCTAATACATGCACACACAAACAGTCACACATATTATATATATATATATATATATGTGTGTGTGTGTGTGTGTGTGTGTGTCTGTTTGTGTGTGCATGTATTTATGTACGTCCCTGAGAATGTTGGGTTGGTAAAGAGGCCATATAACACGTAATGAATGCACTAGTGACGCTTTAGTGATATCAGCCAACCATAACACCCGAGAGGAGACAGGATGAAGAAGGAAAAACGATTGGGTGATTGATGAGATTGTCGACATGATAGAAAGGAGACAGGAAACCCTGCCAAGATACGGAATGGGGTACAGAAAATTACACAATGAAATAAGGACCAAATGCAGGCAAGCTAAAGAAGAATGGCCAAACGAAAACTGTGCAGAAATAGAAAAATTGAGTACTACCAACAAAAGAGACATGCGCAAACAAATAAGAAAACAGGACAGAAGACATGCTCATCAACAGGCTGCTCAAAATCAAAGGATGGAACGCTCATATTAGAGAAGTAAAAAGTTAGAGAACTCTTTCACGACGAAAGGTAACAACGAGCAATACACATAGCTACCGACGGACCTGCAATTCAGAAAACCGAGGAAAAAGCTGCACCGGCCAAATTGAACTGAAACAAGGCAGATGGGCCAGACGGAATTGTAGCAGAGATGCTGACAGCCTTAGATGACTTTTGCATAGAAAAGATCATCAAAATAACAAATGAAATATACGAGGGTCATTCAATGAATAAGGTGAATTTTTCGGTATAAGGACTTCTAATACAGATAGAAGTTTACTTTTTTTTCAACGTAGTCTCCCAGCACTGTCACACACTTTTCCCATCTATGCACAAGCTTCCGTATTCGCTCAGCGTAAAAATCTTTGGACTGATGTCTCAGGCAGTCGCTCTCAACACTTTGACTTTATCGTCACTTTCAAACTTCGTGCCTCTCGTGAACGCTTTCAAGGGACCAAACAGGTGAAATTCTGAAGGGGCAAGGTCTGGGATGTAAGGGTGATGAGGGAGCAGTTCCCAGCCCAGCTCGTTGATGGTCTGCACCGTTTGGGCTTCTGTGTGAGGCCTTGCGTTGTCATGCAGCAAGATGACTCTTTCTGATTGATGACCCCTGCGTTTGTCCCAACAGATAAGCTCAAAGTCTTTGCAATGTGATCCACTGTCACCCTTCTGTCAGACTGAATGAGGTCATTGACTTATTCGATCACCTCAGGAGACGTCACTTCTGTAGGCCTCCAAGGCCTGCCTTCATCCTCAACACTGCTCCGTCCTTCTTTAAACAATTTAGCCCACTTGTAGACATTTTTGGCTGAAACATGTGGCACCATATACAGTTGACATTCTCCTATGAATTTCAACTGGTTTGCAACCTTCAGGAACCAAAAACTTGATAACTGACCGCTGTTCAATCCTGGAGCATGCTTCTTGGTCGGCCATCTTTGTTAATCGCCAAAACTCTCAAAGTTTTTTTTTAATCTGCAAAAGAAATTAAATCCATGTGAAAAAGAAGTAAAACAAAAAAAAATAAAAAAGAGTAAGCTTCTATCTGTATTAGAAGTCATTATACCGAAAAATTCAACTTATTTATTGAATGAACCTCGTAAAACACCGGGGATATACCGGAAGACCTCAGCAGATCTACCTTCATAGCTATGCCTAAGAAACACGGCGCAAACGAATGCGAACAATAAACCTAATGATCCATATGACAAAACTCATCTGTGTTCTGTTGAATAGTGCGCGCAGCAGAATCAGGCCAGATGTAGGACCAGAACAGTTCGGGTTCAATGAACGCGATATTCCTGCTCAGAATGTTATCGGAAAGAGCGATACAGATACAGAAGGACGTGTACCTATGTTTCATAAACTACGCAAAGGTCTTCGACAAATTACGCCACAAGGATATGATGGAACTGCTCAGCAACCTTAATATATTCGGGAGGGATATCAGAATAATCAAGAATTTATACTGGCAGCAAACAGCATGCATATGTATAGGGAACAAGTTCAGTTAATATACAAAGCAAGGATGTGTCTTCTCACCCTACCTCTTCAACCTATACAGCGAGGCAATTCTTAGAAAACTGGAAACCCTACCGCGATTTAGCATTGGCGGTCACAGCTGTAACAACATAAGATACGCAGATGACACAGTACTGATAGAAGACACGGAAAAGAAATTACAAAATCTCCTACAGAAGGTAGTGACGGAGAGTGAGAAGAAAGGACTAAGCATAGACTACAAGAAGACAGAATGCATGGTCATCAGTAAGAAGATGAGCCTGAAATGTGATTTGAAGGTCAGGAACTCAAGAATCAAGCAGACACAGAAGTTTAAATATCTGGGAAGCGTATTGACAGAAAGATGCTAAGGATATCATGCACCGAGAATGTGAGCAACGTGAGGGTAACATCAGAAACAGGCAACTGAAGTTTCTGAGACACATAATGAGGAAGGAGGGTCTGGAAAATCTGGTACTCACGGGTCGAATAGAGGGAAAGAGAGACAAGGGTAAACAGCGCATGACATACCTGACGAGCTTGAGCAGGTGGATGAAAGAACGTGGCTGAAAAGGATAGAGGGAGGTGAAGAGCCATGATCGCCTACGACATGGCACATAAAATAAAATAAAAATGATTGTGTTCGCGTCAAATAGGCCAGGCCTAAAAAAATCATCAAAGACTCTATAAACTGACCTGAAGTCATTCACTCTGCGTTATACGTCTACTTGTTAAAAATAATGTGCCTCTGTTGGTGGACTAAAACGTCTTATGGATGTTCACCAGAATATTAATGTAACAACTGCTACCAGAGGTGCTTACATTGGAAGGTCTGCGCAAGAGAATGTAAGTCCCTGACAGGAATAAAAATGCCTCATCCGCGCTTTACATATCTGATGATGAATCAAGTGACGGCATTATTCGAAATGTGTGTATGCATTCATGTATGGGGGCATGGCCAAGGAATTAAAACGTTCATTTTTTGAAATGCGGCTTCGAATCTCAATAAGGTCAGGAAAGTAACTTTTTGGCACACGCGGCCTCAAGAGGGTGAGCCTAGCATACGGACACTTTGGAAGTGTCTAAAATCCATACCATGGATTTATCCAAGCCTTGTGAGTTAAATTCGATAGACAAAAGTGTTTAGAAGTCGTCGATGCTTTTACAAGTTACAAGTCATCGTAACCGATGGTGTGAGATTGGTAACCGTGTTCAAACTATTCTTTACATAAGAGAATATCTCAGGTCCGCTCAGAATAGTTGCAAGTGGAATCTGTGAGTGTTGAATAAACACTAACTGTGCCTGATCATATACCTGAAGCAGGGATCAGCTAGCCGCATTTGAAGACGGGTGAGATCTGAAATGTGTCGTCAGCCATTATTTATTGCAGTCTTTCAAAGCAGGAGAGTTCTAACTCAACAATTCTGTTTTTATTACTGTTTTTTATCGGATTTATTGTACAAACACACTCTTTGCTTCTTGTCTGCATAAAGAGAAATAAGCCGTGCTCAGTAAAAGTCAATCCCGGGCACAAAGTGTAATCTTAAATCAAATCAAACACACAGCAAGCGAAAAGAGAAATAAGTCTCGGTCAATCTAAAAACTATTCCTTCTGATTCCATATCTAATCTCGCTCGCATTGGAAAAGTTATTTCCCTTGACACGCAAGTTAAATAATAAAAATAATTCGTATCTCCTACTTTCGTTCTACTCTCTTCATCGTGTATTATTTGTATCCATTGAGTTTTTCACATCAATCAAGGGATAACAAAACACATCAATGCTTCAACAGTTTTCACAGTATTCGAAATGGTTTCCATATTATTTTCCGTATTACTTCGATTCTATTGGCCTTCCAATTCTACTACTTTATTTGAAAGAGAATTTGTGACACCCCCAAGCGCACTAAAACTGAACAATATAAGGGCTTTATTTATTTATTCGTATCCTTTCTTACTCTTTTTTTTTCTTCTTTTTACTTCTTCCATTCGTTTGATTGATTCGTTTTCTATGCCTATAGAACCCTTTGCAGGTTATTTAAAGCTATAAATTATTTTTGATTTGTAAGAATTTTGTTTTGAAAATAAGAATGATATAGTGATACAAGTTTTACTAATTAACCCATAGCTTGGGATAGAAAAGGTAGATTCGTAGCTTGCCAAAGGGTAGTGTTACAGTTTTTGGGTGCCTTATATACTAGTGAGCCAACCAAAATGAGCTGACTCATTTGATAGTTGACCATAGAAGATTTAACCAATCAGAAAGCTCAGAATATTCAATTCGACGTATAGAAAAGCAGCCATCTTTTTTTTCCCGAATATTCACTGTCAACCCCCGAGATCTTCGAAGACTGAAGAATTACGGAACAGCTGCTGCTGCTATTGGCAATATAGTCAGATCCAATAGAGTGTCTGACTTATGAGTATTAATCTTTAACGTTGTTTCATTGAACAGATTACGTACTGCGCTGTATTCTATATTCACAGACTATGACGAACATGGTCAACAGGTAGGTGAATATAACGAACTCAGCGGAAATTGGAAATCGGCTCTATGATTAACAATGCTGTGCTATTACGCGTTACACCAGCCGCACATCCCGGCTTACTGCATCTGGTATTTCCAAGCGACCACCTATCTTGATACTGACCGGGCTTGACGTTGCTTAACATCAGTGATCATACTGGACCCGGTTTTTCTATGTGTTTAGGTATTAGTGTTTCTTTCTTTTACTTCTTTTTGCATTTTTGTTCTGTTTCTTTTTCTCTTTTAATTTATTTTCTTGTTCTTTATTATTTTCCTTTTTCTTTTTATTTTAATCGGGTTTTTTTTTTTCGGTTTTTTTATGTTTCTCTCCTTATATATATATTTTATTCGCTCACTAAAATGAGTAAATGAACAGACTCTTAGCCGGGAAATACATTTGAATAAATGATAATCCTATAAGTCTCACAGGAACAAAGAAATATATTTATCAAACCATAATGGGTATGGCTGCTAGTATAAGTATATATGTAACACAGTGCCTGAGTACGTGGGTCTAAACAAAGGTAACAGTCCATTTTTCAGAACTCTTCTGAATTTCCTGGTAACGTCTCGATACTTACTTAGATAACTATTCTAATTCATCATAATTCTGTGGCCTTTGGAAACTGTTATTTACAATATCTGAAACAATCAAAATACATATATCCTGCAATATCGTAGAACCGTATATGTCGATATAAAAATAGTACTTAATTATATCCGGGGTGCAGAATGGTATGAAACCCCTGTATTTTATCTCAATAATATGTCATGGTTATTTATTAAATACTTAGTTTAACAAAGATGGATATTATAAGCTGAAACTCACAGAATCTAATCCTCTTGTAAATATATCCTGAATATATTATGGACATTGACTTGTATTATCAGATTGAGGATAAATATTCACACACATACATGCATATATATATATATATATATATATATATATATATATATAAAGACATTTATGATATGTTTAACGTTCTTCTTATAGATACAAGTATTTAAGCAAATGCTCTGTTTTATAATAAACAGTATTAAATAACATTTACCGGCCTGAGTGTCCGAGAAATTTTCATACAAAAATTTTCGTTCTCCGACAGGAATCGAACCTGTATCCTATACGGAACCGTCATTTCGCGTGACGTGCCTTAACCGTTCGGCCACAGAAAAGCGTCCGGTTTTCCTATCTTTAAACTTAAAACTTCCATGAATCTCTTCTATTCATATCTGCTCTAGCGTATCAAATGTAAACAAATGACGTCATATATTTTTGAATTGGACAAAGTCCGACAATTTATTTAAAGACATATGTCTTTAAATAAATTGTCGGACTTTATCCAATTCAAATATATATATATATATATATATATATGTGTGTGTGTGTGTGTGTGTGTGTGTGTATGCATGTATGTATGTATGTATGTATATATACATGATTTCACCCCCAAACAAGACAATAAAGCCACAAAGACACAAGGAGTTACTGAGTGTAAAAGAATAAAAAAGGAGAAGAATATAAAGGTGCCAGAACAATAAAAGAAGGATCAAGAAGGCAGTAGAAAAAGAACGGCAATGCATATAAATTTTTGAAGTTGTTCGGGAAGCATGGAGCCGAAAGAGAGTTCCACTTGCGGAAAATACGAGAGAATTAACTGTTATTGTAGGACTTACTGTTACATCTAGCCGATTCTACTGTAAAACATTGAGACCTTGCCTCCAATCTAATACTGCGCTATGAGAGTCGTAAAGTCTAGGTAGCATAGCTGAAAGTTCATCGGAACAATTACCATGAAAGTATTTATATAAAATGCACAGGAAGGCTACATTACGGCGGTTGGAAAGTGACTGTTGCTGAGATGCCAGTTCAGGACAAATAACATTGCGAATTCTTCATTGGATTTTATCAAGAATCTCTAAGTAAATAGCAAGAGCACCAGACTATATGTGGCAGCAATATAAACTTATAAATATGCAAGATAGTTCCTGGAGAGAAAAATTATCTAGCACGACAGACTGAACCAACATTCTTAGCTACAGGCCTAGCAATTGTTTCAATATATTTCCACTTCATGAATATTAGCCGGAGAAGGGCGATTCACGATTCACTCTCATGGAGATCAGCATCAGCCATACTCTTGTAAGGCAGAAAGGCTCCTTTCAGATGATTAATACATGATTACTAGAGAGAAATATATATATATATATATATATATATAGGCAGCATTTTTTCATTGATGCATGTTTCATTAAATAATATAGACAAGTGTTGTCTATTTTATGTAAATTCTTTTCATATCGTCTGATAAGCTTAATAACATTATCATTAAACGAAGAAAGAAAATCACAATATTGATACATATTTTTTAACCCTTTCTAAGCTTTCGGCTTACATAAGCCATTATCAAAGATGACAATTACATTACAATATATTAAGCAATACACGGAGAAAACAGTGATGATAGTCGGCTTCTGTTAACATATACATATATATATAATTAATTAAATAATTAAGAAAGAGACGACCTTAAAATTTCCATGACTAGTCATGGAACTTTAAGGCTGTCTCTTTCTTAATTATTTAATTAATATTTGCTCTGTTATTACATTGAGCTCTCTGGATTACATCCACTTTGGAATTATCCACACAGATTGCCAGACCCTTCATTACCTTACTATATATATATATATATATATATATATATATATATATATATATCTGTGTGTGTGTGTGTGTGTGTGTGTGTGTGTGTGCAAGAGACTGTTTTGATGACATATCAAAACCAATTTCTTATTTTATACTGGAATCTAGTAACATTTTCGAAAACTTCAATTATTTTCTCATTACAGAATTCAATTTTAGTTTGGCCATAAATTGATAGTAATTTTAAATTTAAATGTACTCATACAATAAGTTAAAATTAAATAATACCTTGATTTTTTGACAACCTGGGTAACCTAGGAGATATCAAATTGATTGTGTCATCTTTTAAATGTGCCGTAATGTGTTTCGAAGAGGGATGTATAATTTATCGGAGTAAAATCTTGTAACATATTTTTCTGAACTGTGTAAAACTTATTCGTTTTAAATGTGAAATCTTACCATAATATCTGTTTTATAATTTATATTTTACGAACTTTGAGATAATTAGCCAGACTGATACTCATAAGCAAATTGATCATACATTTTGTGAAAATCCTGTACGTGTATGCGTAGAAACGTTTTATGAAAATTAATTTTGGTCGGCCTTGGGGAATATTCTATCTGCGTTTGTTCGTTTTATTTTCATTTCTTTTTTTTAATCTATCTGATATTTTAATAATCTTTGTTTCTTTTTTTTTTTTACATTTCTCGATGTTTCTTTCCTTTTTTGTTGCCCTTATATTTTATGTATGAATTGAGAATAGAAGATTAAAATTTTGTTTGTTGACTTCCCGATTTTTCCTTTTTTTCAGAAAAAAGCGAAATATTTCTGAGCCCTGAAATCAAAGAAAATTACCCGACAGTTGCAGAAAAAGAAAAAGAAAATGGCGGCTAGGAAAGAAAAAGAGGTTATGGATAATTTCGGGTTTTTTTTTTTATGGAGCAGTTGTCGTCTGCTTCTTAAATTTTTTAATTATTTATTTTTATCTTAATCGTCTAGATGTTGAATTTTCTTTTAAAGAATTCTTTTATTTTATTTATAGGTCCGTTTTCATTCATTTTTTACTGATTTTTTTAAACTTTTATAACTCTTTCTTTGTTGGCGGTGCACAAGCACTTTATCTTGAAAACCTCAAAAAGCAATCTCCAACAACTCTCAGTAGCATTTCAAAGAAATGTTATCATTAAACAGCGTTATAAAAATCGAACTTTGATACAGACGATCTTTAAATGATTGAAGTAAGCGATTGATATATTGTTACATACTATTTTTTATATTTTCTGTTTCTTTTTCTCTTCCCTGTCTCGCTGCTATCAATATATTTTGAATTATTTATCAATTCCATTTTTCTTTCATTTTATTTATCTTCTCTTCTTTTTTCTTTTTTTTGATAATACTTTTTCTTTTTTCATTTTTTCTTCTTATGTCTTCTAATTCTTCGTTATCTTATTTTTTTTATTCTTTTTATTTTTCCAAACAATTCTCTTTTTTTTTTCTAATTATTTATTTTCATAATTGTTCTTATTTTTATGTTGTCATAAATCGTTTAGTCTTGTAATTTTTGTCAAATTATTTTTTTTTATTTTTTACTTTTAATTTCTTGTCAGTTTTTTCTTTCCTTTTTCATTTTTCTGACAATATTTTTCTTCATTTCCCATTTTTCCTAATTTTTGTTTTTCATTTTCCAAAAAAAAAAACAATGGATTTTTTTTGTTTTTTCTATATATTCTTCTAATGTTTTGTTTTTAAATTTCATTAGTTTTCTTTCCTTTTTATCTTTTTCTTATAGTCCTTTTTTATATTCTAATTTTTCATGACTTTATTTTTGAATTCTTCATTATATTTCTCTCCTTTATTTTTTTCTAGCAATCCTTTTTTCATTCTATTCTAACTGTTCATATCTTTATCTTTTAAATACAAGTCTTCCTTCCTTTGTTAGTTTTTACATTTATTTTTGTTTTGTTTTTTTATCTTATCTTTATTTAAACCGGCATCTTTATTTTTCTTTTCGTTTGTACACTTTGCACGGAACCAACTAACTATCAAATAAATTCTACAACATTTAAAGTATTCTAGAAGTTACAATTTATTGCATTTCCGTTATTCGTTTCTTTACTTAAACAAGTCGTATCTTCTTTTGTACATCAGCCATTTTTTTAATATTTCCTATCAATTACAAATCCCACTTTACCCTTGAAGCTAAACGGCATTCCAAATCATGGTCTTCCTGTGCAAATCCATTCGCGCAATAGAATTAACGAGCCCTTTTGTATCATTGTATTTCATTCAGAATGTCAAAATGTCAAACATTATAAAGATTATTCTAGAACAAGAATATGTGTTAAACAATCTTGCGTATTAATACGTCGATTTACCATTTGGATTACATAGTATTTATGAGTTCAACACCTGGACCGGGTAGTAAAGATTTACACTCAGTTGAAACAAATGAACGAAAAGAGTAAAAACCCGAAATCTCGCGAGACATTTATAGGGAAATGAGAATTATTTACCATAATAGATTAAAAGACGGATTCCATCCGAAATTTCCTGGATGTTACCAGGTTCGATAGACATCTGAAGAAGACCGGAGGGATAACAAAAAAAAAAAACGAGGACGTTATTCCCAATGCAAATATTGCAAATAACAAAGTAAATTGAGTTTTTGAATAGCCATGATCGCCTAGGTTATGAAGGTTTTGTGATTCATTTTCTACGATTTCTCAACCTTTTACAGGTTATTTATAGCCAGAAAACATTTTTATATTGTAATTATATTAATTTCTTAAATAATAATGATTTAGTGATACAAGTCCTACTAATTAACCCATAGCTGGACGGAAAGGTGGATTAATACCTTTCCCAAAGGGATTTTTACGACTAAGTGAATATGACGAATACAGCTGGTCTTGGAACACGACTCTCTGAGCTATTTTCCATTACACCATCCGAAGATCCAAGATTACAGCACCTGGTATTCCCAAGTAGTCATTCGTATAGGTACTGACGAGGATCGACGGTGCTTTACTTCGGTGGCCGTACGAGAACCGGTGTTTCGACGTGATATAACCGTAAACCCTACGTTATGAAGGATCATAGTATTTCGTTTTATATTTCAAGTCATCTGGAAATAAAATGCCATTTTGGAACATATTAGGAAACCTTCCTGAAGAATCGAAAACCGTTTTGCGATCTTCATAGTTTTTAATGTAACAACTCACTGATACATTTTAGGTTCATTTTCAAATTAAATCCTTTCAGTTGATTTCCCAACAGAAAATAAATCTTCTATGAAATTTATATTAATCATCATAAGAAACTGCCACAAAATTAGAAATTGTTTTTGTTTAAAAATATATGGAAAAGTATTCTCCTTACCAGTTCGCTAGAGAAGTAAGCTGAATCTTCCACTAAGCGCAGCTTACACCAAACTTAACTAAACATGGCAATTAAACATAGCATAGAAATTTTGTCTATTTCATCCAAGTTTTCTCTCCATAATCTATCTTACATATCTATAAGTCTACCATTCGTCCATACTTAGAAGCTTGCTGTCAGTACGACCAGTGGTGAGAACTTGACATGTTTTTTCCACACTTTGGAACGTTATTTTTAAATTACTATTTCTGTCCTCATGTTAAGTTCCTTTTTTAATTTTTTCTTACTTTCATTTATTGAGTATTTACTAAAAGAAAAGAAAAAAGTTTGAATTTTCTTTTCAGTTTTCACCCTCCCCCGTTTTTTAGTTTATCTTTTTACACTTAATTCCATTATGTGTTAGGTATTTTTATAAGATTATTTAAAGTATTGTCCATTGTTTTATTTATTCCTGTTTGAATGCATTTTTTATTTTTCCTTTCAGTCTTTATTTGCGTTTTTTCTTTCCGTCGGCTTTAAACGCAAACCTTTATTTTTTTTATTTAATTGGTTTAACTTCAGTTAAACCAAACTTCTGTAATTTTTATTTTGCCTTTGCATTTAATTTATAGTTTATTTTAAATTTTTGACAAGACTTGTGAAACTTCCCCGCCAAAAAAAAAAAATCCATTTTTGTTAACTATAATTTTTACTTTTGAACGTTTTAATTTTTTCGTCTTATCCAACTAGTTTTTTTTCAGTTTTCTCGGCGGCTTTTGGACGCCATCTTTATTTTAATTTCGTTTTAGTAAAGTCTTACCAGATTACATTTTTATATCTTTTTTTGTCTTTTTATCTATTAACTACTTATTTGAGCTAGCTTATTTAATCAAAATCCGATACTTTTTTTCTTGATAATTAATCAGTTTATTTTTATTTTATCACTCTTTGATTTCTTAGCTTACCCTTCTCGGTTTCGGCCGACTTATATTTCCTTTGTGTGTGTGTGTGTGTGTGTGTGTGTGTGTGTGTGTGTAGTTTTCCCAGATGTCTGTTTTTACTAGGATTTTTTTCGGAAAACTTTATTGCTATCAGTTAAATCTCTCTTTTTAATTTAAACCGTTTTCGGATTAATTTTATTTTTTTCCAATTTTAATTATAAATCATATACTAGTTAATTTAATTTTTTTACACTTGTTTAACCAGCTTTTCTTTTTATTGTATTTTTTCGTAATTTACTCCCCCTCTACTGTTTGTATTGCTTCCTTTTATTTAACTTCTTCTATTTGACAGAAGAAATCGATTTTTATTTTGCAGATTTTAATTATTTATCTGTTGGTCTGTTTTATTTTCCCCTCCTCCACTTCCCATACTCCATTTTCTCTTCACAGGAATTAAAATATATACATAAATAGACCCGCTTGGTGAGGTGGATAATTTTCTCTGAAAATAGCCGACGAAAATAGTCGGTCTGTGAGAAAGGACCTTTTGGGGGGCTGCCTCCAAGGCAAACCCCCAGATAAAATGAAATCTAGTAAGCGGGGGAAAAGCAACCCCGAAAGCAACCCCGAAAACAACAGTATATGAATCAAATGTGCGAGATGCAAGAAGCACAGAAATTTGAAAGACCGTTTGAGTTCAAGCAAAACCAATGACAAGAATGTGGCATAAAATATGGAGGCACCAATGAATACTACAGCCGTGGATACGCCCTCAGGCTGGAAGTCACCATCGAGTTGCATAATAAACGTCACGGAATTTATGGAAAAGGCTAAGAGCACGTACATCTTGTAAAAGACGATGTCCAAGAATTAAAGAAATTTGAAAAGTAAATGGTGTCGGTCTTCGTGGTGGACAAAGACACAGTGATTAAATCACTCATGTCCCTGGTGGCTAACCCCCCAAAAGTAATCAAATGTACGTGTTTTTTTTTTTTCATGTGAGATGTCCTGCTACCCACAACTGAAGATTGCTGGGAATAGGCCAGAAGAGAGTTAATAGCAAATTACCTCATTTTAAGAACAGAGTATGAGAGTCGGTGAAGAACCATAGTAGCCGTATTCGAGGTCCATACTCAGGTGTCAGGAGAGTCCATGGCTGCAGTACGGCCAAGTTTTAAATACAATCTCCGACAATTAGAGGGGTGGATGGAGTTTTGACATTATGCTCGATTGTTTGGCCTTCATCTCCGTCCCCAACTGTTTGGACTTTTGCAGCCGGAAAATGCTGATCTGAATGACCGGGAGAAGACCTACTTGTTGAAGGTGTGGGGAGACTTGTTACCTCTCATCCTCTTGTCCAGAGAAAAAGACATCTGGACTTCCACACACAGGCGACCAAAATCCCCTTCTGGCCGATACTGTTAGTTCTGCGGCGCCTGTAATTGACCTACCAGCGTCACGGACTGGTGAGAATAATCCCCCCCAAAACGACGGCTTCCGCAAGTGCGGAAAAGGATAGAAGGGGAATGTTGTGTCGTGTCGTTGGCAGGGCAGAGGGAAGAGCCGAACAGATCTGTCTCAGTCCCATCATGACGCCAAGGACAATAGCACCTACAGCCCCATTCCCTCTCTTAGCTCTAAGGGCGATGCCCCGGTCTTGTATGCAAAATCGGGATCGGAAATAAAAAAAAAGAAACGATCCCAGCTGAGTCGCTGGGGATGCCTGGCCTCTCATCCTCTG
The DNA here is from genome assembly GCA_964036315.1 of Acanthosepion esculentum. Taxonomy (NCBI): domain Eukaryota; kingdom Metazoa; phylum Mollusca; class Cephalopoda; order Sepiida; family Sepiidae; genus Acanthosepion; species Acanthosepion esculentum. Next base: position 25,161,309 of record OZ038482.1, read on the forward strand.
GCCCGTCTTCCCCAACATTCAAGAAATCATTCCGTCAATCACCTCCGCCCAAATCTCTGACAAATACACCTACCAAAACAAGAACACCTGTTAAAGATATAACATTGTGAGCACCATTACCTTTTTAAATGTACACCCGTCCATACGCCCAGAACAACTCTATTCTCAACACCTACTCCCACTCCGTATCAGTCTCGTAGAAAAGCTGAAACTACAAAAAGAAATAGAAGCCCATAACCCCAGCTATAGCAGACAATAGGAAAAAATAAAACCGCCTTATTTCACTGGGGAGAAGTCTATTGCGTATCAATGGAACCAGCGAGACGAGTTTTCGCACAAACTCGAAATCCAAAATATTTAAAATACATCGGGAATTTTATGTGGATAAAAGAAAAAGACGTTGAAATTAAAGACAATTTTTAAAAAAACGAAAAGACTTCTGACAGTTCTGCGTTCCGGAACGGGTACGCGGCAGATATGGGCCATGGAAGAAGAGACGAACAGTTCTTTTAAGTTAGTGCCACCAAAAGCTCATTTTCATTATGAGTACTTGACAGAAATGAAGCAGTTTTGTACAGTGAGAGTCCCCGTTTATGTTCACCCATTGCTGTATAGGGCTTTAAAATTAACGTTTCCTGGGGACATTGGTGGCCTGTCTCTTGATGACTTGTCTCCTGGCTGGGGAGCATGTCTGTGAAGGCTGCGTGTTCTCTTGTCTTCGCAGATCCGGTGGGCAGGCGTGCTGGGTGTTACCATAAAGGATAAGGCTCTTCGTCTCATTGTGGTTTATGCGCCAAATGATATATATATATAGGTATATATATATAGGTATATATGTATGTATATCACAAATTATGAAACGGGGATAGTCCGACAATTATTTTAAGATATTTTTTTAATGCTTAGACGTTCTTTTTATAGATACAAATATTTAAGTAAATACTCTGCTTATAATAAGCTTATAAAAATCTGTGGCTCAATCGGTAAAAGCACGTCAGGCTATATGACGGTTCCGTATAGGATACAGGTTCGATTCCTGTTGGAGGACGAATATGAAATGTTTTAAAATATATATATATATATATCCCGTGGATTTGTGTTACGACTTAGAAAAATTTCTCCATATCATTAAATTAATGGAATAGTTTTCTACCACCTACAACAACCACGGATCTCTTATGACAAACATCCACTAAACCAAAGAATTCTACACCATGAAGTCCATACAACGGACGCAACCACCACATAGATTGGTATATGAAAAGTTCAAGAACCACCTAGACAATTTCATTCAAAGCAACTTCCAACAAAACATACCAACATCATCACCAGGCAGGAACGGACAGCTATAAAATTCATCTAAGTAAACAAAGACAAAAGTATCAAACAAGCCGACATTATGGACAAAAGCAAATACATCGCTGAGACAGAATACCGACTCAATGATCCACGTTTTTAATTAAAAAAAAAACTCCCCCTAGATCCACACCAAATATTTTACGTCAGAACTCCACTCTCTAATCAGTCATCTAGACCACTGCATACAAGCATCCGTCATGGCTTTAGTCCCGGAAAGTCCCAAACATTTTACACCATCCCTAAATTACATAAACTCCCTAAAATAATCACACCCAACCACCAACCTCTCCATAGAGGATATTAACAGAGGACACATGGCACAGTGGATAAATGGCGTTAGTTAGATCCAGTGACAAGACCCAGAGAGTGTGAGTTCAATACCCGGTCAAGGCAGTGGAGAACTTGGAGAGGGGAATTAACAGGAGATAACTGATAGCTGACATCCATTAAAACATAGCACGTGGAACTAGACAGTCTATCCCAGTGAGCGAAATAAAGGGTTCAGTTCGACATTCCAACCACCTGAAGAAGGCCAGAGCGTACAATAGCCGAAACGTTGTAATAAATATGGCGTCAAAGATGAGGACAATAGTCCGAATAATGTAAATAGTGTACATTTCTGGGTACATTTACCAAATCCTCCGACATCTGCTACCCTATATTCTTAGCTATATCAAAGACACCACCCAGGTTCCTGAGCAATTTAGATAGTTTTCCTGATAGTGCCCTCTTCGTGACCCTGAAGGTGTCATCCTTATATTCTAAGATCCCACATGAGGAAATATTAGCTTGCATTTTTTTAAGCACCGGAGGCTTCCAAGAGCCCTACGTACAAGATATTTCAGACATTATACATTTTATACTCACACACAACTTTGAATTCAACGAGCCCTATTTTCTACAAGTTAGAAGCACAGTGATGGGGACGAAAATGACCCCAGCTATAATAACATTTTCATGGATGCCCTTGAATAAGATATGTTTAGTAGATACCACATAACATCCCTGCACTAACACAGGTACATATTAAGAAATTTAACTAAAACTTTGTAATTGCAAATTATATCTATTGTAAATACGTTTTTTTATCAAATTTAATGTCTTTGTCTTATTTATTTTTAGAATTTAGTAAAATTGAACCTAAATGCGTGACCTCTCCAAGTTCGAAAAAGGGCAAATTGTTGGAGCTCGCCTGGCAGGATCCTCGATCACTAAGGTTGCTGAATTGTTTGGTTTTTCAAGAGCTACCATATCAAGAACTATGACGCAATTCGAGAAACAGGGTAAAATCTCTAGCAAGCATAGCAATTCGGGCCGGACTTGCAAACTTACTGACAGGGACCGACGTGCATTTAAACGCAATGTGGCCAAAAATCATCGGAATAATACGGCCAAAGTGACTACTGAGTTGAATAATCATGTTCATCCAATGGCCCAAACTTTATTCCCTGATAGTGACTGCATCTTCCAAGACGTTAATGCTCCAATACATACCGCTGAAGTGGTTAAGAATTGGTATGAAGAGCATGAAAGTGAGATAGAACACATGGAGTGGCCTCACCAATCTCCAGATATCAATATTATTGAACATTTCTGGTGCATTTTGGAGCGACAAGATAGGAGCCGGTATCGTCGTGTCTTACAGAGCTGGAGCAGGTGTTAATGGAAGAATGGCTGAAAATTCCTCTGGATGAAGTCAGGAAGCTGTATGATTCCATTCCTAGACGTATTAAAGTTGTACGTGAGGCTAAAGGAAGACCAACTCCATATTAAATAAATTTTCTTTGAATTTAACAACTGTTTCAATTATTTGTCCAACCCCTGTATATAACATCTTGTTCATGTGGACACGTTGAAAACTATCCTAGACTTTAAAATACGCCCCAATTGTTTCCACCGCACTATCAAATTTACTATATAATATTCTACTACTTCCATTTCTGTTTCTGGATACACTGGTACGTCTCAATAATAAGCACATCTCCATTGCACAAAACACCAAGCCTACTGATGGTCATTGCTCCTTCAGTTTCAATAGCTGCTACCCCAACAACCTGAAAAATCTATATGGTACTGACAATGCTTACTCATAAAGCGCATTTGTTCACAGAAACACTTTCCTTACCTATGAGAATAAAAGAAATAATTCCAGATTCCCCAGGGTCTTTCATTTTAATTACAACATCCACAAACTTCTCCATACCTTAACCAAAGATACAATACAATTAGAAAAATATTTAGCAATAATCCCTTACATGAAATATGACAGCACCCTCTCCCGACCTCTTCAGATTTCAACATCATCCAACATATGCAAATCATCACCTCATCAAGGGAATGTCACCTACCTTAAACCTCGGCGTCTTGACAGCAAACATATCATCACTCACATTTACATCCACCCCCCGGCACTCGCGGTGTCTCCGAACTGTGACAGTTCCAATCTCGTATATGTACAGATCTGTCACAGATGCGAGAAGCGGAATTTTATGGACGAAATAAAAGAATAACGTTATTATTACACATACCCTTTTGCTCGTTTTTTCTTTATCTCACTTTCTCTTTCTTCCCTTTCATCACAACGTATTCCAACAATCGTCCCCTTAGAATCGACCACGTGATCTGTCAATATTTACTACAACTTGCCACACGCGAGATGTCTGTCTCCCTCTCCAGCCTATAACTCTCTTCATCAATGTTTACAATCTCACTCCCACCCTGGATACACATAGGTAACAATAGATCTGCCTAGCATTTTTACACCGATCTAAAATCAAGTTTATTTTCATAAAAGGTTTCGCAAGCTAAGTGATTACACAGAACTGGCTTTGTCCATAATACTATTTTTATTGGAAAATACCTTATCTACAAAAAACATCTGTGGGAGAGTAATTGCTATTTCTCTGTTTGTTCCTCGGATCGTTGATAAAGGCCAAAGATGACCGAAAATTCCAAACTTCAAACCTTTCTCTCCTTGCTTCATTTCTATCAAATTCCTGGTTGATCGTTAAATATTTATCATACTAACTATATTGGTATCTTTTCGTTTTTCCTTCATTTTATTAACCAACCTATCTATTTTACACACAACACACACACACACATATATATATATATATATATATATATATATATATATATATATATATATGTATGTAAAAGGAAAACAGCCGTGACTAAAAGGTATAGACAACAAAAAAGTGTTCAATACAAAATTCAAATTGAATATGTAGAGCTAATATATTTAAGAAAAGGCGAAAATGCCAACCAACCTCGCAATCCGGGTTTCTCAGGCACATGGAAGGAAGTGTATCAATGATTCCAAACGTGGAGCGCATGCGTCACCGGTGGGGCATGGTAATATTTTGGTGGGAAATGCGTAAGATGTACACCCTTCAGCTTACTATACCAGCGTGAGCTCAAATTTCATTATTAAAATGATCAAAGTGTATTACAGAATGAGCTTTCCTTCAAATATTTTATATTTCTGCCTTTCAGTTCTCTATTCTATATTTTGAATCTATATATATTTAACTGTATTTTTTTTCTCTATGATGGAAGCTTGTTTAGTGACAAAGTTAACGGGCTTTTAAGCTTCCTTCACGTGAACTGCAGTAAAATGTTGAATATGTAAGAATTAAATATTACAGGAGGAGCAGCAGAATTTTAGAAATACAAAGTGGGGCATTGTCCAAAATCGGTTGGGAACCACTGATGTACATAATTCCACTTGCCTGAGGAGACCTTATGGTCGAAACCCGGGTTGCGAGATTGGTTGTCCTTTTTGGATTTTCATATATATATATATATATATATATATATATATATATATATATTACAGCAAACATCCAAAAATTAACTCAACATCGTAATAGACCGTCTCTTAACGGCTTTCGTCAGTGGCTGACGAAAGCCGCTAAAAGACGGTTTGAAATAGTCTATTACGATGTTGAGGTAATTTTTGGATATTTGCTGTAAAAAAATACATAAACTCTGTTAAAATAAAAACATCGAGATCTCTGTGGATCAGTTTTAATAATTATTCTTACTAGGATCCACCCAGATTATGTACCAACGGATCAATTACCTGTACTAGATATATATATATATATATATATATATATATATATATATTAAAAATTTTAAATCTTCAGACACACTGGGTTGTATATTAATATTCTTTCGTTTTTATTATTATTTCATTATGTATGTAAAAAACAGGTTGGCTGTTTTATTTTTTTTTTATTTTTTTTTTTTAATCATGGTAGGTTAAATTGGTCTTACTTCTTTTATTTCCATAATAAATTTTTGTTCCCCAAAGAAAATGATATATATATATATATATATATATATATATATATATATATATATATATATATAAGTAAGAGAGAGATAGTATGCAGATTTATAAAAAGATACTAATGAATTTTATGCTTCAGCCGCTAGGCTTTTGCATCGAGTTCTTTAGAATACCAAATTCAACACGGCACTATGTTTTTACAAGCATGTCTGATATTCAGGAAATAATGACAATCTTTCATTCGGGAATTTCAGATAATGTTCATCATTATAAATAAAAGTCAGCGACTGTTTCTTCGTAAGGCGTAAAACATGTCTTGTAAAGTTTTGGTATAGTTTTAACAGTGTAAACCAAATGCCTCTTTATATTTCATATGCTTGAGTCGGCATTAATTATGTTACTTGTTTCTAAGTATGTAAATACCAAAACATTACAAATTGTAGTAAGAATCAAGGTTTGAGTGATTGATTTGTTTTTCTTTACTGTTTATCAACCCTTATTTAAAGCCAGAAATAAATTTGGATAGTAAAAGTTTTGAGAGAAGTGCTAATGATTAGGTATTAATCCACCATTGCCCCCACACCTAGCTATGCTTTAATTAGTTTTGTGATCAGTATTTGTATCTCCAACAAAATTCTACATTCTAAAAATATTTCCTGACTTTAAATAACCTGACAAACCGTAGAAACGAATCAGTCAATCAACCAACCAAATGTGATATCGTAAGTTGTGCCGTAAAATCCATGCAGTCTGATAGAGTGTCACTTTATTTTTCTATCTTGATGAGGGTTTGGACTCTTTGGCCATTCCAAAATTGTTCTACGTTGATAGGAATAGATAATTGCTACTAAAATCGAAATAGTATCGAATCGTCATATAAGTAAGTATCCTGCTTATTGAAACCCCATAATCCGACCCATTTAAAACAATTATTTAACAGAAGAAGAAAAAAAAACATAAATGCGTCTCCTCGATGTGCCAACAGTTTGTATGAGACTGTTTAACTTCAGAGAACTCTACCACCGTCTACATCCCAGAGACACACGCTAATCAAGTGTGTGCCACTACGGTACAGTATATCTATTGATTTGTTTTTACGGTTTATCAACCTGTTGGTGGGGTTATTTTGGGATCTCTTTTGTTAAATCACCCCAAAATATTAATTCACCCGAAAATAAAAAATAATTTATATTTAATTAAATTCACACCAAATTTCCTCGAGAGAGACACATTCATTGTACTCCGTTTCGATTGGATTCTGCGATCAGCCCTAATATGGGTGATTCTGGCATACTATTTCTGTGATGTTTACGTTCGCGCATACTCCGATAAACGAGCCCAAAGCAGATTTTTTTTAAAAATTTTAATGTAAACATTTCCTTGAAAATACCTCCAATATCATCCACATTTAGGAAATGTAGGCTACGCTTCGAAAACCACTTTCCCGGCGTGGTGTAATGGTTAGCAAGCTTGTCTCGTAAGAACAATGACGACTGAGTAGTGAATTCGATCCTCATTGGGTTCCCCATACTTCTTGCCTTTTGCTACGGCTAAGCCACGCTTCGAAAAGTACCATAGAAAGGCTCATTAATAAAACATACTTCATGTTTGTTTCTAATATTTAATAATCTGACTGAAAATTGGTGAAATGTATTGAATTTCGCAGAAATATATTAACATGCTAATCAAATGTATCTGTCTATGATCTACACAGTTTAGATTTATTCGTAAGTTTGTTGCATTTAGTTGTTTTTAAAAAAAAAAAACGACTTCAACAGAAGGGGATCATATCAAAAATTGTAATAAGTGCAAATATTTTAGACAAAAATCCACACGGTATATTCATCGCCATCAGAGCCGTTATGACTTGAAGGCACACTGTAAATCAGTGGGCTTTTCCACGTTCAGCATGGTTGTTCGTTCCCAGGCATGACCATCTGCCTAGACCTATTTCTGTTTCTTCAGAGCCAAACTGAGATTTATACGGCAAATATGCTGAATGCAACTTAGATACAGACCAAATACGGACACAACTAGGACTTCATCGTGTTTTGAATTTAGACTTGTTCTTCTCATACAGAGGTTGCCAATCAAGGCAAGAAAGTCCAACCTGCGTATTATTTAACCTATAGCTGGAGGAAGACGTGATGGATTCAAAAAGGGAATGTTATGATCTCAGTCGGAATTCGAATTCGGCTTGCCGAATTCTCGTTCCGACGATGTAGATTGACATCCCCAAAAGATTTTTTGAAACCTGTTTTTATTATGCAATGGTTTTTTCTAAGGGCGCCATGGGCGTATGGAAACCCTGAAATCCGCAAACGTATTGGGATGGCCAAAGACACATTCCAAAAGCTAGGTAGGGTATTACGAGACAGGAGGATTTCTTTGTTAACAAAGAAAAGAGTACTCAGCCGCTACGTGACATCTGTCCTCCTTTACGCCATCGAATGTTAGACAATCTCCTCAAAGATGAAGAAGAGACTCAAGGCAACGGAGGGATGTTTCTACAGAAGAATGCTAAGGATATCATGGACAAAGCGTGTGAGTTACGATGAGGTTTTGGAGACAATGCAAAAAGGAGAAAGCTTATACTTAACCTCAGGAGGAGGCACTGAAGTCTTTAGGACATTTAATGAGAAAGGAAGGCCTGTAGAATCTGATGCTCAAAGGTCGAATAGAGGAAATGAAGGACAAGAGAAAGCAACGCATGACATATCTAGCGGGCAAGTGGATGACTGATCATGGCCTGTAGGGAAGTAGCTAAGGGACAAAAAACTATTTGAGAGCTACAAGGGATAGGGAGAAGTGGAAAGATAAACAATAAGATAAACAAACAAATTATAATTTGGATAGTAATTGTGGGGGGTCAATTCTATATAATAATTTTTATATAAACTGATCCCTCACTTTGTGGTCGTGATAGTTTCTATATATTCATATACAGCGAATGTAAATAAATCTAAAAGATGCCTGTGTAGCTAATCAGTATTTGATTGATTGATTCATTGATTGATTCGTTTTCTACGGCTTATCAACCTTTTGTAGGTTATTTAAAGCCAGAAAATATTTTTAGATTCTAAGTATTTGGGGGAGATAATAATAGTGATACAAGTCTTATTAATTAATGCATAGCTGTGTGGGAAGGAATGATAGATTTGTACCTAATCAGATTTGATAAACAAACAAATTGTAATTTGGATAATTGTTGGGGGTTAATTCTATATAATAATTTGTATATAAAATGATCCCTCACTTTGTGGTCGATACAGTTTTTATATATTTATATTCCAGAGAATGTAAATAAATCTAAATAGTGCTTGTGTAGCTAATCAGTATTTGATTGATTCATTCATTCATTGATTCGTTTTCTACGGCTTATCAACCCTTTAAAGGTTATTTAAAGACAGAAAATATTTTTAGTTTTTTTTTAGATAAAAATACTGATACAAGCCTTACTAATTGAACTATAGCTGGGGGTGTGGTGAATGGTGGATTCATAGATAACCTGAATTTGACAAACAAACAAGAAATTATAATTTGGATATTAATTGTGGTGGGGGATAATTCTATATAATAATTTATATATAAACTGATCCCTCCCTTTGTGGTCGCGATAGTTTATATATATATATATATATATATATATATATATATATATATATATATATATATATATATTCCAGAGAATGTAAATAAATCTAAAATATTCAGTATTTCATTGATTAATTCATTGATTGATTCGTCTTCTACAGCTTATCAGTTGTAATTCAGATTGTAAGATTTTTTTTCTTTTTAAATGGTTTAGTGATAGAAGTCTTACTAATTAACCCATAACTGGAGGGAGAAGAGGTGGATTTATACCTTTCCCAATGGTATTTGCACGTAAATAAATCCACCGGATCCAACAGTATTTGGGTCTCCGATTAACAATTCCGAGTAATTATCCATTATCTACCACGCGCACCCAGGTTTGTATTCTCATGCGGTACCCATCGCGGTACTAACTAAGCTAGACAGTGCTTAACTTCGGTGATCGTGCGGGAATTGTTTTTTCAACTTGATATGACCGTAAGGAGTAATGGACAACGGCTTTGATTGAGGAATCGGGAAGCCGAGTTCGAATTCCAGTCGAATCCATTACATGCGTTGCATTCACTTACGTGCTAATACCCTTGGGAAAGGTATGAATCCTCTTCTTCTCCCCCAGCTATGGGTAAATAGCAGGATAGACCGAGTTCTATAGCCTTGGACGGCAAGTGGTCTACCGCAGAAAAAAATGGCAACCTACTGCGGGAAAAATCTGTCTCGTCACTCATGTATCGAAAGATACATGATCGCCTAAGCGTGTATCACGCATAGCACAGAACATAACTGATGACGACCGTAAACCAGCGTATTTTGCTCCGTCCGAGTCAACGCGGACCTTAGAGAATACTTTAGACTTAGCAGATCTTCCGCCGGGCAATCAAATGACGCTCTGTAATCTTCAAATATTAAGAGCCTAGCGGTATTCAAATGACATTCGTTAGTATGTACACGTTAGACTTGAATGTGTCCGTCCACGTGAAACATCCCAACGTCATAGTATGGATTTCGAATGATACAATTCCGACACAATCCTCGCTTGTCCTTGGCAGAAGGAACACAGGGCATAACCATGGAAGGTTCAGAAGATTGTTTAAACCGTTTTTCAGCCAGCTGGAAGAGATGGGATATTTCAGCTTGACAACACCCTCCGTATGATAATTGTGTTTCTCAACCGGTTGTGGAAGATTTGCGATAAATTCCCTGACCGGCGGCATCGCCGAGCCGCCATATTACATGATGAGATGACTGTATTGAATCATTGAACTATGGGAAAGTACTGGCCTGTGTTAACGTCCGAAGCGACCAGGGCAGCCTGTCACCGTAACGATATAGAAAAAATGTTGTTCCTATTACAAGGCATGAGAGCCACTTAAGGTTAACAATTGCTGAATGGTGTGTCTGATATGAATGCAAAAGGTGTTGTTAGGAAGTGAAGATTATAAGGAAACGGATAACGAGTGACTTGGAAAGTTTGAGATTTTACGGTTCAATGAAGTATCCCCGCGGGAGTCTGTCCCACAAAGTCGTAGAGAAACAGCTTCCCGAGAGAGAGAGCTAACCGGTTCAATTTTAAATTCCCCTGTAGGTTGCCTGGATTGACATATATCTGTTGAAAGCTGGGTGACTATAAGGATAACGATTGATATTTAACCTGAAGGGGTTAAGATTTATAGTGTTCTGGAAAGCATCCATGTGGGAGCATTTCCACCAAAGTAGCAGCCATTGTAGTTTTCAGGAAAGCACTCACGCGGGAGTATTTCCAACAAAGTATGAGTAAAATCTCTTTTACCGTGATAGTTGTCCGAGTTAATTTTAAATTTCAATTTAGGTTACCTGGATCGGCATCCATCTGATGAAGGCTGGATGGCATAACGACCGAAGCGTCGTGATAACAAAGTAAATATAATTAAATTATTATAACGCCTCACCCCAGAAATTCAGACACAATAACGATTTGGTTTGGGGGGGGGGGTACTGAAAGTTACAAGTTACCTATTGTGGTGTTAGATTAAGATCAAACAAGTAATTAGCTGCAATGTATCGATCATCTTAAAAACGCTACTTCGTCTTGTTTTTTACTATTTTTAACTCTGAGCCCACCATCACCACCAAAATGTCCGTATTTTACAAGTATATAAATGAATAAATAATTAAGCAATACTTTCTCGTGTGAAATTTCTGAAAGCAAAAATGGAACGTAGCTAAGACAACAATCTTCGTTCTTTTCATTTGTTTTAATATACAGGGTATATGCAAACGTGCTAACCACTCGTAGCATTCTGACCATGAAACCCGGGTTCGAATCTCACCATGGTATATTTGTCAGGAAGGCGACTTCCTTATGTTATCGGACTGGAAAAACCATACAACCGGTTGACCCAAAACTTGTGAGTGAAATTGGGTACTGTCGATAGCTGTGCTAGCACGAAGTCACAAGTCATTGTGACCGAGGGCTTGAGCGTGCTAGCCTTGTTCAAATTGATAACACGCTCTTTCTCAGGAACTGTAATTAAGGTCAGCATAAATATAAACCACAGGTGGGCTCTCTGGGTGTTGAATAAACACAAATGCGCCTGAGCGAGCGTCTGCACTAGGGACTGATTAGCCGCCGTAGTAGACGGGTATCCTCGAATAAGAATGGCCAGCTATATACATACATACACTATACAGTGTTTGGAAATTTACTATCAACTTTACTGATCGTAATTTTTTAGATTTCAGATTTCACCCCAGTATTTGTTTTAACAACGGAAGAACGTGTATTTCTTGTACAACACGCACTTCGACAAAGTGGTAGATACAGAGATTTGGTTGCGACAGTGTTTTACTGATAAATTTTCAGATACACCTGTTCCACATCGTAATGCCGTTCGTAACATTGTTGATAAATCTCACTCCTAGTTCATCCTTTGCCATTCATTTACATAAAATTGTTACAATGTATTACTCGGTGTTTCCCGCTTCATCTCTATATATCCTGTGAGTGTTAAATCCTCCAAGTCCTCCTTCCTCATTATGGTATTTTTATCATCGTTTTGTAGACTCATATCTCTGTTGCTTTAAGTCCCTTCTTCATTGCAGGTAAACATTTTCCTTTGTTTCTCACGATATTTTCTTATCTCTTAATACGTTGTTCAGCCTCTGGAAGTCATCTTTCGCTATTCTGATGCGACCTCGGATCTCTGATTTATTTTACGTTGCCTGTTTCTGTACTAAACTGATGTACCTGTTTGTTGTCTAGCTCGTAGGCCGTAACCTTGTCTCTCTCTCTCACACACTCTCTCTCTCCTTCTTTCTCTCTCGCTCTCTTTCTGACGACAATACATTCTCTTCTTACTTTAAACCCATTCCTCGCCAATTATTTAGGGTAAAACATTTCATCTTCAGATGAACTTTTTATTTGTTTTTAATATAGTAACTAAGAAACTGAGGCACCTTGAAGTACCCGAGCGGGTGGCTAACACCTCTACCAGACGTATGAGTTGACAACTGGTCTCGCTTCAAGCCCTGAAGGGCATAAAAAGAACAAGATCGACGTAAAAACACAACTGTAACTGGTTTTTGAACGCTATGTTTTTGACTTGTCTTTATGCCCTTGTCTGAAAAAGACACTATCTGTAAAAGCGTATTATACACACAACTCCGGGGGAGGAGTTAATAGAATGTACTTATGTTTTAATGCATTACCGTAATTCACCATGTATAATACGCCTTTATCCATAATACACACCCCTAAAATAGTCCTGAAAGTGTGGGATAATGCTTCTAATCACGCACAATACGCAATACCTTGTATGGTAATCAAAACCTATAAATTGCACTTCTCCAATTTCATTAAGGCGAGCGCTTCCTACACTTATTTAAAATATGGTTTTAAACAGAATAATATTATGCTAATTTAGTTTTATGATAATTGTTATTTTATACTACGATTTTCCAAGGGTAGCTTAGATTTGGCACAAGGGTGAAAGTACGGGGGGTTCCCTGTAAGGATCGAACTCACTACTCAGTCGTAATTGTTCTAGCGAGACAAACATGCTAACCATTATACCACCACGAGTTGCCCTTATTCAATTGTTCATTTGTAAATATGGTTACATACATATGATTGTATTTGACATCGTTACTGGGTCGTAATCGCCGAATGTAAGTGTCAAATTGTCGTATTGTCGTATGAGTAGCCATTTTACAACTGAAATCGAACTATAAAACGGCATTTTTTTAAAGATAATTTTGTAACTGTGCATAACACCCCCTTAATTTTGCATATTATGTTTTTTGGAAAAAATAAACGCGTATTATGCATGGGGAATTACGATATCTTGTCTAGTTTGTCTTTTATACTATTTTTGTCCAGTTTCTTTTTGTGTAGAGAATCTCATACAATGAAAACAAACTAAACACAGCCAGAATTCTTAATGACACCTCTTACCCAAATCTCATCTCCGACGGTCACTCGTACTGTTACATCCCCCTTCAATTCAGTGGCGTGGTTACTTGATACCTTGTTATTTTATTTATACCACGCACACGGACGTAATAGTATACACAAATTCGCTAGAATATTTCACAAGAGAAATACTTGAAGACATGCATTTTGTACTAACTTATTGAGTATACATGCTTAAATGATATAATGTTTTATGGTTAATTGTAAATTTTATCTTTATTCATCAAACGTGAGTTAATCAAATTTCTTTTTTAGTTATAATCCGCTAAGTAAGAATATCGTATTTTATGACAATTTTCAATAAAAAGTTGTTTTTTTATTTCTTATATTCTCTGAAACTGCTTAATTAATAGAATGAGTTTTGATAATATGCCTGCTATAATTTGAATGTGAAATCTAGATTTACATAGATTTCTCCATAGTTTTTTCGGAAACACTACAAGTTATTGCAATTTCCTTTTTGGATCTGCAATGCACTTTCGTCTGCATATCCTATATTTTTAAGACGCTATCCAACAATAAAATATCATAGAATCACTTCGTTGTATATATTGACTAAACATTTTATCTTTCCGATTAAGTTTTATTTTGAATTATGGTATTTCCGAGCAAATGTTAGTAAAATAGCATTGTATTTAATACCATTGTATTTGAACTAAAAACACTCATGTTTCGGGTAAGCGAAACAAATTAGTATTTTGTGATAGTCGTATCAGGTGTCAAGGTGCGTTAAGAACACTACGGCAGTCGAAACATTCAACTTCCCAGAAAGATTATTATATCGGAACTAGATATTAAGTTGAAAACACACACACACACACACACACACACACACACACACACACATATATATATATATATATATATATATATATATATATATATATATATATTTGTGTATTTAGGCAGAAATCCTTCTTTCGTGCACATTTCATTAAAAACGACAGACAATGTGCTTTTATTTATTTTTTATAAAATTTCTCATGCGATCTAATGTTTGTTTTCTTTTCGGATGATAAATTATATAAAAACTCTCCGAATGTTCTTTGTATCCCAGCGCTTTCGGATATCCATTTACCTATTTTCAAGGATTAAATATTTTAACTGTTAAAATTAGAAATAATTTGTTGTATGTATGTTTTATAAAATGTTTTCATTTTTTTGTTTCAAAACACGGTCAAGATATTATGTCCATGTTCAAAGTTAATATTATTTAATGTTGATTTGTTTGTTTTTATTAATAAGGTTCCCATTATTTTTAGCCTTTCTTTGCATGTGGATGATGCTATTACATTAGTGTTGTCGACAAGTATGTTCCGAATAGTGTCCGGTAGGTCTCCATGAATATTTAAATGAGATTTAATTGAGCTATTGTCAGAAACGTGTAGAGTTAGTCTGCGTGTTAAAAATGTTGTAGTGTGGCCTATATAATTATTTGCAAAAGTTAATTGTTGAGGAATATAATAATATTTGCCCTATTTAATTTTGTTCTAGGAGGTGAATTATTATTTTTAACTATAAGGTTAAAGGTTTTAAATTTTTTATAATAAATAAGTAATCTAATTTTTTTGCTATTGTCAACTGTTGTTATGCATTTTTTATAATGTTCTTAAATCTGCATTCATCCTGTTTATAATTTTCGTTCATCTGATTTTTATACAAAATATTAATATTATTGTTTATGTTTCTATTCTCGCCGTTGCTATTAGCTACCTCAATGTGTATATATATATATATATATATCTATCTATGTGTATATATATATATATATATATATATATATAATGTACATATATATATATATATGGGTGTGTGTGTGTGTAAGTTTGTGTGTATATATATGTGTGAATGTGTGTGTATATATATATATGTGTGTGTGTGTTGTATACGTGTGTATATATATATGTGTCTGAGTGCTTGTATAAATATGTTTTTTTGGAAATTTAATTCATGCCATATTGACTGGAAAAAACCTACCTCTACAAAAGAATTCTCATATTACTATATAAGTACAAAAACGCACAATTCAAAATTTTTAAAAAAATTCAACCTCAGCGTTGAGACCGTACGCTCCAAAAAAATTTCACAGTTAACAATAATACATTTCCAAATAAATGTATTTCGGAGTACATCTTAACTTTCGTTGTCCTGTTATTACCTGGATGTAAAAAAGACATATCTATTTCTATACCTGACGATGATTGTAGGAACAATCGAAAGCTTGTAGTAAAAAAGACCTTATAAAACTGGAATTTATAAACAGGAATCATAACTTTCATCAACGGGTTCGAGGTTAATGTATTTTATTAATTGGTTTCATTAACTTCACTATCTACTTTTTGTATGAATGATTTATGTAATGTAAATTTAACTGCACCACATACTTGATATGTATATATATATATACACACATACATACATACATATATACATACATATATATATACATACATATATAAAACAGAGCATCTACTCGAATATGAGTTTCCATTTAATAATAACGTAAACAAATAAATAAATATGTCCTTTTACTAATACAAATATATGTATATATATATATATATATATATATATATATATATATATATATATAAATATATATAAACAAACATACATATATATATACTTACATATATAAAACAGAGCATCTCCTCGAATATGAGTATCCATTTTATAACTAAGATGAAATCAAATAAATTAATATGTCCTTTTTCTAATATAGATATATATATACACACACATATTTATACATACATATATATATATATATGTACATACATATATATATATAGGCATACATATATAAATCAGACCATCTACTCGAATATGAGTATCCATTTTAAAACTAACATGAAAAAGAATAAATTAATATGTCCTTTTTGTAATACAGATATATATATATGTATACATACATATATATATATATATATATATATATATATATATACATACATAAATACATATATAAAACAGAGCATATGTGTATCCATTTTAAAACTAACATGCAAACAAACAAATTAATAATATGTCCTTTTTCTAATGCAGTTATATATATATATATATATATATATACATATATATATATACACACACACACATATATATACATATATATATACATATATACACACACACACACACACACATATATATATATATATATATATATATATATATATATATATATATATATATATATATATATATAAGCAGAATCATTTCATTCAAGCAGGTTTAGTTAAATAATTGAGACGCATTATGTCTATTTATTTTAGTTTTTATTCTTAATTTATTTCTTGATGTCTGTAGAAAATTGGTTAAGAAGAATTCCAAAAGTTTTCTTTCAAATAATTTTTATTTTCCCAAATATTTTCAATCTCACGTAAGATCATCTTAAGGGGGTTAAACTATCTGTGGATGTGTATACTGCAGCTCCGTAAATTCAGAATATATTTTTTCACTGTCCGCTCACAATGCTCTAAAATTCTAATTCTAAATTTTTTAGCTATGCAAAGGGGTAACATTTGTATTTTTTTATTTTAATATTTAAAAATTGAAACATATTTTTAGTTCTTTCGTTATAATAATGTTTTAGTATATACTTTGCTGCTTACAGACATTTAAAAACATTGTTGTTATACTCATAGTTGACTTATACAAAATGCTACCTGAATTTTAAGTTTTTATTTATTATTATGTTGATGAAGTACTAATGTATTTTCGACTAATGTCTGCCAAAACAGTGAAAAGGACATGAGTGTTCCTTTAAATGTTGTCAAATTGAAGTATGCTCATTCAAGTGAAACGCAAGCCTTCTCGTCAACGTTGTCGTTGTAAACTTAGAGCTACTGTATACACATCCACAGATATTTTATATTCATAATGTTTGTCTCAGATGAGACATAATACGTCTAAAATATATATATATATGTGTGTGTGTGTGTGTGTGTGTGTGTGTGTGTGTGTGTGTGTGTGCATGTATTATCCCTCACCGATAGCACGACTCTGAGTTTCATACACAACGCAATCCTCAGGTGCTGAGTATAGGTTGAGCGTTACGTAATTGAATTTTTTTTTAATTTGTTTATCGCAATGTTGGCACAGTTATAAATTGTACTGGGATTACAGTTTTCTTTTTAGAATTACACTTGTCGTTTAAAATAAACGGGATTTGTAGATATAAAAATATTTTAGAGTTTTGAATATTAATTTTATATTATTTTATATTAAGGATATATATACCATGTGTAAACAAATATACATATATATATACATATATATGTATGTGTGTGTGTGTTTCTGTGTGTGTGTTTCTGTGTGTGTGTGTGTGTGTGTGCGTGTGTTTGTGTGTAAAGGTAAAAGACAATTGTATTCATATTTTCAACTTAAAATACTTCATGTAATTTTCAGTTGGCAATATGAATACAATAGCGTTTTCTAAATTCTTCGAGTTACTAAGGACATTTTTTCGTTGCTAATAGTTACTTTGTTTTCAATAAATCCATATTTCGTTTTTAACTTGAAAAAGTTCATATTGGACGAAACATTTTTTTTGTCTTTTCCTACAGGTTAACTCTAAGAAATTCTCCATATATATATATATATATATATATATATATATATATATATATATATATATATATAATCATGTGTGAAAGGGGACATTTCAACGAAACCTTTTGCCCGATTGGTGCATGGATTGTTAATTTTAAATGTTTTTCATTTCTGAGAGTTTTGCCCAAGATCATCCTTCTTTGAACACTGTGGACTAGCTCTATAGAATCACAAAGAAGTCTACCGAATACGAGAAACCACATTTATGCGGACTAGCTACAGCAGCAACAACAAAAATGGATTGCATATGAAACTCGAAGAGGCAATTCCCAGCAATACTGGAAAGATCAATAACAGCTACTGAACTTCGTGTTTTTCTGAATAATTATTTTGAAAAAAAATTGTTTATGAATTTCAAACGAAAGCAGTGCTAGTTGATCGGCCATTGAATGCCACGTTGAAAGGGAAAGAGAAAATTAGATGCATTTTTGTTGTTTGATGCTCGATTATTCTCAAAAAGGTAAACGCTTTATTAACAGGAAAAGTAGATGTGCCTTTTATGGTGACGGTGCCATAGCTGAGCGTATTATTCAAAGGTGGTTCGCTTGGCTCGAAAGTTTAAATTTTTATCTGGAAGACCGAGGACTTTCCGGTAAGTAAATAGAAACGCTGATTCTAGATAATCCATGTAACATTTCACAGGATATCGCAGAGATCCTCCACTGGGAGTCAGCTATCACATAACAATTCAGTACTCTCTTTTTTTCTATCAGAGTTTTCCTGTTTTTAGTAGTTTGCTTAGCTTTTGGAAAGCATATTTCGCTATCCCAAATGCAATTTCAGATTTCCCTATCTCCCTTTCTGTCCTATGTTAAAATACTTCCCAGATATTTAAATTATTTTACTTGTTTGATTTTGGTATCCCCAATTTGTAATTTGTACTTTGGATTGCTCTTTTGCTAACAACCATGTATTCACCTACAATCTTAAAAAATTTAACGCAACCCCAATGGCAATCATCTGTATACCTGAATGCTGTTTCTTTGTTGCCCTTTCTCCTCACTAATGTCTTCTCATTTTCTTTCACTCCCTTTTGATCTTAGAGGCATTATCGCCTTTCCTTGGGTGAAATGATAAAAAAGGTTTCTCCTCTTCCATCAGGACAACACCATTCCTTGCATGTCTTTGGATTTCCGGCAGAATATGATACAGCCTTATTCACCTGATTTTGCCACTTCAGATTACCACTTATTTTTAGTCCTAAAATATTATTTAGTGCTAAATATTATTACTTATTTTTAGTCCTAAAATATTATTTTAGTGCTAAAAACTTCAATTCGCTGACAGCCTATAAAAACCCTTGAACCAGTTCATCATTCGGAACAGATATTATGTTCTGAAACAATAGAACCATGAAACTGCTTCGGTGATCGCGAAAGTTAGTGGAACAAAATCCCTACAAAATTATCTTAATGGGGAGAATGACAATTCCCTGGAAACCTGTGAAATATCCCTTGAATCAGTTCAGCATCCGGACTGATGCCTAGTTCTAGGAGCATAAAATCCTGAAGATCCCTCAAAGATAGGTAAATATAGTGGGACTAAATTATATATATATGTGGTTTAATGCAGCGGTCGCCAACCTTTTGAATTTCATTGACCACTAAATGTATAATTCTAAATTTGGCCGTCCACTAATATGAATTTAGAAAAAAAAGGTAAATACATGTATATAATACATTTATATAATAATAATCGGAAAACTTTTATTTTATTAATATGAAATGCACCCATTAAGTGTGACAAAGTTATAGTGAAATTATTTAAATAAAACAAATTGAAAATTTAAAGATTATTCAAGTTTTACACATTTTTAATGTGATATTTTTCCCATTTGTTCATATGGCGAGTTGAAATTTTCAAAGTGCAATAAAACGTTGGTTTGTTTTTTTAAAATATTTTGCAAAAATACTTTTCAAGTACGAATGCTTATGAAATTGTATCTGTTTTGTAAGCCGATTCTTGAAGATCCCGCTATTACTCCGTTACTATGCCATGTTTGTAGAAAATTATACTAATATCCATCCAGTAACTAAATATCAACAGTAACAAGAAACTATTCAGTAACAAGTATTGGACATGACTTTGCAAGTCATGTTAGGTTATACTATGGCTGGATGATGTCATATTTGTGTACTTGTGTACTCGTGTTTATTTCGAAATTACATAATGTCATGAACATATATACCACCCATAACACGTTTTGTTACTCGTCATTTTTTAATCTGAAGCTTCATAAAAATTGAAATAATGTTCCAGTTTTTCTGGTGACCATCCAAAATCTTTCACGTGGACCACCGGTTGGCGACCACTGGTTTAATACACCAATGTAAAAATATCTAAATATTGTCTTTGAATTTCGCTTAAGAGATGCTAGGAATTTCTGTTCCTACCCACATATTTTAATTGGATTCCAGGTGAAAATCAGAAATAGATGTCTGAGTGAAAAAGAATAATAATTTAAATAAAAAAAAAGTTGGCAATGCTCAGGTTGCCCCGCTATCAAAATATTCCATCAGTCATACGATGTCTGTATTTGAAGATTCCTATTCGGTGTTTTTTGTTTTGTTTTATTTTGTTTTTATTCAGCGCTTATCGTAGAGTTTATAAAGAATTCAAGATAATTTCAATATTGAAAGAAAAAGGTTTCTTTTGAGATAAATTAATTAAATATTTCAGTTCATTCGTGTTATTCATAATGCAGACGTTTCTTTGGGGTTTTTTTTACCATCTTTTCTTCTCCAAGTCATTTCATGTCTTACTCTTTCTAGTCTTACTTTGCTTTTACGTGACATTTGTCTTTCTTTTTTCATCTCATTTATTTTCTTCTTCCTTCTTTTTTCTTTACTCGAGTTTTTGTAAGATTATTTATTTTTTAGATTTTTGTCTCGTGTCACCTTTTCCCTCCTTTGCGATTAATAGATTTCTTTTTCTGTTTGCGTCTCATTTATTTTTCTTCCATACTTTATTTTCCATGTCATGTATTTATTTTCATGGATTTAATACTTGTTTCAAACATTGTTAGTAGCTTTCGTATACAAATAACAGTCAAACGGTCGAGTCCAAATTATTTTTTAAAAAACCGTTAATTATAATTAAAACATTTTAATACAGGAACATTTTTTCTTGTATTATTTTCAAACTAATATATCGGTGCCTTAAAAAATGGCGGGTTATTTTTTTAACACAACCTCGGTAAATACGATAATAAATATTTGCCTATAGTCAAGTATACTCTTAAGTTTTTCTCTGTAGACTTAATTATCAGCTTTAACCACATGTACTCGACCATGGTTAACTATAAACTCATGAATTATCCCAACAAATGTCGATATATTGACGCAGGTTTAAAGCCTCCATTTTTTTTACCTGTACTAGGTGTTTGTAGATACATGTATAAAACAGATAATAAGAAACCTGTAAACTCAAATATATGCCAGACGAAAGTTTACTAATGTTTGCCTATAAACTCGAGTAGAATGAAAACCGTTTCTGACGTTAATAGACAAAAAGTGTTGGCCAGTATTTTTATGAACATTTTTAGGACCCAAAAATGAAGATAATCTCAGTAAACAAGCTAATAAGACTGTTCTTATTATTTTCTTCAATAGTCATGAGGAAAATGTTTCTCTTGTATTTTCCACCTGTCATCATTCACTAGTATTTATCTAGAGCAAAGCTCTCTTTCAGCGTTGGAACTGTATTGTTCTGGTCCAAAAGGTAAGTTTTAATACTCATTACGGCGTGGATTTCAAATTTAAATACAATATTCCATAAATTTTCATTGGTGCACCGAGAAAGACAAAGAGAAATTTCAACCCTTTTCTGTAATTAAATAAAAAAAATTATAAACAATTCAACACAAAATGCGTCCCAAAATGAATGGAGACTTGGTTAATGGCCGTGTGATCTTCTGATGTAGCGTCATGAAAGCAGTCTGTTTTGACGTATTGAGGAAAGAGCTAAATTTAAAATACCAGATACAAAAAGAAGCTTATATGATAATGCGACGGGCATTAATTAGTAATAGTAAATTGTAACCATTTCAGTACTGAAAACATTCAGCATTCAGTGACCATATACTTAGTGCTACTAATAGTTACAATTTACAAAATATTGTTCTTAAAGTAAAAATCTTTCTTTTAAATATATTTTTAGAGAATTAGGCGTCTCAAGTTCTGTAAATGTTTTAACTCTTTCTAATATTTTGAGAAGTTTCCTTCCAAACCTTTTGCTTAAAGCAGTGCGAAAAGCGAACAATTTTGATTATATATTTTTCTAGCCATTATAGAATAAAGAATGATAAGATAAAGAACAATGAAGCTTTAATAAAAGTTAAACATGATAGATTGATAAACGTTTCCTACTTGTTCTTAACCCTGTCATAGATAGGCAGATAGATATGAATATATATATATAGATAGATAGATAGATAGTGGCTGGTAGTAGAATGCAGAATACTATTCTAGTGTATATATATATATATATATATATATATACATATATATATATATATATATATATATATATATATATATATATATATATATATATATATATATATATATATATAAGGATTGGACAGAGTCCGACAATTTATTTAATGACATTTATCATATGTTTAACGTTATCTATTATAATGTTATCTATAAAAAGAACGTTAAACATATCATAAATGTATTTAAATATATATATATATATATATATATATATATATATATATATATATATATATGATTGTCACATCTTGACAGAAGAAAAGCATCACCACAACAAATTTTCTTTTCTTTTTTGTTAACTTTCAGGATCAGCAATCAATGTTAAACCAGGAAAACAGCGACGTTAGATAATATCAAAGTCGCCTATGTGCAGATTTGTGACAATGTGCTGCCAGCCCGTCAAGTCTGCACACGTCGCCACTCCGCCTCGCCATAGGACTTTGTAGAGATATCTGCACATCATATGTGTTGTGGTGGGATCCACCTAATCTGCATAGGTGACTACCAACTATATAAATAATGGTTGATACCGGAAGACGAGGGAAAGGAATCACGAGATCCAACTAGAGACTCTGATCGACTGCGACTAGTCAACACATTCTCCAGGAACGTCTTCCCAGAAATATACAGAAATACTATATGTACTTATTGTGTATACTTTCTTGTTATAATACATTCTTGTTCTAAGTACATTTTGTGTTGCATTATTATTCCATGCAATAGGCGAGATTCAACATTGAGTCAAGACTCAACAATATGTTACCCTCTTTATCCTTTTCAGAATTTACCCAGTGACAAGCGTGATGACTGGACACCTAATGGGGCTGCATAGTTTTTTATGACAGAGTTTAACCTCTCTGTTGGCTGAGACAGGTTGTACTGGTTTACAGCTTTACCAATAGCAATCACACCAGGCATCTGAACTAACCTGACAAAACATATATATATATATATATATATATATATAGACACACACAATGTTATTGGTCATGAACTGGCATCTCGACTTCAGTCACTTTCTTACCGCCGTATCGCAGCTTTCTTGTACTTTTTCCTCTAAATATTTTCATGGTAATTGTTCTGACCAAGTGTCCTCTATGATACCTAAATTCTTATTAATTTAAGTGCAAGACAAGTCTGGTGGCAATGTATCATCATTTTACAGCTGAAATGGATAGATGCAACCGTAAGTTCTATGCTACCAGTTTCTTCTTTCTCACTACACGCACGTGAAACTCGTTCTGCTGCTTGCTTCTCAAACAACTATGATCTTCAAGCAGATGATATGGTCGACTCCTTGTACCGCTTCAATACATACCCGACTCTTCATGTTACGTTCTACCTTTACAAGAGACAGATCTGTCTGAAAATGGAGCACTGTTGACATATTTGGGCGGGAGATGCCCAGTCTACATTTTCCAGTCTTGATATAATTCAAAAGCATCTCCGAGTCCTTGTGGGTGACGAATTATTTCCAACCCTCCAATCTCTCTCTCTCACAGACGGTATGTGGCGAGCCTCTCACTACTTTATCGCTACTTCCATGGAAATTGCTCGGACGAACTACATTCCTTGGTCTGGCCAGGTCTGACCTTCACGACTGGGACCCACCATGTCCTTTACATTGTATCAAACCGCCCACATTCACTGCATATTTACCGCTCAAAAGTAAGTTCCACTTTATGTCGGGTCTCGCAAGTCTTCACTGTGTAAACAGCGTGAGTGTTTGTTGGTGTTCGCTGTTATTTGTCTCTAGCATCCTGTTTTCAATTTTTTCGTTCTCCTTCTCATTACACATTTTCTGTTGTTTTTAATTTAAGTCAAATCGGCTGTGGAGGCCTGAAGAGCGGGATCGAAACCGGTTGCTAAGCTTTTAACGTGTCTTGCAATATTAAGTTACACACTTTTATTTCTGTAATTAGTTTTTTACCTTCAAAAATATTTTCAAATACATATATATATATGTATACAATTATGTGCCATGTGTGATACACGCTTAGGCGATCATGTATCTTTTGATACATGACTGACGAGGCAGATTTTCCTCCCGCAGTAGGTTGCCATTTCTTTCTGCGGTAGACCAGTTGCCATCCAAGGCTATAGAACCCGGCCTGTCCTGCTATTTTACCCATAGCTGAGGGGAGAAGAAGAGGACTCGTACCTTTCCCAAGGGTATTAGCATGTAAGTGAATGTAACGGATACGACTGCAATTCGAACTCGGCTCTCCGATTCCTCCACCGTGCCTCCTGTATTTACTTCACATATATATACATATTAAATATTAATCCACATCCCTCTCTCTCTCTTTCTATATATATATATATATATATATATATATATATATATTAATTACAATTAGTTCACATATATAAATATTAACTATCTACTTATATACATAAACTATAATTACTTTACATAGATATAGATATATATACATATTAATTATATATATATATATATATATATATATATATATATATATATATCGAGAGATAGAGAGCGATAGCCTGATTGAGAGATTTAATATACTGCTTGATGAAACAAGTATTTGATCCCAGATCCATGAAGATCGCTCCTCTCAGGACGGAAGACGGCAATGATTTCCTCACAGCCATGGATGGCATGACCAAAAGATGGAAGAAAAAATTTGATGGTCTTCTGAACAGGCCTTCAAATGTGGATCCTGAGGTACTCGAGAAAATACACCAAAACCCGTAGTGGTAGGTTTTGCGTGGCACGGGTGGACTCAACATGGGCAGGACTGTTGGGGTTGATGGCCTTCCTGCAGAGATATTCCGTTACGGTGGAACATATTTAAGTCAACGTATACATAATCTTACTTTAAAGGTTTTTGAGAGATGGCAAAGTGCCAAAAGATTGGAGGTATGCAATAATGATTCCTATATATAAGGGTAAAGGTGCCCGGGAATCATGTGTGTTATGGGATCTTACCTTTAACGACAATGAACTCTTCCTGACACTATAAATACTGTACCTCTCAAGAGAGACGTAGGAACGAGTCGAGACGGAATCGAGTCGAGCCAATAGTAGCCAGTCATACTAACACCTTTCAACATCTAGTATTATTATTCTGTGTAATATATTTTTGTTATTTCTACTCTTGTGTTTGTGTTGTTCTTCCTTGGTCCGAACTTTGGACCATAACAGTGGTGCGAGGATATTGGACCATAACAGTGGCGACGAGGATATTGAAGAAACGAATTCTACGCGGAGTATATTGAAGAAACGAATTCTACGCGGAGAAATGTAAAAGTATATTGAAGAAACGAATATACGCAGATATTGAAAAATAACGAAGTTCTAAGAAAAAAAATCTTTTGCTATCGGTCGTCCATAACAGAGGAGACGTAGGTAGTGAGAAAAAACGGTTCTACGCGAACATATAAAAAAAAGAGAATTTGTTTTGGACACCAACTTTACAGTGGTAACAAAGACACGAATTCTACGAAGGAAAATTTATCGTACTAAGGTTCCAGAACAATAGGCGACAAAGACCTGAAGTCTACAAAAAGGAAAAATACTTTCACATAATTACGGTGTAAACATGGAAGACTTTAAGGCAACCATATTGGAACTAATGAAAATGCAATTCGAGCAGCAACAGAAAAACGAAGAGAAGCATCTTGAACTACAAGAATTACTACTACGGGCAGTAACAAATAAAGGGCAAAATTCCAGAAATGAAGCAGCATTCTCGCAAAATGCTATATGGAGCTATATCGAAGACTTCAATTATGCACCGGACGAAGACAAAACCTTCGCGGCTTACTTCAGAAGATATGAAGATTCATATGAGTTTGATTGCGGGAATTGGTCAGACGCGAAAAAAGTACGTCTACTACTGAGGAAACTAGGGTCAAGCGAATACACTAAATTTGTAGACTAAATCCTACCGAGGAAAACGAATGAGTTGATTTTCAAAGGAAGCCGTGAAACTTTTAACGGAATTATTTAGTCCGAACACTTCACTATTCCACAAAAGGTGGAAATATTTAAATTTAGCAAAAAAGGATAGCGAAGACTATATAACATTCGCTTCCGTAGTAAACAAACACTGCGATGACTTTATTTTATCTGAACTCAGCCATGACAATTTTAAATATTTGATATTCGTCCAAAGCCTGGTTTCGACTAAAGATGCGGAGATCGGACGGAGAATTCTAACAAAACTTGAGAGTAAACCAGAGTTGAAGCTACAAATTTGGCTGAGGAATGTTAGAGATGTATAAGTGTAAAAAAGGACTCGAAAGACATAGAATAGTCTGGCGTCGCTCACATACGAAAAGTACAACGACAAACACGTTTTTGTCCCTCTTCAAAAACAAACCAAACCAATTATTCTACTTCAAAAAGTCAAATGAAATATCATAAAAAACTACCACCCAGTCCATGCTATCGCTGTGGAACTTTACATTGGTACAAATATTGTCCATACCACTATAAGACTTGTCTGTCGTGCAATAAAGTGGGACATAAAAGTTCTCATTGTAGAACTAGGAAAGAAAACAGAAGCCGAGTAAGAGTCACTAGAACTGACCAAGCAGACGAGATAAATATACGAAAATACGTACAAGTAGAAATGTTAAACAAAAAATCAGACTACAATCGGATTCCGGATCAGATTTAACCATTATTAATTTACAGACATGGAAGAAATTAAACAAACCGACCATGTTGAGAACCAATAAACAGCCAGGTCGGTAACAGGAAGAAAAATCAGATTTGAGGGCGAAAGTTATCACAAATGTGACATTCAACGGAATGACCAAAAAATTAAAAATATATGTTCTTAAAAATACGGAAAATTTATTTGGAACTGACTGGATGCAGAAATTTGACCTCTGGGATTTATCGATAAATACATTCTCCCAAAAAGTGAAAAGTGAAAAGTTTATCAACCGAGGCAGAGAAATTAAAGGAGAAACCAAAGGAGAAATTAAAGGAGAGTTTCCCTGAAGTATTTTCAGCCGGCCTCGGGAGGTGTAAAAATGGCGGCAAAAAAGAACTAAAAGAAAATGTACAACCTATCTTCAAGAAGAAAAGAAATGTACCTTTTGCATCATTATAAAAAATAGAGCAAGAGTTGGATAGATTCGTGAAAACCGGTATATTGACAAAGGTGGTATATAGTCCATGGGCCGCACCTACGGTTTACGTAAAAAAGAAATCGGGTGAGATACGAGTATGCGCTGATTTCTCAACGCGATTGAATCCAGCGATTAAGGATTATCACTATCCTCTTCCTAGTTCAGAGGAAGTCTTCACAAAATTGAACGGAGGAAAATTTTTCTCAAAGATAGACTTGAGCGAAGCATACCTTCAAACAGCAGTAGATGAGGAAAGCTCGAGGTTGTTGTGCATAAATACACATAAAGGATTATTCCAGAGATTACCATTCGGGATCAAGGTCGCGCCGGCGATATTTCAGCAAATAATGGACACTATGCTAGGCGGACTGGATTTCACGATCGGATACCTGGATGACTTTCTGATAAATAGCAAAAATATTGAACAACACTGGGAACACGTTCAAGAGGTTTTCAGGCGGATACAGAACTACGGTTTTAAGGTAAAAGAAAATAAATGTGACTTCTTTATGAAGAAGATAAAATATCTGGGCCATATTATTGACGAAGAAGGAAGACGTCCAGATCCAGAAAGGGCCACGGCAAGAAATAAAAATGCCGGTTCCCAAAAACGTAGCCGAATTACAAAGCTTCTTGGGCGTAGTAAATTATTACCAAGAATTTATTCCTAACATGCACAAATTACGCGCACCCCTAAACGAACTGTTGACGAAGGAAAAAGTTTGGGAGTGGACAGATGAATGCCAGAAAACTTTTGACAAAATCATTAAGACTCTAACAGCAGATTTATTTTTAGCGCATTATGATCCAAAATTGGAAATAATAGTCGCGAGTGCCTATGGTGTTGGGGCATGTATACTTCATAAAATGCCGGATGGGACACTAAAACCCATCGCGCATGCTTCAAGGACACTTCTGCCAGCCGAACAAAATTACTCGCAAATCGAAAAAGAAGCGCTGGGGATTATTTTTGCGGTTATGAGATTCCACAGATATATTTACGGTAGATTTTTCACCTTACAGACGGCCCACAAGCCGTTATTAGCAATATTTGGATCAAAGAAAGGTTTACCTGTCTACACTGATAATAGATTGATAAGATGGGGTACAATTTTATTGAACTATTTAAATTGGAGTATCTCCCATCGAACAAAATCGGGCATGCAGG
Organism: Acanthosepion esculentum; assembly: GCA_964036315.1. Lineage (NCBI taxonomy): Eukaryota > Metazoa > Mollusca > Cephalopoda > Sepiida > Sepiidae > Acanthosepion > Acanthosepion esculentum. Next base: position 25,190,399 of record OZ038482.1, read on the forward strand.
TGGTCTTTCGAGACTAATACCAAAATAAACGGAGCCATTAGAAGATTCCGTAATTGCAGCTCTACGACATGAGGAAGATATTAAAACATCATTATGTAGTACAATTCGAAACCTCCCCGTCACATTACAGGAAATAAGAAATGAAGCACTGAATGACGAATTTATAAAGGAAACGAAAACAAAAATCGCAGAAAAAATAAGCATATATCAGACAGTTTTTCGTTATGTGATAATGTTCTACTATATAATGAAAGGGTAGTAAGCCCGAAAACGCTACAAAGGCGAATCCTCAAGGATTTTCACATGGGCCACCAAGGAAAGAACAGGATGAAATCCTTAATGCGATGTTACGTATATTGGCCAAACATGGATCAAGATATTACACATATCGTGGAAAAATGCAAGGGCTGTTCCTTAGTAGCCAGGGCACCTCCAATCATCCAAAAGCCATGGCCGGAGACAGATCGACCGTGGTCAAGAATCCATGTAGATTCCGCAGGTCCATTAGATGGTTTTTACTATTTGATTGTAGTAGACAGTTACAGCAAATGGCCAGAAGTATTTCGTTGTAGAAAACCTACTTCTGACACTACCATAAATTGCCTTCACGAGCTGTTTGCTCGTTTCGGAGTGGTTGATAGTTTAGTCACCGATAATGGGACACAATTTACATCTGCGGACTTTCAAGAATTTTGTGAAACTTTTCAGGTGAAACACATAAAATCCCCGCCATATCACCCAAGATCAAACGGGCAAGCGAAGAGGTTTGTAGATACATTAAAAAGAGCACTAAGGAAAGCTTATAACGTACCTACAGAAAAGGCTTTATAACAATTCTTGCAAATATATAGAATTACACCAAACAGTACTACACCATCGGCATTATCACCCGCGGTAGTGAGGTTGGCCCGAAAAATTAGATCGGTATTCAACAAATTACTACCAAAACATACAAAGCAATCACCAGCGTCGTTCGTACCAAAAAGAAAATTTAACCCAGGAGAGAAAGTTTTTTTTTAAATGTACAAAAACAATACATCCTCCTGGGAGCAAGGTACAATAGAGAAACGAATCGGGAACGTCGTTTACATAATTCAGGGTCCGAAGTTCTCGGATAAAAGCACTTAAATCAAATCAGTAAGAAGCTGTTAGAGGATTCTAACGGTCCACCTCAGGAAGAGGAAGAAGTGATGGACACAATATTTGACACATTCGAGCAGAAAAAGAAAGTTTTCAGAGCTTTTGATGATTAATCCGAAGAGGAAAAATATTAAAGACCCCTGCGATGTAAAAGCTTTGGAGGGGGGGTTATGGGAGCTTACCTATAACGACAATGAACTCTTCCTGACACTATAAAGACTGCGCCTCTCAAGAGAGACGTAGGAATGAGTCGAGACGAAATCGAGTCGAGCCAATAGTAGTTCACTCCAAACCAGACTGACAGTCATACTAACACCTTTCAACATCTTGTATTATTATTCTGTGTAATATATCTTTGTTATTTCTACTCTTGTATTCGTGTTTTTCTTCCTTGGTCCTAACCTTGGACCATAACAGTGGTGCGAGGATATTGGAACATAATAATGTGGGAATTATAGAGGGATTGCTCTCCTTTCTTTGACAGGTAAGATCTTAGCCTATGTTCTCCTATTAAGATTAAATCAGAGCATAGTTGACAGCATACTGCCTGAGTCACTGTGGGATTTCCCTCAACACCGCAGATATGATTTTCACAGCAAGACAAATCCAGGAAAAGAGCTGTAAACAACAAATGGATTTTTCGCAAATATTTGTAGATCTGAGGAAGTCTTTTGACACTGTTAATCGTGCTGGTCTCTGGAAGATCCTCTCGAAATTGGGATGGTCTCCCAACTCTTTCAAGATTCCGAGGTCCTTCCATGATGGTATAGAAGCCTGTGCCAGTTTTGGTGGTGTGCTTACGGGGTCCATCAAGTTTGAAAATGGAGTCACTTGTTTTCTATCTACTCTGTAGTGCTTGATGCGTTCGGGAACTGACATGATGGTATTCTGATAAGGTAGATGTCAACTAGCATGATTTTCAACATAAGTAGGTTTGCAGCAAGGACAAGTCTTTTTTAGTTTAGTGTGCAAACTTCTCTATTCTGATGACGGTGATCTGATCGCACACACAATTCGTCGCGCACAGGAGTTCATGGATTGACTATCATGGTCATTTATATATATACTGAATTCGAAAATACCTTCTTTGTTATCTGTCTATATTTCTGAGATGAGGACTGTGCCATTTGTCTTTGAGTGACAGGACCCAAAGAGTGTGAGTTCAATACCTGGTCAAGGAAGTGGAGAACTTGGAGAGGGGAATTAACAGGAAATAAATGGTAAATGGCATCCATTAAATCATGGCACGTGGAACTAGAACATTCTACCCCAGTGAAATAAAGGGTTCAGTTCGACCTTCCAACCACCTGAAGTAGGACGGAGCGTACAACGGCCGAAACGTTGTAATAAATATGGCGACAAAGACGAGGACAATAGTCCGAATAATGTAAATAATGTATCATGGCTGTTCTAGATCTGTTCATTTATGTAAATAGTGTATCTTCATTGTTCTGTTCACTCTTTTTTAGGTTTTCAGCATTATACTATAGCTGAACTAACGAAAGGAAATGAATAGCTTTGAGAAAATGACAAAAACTAAATCAAAAGCAAATTAGTAAATAAATGGAAATCAGTCAATGTCAGGCAATGTTTGATTACAACCACTGCAATCTCGTTATCGTCTTTACTCTAACCATTTTCCCACCATCTACACAAAGCTCGTGACACATGTTACGTCTTTATTTATACTGTGTTTATTTCTTCATCGCGTACCTGCCAAGCTAATTTGGACTAGGTCCATCCGAGTGATTGAGACCAACCACGAAATGCTTGGATATTTTCGGTATCCGTCGACTGAACTGACACTGGCCACTTTATCAATCGGACATCATTTGGTCAGCCGTCCAACCCAAAAAGAAACGTAACAATTAACAATCGCTAACTTGGTTAAACTATTTTCCCCACGCAAGATCTATTAGATTTTAAGTTGAAACTAAAAACAATGCGAAGAAAAATACTGTTTAAATGTCACATTAAGCATTCCGGAAAAAGCTAATTTTAAGTTTTTCTCAAAGAAATTCTGGTATTGTTGCATTCTCCCTCTCTTCTGAGGAGGTCTTGGACACTGCGCCAAATAAGCAAAATGTTGTATAACCCCCTCGTTCTAGGGGTCTTTTAGTTGACGAGGTCGATTCTATAACGTTGTCTCCTCTTTCTCCTTTCTTCTTTCTTCTCTCGGCCGGGTGATCGCTAGTTTGTTTGCTTTTTAGTTTGGAAGTAAAATGAGAACTTCAACAAAAGGAAATTTAAATTTATATATTTTATTAAACACGTCGACATGTAAATGTTCTAACTAACCAGTGGTGTTGACCTATCATCCCCACTGGGAGCAGTTTCCATACACGAAAATAGCACGTCTACATTCATCAACGTGTAAGTTCTTAACTCCCTCAAATCCCTTTTTCTAACATCCCCACGTTTGGCTCAGCCAATCAAAATCGACATCTCTATTTTGTCTACCATCTGACCTTAAAGGTCAGCTTCAGAAGGTCTGAGCCAAATCCACTGCCACTAAATATATTTACGAATATTATAAAAGTATAAAATATAGCAGAAATATATTATTTATTTATATTAAAAATCACGATGTTAATTATTTATTTATACAAGAAACACATCATGGTATTAATTATAGGTGCCTAGGTTTAAAAATATAAAATTATAAAATATAATTAAAATATCACATTGATAAAAGAAATAATACTAACATTCTATTATTAATTATAAATTTCTAAAAAAAATCTAACCCCAAATGTTATCGCTAGAAAATGAATAATTTAAAGATGATACAATTTTCTATGTCCCCTTTTCATGTTAGACTTTTTTGTTTTTCTATTTCTTCCTCGTCTTTTTTGTTTTCCTCTTTAATATTATATATTCCATTTGTATTTTATATTAGCATGCATTCCCCTTTCTTTCTTTTTATCTCTTCTTTATTTTTATCTTGAACATTCTGCTTGACCGATAAGCCTTTCTTTTTATGTCTTTTTACTTCTTATGTCCTTTTCTTTCTTTTTATCGCTTTTTCTTTAATTTTATGTGTTTTTTATTACCTTTTTCTTTGTTTTTCTTTCTTTTTATGCATTGTTCTTTCTATTTATGTATTTTTCTTTCTTTTTGTCTTTTTCTTTCTTTTTCAACTTTTTCTTTTTATGATGTTTTTCTTTTTCTTTCTTTTTAGGTTTATTTTTTCTTTTTAAGTCCTTTTCTTTATTTCTTTATATTTTTTTTTCTTTTTATATCGTTTTCATTCTTTTTTTATATTTTAAAATCTGTTTATGTCTTTTCTTTCTTTTTGTGTCTTTTTCTTTCTATTTTTGCTTTATTCTTTCTTTTTATGTCTTTTAAATCTTTCTACATATTTTCTTTCTTTTTTATTCTTTTTATGTCTTTTTCCGTTTTCTTATGTAATATTCTTTCGTTTTTAGCTCTTTTTCTTTAATTTTATGTATGTTTATTTCTTTTTTTTCTCTTTGTCTTTTCTTCTTTTTATGTATTTTTCTTTTTTTCAATTTTTTTCTTTTCCATAAAACATTTTCATTCACTTTTTTTTCATGTCATATTTCTTTACATATTTATTTATTTGCGTTGTCATCGTTTGGTTCACACTCGTCCCGTTCTTTTGATCAGGAGTAGAGATTTATTCCTACTTTTTTCATTTTGTTTACTCTTTAGGATTCGGCTTGCGTCTCCATTGCCATTTTTGTGTTCCATTTTTCTGTTCATTGCAATTTTGTTGTCATTTTTCTGTTCGTTGCCTTTTTATTTTTCAATTTATATGTTCGTTGCCATTTTTTGTACCATTTTTCTGTTTGTTGCTATTTTTGTATTCAATTTTTTTGTTCGTTACCATTACTGTTTTCCATTTTTCTGTTCGTTGTCATTTTTGTTCCATTTTTATGTTCATTACCTTTTCCGTGTCTCATTTTTATGTTCGTTGCCATTTTTGTGTTCCATCTTTCTGTTCGTTACCATTTCTGTGTTCCATTTTTATGTTCGTTGCTATTTTTGTTCCATTTTCCGTTCGTTACCATTTCTGTGTTCCATTTTTATGTTCGTTGTCATTTTTCTTTGCCATTTTTATGTTCCATTTTTCCATTCCATTTATATGTTCGGTGGCATTTTTATGTTGCCTATTTCGTATAGTGTTTACGGTTTCTTCAAACGTCATTATTTTTCACTTCCAGAAGTCCCTTTGTGTCTTAGTGACATTATTGCCTTGCCTGAGGTAATCCGATTAAAAAAAAGAATAGAACTTACTTGATATTTCAACAGTAAAAGGATCAGACCTTGTTCCCAGTTTAGCACTACGTCTAAAGCCATGCGGTCGCTGCACCAAGGAGGAAATCTCATTAGAAAAATTGACACGAAAATATTTATAGAAAAGACACAGGGAATCTACGTCACGGCGATCGGGAAGTGATTGAAGTCGTGATGTCAGGTCAGGACCGATAATATTGCAGACCGTTCCTTTGGTTTTATCAAGTGTCTTGAGATATATAGCAGAAGCACCAGACTAGATGTGGCAGTAATATTAAATGCATCGACAAATGATGTATTCATAAATGTACAAGAGGGATTCTCTCGAGAAAGAATTGTCTAGCACGATGCAGTGAAAAAACTTTTCTAGCACCAGGCCAAGCAACCGTTCCAATAGAATCTTTCCGCTTCATGATCGTATAAAGCTGACAAACTGAGTTGCTTTCACAAAGGTTACTATTAGCCCTGCTGATAGAAGGAAAACATGGTTTTCTAACATATCGTTTAACATAGCGTTAAAGTTTACAAGCTATTCCATGCTCGAGCTAACAATAGATTGGCGGCCATTTTCGAGATCAGCTGACAGTTTCACTTCATCAAACCAATCGGGCTTACTATTAAAACAGGTGTAAATAGTTGTAGAATCAACACAAATTACGAGTTATTAACTAATAAGATTGGAAAGATAGTTGACGAATAAAAGATACAAAATATGTTTAAAGGTAGCACACTAAGGGACACCAGAATATGTAAGTACCTACTGCAATGGCTGTTCAATGTGACTTTCATTACACGATTGGTTAAGAATAGTTATCTCCACTAGGTCGCGTAAAAAAGCAGCATATCACGATGAAAATAGGCCCATAACTCAACAAAAACAAAGTTTTGTCATCAAAATATTTATGCTATTATTAAAAGGAAAATCCAAAGTATTTTTTAAATATTTTTTTAAACTTTACTCCTTTCTAGCACGTTGGAAATTTTGGTTAAATTTTTTAATTTTTTTTACGACAGCGCTTGAAAAGAGAAAAAAAGGTTTGTTTTATTTTGCACTTTTCGCGGGGAAAACATACGTTGATTTGGAAATTCTTGCAAAATTCAAATAATTGTCGGATTTTAATGAAACTTTCAGGAAATATTCAGAAATAAATTAAATTATTTTTAAGAGAGATACTTTTTTATTAGTTAAAAACAGGACTCATTAGAGAAAGTAAATCATCGTTTTTTGGGGGGGTGTAAAACAGTTACCTGTTTTATCGAAAACCTGCTCTGAATTGTAAAAAAAATGCAAAAAAGACTTTGACATTATTTAATTAGGAAAGCTTTTACTCACTTTTGTAAATAAGTTATATTACGGACTTTATTGTCTGAAGAAATAAAACTTTTTCGATGAATAATGTATTTTTACAGGAATTTTTTTCACTTTTTAAAAAATTTATTTATAATATTAATACTTCGAAAATCGTTTATTAAAATTCTTCATTGCTTTTAAACATCTATGGTTAAGTGAAAAGTAAATTTACGAATCGAAATTTTTAAAGCTCATAACAATCGTTTGAACCCGAATATTTTAAAAATAATTTTTAGTGAAAAAACGTTCCTAATTTCTATCTATGGGGAATCTATACATGACATAATCCTTAAAAAAAGTCACGTGATTTGATTGTCGTCTTAGACATTGCAATTATTTCCCTTCAATATCCAGTTCTGCTTCACATTGTTAACGTGTTTGCAAAATGTCCTTTCAAAATTTCTAAGTTAGTTTTAATTTTTGCTAATTACTTTTTTACTAAATATTTTTATTTTAGGTATTTATTTTAGTTTGAATCATATTTCATTGAAGTAATTTTTTGTTAAAGGTTTTAAGTTATTAAATAAGATAAGACAATTAAGACCCTAAGAAACGAAACCCAGACTTAAAAATAAGTATTAAATAAAAAAATACATATTACATAATTGCTGAAAAAATGTTAATATTTTAAAAATTACTAGTTAAAAGCCAAAAGAATTCGTTCGCTTACATTTCGTAAAAAAAATTATATAAATTTTGGGCATCCATAGTAGCTGTCATCACCTCGTAACTTTTCAATAACATCGATATCGTGAATAAAGTCACGAGAAAATTCAGACACATCCTTAAGTAATGTTAGGATACAATTTTTTTATGCTATAAGTAAGAAATGTTTGTTTCAAATCAGATTAATTTAACTTTAAATTTTCTAATTTTACTCAAATAACGTGTCAAAAATATATAATTTATTTTAGGAAGAAGTTTAAAATCGAATTTTTGTTTTTTTTGTTTACAAATTTCCTAAAATTTAAGAAAATGGCCGCTTTTAAGAAATTTTTAAAAAATCGAGCATATTAAAGCTAAATTAAACCCAAAATAAAAACTTTAAGAATGCTTTTTCTTGTGAGACCGATACTTCCCTACATCATGGACTCTCCCAGTACTATATTATTTTGTTGTGAGACCGATACTTCCCTACATCATGGACTCTCCCAGTACTATATTATTTTGTTGTGAGACCGATACTTCCCTACATCATGGACTCTCCCAGTACTATATTATTTTGTTGTGAGACCGATACTTCCCTACATCATGGACTCTCCCAGTACTATATTATTTTGTTGTGAGACCGATACTTCCCTACATCATTATTATGTGAATCATGGGAGGAGTAGCACCAGAAATGCGCAGCCGCGTGTTCTGCTGTCGAACTCTCTGTTTGGCAGAGAGGAACTCGGACGAGGCTTTGTCGCAGGGCAAAGTTTCGTCCGGGGAGGTAGACAGTCCCTAAACTCGTGTATACGGGTTGTAAATGGGCATATTTTTGGCCGAGCCTACGGGCTCGTTAAGCCCACGTTAAACCGGCCTTGTGCCACACTCGCCCCGTGTGGGAGGTTGTTAAATATACCAGTAATGCGCAGCCGCGTACGATACCAATATCGGACACCACTGGATCGGAAGCTCTGCTTACACTATTCTTTGTAACTTTTCTGTTTAATATATCTTTCTTACCTCTAACCCGTGTTCCGTGTTTTCCTTCCGTGGCCCCTACTTCGGGTCCACATCACTTTTTCATTTTTAACAATTCATTTTAAATCTTAGGTATCGAAAAATTGAATGGAGGTACCTAGTTAAGAAGGATTGGATCAACTCAAAACTTTGTCCGGAGACACCATAGCTTTAAGCTTGTGTCGAGTACCAGGATAACACACCTTGTAAAATACCTTCAAGATATCTAATGCAACAGCTGAGCTTCATCGTTCTTATCTAAAGAGTGACATACTTATTAAAAGTTCATACCTATATCTTGTGCACCCCTCTTGCTTTCAAATGTTATCTAGTCTATTCAAAATTCCAACTTTTTTGTGACGGTTCTCCTTCAGTAGCTGACCTTTTATCCCTAAGCAATGTTTTTGCCCTTATAACCCGACAATTCTTGATTTGCCATCTATTTACACAAGTTCCTTAGACAAGTTGTTCGTTGTTTAACTCAGTGTGTACTGTGAGTGGTAAAATTCTTCGAGCACTTTTTCTTCATTATCTGTCTCAGAAACTCTCTTTTCGATTCTAAGTGAAAGCGCCCTTTCCTTAAAACTTCCGGCAAACAGGATCGGACTCGACAAGCGTGAGTCGACCGACACCACCAAATTTTTCTACTCCTAGAGTGACTCCTGATTCGTAGCTTAATTCTTTCCTTCTTAATATTTTCCATGTTTACTTTTTCTTTCATTCTTTTTTTCTTTCTTTAATGTGTTGATCTACTCAGACATTTTTTTTTACTTTCTTTATGAGCATTTCCTACTTTTCTTTCTTTCTTTGATTCGATGATTTTCTCACAATTTCTTTCTCCTTTTCTTTCTTGGTGTGCTGTAATTTCCTTTTACTTTCTTTCTAGAATTCAATTAACTATAACGTTTTCTTTCTTTCTTAATATCTTCTATTTTTACTTTTTTTCTTTCTTTCTGTCTTTTGTTCACTTTCTTTCTTACTTTCTTTAATTCGATTATCCTCTCACACGTAGTCTTTATTTCTTGCTTTCTTTTGCTTTCCCTTTTCTTTTTTACTTCTTTTCTTTTTTCTTTTATTTGATCTTTTTCTACACTTTGTACCTCTTTATTTATTCATTTATTTGTTCATGTTTTCTTTCTTTCTCCAGTCTTTCTTTTTATTACTTTCCTTCTTTCTCTCTTTATTAGCTTTTCCAATTTTATTTTCTTTCTTTCTTTCTGTTCTTCTTTGATTCGATGATTTTCTCAAAAAATTATTTCTAATTTGTTTTTCTCTTTCTTTCTTAGTATCTTCATTTTTACTTTTTCTTTTTTTCTTTAATTCAATGATATATCACGATTTTTTTCTTTCTTTCATTTTTTAATATTTTCTATATTTACTTTTTTTTCTTCCTGTCTTTTTTACTTTCTTTCTTACATTCTTTCTTTAATTCGATTATCCTCTCACACGTACTCTTTATTCATTTCTTCCTTTTTCATTCCCTATTCTTCTTTTACTGCCTTTAATTTCTTTTTCTTTTTTTTTTTTTGATTGGATGATTTTCTTACACGCTGTCTTTCTTTCTTTTCTTTCTTTCTTTCTTTCTTTCCTTTCTTTCTTTCTTTCTTTCTTTTTTTCTCTAAGTCTTCTAATCTGATTTTATTTATTTATCTATTTGTTCTTTCTTTCTCCAGTCTTTCTTCTTATTAATTTCCTTCTTTCTTTCTTTATTAGCTTTCCCAATTTTCTTTTCTTTCTTTCTTTCTATGTTTTCTTCTTTGATTCGATGATTTTCTCAAAAAGGTTTGTTTTTCTCTTTCTTTCTTAGTATCTTCATTTTTACTTTTTCTTTCTTTCTTTAATTCAATTTCTTTAATTAATTTATTTTTCATTTTTTTTATTGGCTGATTTTCTTACACACTGTCTTTCTTTCTTTCTTTCATTCTTTCTTTATTTCTTTCAGTCTTTTTCTATTTATTTATTTGTTCTTTCTTTCTCTTTTTATTACTTTCCTTCTTTACTATCTTTCCCAATTTTCTTTTCTTTCTTTCTTTGTTTACTTCTTTGCGTCGATGATCTTCTCGCACGTTTTCATTCTTTCTTTCTTTCTTTCGTTGCATTCCTCACTTTTTTCTTTCTTTTCTATATTAAAGCTGTATTTTTGTCGAGACTATTATTAATTCTGTATGTGTATATTCATATGGTCAAAAGCAGAAATATATACGTACGTGTAATTACGATAACTTAACTGTCAATGCCTATAGAATTTCTTTAATTCAGACAGTAACCATCTTCATCATCCTTATCATTGGTTGTTCTATTTTGAAGAATCGTTTTGTCGCTATCGAAAAGAAAGTAAGAACAGATCTACCAATGTTTTTACAACACAATTGTCTCTTTCCAATGGTTGAAATGGTTTCAATTGTTTTGACAAATATAATTTGATGAAGCATGACTTGAACGGTTTTCTACCGTTCGGCATAGATAGATTTTCTAATTAAGAAGAGACGTCTGTCCCACTTCGCCGATGTTCAATTAAATTGTCGCACTTAAATATTACTGAGTGTAATTTGCACTTGAGTCGCCATTAATTTTTAGACAAGAAATTGACCAAGTAAAACAACGTCCGGTAATAAAAAGATAAAGGAAGAAAAACTGAAATTAAAGAAACTAAGAGAAAAAGAACAAAATAACATTAAATAATGGTGACATATGACTGAGAATGGATTTCACAAAGAAAGGAAAGCGAAAAAAGAAAGAATTAAAGAAAGAAAAGAAAAAAAGCACAAATGCAAGCGGAAATATAAGACGAATTAATTAATGAAACAATGTGAATATTCATTAATGAAACAATATGAGGAAAATGGGAGAAGTAAAAAGAAGAAGTAAAGAAAAACGACTGAAAATATTTGAGGAAAAAAATAAAACCAATTAGAAGAAGGAAATAAAAAAAATGAATGAAAGAAAGAAATAATGAAGGAAGAAAAAAATGTAAATACTTGTAAAAACAAAGAAAAGAGAAAATAGACAGAAAAAGAATCGTGGCACAACATCGTACTAAAGAAGCAAAAAAATGAAAAGAGAAAAAGATAGAAAGGAAGAAACTGCCTAGAAGAGTTGAGAAAGAAAGACAAAAGAAAGAAAGAAAGAAAGAAAGAAATAATGGATGAAAGAAACAAACACAAAAACGAAAACGTAGCAAATTAATCGCATCAAAGAATTCTTAAAAAAAGATAAAGAAAGAAGCATTCGGACAATATCTTCGAACAAAAAAATAAAAAAAACATGGAAATAAAAAACGAGAAAAGTCTAAAAACGATTAAGGAAAGAAAATGAAGAAGTTCATCGAACCAAAGAAAGAAGGAAATAAAAAAGGAAGAAATGAAGAAGGGAAGAAAGAAAATTATGAAGGGATAACAGCAAGGAGAACAAATCAAATAAAGATTTGGTGGTTGCTAACAATAAAAAACATTACTTTTGCAAAGTACAAGAAAAGCATAACTTTAGTCCAAGCAGCTCTTAGAACCATACCTATACATAAGTATGTAAATACACACACACAGTCAGGCACACACACACACACACACACACACACAGAGGCACACACATACGAATATAGATAGATAGAGAGAGAGAGAAATAGAAACTGGAAGATAGAAAGAAAGAAATAAACTTTAGTAAATCAACAGAGAGAGAGCTATGAAACTGAAGTACGATAGATTGAGAGAGAGATGAGCAGTTATATATATATATATGTGTGTGTGTGTGTGTGTGTGTTTCATTATAGACTACTATTTTATTTAATTTTTCTTGTGTTCGAACAATTAGTGTTCCTGATCAAACCGAACTCATAAATACTTATATCGGTCTCCCTACTACATGGCTACAGAGACGACTTACTTTACACCTATTCGACCACAGCTCCATTAAAACTCATTTAAACACACACACAAACTTACCAGACTCCATCCGAAACATACTAGTAGAAAATACAAACACAATAACCTCATCCACATGGAAAAAAAGTTTAAAATAATGGAAGTCTTAATAATAAAAAGAAAAAGCCAACACTCGGTAATATTAACTACGAACACGGCCATAATGTGCTGACTCTATTCGAAAAATAAAGCATCCCTATATTCCCAGATACATACAAAAAACATACATCGATTTAAAAAGTAAAAATCTTGATAATGGCTGAATGTATAGCCGAGAGCGCTCAGAATTGCAGAACATTTGGACAGTTTCTACAGACTCTGTGAACAGAAAAGAAAACACTTGTTCGAACACAAGGAAAATTAATAAAAAGCTTAATCGCAGTATATTGTCTGTCATCTCTAATGAAACATGTATAAAAGAAGGATTACTACCTAAATACACAATACATATATATATATATATATATATATATATATATAAATATATATATATATATATATACATATATATATATATATATATATATATATATATATGAAGAAATATAGTCTTAAAGTGTGCTATATTCATAGGATAAAGTGCTCAATATCAGTGATAGAGCGTGTGTAAATATTAAAGTGAACATAGAAGTCAACACTTAGAGGTGACAGTCTGTTTCATGCTAGATGCAATCGTCAGAGTTGCCTGACAATTGCATCTAGCATGAAACAGACTGTCACCTCTAAGTGTTGACTTCTATGTTCACTTTTATATATATATATATATATATATATATATATATATATATATATATACATATAAAGTAAGAAATACCTATAAATATATTTTATCCACAGGAGTTATAAATACAGTGCTAAATGTTATGAGACAATTTTGTAAATATATACAGTGTAACCTGGATAATAGAGTTGTCGGGACCGGAGTAAAAGTCTCTTATATCCGGGTTTCTCTTATATCAGGGTTTCTTTTATATCTGGGTCTCTTATATCCGGGTTACACTGTATCAGTAAATATACATACAATCAAACAATTAATTCGCGTTTCAGTGGTGATGATTCAATATTTTGTGTTAAAACTTGTTTATTTAATTATTGCTGCCTAAAATATTAAGATTAACTAATAATAATTTATATCACTTAAAATGATATAAATATGACTTTAAATGATAAAAATTATTAGTAGTAAATTTAATATATTTGTTATAGTTTAAAACATTAAACGAAATGTTCCATTATTCTTCCTTTTTCCACTAATAATATCTTTACCTAATATCGCTTCATGTCATCGACGCTCACGTCTCTCCACAACTTCCTACCTTTTATAGGTATTTTCCCCGCTATTTCCTTCTATTTGCATTCTATAGTTCCTGTGAGTGTCAAATTTTCGAAACACTCTTTCATCAATATCTGTCCGAAAATTTCAATAGCCCCGTTCTGACTCTACGTACAATAGTCCTTTTTGCTTCTATTTTAATTAAACCATTCGTCATGTTCACATGATTCATCCATCGTGTTCTTGGCATCCCTCTATGGAATCCCATCAATATTGTCTTAAATATTTTTTTAATTTGCGAAGAAATTGTCCAGCTGCTATAAACGGATGGATTGATATTGATTAGCTGTTGAGCACTCTTTTCTTTGATTCTAACGAAATGCTTCTGCTTCTTCATACTTTGCTTAGTGTGTGTGTGCGTGCGTGCGTGCGTGCGTGCGTGCGTGCGTGCGTGGGTGTGTCTTTTAAGAATATTTTTGGTAAAAATGTTTTCTCTAGTTCTGGTTTCCAAATAGTTACAAAGTGTCCGATCATTGAGCTTCCTTCAGTTCATATATATATATATATATATATATATGTATACATTCGACTAAAAAAAGAAAAAATATTTTAGCCGACAAGTCTCGTCCTCGGAGGGAATTTATCAAGGCAATGATAAGAATTTTTTTTTGTCTTGTCCTTTACAGGTACACTGTATCTGAAAAATAATTTACATCCATACATACACACACTCACACAGATATATATATATATATATATATATATATATATATATATATATATATAAGTTGTATGGTATTTGTGCAAAACTGAGAGTTTGTCTGATAATCGCAAAAACGTAAAATACGACTTATTATGTTATCTGTATCATTGATATTAAGCGCTTTACAATAAATATCGCGCATATAATATATATATATATATATATATATATATATATATATATATAAAATATATATATGTGTATATTTCAAATCTTTGTGTGTGTATGTGTGTGTGCATTCCTTTGAATATGGCAACTAAGGAATATCATTTTACTTTTTTTAGTTTCGCTAGTATTTTTCTACTTGTTCTTTTAACAGGCTTACACATTTTAAAAAAATATGTGTTGAATTAATAATAAAATAGATATGCTATAATGAATGCATTAAAATATCTAAGTCTTGAGTAGCGAGGAATCGCAAAACCCTGGGTGAAGTGCTGTTAACTAATGAGAACTTAATTATTTCTACTGCAACAGCATGGAGACCAGAATATGACAGTTGGCCAGCCAGTTGAATTCTGGGACATTCGCATGTCTTTTAGTCTAGCAACTGGTGTGTCTTTTTACATTTATATGTTGTTCAGCCTATGAAATTTTCTGATATTCGATTCAACCGAAAAGATCAGGATGTGTAATATTTTATAATAATTTTCCAGTTTACGAATAAATTCGATCATATTTGTAGAGGAACAGGCTATGTTCGTATTCCGGTACTTCCGACCATCTTTGGTCATCATCACGAAAGTTAATATTGACAGTTCCATAAAGATTTATTTTTATTATCACCATCCTCTAATTTTTAGAAGTGCTACTTTTCGAATTTAGATATACGTATAAATTAAAATGACGTTATCTTTTAAAGAGGTACACTTTTAAAGAGGTACACGAAATTCAACCAGACACGAAGAGATTTAAATACTCATTTTAAAATGTCGTTACCTGATATTTTAATATGTGTGGTCTCTTTTGTATCAACGATAGCTTTAACTTTCTTTCGTTACGATAAGTACTATATATTATTGTATTATGATCTACTAATGTTTGTATTGACTTAATATTAGTATTTTGGTTTTGGTTATATGATGGCCAATATGTGCAAGAATTGATGTGACAACATATCTTACTATATAGTGAGTGGTTGCGTGACCAATGTAAAAATTAAATATCAATTTTGAGAATTAATGTTTGAAATGCAATCTTCCAGATAGTCGGAGAATTCAGAAACAGTGCTGTTTTACATAGATATTTGAGATCCTGGGTTATTAGAAATAATATAGATTTTTATAATTTCTTTTTAAAAGATAAAGCCGAAATATTGAATACATTAATTATACGGTATGTACCGGCTAAATACGGCTTAACTTTTTATGATGTCTTTAAACCTGCTTTATATGGTTTTAATTTTTAATTAATGCATATTTGTAGTGCAGCTGCAACCGATAAAAAATGTAATTGTATTTCTATTGGTTATTTGAGTTATTATTTTCTAATATTCTTTTTCCTCCAATTTTATTTTTCTATGTCTCTCGACAGCATCAACATTCATGATAATCACAAAAGATGTCAGAAAATCGAAAAAACAAAATTCTTACGTTTTGTATCGTGCATTTATTAATTTGATTTTGATGTAAAATAACTTATTCCTGAATTGGAAAAATAAAATAACAAATAAACAAGGAGACTTCGTCGGTTAAATTTACTAAACCTTTCTTTATTGAACTTTTTCACCATAAATATAGATGAAAGATAGATTTGTCATTTCAATGCATACATATAATATTTTATGTTGATTGTAGAAAGAAATTATGTCTGAGAATTTATCATTAATATTTCATAGTTATTAACTTTATCATTATCTCCCTCTCTCTCTTTCTCTCTCTCTCTCTCTCTCTCTCTCTCTCTCTATATATATATATATATATATATATATATATATATATATATATATATATAGTACAGTATAGTTAATAGATGTGTTGGTATATAATTCAGATGGATCCTAATAAGATCAAATATTAAATCTGATCCACAGAGAGCTCAATGTGCTTATTATAACAGAGCAAACATATTTTTTACAGCAAAAGCCAAAATTACCTCACATGGGTATAGTCGATTTCATACTGATCCGGCACCAGCTGTCTTCAGCCCTTAAGTGTCTGTCTGGAATTGGGGTTTTGAATTTATTTCCGATATCAGTCCTCACCTGAGAGACGCCTTCCTTTTGATAAGGGGCTTGTGTTGGTGACTGGGGGAAGTCGTGAGGTATCTCATTACGGGGTAGTGGTCTGGAGTTGGAGATTATTTATGGCTAGAGCCTTTCGATCTCTATAAATAAATTTCGGTTCCTACTATGGGGTGCTATACTATGCAAGCAACAAGTCTGTTAAATTAGGATTTACTGTAAATAGTATTTAGACCATACGGGTTTAATCTTATTTATAAGTGATGACGGATTTAAACATAAAACATATTAAAATTAAGGTAAATAAGTTGATTGAGAGATTCATAAATTGTGAGTAATACCGAGATACCCAATGAAATAAATCATGCTGTTCAACACACACACACACACACACACACATAAACACACACACACAGTAGAATCGTAAAATCGGAACTAGTAGGGCTATATAGGGATGACGGACTCATCCTCATCCCTAATAGTAATGGTCCACATCCAGCGAAATTACAAAAGAAAATTATCAGGGCCTTCAAATTTATAGGGTTTAATTTTGAGATTTCCTCTAACCTTAAAATAGTTGACTACCTAGACATCACCCTTAATCTTAATGATAAAACATTTAAACCCTACCATAAAGAGAATGAAACCCCAACTACATTAATATAGTTTCTAATCACACCAATGCAATCCTAAGACAAATACCTGCTACCGTTTGCACTAGAATTAGTAAACTATCGTCCAATGAAAAAATATTTAATAAAAATAAAGAACTCTTTGAAAAGGATCTCCAAAAAGTGGTTTCTAAAAGAAGGTGTCTTACGCAACACCTATCGGTAGTACCGACGCACAAAAAGCGGGATGTAGGTGTAAAAATAGAAAAAGACAAATCACTTGGTTCACCCCCACCTTCTACAAACTATCAAGAATTAATATCGGACAGTAATTCCTAATATTTAATAACTAAACATTTCCACAAAAAATCCTCTAGATATTCAACAGGAAGTCAATCAAAATTAGCTACTCCTGCACTGATAATATGTACCAAATTATTATTTCCCATAACAGTTACATCTTAAGTAAATTCTATGGGGAAAAAAACTAAATCTATCATGGAAGCCCGCTGTAATTGTAGAATTAAGAAAAATTGCCCAGTCGAGGGCAAATGCAGTTCCACTAGGGTAGTATACCAGGGAATATCATCCCTAAATAAAATATGACAAATCTTATTTACATTGGCATTTCTGGAGGAGAATTTAAACAGAGAATCTATACACATAGACTCTCGTTTAGCAATCCAAAATTAAAACACCAAACAGCCCCTTCAAAAGAAATTATGTGAATTGAATGAAAAAGGGTCTGAATCCTCAAATAAATTGGAAAATTTTAGGTTTCGCGAACACCCCCAATAATTTTAGAGATAGGTGCCATCGATGTTTAGAGGAGAAAATCAGTATAATAAAATACAAAATTGACGCAAACTATTAAATCAACGGAAAGAGCTAATTACGAAATATAGACATAGGAACAGATTCAAAATTACATAAGAATATATGTATATATATGTGTGGGTATGTATGTGCGTGTGGTTACATATATGTAATTCTCTTTAGGCCCAGGATGTTTTTTGAGCTCTTTTATTAACTTGAATTTTTAATAAACGCCACAAATTCAAGTCTGGAGACTATGTTGACCATTCCAGTGTACTGAGGTTGTTTTCTTTTGTAGATTGAGCTATATGTTTAGGGTTATTATCTTGTTGCAAAACCTATTCATTTAGGAGTCCAAGCTTTACTACTGACCCAAACAAATTAGAGTCCAGAACAAATTGGTATATTTTTTAATTCATTCTACCATTTTTATCTCTAAATTACCCATACTATTATCAGAAAAACATCCCCAAACTATGATACTGCCGCCATCATACTTCACCGTTGGGATTGCAAAGTCTACTGCGTCTTTTCTCCAAACGTGAGTCTTTGAATTACGCCCAAATAGTTCAATGTTTGCATCATCTGTCCATAAAACACTTTCCCAAAATGATTCAGGAACAAATTTTAATCGAACATCCCTATGTTTCTTCAATGGTCGAGTTTTTTTTTCTTGGAGAACGCGATCTTAGTTGATTTCTATGAAATTCAGTGTTTATGGTTCGCTTCGTAATGTTAGTATAGGGGTGTATCTTCCACACAGATTTGTTGACTATCTGTGTTAGGAAGAATAGCGCCTTCTAGCAACACACCGATACTAATATTAGCATTAGTGTAGCCATTGCTACACTAACACTGAATGCGAATATAAGAAAACGAAATACTCGAGCGTAACAAATAAAAAACATTCAATAAGGCAAACAACCTTCGTATATGTATTTATAAGATTTATATATGTCCAAAGCAAATAATTGTTCATATTGTCCCAAAGGAACGAGGAGGTTAAGCAGAATTTGAACGAAGAAGTGACCTACCAATTTTCATGGCCTTTGGTTGTCCTCAGCAACACGAATAATTTTCGGTTTCGTTGGGCCGTACCCTGTCGACCAGTTTCCACGTGTGTGTGTATGCCCGGGCGGTCGGAGAGGTAAAGAGGTCGTTCCTTCCAGAACGGAAGTAACGACAAAAAAAAGAGAAGAGTTCTACTCACTAAAACGAGGCCACGGCTCTCATGAGCTAAAGCAAAGGGAAGACAACTGTGGTCTCCCTACAGTAACAATAATACCTGATGCTTTTAATTCTTCCTGTATTTCTCTTCGAGTATTCATTGGATTTTCTTGAATTTTGCGCTGAATTCTTCTCATTGATATAAGAGAAATCTTGCCTGGTGCACCAGATCTCGATTTTACCTTTTTATACTTAGCAATAACGGAACTAATAGCAGTAAATGGTATATTCAAGATATCTGCTATTTTCCTATAGTTTTTACCTTCCGCCCAATGTTTGATGATCAATTCTTTTCGCAAATATGATAGTTCCTTGACTTTCCCCATGATAATAATTATTGTGTATGATTTGTATGCGGAGATAACCTTATATAAGAAATGAATTACAGAAATTTCTAAATTGTTCCGGTAATAAGATAATTGAAAGAAAACAGCAACACCTTACAAAAAAATTACAAAAATTCAGGTAATTTAAACCTTTTGATATTAAAGACATATTTTGTACAAATAATTTTCTCGACCCAAAATTTTATTAATAACACATAATTTTACTTATAACAAAGTTTTGTAATTGTTTTTTGCATATTGCAGCATTATGCAATAGCGTAGAAATATTGTATGGATTTTAATTTTTTTCATAATTTATAACTATGTTAAAAACTTTCATGTTGTACGAATACTTATTTGCCCCCACTGTGTATGGATCCGTGTATGTATGTATGTACGTCAGGATAAAGAACAAATAGGAAACGTTAATATATCTAATGTTTTAATTTTATTAAAGCTTCATCGGAGATAAGGAAAAAAAAAGAATTCTGGTATTTGTATTTTTGTGTTGCTTGATTTTCATTGGTCAATCAGGTTTCACCTGCATTTGTCTTGTTAAACAAACATTAGTATAATTCATGGCGTTCCGAATTCAAGGGCAGACGACACGTCTTTTCAAAGCTCCAAGAAATTAACAGATTCCAAGCATTGCTGAAAAAACGTCAATAGTCATTTACGGGTGTAAGTGTATAATTCTAATTTGTCTCTGTAGGATTCAGATGATAATGTATATTTTTATGCGTGCGCGGGTGTGTTTATGTCTAGTAAACATTATGTTTGATGGCTTTTCGTATGTCAATTTGGGAAGGCTTTTACGTAAACACTGTTTGTTTTAGGCAGACATACGTTAGATTCTTTGAGAATGGATTCAGTAAATGTCGGTAATGTAAAACATTGTTTTTGACATGTGTTTATAGTTGGTAAATATTTAATAATAATCCCAGAAAGTACTTTCAACCTGAGGATTTGTTGTTTTTTTTTCTAATTAGAGCGTCATTTGTCAAATGAAAAATAACGAATGAAAACCAAAGAACTCAAAAATAAACATAAGAGAATGTCTTTTTTTCTTTCTTTTTTTCTTTTGTCCATATTTCATTCTTTGGTGAAGCTTTAATAAAAGTGAAACATGCTTGATTGATAAACGCGTTTCCTAATTGTTCTCTCTCTCTCTCTCTCTCTCTCTCTCTCTCTCTCTCTCTCTCTACATATATATATATATATATATATATATATATATGTGTGTGTGTGTGTGTGTGTGTGTGTGTGTGTGTGTGTGTGTGTGTGTGTGTGTGTGTGTGTTTGCGAATGGATGGGTGTGCATCGGAACATAACAAAAAAAAAGAATTTATTTTGATGATTTTTTTTTTCAATAAGTCACCATATTCTTTACAGGGCGATGAACCTTGACTCAAGTTTCATAAAACTTTAACTTTCCTATCAATGTAGTTAAACTTTGTGTGAAGCTGGCAAGGGGCGGTATTTAATGCTTTCAGAATGGCCGAGTAGAGATCCATCATGATAATATTCTAATAAATACCGCAAAGGAAAATGTTATCAACATTTTGTCGAGTGCATCATTGATTGAACAAGCAAACGAGAGAGAAAAATTCTTCTTAATGGGAATTTTATGTTAACATCCTTGATTCATTGCTTGTATAATTTATTACTGTTTCCTTCATGGTATAGTTTTTTTTTCTTCAATGTTAAATAGAGGGAGGCCATATTTCGTCTCGTTTTCAACCGAATCATGACGTCATAAGGTCACGTGGTATCCTTATTTTTTTAATTTTCGCCAATCATTTATTTTTAAAACACTTTCTTTTGCGCATTTTTATAATGGGCCTTATCACGACGCTTCCATTTAAAAATTGTCATCGTTTTGTTCTCATTCATTTTTTAAAAATGTCGAATTGAAGGCAATGCTTGCAGAATAAATTAAAATCAGTTCATATTTTACAATATTCATATATGCTTTAGTATATACATTAGTATTACAGTTATGTACGTGTAAAATCAGTAGTATTCACTCAATTTAAGAAAGTACCAAATATATCAATAAGCTATGTTCCTATGTGTGACAATGACATGATCTTATACATTTATGTGACATATCCTAGCAGAGAATGTCTCTCTGCAATTTCCCGTTAGTCCTGGGTATGACGATAAACTGCATCCGGCAGCAAGGCCTCTGATTGAGAGACTGGGTGTTTTTGAGAGCGTAGAACCACCTCTTAATTGCGGTTGTCACCCAGGTCCTCCCTGACCCAGGAGTGGATGCACTTGATCGGGTCCCTACTATGGGCAAAAAGTGAACATTCAAACAAGAACAAAATGCTATGAAGAGATAGCTGTACATTTTCATAATGAGAATACTAGTCAACCTTTTTTTAAAGAGATTACTAGCAATATACATTTATAGTAAAATTACCAACAATACATAATGGCTTGTCCGTAATGTTCAAGCCGATTGTTAGTCGTTCATGTTCGATACGCTTACATTTCTGATTAAAGCACACTTCAAACTATCTCTTGAGAAAGAAAGTTTAAAATTACTTAATTCATGTCAATTTTGCATCCCTATGAAAATGGGTGATTTTAAGGTGCATTTTAGACACTTGATGTTTTTTTTTACCGTAATGGCAAAAATTTCTTACAAGAACAAAAAATACCTGTGCTATGTTGTGTGAAGGTACTTTAGCTGACAGAACTGTCAGGAAGTTGTTCGCTAAGTTTATAGTTGGTGATTATAGACTTATTGATGAATAACACTCAGACATAAATACCCACTATTTATAACGACCAATCAAGAGACTGATTGAGAATAACCTGTATTACACAACGGGGGAATTGGTATAAGCACTAAATCTATCAAAATCCACCACCCATGAGCAATTTCATTTTTGTATTTTTTTTTATATTCAATATGTCCTTTGTCTGTTAGATTCTACACGCCTTCTTTTCTCGTTATATAACTCCTCCTCATTTTCTTTGTATTTCCAATTCTCTTTCTTCTTTTATGTTTCAACGAGAGAAAGCTATGGCAGAAGGCTTTATTCTCCGATTTGAATTTCCCCCATTATGGGCATTATTATATCTATGATATAGTAACAACTTACTTCACGGACGGAACGGAATGGCTGAAAGGAAAAAGAATGACAAACTTGCTTTGTCTTCAGAGAGATTTTTATACCACTAAAACATACACAAATCCATATATACCTATAATCACGTGTGTCCCACACAGAGAATACCTGTGTCACACAGAGAATAATATATAACATATATGTATACGACAAAGCAGAGTGTAAGGAGCAACAAAAAGGAAGAGTTTTACATATAATATGGAAATTTTACAGAGACGGATATTGTTTGCCTATCACATTGCATATTCGTCTCTGTATGTTGTCGAGGACCTCGTGAACAGCAGAGGCACCAGACTATATATGGCAACAGAATTCAATGCAAGGATGAATGGTTGATTTGAACGATGGACTAAGGCGAGAAAAAGCTTCTGGCGCGCCACAGAGAATCAACTTTTCTTTGCGGTAGATGAAGCTATATATATATATATATATATATATATATATATATATATATATATATATATATATCATTAATACAATTAAAATTTGACAGCTGATTGATTCTGGGATTTCATAGAACTCTTTGTAATCGATTTGTCCACTCGTCAGGAGATATAAGCAATTGACTGCGGATTTTTCACATTTCCGTTATTAGTGTATTAAGTTATAAATTAATTTAAAAAGAAACAAAGAAAAATAATTCGCAAGCCAGAAGTTCGGAATAGGTGTTGGACAAAGAGAAACTAACGTCAGCTAACAATTAGTTTTCTTTTTTTTTTCGTACGATGTAGTCTTCGTTTATTCTCGCCTGCCAATTATGTACGTGTACTTCATCGAAAAAGAGTAAAAAAAAAACGTTCAATTAAGCCCAATATACTACGAATGAAGCATTTTTTTCTTAAATGGCCGATGTCAGACATCTGAAGAGTAAAAACCATCTCACGCTTCTAACGAATAAGGAAAATAGGAAGTTGACTATCTTTTTTTTAACTTTTCGTATTTTCTTCTGTTCTTTTCTCATACCATATTCCAGGCACTAGATTTCACGAAGCAAGAACAGTTTCTTTTGAAAGATTCATTCTTGGGAATAAATGTAAAGAACTGACATTTATATTAGCATCGCCTCTGTAACGAAGTACACATCGTGAAGAAGAAAAAATGCCAGAAAGGAAAAAACAAAGAACAAAAATGTGATGAGTCATCTAATAAGAAATTGCTAGACAAAATTCGTGACATTCGGTTTTCTCGATGGGCAATGAATCTATTAGTGGAATGTGAAGCTAAAGTTAAGTTAATGCGGTACAGACAGAGATAAGGAAATTAGGAAGAAACACAAAAGTGAAAAACAAATAAAGAAAATTCCATATAAAACCTTTTCTAATTTTCTATATTGCAATATCTATCTATCTATCTATCTATCTATTTTCATTATTTATCTATCTATATATCTATCCATTTCAGTATGTTCGTACCTACCTACCTATTTTAATTATCTATCTCAGTGTGTTTATATCTACTCCCACACACGCACACACACACAAACATACATACATATATATATATATATATATATATATATATATATATATATACGAGGGTCATTCAATAAATAAGGTGAATTTTTCGAAATAAGGACTTCTAATACAGACAGAAGCTTACTTTTTTTTTTTTCAACGTAGTCTCCCAGCACTGTCACACACTTTTCCCATCTGTGCACAAGCTTCCGTATTCCCTCAGCGTAAACATCTTTGAACTGATGTCTCAGCCAGTCGCTCACAACACTTTTGACTTCATCGTCACTTTTAAACTTCGTGCCTCACGTGAATGCTTTCATGGGACCAAACAGGTGAAAGTCTGAAGGGGCAAGGTCTGGGCTGTAAGGGGGTGAGGGAGAAGTTCCCAGCCCAGCTCGTTGATGGTCAGTACCGTTTCGGCTGCCGTGTGAGACCTTGCATTGTCATGATGCAAGATGACTCCTTCTGACTGATGACCCCTGCGTTTGTCCCAACAGATACCCTCAAAGTCCTTGCAATGTCATCCGCTGTCTCCCTACTGTCAAACTGACTGATTCGATCACCTCAGGAGACCTCACTTCTGTAGGCCTCCCAGGCCTGTCTTCATCCTCAACACTGCTCCGTCCTTCTTTAAACAGTTTAGCCCACTTGTAGACATTTTTTGGCTGAAACATGTGGCACCATACACAGTTGACATTCTCCTATGAATTTCTACTGGTTTGCACCCTTCAGCAACCAAAAACTTGATAACTGACCGCTGTTCAATCCTGGAGCCTGCTTCTTGGTCGGCCATCTTTGTTAATCGCGAAAACTCGCAAAGTATTATTTTAATCTGCAAAAGAAATTAAATCCATGTAAAAAAGAAGTAAAACAAAAAAAAATTAAAAAAAGAGTAAGCTTCTATCTGTATTAGAAGTCCTTATACCGAAAAATTCAATTCTTTATTGAATGACCCTCGTATATATATATATATATATATATATATATATATATATATATATATATATATATATATATCAATGAGAGAAAGGACAGATGGAGTAAAAATACAGTTAGCATTTCCTTTTTAATAGGTGCTAAATATAAAATGAATCTCTCATAATAAAAATAATTATCATACATATATATATATATATATATATATATATATATATATATATATATATATATATATATATTGTATATATTTCGGCAGCAATATTTCATTAATGCATGTTTCATTAAATAATATAGACAAGTGTTGTCTATTTATTTTCAGTAAGTTCCTTTCGTATTGTCTGATAAGCTTAATCACATTATCGTTGAAAGACGAAAGGAAAACATCATATTGACACATGTTTGAATCCAATCTAAGCTTTCGGCTTACATAAGCCATTATGAAAGATGACAATTTTAATAAATCAAACAACACATATACGAAACCACAATAATGGCCCGCCGTTGCTGTTTGAATAAGCTCAAAGTAATGGCAAACTCTTATTTACGAGCCAAGAAAGCGAAAATCCCGTCGTAGCTCGTGATGTCACACATGACCACGCGAGAGTGAAAACGAGAAGTATTAAGTATGGGAAGCCATTGATATAAACCAATGGTTTCTGCTGTAGATTATAGGCATTTAAGAATGTGGAGATGTCATAGTTTATTTTGTTCAGGTTAGGTTTCAACTGTTTTATGTATATAGCTTCAAGGATTTAAAATTTTTGTTTATTATTTTCGTGTTTAAGTATAATTGTGTTGTCAACAAGGATTTTCCGGAATTGAGTACGCGGGCAGGCATGTTGTTTTAAATGTCTAAAAATGTTAGAGTTATCAGTTAAATGTAGAGTTAAGCGTCTTGAAAGCGATTTTGTGGTGTGACCAACATAAATATTATTTAATCCATTGGAGATACATTCTCCCAAAGGGCACTTGAATTTGTACACTATGTTAGTTTTTTGCAAATCGCTAACGGGGAGGCGGGAAGAATTATTCCGAACAGTTGGATATGCCAGATTTAGTGCAGTATATGATTAACCTAATCATTTTGCTCGGATCTGTTGTAGTTATATTAGAATTAACTAGTTTTTTTAATATATTTTCGTCTTGTTTATAATTGGTATGCATTTGACTACGATAATAGAGATTAATAAGTTTGGAATTAGTTGAAGTAGTATTATGTTTTATTTGCTTAGTATTAAGACTTCTAAGATAATATTTTATTTGTTCATCCACTATATAATTTGGAAAGCTATTATTAATAAGTGTTTGTTTTATATTCTTAAGTTCACTGTAAAAGATCTGTTTTGTAGATGAGTTAGTTTTTGCACGATGTATTAGATTTCTGATAATTGCTATTTTGTAGTAATAAGGACATTCGCTTTTGTAGTTAATTGTACAAGAATTTATACTAGTAGTTTTTTTGTATGGCGAAATAGTAAATTTGTTATTATTTGTGTTTATCAATCTTTTGGCACGAAACAATGAAGCAACTTTCCTAGCCGTAGACGTAACAATTGATTCGATCTCGTCGTTTCACTTCGTGCCAGTGGAAAAGCGGGAAGCCAAGAAGGCATAGCGTTGCTCTCCTGGGGTTTAGCATCAGTCATGTTGGTGGCAGGCAGTAAAGACTCTCTGTGGTGATTAAAGCAGTTTTGTTTTGGAGTTGTTAAATTTTACAAGCTATCCCTTACCTAAGTTAACTATTAACTGGAGTTACTTTTCGAAGTCAGTTGCCAGTGTTAGTTCAACAAACCTGTCGGGCTTGCTTCTACGACAGATGAAAACAGTTGTGCCATCTGTATATCTAGTTGATATTTGTTGACATCAGGGCGGTCGTTGATGAAGATAAGAAACAATGTATGTCGAGAGCACAGAGCCCCAGAGAACCCCTGAAGTAATGTGAAAAGGAGCTTCGCGGTTAAGAAATGAACGCATTCGATGTGGAAAGAATTTAAAATATGCCCTTTTTCAGCAATGAACTCACATTGGCAGATAATGGTGCAATAACATTCAATATCGTATCTAGTAATGTTTATGAACACCCCGTATTGATAACTGGCTTTTTATGCTCATGTATGTTATAGGCACTGTAGAGTAATGGATAGCGGCTTGGATTGAGGAATCGGAGAGCCGAGATCGAATTGCAGTCAATACCTGGCTACATCAGTGGTAAACAAAAATATGGTGAGTTGAAGGGAAATATCTGAGACATCAGGAATAGGCATGGCACGTGGAATTAGAACAATCTACTCCGGTAGACGAAATAAATAGTTCAATTCGAAATTCCAAACACTTTGGTTTGAAGTAGTGGAACGTCAACATCTTAAGTGTGACAATATTTTCTCTTCAAATTACATGTGCTGTAGATCTTATTTATTGCTGAAAGTTCGCGATACTGTTTCTCTTATTTGGTACAGTGTTTTGTTTGTGATTCTATAGCGCCATTTCACTTGGTTCGGGGAAGCATCGTGTTTTCCAAGACCTAATAGCTTCACTAGCTCGAAACCATTTTCACACGTTGAACTGAGAAAGCGATTGTATACACCTGGCATTTTAGATACTTCTGAAAAAGTTGGGTACCATGCATTCATATGAAAGTCTCGAGCTGACGAGGCTATTTAAGAACATTGCATATTTTTAGATTAATGTTTTGTTTTCTAGTAATTTCTGGTATTGGGTTAAACTACACCTGGCACAGGATTGATCATATCAAGAAAAAAATTTCTTGACGCCGCTGTTGATATATCTCGAGAGAAATTACTTTGTCTTTGAAATATTGCCTCTGCAAGTGAATCGGACAGAGGTTCAAGACTATTTAGAGTTCGAGATAACGTTACCAAAATCTTTTTTCTTGAAGCATCTCGCGATATATCACGTGAGAAATTTCTTTAGCTTTCGACATTCTCCTCTGCAAGTGAAACGGATCGAGATTCAAGAGAAATTATATACTCTGTGAACTCAGCAACATCAGTTATTTTTATTTAATGGTTGCAGAGATATATCATGATACATCTTCTTCCTTAAAGTTCTTACCTTGAAATTGAACCAGACAATACTATTCTTCGGTGTTCTTTAACCCTAGAACACTAACCATCAATTAAAGTTACACCACTACTAACCATGGGTATATCATACCCGATTTTGAAAATATCAAAAACAATATTAAATATAAATCTTTATTTGAAATATTTTACATGCAGGCACTTCAAACTTTGTACTTTGAGTTAACATTAATAGGAACTGAAAAACATGTTATTTAGGTAAGAAAATCAAGTACTGAAAATTGTAATTAAAAATAGGAAAATTTGCGCTGGGTACTATATACCCATGGTTAGTCTTCTAGGATTAAGGCAGCGAACATCTCTAGCCGAAATAACATCCGACAGAAAATTTACGGTCACGGTCTATTTTTAACCGATCTATTATCTGTCAAAAGATTATGCTACAGGAATTTGTAATACATAATTAATTTCATAAGAGAATCGAATTTCTTCAAACATGATTGTAGACCTCGAAACTAGGCTTAAAAATGGAAATATTGGGTTATATTCTTGCCATTCTCATCTTATGACATTACTCCAGACATTGTTGAATACTAGGGTAGATCGATTTTACACTTTTTTCCTCAAATAAACTTTGTACAATTCTAGATAGTTGAGACTTAACGAGATGAAAATTCACATGTATATTCTTGATTCCTACCTTTAAATAACACTTGATAAATTTTAATAAAAAATGGGCGTAGGGAATGCATTTAAAAATCCCTTCATTTTGGCAATATTTCAAAAATGTTATTATTTCAACAGTAAATAAAAAAAGTTTGCTATTTGAATAAATAAGTTTATATTACATGAAAAATAATTAATTAGAAATATTTATATAATTATATCATCAAATATTTCAGTGTAAAGTTCTTCAGAAACAAAGGAAGGTCTCAGTTGACGGCATAAGGTTTCTGCAAAATGTGTCTATGTCTTGCTTCAAATTCGTAAACAAGATATTAATTTCACTGCTTCTTCAAGACTAGGAGAATGTGAAAGAAAATCAGACATCTCTACTTCTCACAGAGATGGGTGAATTTCATTTTCTGAAAATTCTTCAGTAGTTGCACGTTCACAGATTCCATTTTTGGATAGACTGAATAATTTTGACCAATGCAAGGCTTCAGGTTTATGTCTGATAAATTTATCAACCTTTTCCTGGTTGGCTTCCCACTTCTGAAAGGTTAAAATCATTTTATGTGCCTATTCTATTTTATTTTTTACTGGATAGAACTTAACTATCCTTTAAAGAAGTCATTTAAATCATTTAATATTTTAATTAAAAAAATCCATGTCAATTCTATTCTATCTTTAACTGAATAAGAACTTAAAAATTATCCTTTAAATCCAGATAAATTGGTCTGTCTATTTCCGTATATTTACTTAAAATCAATATTTGTATTTCTCTTGTCCAGAAGAACGGCATTAAGGCTGCTTATACTAACAAATTCTTCGAAAACAATAAAAGCTTCTTCGGCTAGAACAATACAAGTGACACCTGTATTTGGAAAGTCAGGTATTTTCTGGAGCCAGGTAATTTTCCGGTTTCAGTTTTCTTTTGAGTAAATGAAAAATTGTGTTCTAGACGCCTGGCTTTTTTTAGCGTAATGTCACATTTAAGCTAAAATATATAGGGCGGGGTGGGCTATATAATGCGCATGTGGCCGAGTGGTTACAACTTTCGCATTCTCACCATGAGATCCTGGCTCGAATCTCAATATTGTCGACTTTTCAAGAAACTTTCTGATGTTCCCGGATTTGTGGGGTCGAAACCAGCGTGCGGCACCTTTGGAAAGTGCCCGAAAACTATACCACGGGTTGACTGAAGCCTTGTGAGTGAAATTGAGTAGACGGAGCTAATTTCCTCATTTTGTCGGAACGTCTCTACGTTTCTCTTTTTAGATTTACACATACGTTTAAAATGATTCATTTTGAAACAGTTTTCACATTTTTTATATGTGGGACATTTCTTTTGTTTGATGTTGATAACCACAACATGTACACATTATTCTCTCTTTTCTCTATATCGCGTATGTGTCGATTTCCTCTTAAGGATGCGTAACCTTTGTTGTATTAAATTTTCAAATGACTTCTTGTTGCTGAACAAATTTGACACACTGTTCTAGCGACAACTGTCCCAATTCTAAATGCATTAGAGTAATTGGCCGATATTCCTCATTTTGAAGGCCGTTTACCAATTTCACTTGGAACAAATCCTCTTCAATTGGCCGGTTCTCCGCTCCCAGTTTCTTAAATTCACAATACTTGTGATACGGCATGTTTCCAACAAAGAACACATTAAGTAACTGGTTCATTGACTTTTTGTGAAATCTTCATGAACTTAACTCTCTCTGCATTCGCTAGTTTTGTTTTGTTTTTTCTTGGGTGCTATATTTCTCAATATTATTTGACTTATATCGTATTGAGCGTGCTGGTAATTTAATAATATCCTCATAAGCAGCAGTTGCCAAGAAGAGATCAATTATCTGGTTTTCTCCCCCTACTGATTTCAAATCCTTTAGCTTCCTATTTTAGTTTTAGCTGCTAGAATCCTAAGCCACGTTTGTGTGTACTCATAATTATCCAACGATAATTGTTCGCGGTTTCTTTAGATATCGGCGACGCCATTGTAGTGCAGTGTCGCAGAATCACCGGAAATAGTAAGCACTCAACTGCCCATGGGTAATAGCCGCAGATATTTAATAGTCTTTGTGACTTCCTTTTTAAATGAGTCAACTCAAACATATTATACATATGCTCGTTCCTTAATTGCTTAAATAGTTAGCGCGGACGTTACGCCCAATCCATACCTAATAATCCGTTTTGAGACATACAGAGACGTTGCTTTGGTTTCAGTGGGAAAAAGTATGCAACAAAGAAAGAAAGAAAGAAAGAAAGAAAGAAAGGAAGGAAGGAAGGAAGAAAGAAAGAAATAGGATAGAGGAGGAGATGATGCTCTCATGCGTGAAATAGAAAAACTTGTCAATTTCAAATTATCTTATTTTCACCCCTCTTGTTAATAATAATTTTCATTCATACTTATGTTTGATATTGCAATATTTTGTTTTCACTAAGTTGTTCAACACGAATATTTAACGATACCCTAGTGGATATTCCCCAATGTATTTTTATTGGTAGAACTCGCTAGGATCTTATTCAAGAATTAATTTCAGAATTAAGATTCATCAGAAAATTCACATAGTAAAACAGTGAAAATTTCCACTTGTATTTCTCATAACTATGATTATAGTCATTGTTATTTAGTTTGTCTATTTATTTCGTTCTGTGACGCTTTTAGCTGATTGAAAACAAAATGAATCCCTTCAAGTCGTATGCACTTAATAGTAAAGAAACAAATATTTTCATTGAATTCATAGAAATGCGTACACTAATTACAAAAACAAAAACGGTAATGCTTCTATCAGAACTTGTTTATCTGTCTATATTTCTTAAATGAGGTATTATGTACATTATTTACATTATTCGGAATATTGTCCTCATCTTTGTCGCCATGTTTATTACAACGTTTCGGCCGTTGTACGCTCTGGCCTTCTTCAGGTGGTTGGAATGTCAAAGGTGAACTTCAGAGTCTAGCACGGAATTCGAATTTGGAACTGATATTCGTTACAAGTGCACTAGCCAATAATTACAACAATTTGGCGTGAAGAATAACTCTCCAATCAGGAATATACTCATTACCATACAACCAAATTCTGGGTATGACGATAAACTACATCCGCGTCCTGGGTAAGACGATAAACTACGTCAGACAGAAAGACCTCTGATCAGGACGTTTTGAGGAGCGTTGAACCACCTTTTAATTGCTGGTGTTCCCAGGTCCATCCTGATCCGTGGTGGTAGCACTTTTTAGGGTCCCAGCTATGGGAAAATAGTTAACCTCCAAACCCGGGTTCAAACACTATGAAAGTGTAAAAATAGGCTTTAATACCAGAAATTCTTTGTAAAAACTCATAAATTCTTTAAGGAAAAAATTATTACCAGTAATACGTTATTACCAGCAATACTTAAAAAATACCAGCTATACATTTTTTGAAAAAAAAAATATAAAATCTTGTTGGCATTAAATAACCCATGGCGGTTAATATTCCGTAAACCAAACAAGTTCTGTACATTATTTACATTATTCGTACTATTGTCCTGATCTTTGTCGCCATGTTTATTACAACGTTTCGGCCGTTGTATGCTCGGCCTTCATCAGGTGGTTGGAATGTCGAATTGAACCCTTTATTTCGCTCACTGGGGTAGACTGTTCTAGTTCCACGTGCCAATGTTTAATGGATGTCAGTTATCAGTTATCTCCTGTTAATTTCCCTCTGAAAGTTCTCCACTGCCTTAACCGGGTATTGAACTCACACTCTTTGGGTCCTTCACTGGATCTAACCAACGCCTTTTATCCACTGTGCCATGTGTCCTTGAATTTCTGGGTATTATAAACCTAATGTCTTCAGCAACCATTTTTACCAGTGCTCATATTGCAACTTTTTTGTTATTATCGCTTTTCTCTGGCACTCCTTATTACTGGTTCCCATATTGTATTAATTTCTATGCTTGGACGTTCAGGAGATTGTTGTGGCCTAGCATATGTGCTGATTCCTTAAGTTTACGAATTTTCCAATGGTGTTCCTTGTCTATGATCTCAACCTGATCTCATATAGGGCGGTGATCTCCCTTCTCTCTCCATACGTTGTCAGTCACTCCTGATTTTTCCACTTCCCCTCGTGTTACAGCTTTTTGGTGTTCTTGAAGCCTCACCTTAAGGGGGCGGCCTGTCTCTCCTTTATATGTCTTTCCACAGCTGCACGAGATAGCGTACACACAGTCTTTAGTCATGTTCTCCTCTATGGGGGGGTCTTACTCGGGAGAAATATCTGCGAAGTGTCGTCAAGCTTTTGAAGGTTGTCCTGATATTATATGGACCGCAGATCCTTTGTATTTTCTCTGATAACCCCTTCACATTAGGCAGGCAGACAGTTTTCTGAGTGTTGTTGTCTTCTCCTCCTGTTGTACCAGCCTATCCCAGTTTTGGGGGGTTGCTGCCATGTATCCAGGTTAGTTGTTACGTTGTAGGGTACTACTTATACTGACCAATTCTTTATTTAATGTCTCTGGGTCGGCACTTATGACTTTTCCTCGGTGTTGTAAGCAGCGGACGATCCCTTTCTTTACGCTGTATGGATGGTGGGAGTTAAAATTGAGGTACTGTCCGGTGAATGTTGGTTTGCGGTATACGGATGTCTTGAATCCATGCTCTGTTCGATATATTAGAACATCCAGGAATGGGAGTATGTTGTTACTTTCTTTCTCCATTGTGAACTGTATCGAAGGTCAGTATTCCAATAGATAATCTGATGGAGATGATGACTTTCTGTACACAAACAACACATAATGGATCACACATATATCGACAGGATTAGGGCTTACCAATGGCAAATATATTCATGGAATACTTTGAGGAAATGGCATTAGAATCTATATCTCTAAAGCCAGCTATATGGTTAAAGTACGTAGATGATACCTTCATACTCTGGCCACACCAGGATAACGTTCAGGTTCTACTGAACCCTGTGAACTCAATAAGACCTTCGATACAGTTCCCGATGGAGAAAGAAAGTAACAACACACTCCCATTCCTGGATGTTCCAATATCTGAAAAAGAATTAATATATTGATTAGAAATTAAAAAATGTAGATATTCTTGTTAAAATACAATGAAGATTCCGCAATGTTATCAGTCCTGACGTGGCATCTCGATTTCAATCTCTTTCCTATCATTGTAACATAGCTTATCTGTGAATTCTATAAATACGGGGTACGATGGGTAAATTGTCGTCATTTAATATTTTTAATTTCATATATGCGTGTTGTGTGTTGTTTTTTGTTTTTGTTTTATCGACTGCATAATAGGATTAATTGGGCACCGTCTGTGAGAAAAAGAGCACCATGTCGCGATTTACTCTGTCAGAAATTTGGAAACGGCATGCTGTACTACTTGACATTCGCCCCGGAAGCTTCAATCGGAACATTTCAGAGTGTTTGGTATCAATCGGAGTTAATCCAACACCTTGCCCGAATGCAAGATATTCGCCTGCCCAAACAAATTTTCTTCTCTGAGCTCGCATCTGGAAAGAGACCACAGGGAGTGTCACATCATCGATTCAAGGATCAGCTAAAAAGAAAACACACCATGTTGAGAGCAGAAACCGATCCACTCAATTGGAAGACGTTAGCTGAAGAAAGAACAAATTGGAGAACCGTTCACAAAAACAAACATCCTTCGAAAACACCAGCAGACAAATAGAAGCGATGAAGTAGAGCCCAAAGAAAAGAGAGAGCTCATTATACCCTGAACCCTCCTACCCTACCATGTGCTGGCTGCGGACGTCTCTTCAGATCCTATATAGGACTCATTTTACACAGAAGGAAATGTCGATGATCAACCCAATACTCGATAAATAGTGCAACGACGAATATATATATATATATATATATATATATATATATATATATATATAGTTAAATAATACATTTCAGATGCATCAAGGGTGTTCTTTAGTGATGCCCTATACTCATCGCCGATTTTGAGTAGACGAGTCAGGCCGTCTCCTTGAAAGCGTCGTGGTACGCATCGCGACATTGCAAAAAAAAAAAGGAAATCACATTCCGATGGAGGCCGGACTTCGACCGTTCTTATTGACATATGACAGTAAATGCCAGCCAATGAATACAAGGCTTTTCACGCTCCTCTCCTCTCTCTCTCTCTATATATATATATATATCCTAATAAGAGACAGAACAGATGCAGTAAAATTGCACTGTTCGCAGTATTTACTTTTTAAGAAGTGCTGAATAAACGTAGGGCAATATATTATTATTATTATTATTTTTATTATAAAATAAAATCATTGAAATCGCTACAAAAAAGTTTTCATGTTTTAATACTTTCATTGTACCTCTTCAGGTGATGGCGTTAATTACCATCGCCTGAAGATGGACAATCAAAATATTGAAATATGAACGCTTTTGTGTATCGATTTCAATATGTTTTATTATAATCTTTTATAATATATATATATATATATATATATTGAACAATAAAAAATATAAAAAATTAAAATCTTCAGACACACTGGGTTGTATATTAATATTCCTTCGTTTTTATTATTATTTCATTTAGATTCCTCGACTAGTTTCGGCCAACATGGCCATCATCAGGAGAAAAATAATTTTCTGCTTCCTGGTAGAAATATATATATACATATAGATAGATAGATAGATAGATAGATAGATAGATAGATAGATCAAATATATATCTAGTATGGATAGGAATCCGATAAAATGATAGGATAAAGAACAAGTAGGAAACAGATGCCAATCTAACATGTTCTACTTCATTAAAGCTTCGTCAGAGATCAAGACAGAAATGATAAAATATTAAAAAACAAATGGACGCAGATTAATATTTTGTTCTGGACGCTAATGTGTGTAAAAGCTGGTTTTGTTTGTCCAATGGTTGATCTATTTTTTGAATGCCATTTCAGACTACCGTCACTACTTCCGGTTGTATTCTGTTGAGAAGCACTGAGTTGTACATTTTTGCTGCAATGGAGGTAAGGGTGGTTCCGCTGTAATTTTTTGTCGATGTCCTTTCTTTGGGAAAAGATGTATTCATCCGTCTGTCCATCTTTCTATGACTTTGCATCATATGTGTCTTTAGAGAGTTGAAAGAATATCGGTGAAATTCTGGGTTTTCCGAATCCCGAGATGAATGGCATCAAGTCTCGCAGCTTTCCTGTTTTTGATGTCTCTTTCTAAAGCCGTTCCAATTTCTGCATCTGTAAATTGTCCAGGTCTAAATTCAAGATGACATTTAATGATTTGTCTCTCATATATCAGGTACATTTCCCTAGAGATTTTTAAAGTGACATTGCCATTGATTCAGTCGTTTAGCCTGACTATTGGCCTTTAACTTGGATTTGTTTGTTGATATTATGCCATTGATCTCGTTCAGAGTTTTCTAAGAAAGATCGTTTTTTTTTTGTTTTGTTTTGTTTTTTAGTTTTTTTGGCAGCAACAGAGTCAATGAGTTGAATTTTTCCTGGATCTATTTAGTTTGTTGATCTTTATAAGAGTTCTTGAGTTTAGTAAGCGCTTCATTGAATTCTTGGATAGATTTAAGGAATGGATTTGAATTTCTTCTAGCGGCCTTTTCTCTCACATTAGCAATTTCTGATTGAATGTTATTTGATTTCCAAGGAATCTGTTCTTGATGTTTATGTTTTAAGGGTAGAACATCTAACACAGCCTTTTTCTGAAAAGTAACAAAATTATTGTAGGCATAATTAGGATATGGTCTCTTGGCATCTGCTTGTAGTATCTCAAACGTATTCCTGATAGCAATGGTGTACCGATCTTTGACAGAATCGTTGCTAGAAGAGACTAGTCAGAAGACACTGTTTTTTTTTCTTTCTTATTGGCTTTAAGACTAAGTCGCATGGTGGAAGATAAAATCCGACGGTCTGAAAATACTCATTCAAATATTTTGAAGGTTTGGCAATTCATTGAACGGTTCTTCCATTTCTTGTTTAAGAAGCGGGACTTAATAACTTTCCTCCGATTATTTGGAAGACCCAGTATTTCCATGCTACTGTAGTTGATTTGAAGTAGTATCTTAAGTTCAAAGCAAGGCAAAATAGTCAGAATACTGTCAATTTTTTGCAGAAAGAAATGTGCCAATCAAGAATCGTACGTCAAGTATCAAGAAATCCCAGCACACAGCCAACAATTATCAGTCCACTCCGATGTTCAACGGTCCTGGAAAACGAGCTCTTCGTTTATATCAGTTACACGCACGCGCATGCAATTCACCGACCATTTTAAAGTAAGAAAATGACTGTCGGTTTTATTAGAAGATGCTCCCTCGTCATCTGTTTGCAGTGTCTAAAACTTGTTCCTGAGAGCAATGGCGTACCGATCTTCGAGATGACTATTCTTAGAAGAGAGCAATCATATACTGGGAAGGCAGACTGCTTTTTATTATTAGCTCTAAGAATAAGTAGCATGGTGAAAAAGACAATCGGATTGTCCGAAGCTACTCCTTCAGATATATTGAAAGCTTCCTGTATACAGTCTTCGAGGAAGATCCCATTTCTTTTAGAGGGCGCATGAAATGCGAATCTGTGTACGTTACTGACACCAACCTGAGATTTAATCAGTAAGTTCTGCTTTGAGACTAGTCTGGCGAGAGAGGAGAGACTCTAATAGACATATGTCACCTATTCTTCCTCGCAAGAGTCTGCTCGTAAATAGCAGGACATAACAGTCATTATAGGGTTAGCCGTTGAAGCTAGCTGTTATGATTCTAAGTTCACTTTCATCAATGACCATGAACGCTTTACGGGCTAGCTCCAACATCACCAATGCAAGTACTTGTGGATTTTTTTAAAGGCCAGACTTTTCCAACACAATGGGGTTGAAGTTTGAAATCAGGTTGAAAATAGTGGTGTTCCTATCGCAAAATACATTCGAATGCTTGAAGGTGGTCATCAGTGATGAAAGCCGTCTTCATCGCTGATTTCGGGGTTCTTATTCATCATATCAGCTCCGACAGCCATCCCCGACCTGTTATCTTATTCTACAGGTCGCCACCGTTTAAAGAGTTGTGCTAGTACTCATGACAGAATTTATACTCTCAGCTCTTAGAAAAATAACACACAAAAAAAAAAAACAAACAATGGAAGCGTCTAAAATTGCTTGTCCCAATTAAAATATTTTTTACGATACATTTAACTATTCATTAAAATGGGGGCGTCTTTTTTTTTCTCTCTTCCCTTCTTTTTCTCTCTTTTTCTTTCCTTTTCCCTTTTTTTTTATTTTCCTTTCCCCCCTTTTTCTCTTTCCCGCATTCCCTTCCTACCTTCCAAACTGAATTATCCACATTGCTTGCTTCGCACCCAAAAATAACTATTATTAAAATATGTTACTACTATCGTATAAAATCGGGTGAATTCTAAATTATTAATTTAAAATAAATAGATGATATCGTTCGGGGGCGAGAATTTTATATTATTAAAGTTAAAATATATTATCAAAACAAAAAAAAATAACGAATTAATTCTAAATTATAACGTTTAAAATAAATAGACGATATTTTAGGGTATGGTATAAATGGATTTTTTAATGTTAAATTGTGGATTGATTTTAAATTATGTTACATTAAAATATATAATATTATCGTATGAAATGGATTAATTCTACATTATAAGTTCCAATACCTGTTTATTCGCAAGCAATGTGAATCCAGATAAATTATGTGGTTTTATCTTTTAGGAATTATTTCCCATTGAATTATTCCCCCGCTGTTCGGATCCTTTGAGCCATATCCATTTAGAAGCCGTCAGAGCTTCATTTGAAATTTTCTTAACGTCTTTGGCTTTAGCTGATCCCACAATCCCTATTTTCCTGAAAGCTTTGCATAATGACTGGCCTGCAAAGCCACGGCATCCTACTTCCACAGAATCATATGTGACCTTCCAGGAATTTTGTCGACACTTTTCGATCAATTCTTGATATTTTGATCGTTTCCTTTCATTTGCTAATGTCAGGTGTTCTTCCCATGGGACTGTGAGCTCCCATATTATACAGTTTTTGGTGGAATTGGAATAGATAATCAAGTCTGGTCTGAGTGGTGTTTCCGCTATATATCTGGGGAACTTCAGTTGTGTCTTCAGGTCTGTATCCAAATGCCAATCATTTGCTGACGATAACAAGTTTATTTTGGGAATCGTGTGTTTTTATGAACTTCTTATTCGGTTTGTATTTAGAAGTTCTCACTGCTTCACTGACTTCATGTGCTATTGCCTTTAGGACTTTGTCGTGGCGCCAACGATATCTACCATCACTCAAGGCTTTAGCGCAGCTACTTAAAATATGTTGCAGTGTAGCTCGTTTCCCACATAATTGGCAATTTGGGGTATCCCTTTTGCCCCATATATATAAATTGGATGGGCTAGGTAACACATCGTAAACCGATTTTATTAGGAAACTAATTTCACCAAAATTCGACCGCCAGTAGTCTGACCAGCTGATCTTTTTCTGTTCGACACCCTGCCATTTTGTCCAAGCTCCCTGTGAACTAAGTCCCACCATCTTGCAGTATCTCGTTTCTTCAATCCCTGCTCGTACTTCTTTTTGGATTAGTTGTCGTCTTTCTTTCCCTTTGGTTTTATTTATTTGGGGACAAGGAAAATAACCGAGACCCGCTCTACTTTTAGCGATAGTGCCAATAATTACTTTATGCCGTAGTCTATCCTCTGCTATCCCCAACTCATTTTCTGCACGCCATTTTCTCCCTGTTCGAGATTGAATACATGCTGCAACCACTTTTGGGTCATTTGATTCTTTATATTGTAGCTGTTCTCTTACTCTTGTAACTTTAAATTCCTCTACAAGACTATTGAAAGGAAGCTGAAGCACATTACTCCTGCCGTAGAGTGCTGCTGTACTCAGACACTTCGGAACTCCCAACCATCTTCTCAGGCGCCTAGTTATTACTTTTTCCAGCGATTCTACACTGGTCATTGGGAATTCGTACATCAAAAGTGGCCATAATATCCTGGGTAACACGGCGTGCTGGAATAACCAGGCTTTAAATCGACCTGGTAAGCCTGATTTATCAATCTTATTGAGCCACTGTGTAAGGTCTTTAGTTGTCTGTTCTATAGCCACAGTGTCTCTTAGACTGCTGTCGAAAAACTTGCCTAGGCTCTTAACAGGTTTTTCATTTAGGGTTGGGATAGTTACACCGGATATTTTAAAATGATATTTCTCCGTTATTTTTCCTTTTTTTATGACTAATGAACGGGACTTAGCTGGTTTAAAGGTCATTCTGGCCCATGTAATGTTTTTCTCTAAGCCCTTCAAGAGCCATCTTCCTCCTGTAACGGATGTGCATGTTACGGTTAAATCGTCCATGTATGCTCTAATGGGGGGCTGGCGAATTCCTGATTTTGAGAGGGGGCCCCTACACTCTACTTCAGATGCTTTGACCAGCATATTCATAGCAAGCGAGAACAGTACTGCGGACAGCGTGCACCCCGTGATGATGCCTTTCTCCAGGGTGTGCCATTCCGATACTATTCTTGCCGATACTCTACTCTGAAAGTTGTTATAGTAGTCTGAAATTAGACCACAGATTGAAGAGGGAACGTAATGTCTTTTTAGAGCTTCTTCTACGAGTTTATGAGGCATGGAACCATACGCATTGGCGAGGTCTAACCACAGTACTGTCAGATCGCTCTTCTTTTCTCTCGCATCTCTTATCAGCTGCGTAAGTACGCCTGTATGTTCCAGGCACACTGGCATTCCTGGGATTCTACCTTTCTGGACCGATTTATCGATGTAATTGTTCGCCAATACGTATTTAGTAATACGTCTTGATAATACACCGAAAAAGATCTTACCTTCAGTGTTCAAGAGGGATATTACTCTAAATTGGTCCAGTGTTGTGGAATTCTCTTCCTTGGGAATCCATACCCCTTCTGCGCGTCTCCATTGTTCTACTACCTTGCCTTTCCTCCAAATAATCCTTATTAATTTCCATAATTTTCGGAGAATCCCTCCACATCTTTTATAGACTGTGTACGGCACTCCGCTCGGTCCTGGTGC
The DNA here is from genome assembly GCA_964036315.1 of Acanthosepion esculentum. Taxonomy (NCBI): domain Eukaryota; kingdom Metazoa; phylum Mollusca; class Cephalopoda; order Sepiida; family Sepiidae; genus Acanthosepion; species Acanthosepion esculentum. The sequence continues at coordinate 25,231,233 of OZ038482.1, forward strand.
TGAAGCAGATCTCGATGCTCTCACCACTTGTTGGATTTCTTTCTACAGTTAACATTAGTATTCAATTCAATGGCAGATGAGACGTATTCAGGCAGATGCTTTATGGAATTAAGTGTGCGAATATTGAAGGTTGAAATGAATGTAGATTTTCAGTATGCAATGAAATTTGTTTGGTTACCCTGTAGCTGGTTTTTCGAACATTGTGCCGAATGGGTTTCTGGTATTCGTGATAATTATGATTGCTACGGTCCGCCATTCCTATAAATCAGCGCTTCTTAAACTTTTTTCATTAATGACCCATTTATCATCACGAGATTTTTCGCGATCCCAGTTATTAACCAATGATCCCATTGCGCTAATCACTACTGGAATGGCCGTGACATTCTCTACCCACATTGGAAATAATATTCTCATTTCAACTTTCAAACCAGAGTAGTTTGTAATTTTCTCAAATACCTTGTTTTTTTTTGGGGGGGGTGAAATTTGGTGTGGCAAAACCAATAATAATAATAATTATGTTATTCTTTATATAATCTTGGTAAAAATATGTTTTGTTTCATATATTAACACTTACTTAATTTCATGAAATTTCGAGACAATCAATTTTCAGCCGAAAGTTTATTTTATTAGTTAAAAGCGGGACTTCCTGGAAAATGTAAATCATTAATTTTATATATACACAGGGTGTCCATAAAGTTCGCGTGCACTTTAAAAGAATTATAACTTTATTTCTATTTGCGATAGAAATAATTTGTAAAAAGGATTAGAAAGAAGTAAATCTATATTTTATAAGGTTTTATTGAAGTTTTATTTAAATTTCCACATGTCATCCATCATTAGCAATACAAAGGGTAATACGATTTTGAAGTTCACGGAAAACATTTGCCAACTGAGTTACAGTAATGCCTGAAATTACATTAGTTATTTTAGGTATACTTAAAACTAGGTACATTAAACTTTATAACATTTTTTACAGATTATTTCTATCGCAAATACAAATAAAGTTATAGATTTTTTAAAGTGCAAACGAACTTTATGGACACCCTATATATATATATATATAGAGAGAGAGAGAGAGAGAGAGATGGAGTGTATCAGAAATACCTTTACAAACTTAGGGGTGGTTCCTCACACCAAAACAAGGTAAAATGTCCAAATGTGCACATGTCCTTCATTGTACCCCAACACAGCAACTCCTAACAAATGTTTAAAAATGTCCTCCGCTTTATTCTACACATGTATGCGCCCGTCGGATCATTGACTGGTGAACCATTTCAAATACTCCCACATTATTAATATCTCCTGCATAACCCGATTGGTTTATGTGGCCCCACAGAAATAAATCCAAAGGATTGAGGTCGGGTAAACGTGCAGGACATGGAACCGGTTCACCTTAACCTATCTTTTATGGCAGATGTCCGCCAGTGCATCGAACAACAATGAGACTAAAAGGAGCCCCATCATGAATGAACCACATGCGTCGGCTGATGCTGGTGTCTAGCCTGTATTGTAACATTCTTTCTTTTTATGTGCCGTGTCCTTTCAGGACATAAGCGATCATGGCTCTCCAATTCCTGCGTACGTCATGTGTTGCCTTCCCTTGTCTCTCATTCACTCTTTCAGAACTTAGACGATCATGGCTCTCCAATCCCCGCTATCCCTTGTATCTCTGAATAATTTTCGTCCCTCTGCCACCTCCCCCAGTCCACGTTCTGTCATCCACTTGCTTAAGGCCGCCAGGTATGTCATGCGTTGCTTTCCTTTGTCTCTTTTTGCCTTTATTCGACCTGTGAGTATCAGATTCTCCAGGCCCACCTTTCACATTACGTGTCCCAGAAATTTCAGCTGCATTTCCCTGATGTTAAGTATAAGCATCCTCCTTCTCTCCAAAACATTATTAGCTGCCGTATAGGAGGAAAGATGTCACGTAGCAGTTCATTACTCTTCTTTGTTACCGAAGAAATCCTCGTGTCTCGCAATACTCTGCCCAGCTTTTGGAATGCGTCCTTGGACATCCCAATATGTCTACGTGTCGCACTTGCCGTCCTCTGTCAAAACACTTCCCAGATATTTAAACTTCCGCACCTGCTTGATTTTAGTGTCCCCGACTTACAAATCGCATTTCGGGCTCACCCTTTTACTGATGACCATGAATTCTGTCTTCTCGTAGTTTATGACTAGTCCCTTCTTTTCACCCCATTCGCTGCCTTCTATAGGAGCTTTTGCAGTTTCTTTTCGTGTCTGCTATCACTACTGTGTCATCTGCTTATTTTATGTTGGTAGGATTGTAGCCGCCAGTGCTGATTCCCGGTAGGATTTCCAATTCTCTCAGAATTGTCTCACTATAGGTTGAATAAAAATTTGACTTACGCCCCTATATATATATTTTTGTATATTCACTAAATTCGTTCCCTATCCGCATCCAAACCGTTTGCTGCCAGTAGAGGTTCTTGATTATTCTGATATCTTTCCCGAATATATCAAGGTTGCTGAGCAGTTCCAACAGATCTTTATGGCGTACTTTCTCGAACGCCTTTGAGTATTTAATAAATCATTGGTACACGTCATTCTGCATTTGCATTGCTCTTTCTGATAACATTATGAGCATGAATATTGCGTTCCTTCTTCCGATGTCTTTAACGAACCGGAACTGTTCTTGACCTATATCAGGCCTTATTCTGCTGCGCGTTCTGTTCATCATGATGAGTTTTATGACGTGGCTCATTCAGCTGATTGATCGGTGAAGTTCACATTCGTTTGCGCGGGGTTTCGTAGGTAGTGCTATGAAAATAGATATGCTGCGATCTTCCGATATGCCCCCACTGTTGTAGATTTCATTTATTATTTCTCTGATCTTGTCTACGTCAAATTCATTTAAGGCTGACAACATTTCCATTACAATTCCGTCTGGCCCTGCCGCCTTGTTTCTGTTCAATTTGGTTAGTTCTACTTCGGTTTTTAGAATTCCAGGTCCGTCGGGAGTTCTATGTATTGCTGATTGATCTCTTTCTCCGTGGAAGAGGTCACCAATATACTCCAGCTTTGAAGAAATTTTTCCTTCTCTAATATGAGTGTTCCATCCTTGGATTTTATGCATCTTGTTGACGAGCATGTCTTCTGTCCTGTTATTTGCCTTATTTTTTATGCATACCTCATTTGTTGGTGGTACTCAATCGCCCTAATGCTGCACATTTTTTGCTCAGCCACTCTTCTTTAGCCTGCCTGCATTTGGTCCTTATTTCAATGTGTAATTTTCTCTATTCCGTTTCGTATCTTAGCAGAGTTTTCTGTCTCCTTTGCATCATGTCGAGAATCTCCTCAGTCATCCATTCGTTTTTTGTTTTTTTTTCGTCCATTCTCCTTTGGGATGACATCGTTTGCTGGTTTCACTAATGTGTCTCATAGTGCGTCCGATTTCGAGTTTCCATTGTGTCCCTCCAATCTTCATTTCACATTGCCCATATATTTTTCTTTCAGTTTCGGGTCGCTCAGGAGTTTGTTGTATTACAATTTGGATGAGACGTTAGGCTTCTTCAGTTTGCGTAGTTTCGCTCTTAGTTTACATATAACAGGGCGATGGTCGCTTCCACAGTCGGCACTTGGGTAGATTTTGCAGTGAACGATTGCATTCCTGAAACTTTTGTTAATATTTATGTACCATAGGAATTCTGATCAGCCTACAAATGTTGTTTGTGTAAATTTGTTAACCCATATCTTCCAAATGTCGTCTCATTTATAAACAAGACTGACGAGACAAACAACGGATCAGCAATTTGTGCAATAAATCATTGGCAAAAGTTTTCTCGTGGGGAGTGATCAGATGTTGGAAGTCCCTTCGCACGTTGCAAATGATACGGATACTGGAGTTGCTCTTGGAGTACCATCCATATTATACTATGAGACGTACGACATGCCAGGGTCAGTTGACATCTGCCGATACCTGCATCGTCACCGACAGCCAGTAAAATATGTTCTTCGTGGTCAGGCGTACGAGCGGATCTCGGTCATCCGCGATCCATAGTTTGTGGTGGCACGGATCCTGTCTCGGTAACGCGACGATAAACAGCGGCTAAGGTTGGATGACTCTGCTGCCTTCGATCTGGAAACGCAATCTGACGCAGCCGTAAAATCATTAAGATGCAAGAGGTTACTGGGTGTAAGAGAATATCAGAAAAACACTATTAATAAGAGAGAATAGGCAGTAAGAAGACAGAAGATAATGATTGTCATTGCATTTACATTTTTGAAGATCAAGAAACCGAAAGCGAGAAGAAATAGAAAAGAAACTCTTAGCATAGAACTTACGGTTATATCTAGCCATTTCAACTGTTAAATGATGAAACATTTCTACCAATCTAGATCTACTCTTAAATTCATAAATTCTGTGTACCTTAGAGGAATGTTTATCAGAACAATTACCACGAAAGTTATTATAGAAAAGGCACAGGGAAGCTATATTACTTCAGTGGGAAAATGACTGAATCTGAGATACCAGATCAGGTCCAATATCATTGCAGAGTCTTCTTTGTATTTTATCAAGTTTCTCTAACTCCTTCAACAATAATCGTTGATACATCAGCAGTTGATATAAAGAAGTGAAAGCCTTATTGCATGTCTGAAATAGGACACTGCGATGCTTAACTAAGTTGATTACAGCCTCAAGTATCTTGCTATAAAGGCCGATAGATAGAATAATCAGATGGTTCGTTATGTTCTTAAAGACTGGAACTACATGAGACGATTTCTAACAAAAAGTAAAGTAACAAACAAGAAAACATTTATTGTAGAGTTTAGAGAGAAGGGAACTAGTTCAGGAGCACATTTTTAAGGACGACTGCAGGGCCGACATGCTTTGTGAGGATCCGGTTTCGAGATGGTACAGAAACCATGGACGGAGTTATATGTATATAACTCAATAGTACTCCATTCTAGTTGGAAAGTTAAGCAACGTAACCCCAGATGACAAGAGAATGAAGAGAGGCGGGATAAAAGACCCTTATTAAATACAGAGCTTCCAATAGTCACAAGAACCAAACTTATTAGAGGCTATACGATGTTTCATTCTGTCAGTTATGATTTACTGTTATTACGAGTAGAAATAAAGAGGCATTTGTTGTGATCGGAAAACGTCTCGCTGACACACACGGAAAAAGTGATTCCTGTGAGGTATAGAGGCTGAACAGGCCGGTCTGAACCAAGGAGAAATTCGTGGTTTCACCAAGTATTTGTGGAAATGTACAAAAGCATCGATGATAACTCAACCCAAGAAGAAACCTTTGCAGCACAGTTCTCAATAGGAAGGTTAAGATATCAATCCAAGGGGAGCCTTGAAGAAAGTCCCGAAATGAATCTCAATCAGCAGAAAAAAGTTTTAAGAATAGGAGGTACATTTCTAATAGACGTCTCAGAAGAAATATCAACAGATACTACAGTGTGAACCGAATTATCAAGAGTTTAGAGTTGTGATGCTCGACAAGAGCTAGGGGAGGAGGTAAGTAACAAAAGAGGCAAAGAAGCATGTTGATCAGATTTAATAGGGAAACGAGTAGGGAAATACACTGTTTGACTGAGAGACGGAGCAACGGAAAAATTGAAAGTCTGAATACAGGCAAAACCAGTGATTATAATGTTTAAGGCACTTGATATGATGAGTGCAAGAATCAGCAACACAAAAATATTCACAGATGAATGCATAGAGATAGCCATTTTTATATTGTCAGGAATTGTATTTAATATATTACAGTCCTGAGAAGAAGGGGTGATAAAGGAAAGAAATAGGTAGCTTACAGTGCAATAACAAAAGTCGAAATACCTGATAGAATCATCTGGGGAGTCAAGCGACAAATATTTTGTAATTTAAAGAAGGATAGATAAAGAAGCATGATCCTTGATTAACGTTCGAAATTTTCTATCTCTAGTTATGAAGTCAGTATGTTTTCTTGTTCTACTTGGAATTACATAGAATTAATTATGACTGTATAAAGAATCGTAACTAATCATGACTGAATACAGACAACGGGAGAAGCCAACATACGTTATCAGCTGAATTCTCTTAACGTATGTGAAAGCTGTTATTGCGTTTTATTTTTCTTCTATAAAATTAAACAACGAAATTAAATTTATGGAAAATAATCAGCAGTGTGAATAGTTTTTAAAATTTAATGAAATGGATGCTAAAGTCTAGCAAAAGAAAACATCAAATTTAATTTAAATGGGTTTAACGGATAAGTATGTTCTGAAAAAAATACAAGGTACTAACAGTACTAATTACACTCACAAACGCACACACCATATATATATATATATATATATATATATATATATATATATATATATATATATATATATATATATATGTTAAAGAGAAAGAACAGTAAGATATATAATCCGGTGTTCATGCAATCTATCTACAGAGCATAAATATTATAAAGTTACTAATTTAAAAATATGGCTCCATCGCTATTTTTAAATATTAAATATACATATTTTTAAATTAGTAAATTTATAATATTATATATATATATATATATATATATATTTGTGTGTGTGTGTGTGTGTGTGTGCGGGTGTGTATACAAAATATATGAAATCGTAGGTAGTTGAAAAGGGGGCGAAAACACATTTCTGTTTCTAGAAAAATCGGATTAAATTTATTTCTTTAAATCAAATACAATTACGGTTTTTTGTGGGGAGAGCATACTGACTTGTTTAGATTTTTTTTTTCCTTTCGCGATGCAAAATGTTACATTATTGTATAAGAACTGAAGTAAAAATTCAACATACTTTTGTGTTAGAAGCAGAAATACAGATTACGCAAAAAATGAAAGTTTGTCATGAATGTATTTTCTTTTGTGTGTTGCTGTGAGTTTGAATTTGTTATCAGAAGGTTTTAATATTAAGATGGGTAGTTTACGGGCATGTTCACCATATTAATCCACAACAATATAGAATATAGGCATTCAAAACGAATCAATCACAAGGCAATTGAATAAGAAAACAACGGTAATTTAGGTTTCAATAAAAACAACAGACATTTATGTTCAATTAATATACAATTAGAAAACTTGTGGTTTGATAATGCAAGAATTGACCATGTATAAATTGGGTGACTTATTGATTTACAGTTCAAAATTGTTCATGTGTTAAAGAACTGGTCAAATAGAATAAAATGGAAAATATTACTTATACAGAAATTTGTGTAGTTTGTGTGCGTGATTAAAGTAGAGTATAAATGTCTTAATTTTCTAGAGTTGTTTACCTTGGATTGTTCTGTGTTTATCTTTTGTTAAATACAATTTCTATTTTAGTAGTGTGTAAGAACACTATTCTTAGAATGTTGTAAGTGAATTTTGAGAGAATAATGTTGGTGTTTGAGTCAGCAGTTGACGCGCGAAAAGTTTCTTAAGTCAAAATAGTGACACGCGTGGATTCGTGTGGCATCTCTCTGAAGCTAAGTGACTGACTGGTGAATTGGGTCGAAATGGTCCTTTTTATTTGTTTTTGGAATCCAAAATAGGCTCCGGGGAACTGGGCGCGAAAAGAGGTTTTCGACAATTGTTACACATTTTGGTGTTGTCTCTTACAAATACGTAGATAATAAAATTCTCTTCTTCATCTTTGAGGAGACCGTCCAAAAGTCGAGATTTGCAATGGGAGGTGTTGGTTGGTTAAAACTGATTCTGATGGAAGAGTGTATTTTATCTCGTGGGTGAGTAGAAAATATGGACGATTCTATCACGTGAATGAAATTTTCATGGACAATAGCATTAAATTGACAGTAATTGAAAAAAATGTTAAGTGAACTTTAAATCAAAAATTTTTTAAATAAACTTGACTTACAAGTGACAAAACCAATATTCCTAAATTACACATTTTTAGTGAATTTCGCTCAAAAAGTTTGTTTATAATAAACAACAAAAAAATCTAAAAGGAAATAAAACAAATGATTTTTATACTTATTTCAATGAACGAGTCTAAATTTATTCAGCAAAAATGTCTTCAGCCAACGACAGTAGCTACTACTGTACAGCCAAGCACAATCTAAAGTACCTCGTTTACAGCAGAACGAGGAAATATTTAAATATTCCACCGGTTCTGGCACTTAGCTGCAACATGAAGGTATAGGCATGGACCATTGTACGCCATGTTTGAGATTCAAACAGATAACCAAGGTAAAATTTGAAACTTACAAATACGTAGATAATAAAATTCTTTTTTTTACGAGTCATTTTTAAAAAGTCTGTTAAATTTGAGTTTAGTTTAAGTACATAAAATGGAAGCACATGTACTATTTTACACTACAAAATTAATACGATGGTCATTTATTTAGTATTTTTTTCTCCTTAAATTTATGAACGTCAGACATTTTAAAATAGGACTCCAGTTCCGGCCTCTTCTTTCTTTTTTCTTCTATTTATGTGCCGTGTCCTTTCAGGACGTATGCGATCATGGTTCTCCACTTCCCTATCTATCCCCTGTACCTCTCAATAAGTTTCGCCCCTCTGCCACCTCCCCCAGACCACGTTCTGTCATCCACTTGCTCAAGCCCGCCAGGTATGTCATGATTTGCTTTCCCTTGTCTTTCTATACTTCTGTTCGACCCGTGAGTATCAGATTCTACAGGCCTTCCTTTCTCCTTACGTGTAGCAGAAACTTTAGCTGCATCTTCCTGATATTAAGTATAAGCTTCCTCCTTGTTTGCATCCGCTCCAAGACTTCATTGTTGCTCACACGCTCGGTCCATGATATCCTCAGCATCCTATTATAGAAACACATCTCTGTCGCCTCGAGTCTCTTCTTCATCTTTGAGGAGACCGTCCAAAATTCGCTGCCGTAAAGAAGGGCAGATGTCACCTAACAGCTCAGTACTCTTTTCTTTGTTAACAAAGAAATCCTCCTGTCTTGAAATACTCTGCCCAGCTTTTGGAATGCGTCCTTGGCAAGTCGCCCTATAAGTATAGGCCTGTATTATAGAACACCATGATTTCAAAGTCAGGAGGATTTATGTGTTTCATTCTCTGGTCTACTGTATAACCAGTCTCATAATGTATGTGCAGGATGCGATAGATAAATTTTCGTTTAAATTACACAAAAGGGAAAATAACAGTGAGATCTCATTTTAAATATATTTACCAAAATTATACAAAAAATAACTTGAAAAGTAAAGAGTAAATTAATTCAAGAAAATCGACATTGATTTCGACCACAGCCTCTAGACGACATCGGAATCTCCTGCATCACTTCTGGACGGTCTCCTTCTTTAAGTTGGTGAAATCTGCCATAATCCTTGCCTTCAGTTCATCTTTGGTGTTACAAGGACTTTTGTTGGTCTCTGAATCAACTGCGCCCCATATATAATAATCAAGTGGATTACAGTCTGGGGACTTAGGTAACCAGATGAAAGGAGCAATATCGTCGCAGAAATTGTCTGATAGCCATTACTGGGTTCTCCTGCTAATGTGACATGGTGCAGCGTCCAGTTGCCAGACATAGGGTCTTCTAGAAACCACCCTCTTGACCCAGGGCATCACTGCCTCTTCAAAGCACTTGATGTAGACCTCTGTGTTGAGTCTGTGGCCCTGTGGGAGCAAGAATGGAGGCATAACTTCGGCATCACTAGTAATCATTCCAAATAACTTCGTAATCATCATTAGACTCATCAAACTTTTTCCGAATCGTCGGCTCTTTCCTCAGATTTACACCCAAACATTCTGAAATGTTCGTATAGGAATTTAGGCGCCAATGCCAAACAGTACAGCATGCCGTTTTCAACTTTCTGGTGAAGCGAATTGCCTCGTGGCGCTCTATTTCTCACAGACAGTGTCCAACTAACCCTATGATACACTGCAGTCGACAAAATCAAAAAGAAACAACGCGCATGCGCGAAATTAAAAAAAACTATAATATGGCGAGAATTTACCCATCGCACCTGTATGTTGCTTCAGTTAATCCTCGGTGATTGAATTTACATGGACATCTTTTTGGCGCAAAACAAACAACGTGTAGACACAAAAAGACGATTGTCTTTTTGGTTTATTTGAAGGCAACAGCGCAAAATATATTAAAAATAAAACTAAATTAGCGAAGCAAAGCAAACCACGGTTTACTAAATCCGTCAACGAACAAGCAAATGGAAAAGACGATCAGATTATCTAATAAAGAAAGACTTAATTTTAAATGTTTTTGGGAAAGTGGAAAAATCACAAGTGAAACTTTCAATGAATTTCAGAGATTCTCTACATATTCAGAATATTAATTCTCACTCAATAACGTGTGAGGATCTAACGAAGTAATTTCCTATATATATATATATATATATATATATATATATATATATATATATATATATATATATATATTAACGTTTCCTCTAAATGTATTTCGCATACACATATCAAACGATCTTTTGCTTCACGAAATATTTTGATATTATATTATATTATTATCATCTCAACCACCAAAAATATGGAAATGACAGTCTGTTGCTGGGAGTCACCAAAAGAAATCTATAGGAACTGCAAGACAAAGTAGCCAAGAATTGCGAGAAAAACGTACTAAGGACCAATTATAAGAACACAGAATGTACGATCGTTTGATTTTTTGTCATAATATTTAAAACAATCTGAGCGCTGCTATATAAAAATAACAATTACATAGATACATTATAAATTAATATTACTATATTACCATGGATATTTCTTGTAATATATTTAATAAATGACGATAATAGGTAGATTTAAAAGATGGACTAACAGAGGTTCTTCACTTATGAAGTAATATAACCCAGTATAACATGGATGGAATGCGCTTTTAAGTTGTGGAATTAATTTCTTTAAAATAAGTTGCATAATAAATTATCAGTATATATTTTGATTATTTAAATTCTGTTTAACGTATTTAAATTATATTTATTTTAAATTGTACTCAATTTGGATATGTTATTTAAAATATATTTATTTTAAATTAAATTGTATTTACATTATTTAAACAATATTTCTGTAAATTATATTTCAATAGAATTTACATTATTTAAAATGTATTTACTTTAAATAGAATGGAATATGCCATGAAATATGATACGTAAGAAACATTTGACAATAAATAAAAAAAGAAGAAAAACTATTCATCAAAATGCTGGCAAGATCATCTTTGAAAAGCAACACTGATTATGGCTCTCCTCAACATCCTCTCATTTGTGGCCCTTAGTAAAGTTTATCTTTTTGCTATGTTTCCTATTCTGTCCGTCATTTTCACAAGCTTGTTGGAAGCATTTGAAAAAAAGAAAAAAGTGAAAATGAGACGAAGGTAGGCAAGGCTTTCTGATACGATATTATTAGCGAAAGATATTTAAGTAGGGTCTTTTTTTATCTCTCCAATTCATAATCAATAATAAATCTATTAATTTTGATCTAACGTGAAGCCTGAATTCAATATTTAAAATAAACATTAAGAAAAGAAAACAAGTTAGGAAGATATAGGTTAATCTTGAGTAATTCAATTGAAAATCTATTCTCACGTCAATATTTCCTATGATTGCTTTATAATAAATTTGATTCGGAGAAGATAAGACGATAGATTTTGCTGAATCAAGTTCAACAAGGTAAATATTGATTTTTCCGACGCCCTTCTTATGTAGTGTAAATGTCGCCTGACCTTGGCATTAATTAACCGAGAACAAAACAAAGGATTTCTCATTTACATCCATTGATTAGGATCGATATTTACTGAACTTAGCGATAAACGACCCGAGACCTTCATGGATATTCTCTGATGCTTACGGTCAAGCCTTCTTCTACTTCTTCTTCTATGTATGGTGTCTATTCAGGTCGTCGGCCATCATGGCTCTCCACAATTTCTTGTCCTTCGTAGCTCTTATAGTTTTTTTTTTTTTTTTGCTATCGCTTCTCATTCATGTTTTACCGACCATTTGCATAACCACTCGTTAGGTATGTTACTGTTATGTAGAAAAACTGTCTAACCTTCTCTACACTGTGATTGAAACATGGATTCGTACATTCACTACTCGTTAAAACGTCTACTCATGGTACAGTGACGGAAAAACGGGTCGCAAACGCATAACGTTCTTTAGTCGTGAGTTTGTCGCACTGAACTACTGTATTTACAAGCCATGTTCTCATTTGATTAAACTCATCTTGACTCAGTTTTTTTTGTTTCCAGTGTTTCTTTACAGTCTTACTAATCAGAAACTATGAACGTTATACAAACTCTATAAAAGTTCAGCACCACTTTCATCTCTCCCTCTTGCGTTCAATGTCATGTAAGTGTAACATTTTCTGAGCACTTTTTTTCCGCCTGATGTGCCCTAGAATTTTAAACTAAGTATATGTTCATTTTGTTTCCAGTTTCCTTTAAACTCCCCTGTTACTCAGATGTTCAGTACATTTCGGCTGCCTCAAACCCTTCTTCATCTGTGCGGAAATTGTCTAGTATTCACTGCTGTAGAGAAAGACCAATACTATATTACCGTTTAGTATTCTTTTCTTGATTTCTAACGTAATTTTCCTATTTTTTAATACTTTGATTAGCTTTTGAAAGTCATTTTTCGCTGTTCCAATGCTCTTTACGATTTCGGTATCGCATGTCAGGGGCTCTGTTAAAATACTTCCTACATAATTAAATCTTTGTTCTACAATTTGTAATTCGCATGTTGCCCTGTTTCTTTCTTTTGCTGACACTCAAACATTCCGTTCTCTTACAATTAATTGTTGCCTTTTGTTCTCGCTTTTAAGTTCTCCTGACTATTTCCATAAATATTCTTGTATATTTATTAACATTTTCAAGTCCGCTCTTTGCAAGATACGGGGTACAATAGATTATAAATGATTGCAACAAAAATATGGGGGGTGTAGGAAAATATGCCTTAGTACATAAGGCGACAACTTGTTTACAAAACCTGTTGTTCCTATCCAGGCTAAGTCTAGATGAGTCTCACTGTGGTTTAATATCGCCGGTTAAATACAGATTGGATTTTTCAGCATGGCTTGACCATAAAGGTTAATGTGATGGTTTTCTTTTATGTCCTGTTTGTTCAATGGTATATCAACTCCCTATGGGTCATTTAATGCCGAAATGTTATTTTCTTGGGAGCTTTGAAGTAATGCAAATATCATATATGTTATTCTGCTTTCACAAGTGAATACATGGTAGATGATACTCAGCTTTTGTGCATATACATGTTTCTGTGGACATAATTACTAGAGGCGGTGAGATATGTTGTAGTTTGTTGAAGTTATATTTTGAAATACAGTTTCATTTCTTTAAGAAATTCTAGGATATTATATGGATTAATGTTATGAAAGAGTTCTTTCGTGTTGCTTGATTCCATAAAGTAGCATATCAACGTCTATGGGTTATTTATGCTGAAATTTAATTATTTTAAACACAATTTTATGTCGTCTACTAAATATATTTTGAACATAATTGCATGCCTTCAACTTCAGATAAAATGTATTGTTGGTATTCCTACTATAAATATATATTGTTTCTAATTCTACTATAAAATATATCTTTATACTTTTATAGTGTTTTGTTTATGTCTGAAGGTTCACTATTTGACCATAGCTTGAACCCTAACAGGTGCTACCACTCCAGTTTAGGGTGGACCTGGAAACAACAGCCATTAAGATGTGATTCCACACTCTTCAAAACCTTCAATCTCCAGACCAAAGGGCTTGCTGATGGATGTAGTTCCTTAATGTAGAAGAGTGTTTTATATATTTTTTTTCAAACAAGTTTGGCTAAATAATTTAGATATATATAGATTTATTTTGGCTGCGATCCTTTCAAGTTCATGGATTCATTTCTTGGTAGCCTTAGAAAATCCCAACTGGAATTGGAACTCGGCTCTCTGACTGACAGTTCGGAGCCATTATCCATAGCACTACCCGCATATTCAAGTTTACAGCACCGTTATATATTGGAATGTAGTTTCATTTCTTTAAGAAATTCTAGGATACTATATGAATTAATGTTATGAAAGAGTTTTTTCATGTTGATTGGTTGATTTCATTTAGTAGCATATCAATATCTATGGGTTATTTACGCTGAAATTTAATTATTTTAAACACAATTTTATGTCGTCTACTAAATATATTTTGAACATAATTGCATGCCTTCAAATTCAGATAAAATGTATTGTTAAGATTCCTACTATAAATATGTATTGTTTCTAATTCTACTATAAAATATATCTTTATACTTTTATAGTGTTTTGTTCATGTCTGGAGGTTCACTATTTGACCATAGCTTGGACCCTAACAGGTGCTACCACTCCAGTTTAGGGTGGACCTGGAAACAACAGTCATTAAGATGTGGTTCCACACTCTTCAAAACATTCAAAAGCCTTGCTGCTGGATGTAGTTCCTTGATGTAGAAGAGAGTTACATATAGGATATTATATTTACTAAGGTCTGGAAAGATTTATGCAGTTATGTTACCCAAATATCCGCATAGACAATACCTCTTACTCTGTACCGTTCTAACACGAGTGGCTCACGGGCGTAGTTCTTAAGCTAAATAATATCTATCATAAAGACATTCTGATAGTCTGTCAATATGGAGAGGAAATGTGGAAAAACAAGAAAAGAAATTCTGTATTCACGTTCAACCGGGCACGTAGAGGCCGATAATGTACTTGTTAATGTGTCTGCGTTACGACATTATCTCCGACCGTTGATTTAACAAGTCTACGGTACGGACGGAACATGAAATGAGTACGACAAGCTATCTGTGTCCCAATTACAGATTCACCAATTTTTAAAGACATTTCAATAGTAAACGCACAGTGTGCACTGATCTACGCCATGATGATGACTGATTGTATATGAGTTTGTTTGTTTGGTTTGTTTTGTTTTACAGCATATCAACCTCAATGGGTTATTTAATACCGACAAAATTGCTATTGTTGGTAATATTTTTTCTTCAAAAATCTATTTCTGGTAATAATTTTTTCCGCACAGTTGGTAACATTTTCTTTCAAAAATGTATTGCTGGCAACATTTGTCCTTCAAAAATGTTTTGCTGGTATTAAAACCGATTTTCACACGTTTTGACCCCAGTTTGGGGAGTTAACTATTTAACCTGACAAGTGCTACCACCCCGGGGACCTAGAAACACCAGTAATTAAGAGGTGGTTCTACGCTCCTCAAAATCTCCTGATCAGAGGCCTTGCTGGAAGATGTAGTTTATCGTCTTACCCAGGACGGGATTGTATTTGAGAAAAGATAGTAAGACGTTAGCTAAATGAAGAAATCATTGCCACTTGCCTAATTTTACTAACACCACAGTGGTGACAATTTAAAATGTGGGTGGTAGTATTTCTGTTGCACAATGTATATATATAATATGAAATCAGTAGCACCTATCGAAATACGTAAAATTATTTAACAAATTTCAAAGCAAGCACGGTATTTGCCAAGAAAATTCTCTAAACCAAGCGGCAATAGTCAATACTTTATTAAATGTTTAAAGGATATATAGAGCAATACTGAATAAGTTATTAAATGTTTAAAGGACTAGTAGCGCAATAGTCAATACGTTATTATATGTTTAAAAGACTTATAAAGCAATAGTCCATACGTAATTATATGTTTAAATGACTTATAGAGCAATAGTCAATGCGTTATTAAATGTTTAAAGGATTTATAGAGCAATAGTCAATACGTTATTATATGTTTATAGGACTTATAGAGCAATAGTCAATACGTTATTATATGTTTAAATGACTTATAGAGCAGTAGTCAATACGTTATTAAATGTTTAAAGGATTTATAGAGCAATAGTCAATACGTTATTATATGTTTAAAGGACTTATAGAGCAATAGTCAATACGTTATTAAATTTTTAAAGGATTTATAGAGCAATAGTCAATACGTTATTATATGTTTAAAGAACTTATAGAGCAATAGTCAATACGTTATTAAATGTTTAAAGGATTTATAGAGCAATAGTCAATACTTTATTATATGTTTAAAGGACTTATAGAGCAATAGTCAATACGTTCTTATATGTTTAAATGACTTATAGAGCAATAGTCAATACGTTATTAAATGTTTAAATGATTTATAGAGCAATAGTCAATACGTTATTATATGTTTAAAGGACTTATAGAGCAATAGTCAATACGTTATTAAATGTTTAAAGGATTTATAGAGCAATAGTCAATACGTTATTATATGTTTAAAGGACTTATAGAGCAATAGTCAATACGTTATTAAATGTTTAAAGGATTTATAGAGCAATAGTCAATACGTTATTATATGTTTAAAGGACTTATAGAGCAATAGTCAATACGTTATTATATGTTTAAATGACTTATAGAGCAGTAGTCAATACGTTATTATATGTTTAAAGGACTTATAGAGCAATAGTCAATACGTTATTATATGTTTAAAGGACTTATAGAGCAGTAGTCAATACGTAATTATATGTTTAAGGGACATATAGAGCAATAGTCAATACGCTATTAAATGTTTAAAGGACTTATCTTTCAAACGATGTCAGATTTTCACGCATATACCACTCGTGTGTATGATTAGCTCTTTTTTATGTAGATTATACATATATTCACTGTTAATAATTCAAGTGATTTGTCTCACACTGACGCACCATTCTTTCATATTCTCTTGAGAATATCGATATTAAATGCTAACATACAATTGATTTATTGATTTGTTTTTTTAGGCTTATCAACCTTTTACAGTTTATTTAATTAAAGAATGAGATTTTTTAATATACTGATAGGAAAATTAATGAAGTGCAAAAACATTTTTCGTGTGACGCGTTTCTTCCTTTGCTACTTCATCGAACTAATATTTCCGTTGATGTAATTACACATATGCCTGAAGGGGAGGGGAATTTTATACTAGTGTGGATTCCCGGCGTTGTTAGGAAATTCTCTGAATAATAATAGTATATTATTGACAATTTTTTATGGAAAATAATTTTTATTCAATATTTAAAAAGTAAACTTCATTCTTTTAAATTTATTTTCTTGTTTTAATATTCATTTGTTTAAAGTTACGCTTTTATTTGCACAAAAATCCAAGAGTGACTTAATTCAAGTTTAAATATATCTCAATTTAAGTGTATTTACTTTTTTATTAATAATAAGCCCCTCCAAAATAAATAGTAAATAATTATTTTACGAAGAAGTAAGGCTCGCTAAAGTTTTTGCTTTAAAAAATGATTAAATTAAATATTTTTAAATATATGTTAATTTAAGTTTATTTACT
Source organism: Acanthosepion esculentum (assembly GCA_964036315.1). NCBI lineage: Eukaryota > Metazoa > Mollusca > Cephalopoda > Sepiida > Sepiidae > Acanthosepion > Acanthosepion esculentum. The sequence continues at coordinate 25,248,485 of OZ038482.1, forward strand.
TTATTTAGATGTTTTAGCCGGACACACACACACGCACACACACACAGCACGAATTAATATTTGAATAAATAAATATTAAACTTTTCGTCAAATAATTGTATTTAATATCCTTCTTTTAAATTTGTTGTTTTAATATTCATTTTTTTAAAGTTACGCTTATATTTACTATAGATGTGAAAATAAATTCAAGAGAATAGAAATTTTTAAAATACATACATGTATAACATTTCTAAAGTATCAACAGAATAAAAAATGTAAAAACGAACGGTAATAATAATCGAAAATAAGAATTATTACCGTTCGTTTCTACTTTTTAATTCTGAGTATTTCGAATACATTCTAATGCATTTTAATTTTAAAATGTAAATACAAGTCATACGATGATATTTTTTTTACAAAAAGCTGGCTCGCGTGATAGTGAGTCTATTTATATATTTACTTTGTCATGTTTAATGTAGATTATTTTAGTTTTCGCCGAACACACACACATAGACACATATATAGAGACAACTGCTTTATATATATATATATATAAATTTCTTTTTGTTTATATTTTTATCACTTTTGTTATTTAGTATCCCACATTGTGATAACAGAAGATCTGCCAAGAATGATGAAATGTTGTATGAATCTGGACTTAAATTTACTGTGGATTATCTAGGGATTAAAGCCCATTACATATTCATCTTAGTATTAATTGCTTTCCCTCTTAATTAATGTGGCATTTTTAAAGAGGAATTAAGGTCAGACACATTACTGTGAGTCGCTAATGCCTTTAGTGTGCATATAATCTTTTATGTAAATTTCTCAGGGTTTCTCCTATTTGAATGTGAGTTTGTGACAATCATTACTAGGGACAGAGTTAAGTCCTCCTTCAAGTATTATCTTATTATTTTGTTTTGTATTAATTAATTGTTTTATTGTTATAGAAGTAGTTGTAATTAATTTTATGTTAGATAAATTGTCTTCTAGTTGTAATAGAGTTAGGTATTGGTGGAGATTAAAAGTAGTTTCAATGAATTTCTCCTCTCTATATAGATATTGGGGGCTACAAATTCTGAGTTATCTTAAAAGGAATCATTTTAATCTCCTCTAATAACCAAATTATTTCATATTCAACGTGAATCCAAAGACTCGTAAAATATTTCAAAATGTAAGAATGAACCATTGTAACAAAGCCAGCCATTCAAAATACAGTGTAACCCGGATATAAGAGAGTTGTCGGGACCGGCGGAGTCTCTTATATCCGGGTTTATCTTATATCCGGGTTTGGTCTATTATATATACATTAACACAGGCTCTAATTTGGGACCAGAGAAAATCTCTCTTATACCCGGGTTTCTCTTATATCCGCGTCTCTTATAT
>OZ038482.1:25254849-25259849 GCA_964036315.1 Acanthosepion esculentum
GTAGTGCCATGTTGCGCATGAATCGGTGTCCCTGCATGGATTTCTGTTGGGCAAACCTGAGGCCACATTAATGTCTTCTCTCAGCCACGCACTGGCTGATCTTTATTGCCACTGACGACAATATAATGCAAATATGGCGGTCTGTTTTTCTCTCTCCTCAAAACATATCTCATAGAAATTACAACAAAAAGAAATAAAATGAAACCAGCTAACAAAAATACACCTACCCCACGATCGTTCTTTCTCCAATATTCGTGGTATCCGTTCCAAATTCTACAGCGTAGAATCTTTTCTCTTGGAACGGTCGCCAGATATATTTGCCCTTTGTGAGACCAACTGGAATTCTTCCATCGTTTCTTGGTTCCAGTGTATCTTCCTCTTTCCTGAAAAGATTCCAGCATTCACATGCATGGCCGTGGTGTTTACATCCGGGATAATCTTCCGATGGCCAGGGAATTAATTCTCGAGGCCGCCGACTACTCCTTTATGTGCTTCCGTCTTACGCAACTAAACTGTGTCAAGTATCGCTTTTTCCTTTATCACTCCCACCCATCTTCCCAAGACTGCAGGATATTAAGCGTAATAATTGACAGTATAAAAAAAAGCCTTTTCTCTCCATCCATCTGCGAACATCTTTGTCTTGGGTGACTTTAATGCACACCACGAGACGTGGTTGGAATATTATAAAGGTAGTGATGTTGCCGGTATACAAACATTAAATTTTTCTTTTGCCCAATCCCTTATTCAAACCGTGGACTTCCATACTGGTTTCTCTTATCAAGCCGATCAACAGGCTTCTCTAGTTGATTTATTTCTTATCTCTTCTTGCTCTTGCTGAGCTTCGCAAAACTGCCCCCCCCCTTGGTAATTCTGACCACTCTGTGGTAGTCATTGATATCTCATTTCAAATATCAATTAAACGGGAACCCACTATCCATAAGACCGCTTTCAGTTACCAGTATGGTGACTGGGACCCAATCCGGGATTTTCTGCGTGACGCCACTGGGATTGACATCTTAAACCACCCAACTGAAAATTGTGCCATTGAGTTTTCTTCTTGGGTCAAAGCTGGCATGGACGCTTTCATCCTTTCTCGGAAATACCCGGTGAAACTGAAATCCTCTCCATGGTTCACAACAGCATGCTCGGTCGCCATAACACACAGGAACCACTATTTCCGATTATACCTGCGTGACAGCTCTCGTCATAACAGGTGTCTATTTGCTACTGCTCTAAACAAATGTAAGCGAGTCTTCGAAGGAGCTAATTTCTTGTTTGCTGAGTGAATTAGTCACTACATAGCCTCTAAAACATTTGGCTCTCGTGATGACTGGCGTCGCTGTAATAGGGTACTAAATAAATGCAAGATTTCTATTCCTCACCTAATCTATCGATTTGAGGTATTACCATCTTCATCTGATAAAGCTGAATGCTTTGTCTGTATATTCTCCTCACACCCTACTCTTTACTCATCTGGAGGATCCCGGCCTAACTTCCCACTTAGAACTGATTCTCTGTTGAGTGATATGCATATGGTTTCCTCCAGGGTTTCTGCTATCATCTGTAACCATTGATCCCCGCAAAGCATGTAGACGCACTGGTATCCTTATAATATTCATTAAGAAGTCTGGTCCCGAACTGGCTCCTGTTCTCTTGAAACCGCATAAAAATGCCTCGCTACTTCATATCCCCTCCCCTGTTGGAAGTCATTGTCATTTGTTCCAGTTTTTACGAACTGGTGATCCGTTCGACCCATCCAACTATTAGCCTTCTACATATTTTAGGAAAACTCCTAGAAGCCCTAATCAATGTTGAATTGATTCATCATCTCTCACCGTAGGGCCTTTTCTCAGACAGGCAATACGGCTTTCGTTTCTCCAGGTCAACTGCTGATGTACTAAAGATAATTGAGGAAAGAGTCTATCATACCCCAGATAAAAACGGTGAAGTCCTTATGTAGCATTGGACATCTCGAAAACCTTTGACAGGGTCTGGCATTCGAGTCTTCTATGCAAGTTAAAATTTACCTGCAGGCACATTTTTAAGCTGATCCAGTCGTTCCTATTAAATCGTGAAATGAAAGTTCTACTGAACGATCACTTGTCTACATCCTTTCGTACTAACAGGGGTATCCCCAAATGTACCATCCTTGTTCCTACACTCTTGAGAATCTACAATAACGATTTTCCCGATGACATCAGCTCTTACCTTGGCATGTGCGTTGAAGACATTACCTTTAACTCCTGCCTTGATAGTAAGATCGATAACTCCGATAAGCTCAAAATTGCAGCGGATTACCAAAACTCCGTCAAGGCCGTCGTTATCTGGGGCAAAAGATGATTGTCAATTTTAACGCCTCCAAAACTAAAATTCTCTCCATTAATCATCCAAGAGATCCCTCTCTGACTTCTATCAGTAACTCGTTGTGACTTCTCAGGATAACATTCTCTGATGACATGAAGTAGAAATACTATATTGAATCTATTGCTAGATCAGCTCTAAGAAAGTCGGTTGACTGTGTTGGGCGAGAAAATTCTTCTCTCCAGTATCTATCTTGCATATTTATGAGTCTACCATTTGTCCATGCTTAGAATATTGCTGCCACATATGGTCGGGTATACCTGCTATTTACCTAGAGCTCCTTGATAAGATCCAAAGACGAATCAGCAATACTATTGGTCCTGATCTGGTGGCTCGGCTTCAGTCACTTGCACACCGCTGTAAAGTTGCCTCTCTGTGCTTTCTATAAATACTTTTTATAAATAATTTTATGATAATTGTTCCGAAGATCTCTGCGCTATGATATGACCGTATGGATTTAAGCGCAATACTAGGCCAGCGGCGAGATCGCATCAATTCACAATTGTGAAAGCTAGATATTGGCGTAACTTCTATGCTAACAGGTTCTTATCTCGTACTCCTCGCTTGTGGAAATCCCTTCTGGCTCCATGCTTTCCAGCCAACTTCAATCTGCGAAAGTTTAAATGCAATCTCAATCGCTATCTACAGTCCTTCTGATTGCTCTTTTCTCTTTCTACTCAGTACTAATGTTTCTGTTTCTAGTTCCTCCACACCATGTAACCCTTTGCGTGTTAGTGGATGTACTGCTTTGCCTGGGGTGACATCGATTAAATAGATACACAATTTAATATATATATATATATATTTTGTTTTGTTTTGTTTTTTAAACGGCTAGTTTATCGTAATCGGTTGTTAGTTTATTTATATATTTGGGTGTATTTAGATCGATTTATTATACTTGTTGTTATTTATTTGTTACACTATATCTTTTTGGCTTTCGGTTTTTAAGTAACGTAGTATATTATCTTTTATTAATGTTTTTTTTTTTTTATTTGTATAACAGTTATAACTTTCGTCCGTTCTTTTGTTTTGATTTTGTTTCGTATATTCTAACAGGTGTGGTTTTATGATTTGTTTGGAGTAATTTATTTTGCTTATTTTATTGTTGTTTGTTTATATATTTATTTATTTTTCTATTTTAAGTTACGTAGTAAAAATTTGTTTTCATGTCTACATTTTGAGATTAGCTCGGATCTTTTATTTAATAATTTATTTTCATCTGGGAAGGTAATGATAGCTATTTTTTCCTCCAAGCAAAGTTTGCAGGTTTTTGATAGGTTGTTGTAGGCTGATGATTTTTTCCTTATTTTCCAAGATATTTTTGGTGTGGTGTGTGTTTTGTTAATCTGCGTTAACCAAAAACACCGATCAAAATAAAAGAATAAATAAATAAATATATAAGATAAAAAATAAAAATAAAAATAATAAAAAAACAAGCAAAACAATTTGACATAAATAAATAAACAAATAAGCCACTTCCGGTAAAAGTAACCGCCAAAATAGACTACCCATAATGCACCACTGACCCTTATATAAATAGCCGAGAAAAATAACAGCACTAGTCGCCTGACGATTGCACTAGCATGAAACAGACTGTCGCCTCTAAGTGCTGACTTCCATGTCCACTTTTATATTTATATATATATATATATATATATATATATATATATATATTTCTTTTCCTCTCCCTCTCTCATCTTCTGAGCTTTAAGATTATATCGTCTATTGTGTGTAGTGTGTATGTCACCACAAAATGTATACTCTTTTCTGGTGTATCTTTAATGTATTAGACATTTGAAAATATTCATATTTCTCTCTCTTAAACCGTCTTTGACTCCCCTCTTTAAAACTTCTCTCTGTTAAATTTTAATCCCCGCTTCATCTTTAGATCTTCCTGTCCTTCTCTCGTTACCTGTTATCCCTCCCTATAGCTTTCATTTACTCTAGCATTCGTCCCACACTCTCATACATACACTCTCACTAAATTTTATTTTTTATTCCTGGAGTTGTTTTTTTCTGTTTTCTTTTTGACTTTGTTGGTCTGATGAATTGGATCGTATTTACGATTCCAATGGAATAAATTATGACCATGGAATATTAGTGTTTAAGCCTTTTTATTATATCCTTACTCTGTCCTGGACATTGAGTTCTACCTGGATTCTATCCTCTTGGAATTATTTTTATACATATATATATATATATATGTATGTGTATGTATGTATGTATATATATTTATATATTTTAGATATATGATTGCATATTTATGTGTATATTTAACACTAATATTATATATATATATATATATATATATTTATATATATATATATATATATATATATATATATATATGATAAATTAATTGATTTAAAATACGTTTTTTTCGCTACACAGTGATAAACATGTTTCAAAAATGGAAGTTAAAACCTTCGAATTTAATTTTGTTATTAAATTAAAGGCATTAGTTCCATTTCCTCGTCAAGCGAATTTTTCAAGTTTCCATTTTTGAAACATGGTTATTACTGTGTAGCGAAAAAAACATATTTTAAATCAATTAATTTATAATGTTAATGCTCTGTAAATTTACATTGAGCACTATTGTGTAAAAATAAAAATATCTATAAGAACACTGGATTTTATAT
>OZ038482.1:25267349-25297349 GCA_964036315.1 Acanthosepion esculentum
GTCAGGCCTCAAAGGGTTAAATTAAGAATTGTAACCTTTTTCATAAAATTCAAAACAGAATAACCGTGGAATTATTACGTTTGCTTCTCATTTCTTTTGGTTTAGCTGTAGCATTACGAGTTCACGATGCTTGTCGGTTAAAGCGAGATTTTGTTTAAGTATAGCATCAATGAAATCCGATGTTGTTCCGCTTTTTCCGCCTGCTGTTGTTGTCCCTCAAAAATTATCCACGCATGCGCACTGAAAATAGTGTAATCTTTCCCGGATAAAAGCCTTGAAGCGATAATGTTGAATGAATGCTCATATTAAATTGATGTCTTTATCGACATCAAAATATTAGACATAATATAATAATTGTCTTATTAATTAAATCTGCTCGTTAGTAAGATGAAAGTGATTGGCTGATGATCCCATGAGGCCTTCCATTTTTAGAAGACTAAGAAGGAAGAGAAAAAATACGAATTAAACACGACCACTTGCTGTTCTAAAACTGTCTTTCACCGAATCTCGGACAAGAGTAGTAAATGTGTATTAATTATTTTCATAGTTCATTATTTGAGTTTACTTACCAACACTTAGGGTTTTTTTTTCAAGCAATTATCGCTTCAAGTAACTATTCGTAAGAGAATAATTTACACAGTTACATGGTTAATTTGTTATCATTATAATTTCATTTAAAAGAACCGTAATCATTATATATCGACATGTGGCGATTATATACACAATAATCCGCCAGAAGACAACATCACTTTTATGGACGGTTAGAGCGAAGTCACGTGCGCTCAAACGAACTGAACGACGGTTTCTGAAGAGAAAGAAAAGCAAAAAAATTGTACGATTTAAATATATTTAATATCTAATCAGAAAAATAAAAACAAAAAAAAATGAAGTGTTTGCAGACAATATGCATCCGTAGATTTTTTTAGCGAGCAGGGCAATAAAGTCACTAAGACGCAGGTGGGAATCTGAATGTTAAAGAATATAAGCAAAGGAAAAAAAATTATGAAGGTGCGAGAACAACAAAAGAAGAGAGGATCGACATTGCATTTAAATTTCTAAACATCAAAGTTGGCTTGACAGCAAAAAAATAAAACAAAACAAAAAAAACGAAAAAAAAACGCAAAAGAGTTCCACGAGCGAGAAGTGCGATAAAAGAAACTGTTAACAAAGAATTTACGGTTACATCTAGCTAGCAATTCCAGCTATAAAGTGATGAGACCTTGCCGCCAATAGAGTACTGCGCTTAAATTCATAAAGTCTAGGTACCATAGCGGATAGTTCAACAACTCATCAACCCTTTCCAGATTATTTAAAACCAGAAAATATTTTATATTGTAGGAATGTTTTCGCAGATAATATTAGTTTAGTGTTACCACTCTTACTAATTAAACCATAGAAGGGTGGAGGGGTGGTGGATTCATGCCTTACCCAATGGTTCGCGTAAGTGAATATAATAAACCCAATGAGAATGGGAAATTGGTTCTTCAATTAAATATTCCGAGCAATTATCCATTACACCACCCGCACATCCAAACTTACAACACTTAGTATTTCCAAGTGGTCACCCATCTAAGTACTGACAAGGACAATAAATAAGGTGAATTTTTCGGTATAAGGACATCTAATACAGATAGAAGCTTACTTTTTTTCAACGTAGTCTCCTAGCACCGTCACACACTTTTCCCATCTGTGCACAAGCTTCCGTATTTCCTCAGCGTAAAAATCTTTGGACTGATATCTCAGCCAGTCGCTCACAACACTTTTGACTTCATCGTCACTTTTAAACTTCGTGCCTCTCGTGAACGCTTTCAAGGGACCAAACAGGTGAAAGTCTGAAGGGGCAAGGTCTCGGCTGTAAGGGAGATGAGGGAGCAGTTCCCAGCCCAGCTCGTTGATGGTCTGCACTGTTTGGGCTGCTGTGTGAGGCCTTGCGTTGTCATGATGCAAGATGACTCCTTCTGACTGATGACCCCTGCGTTTGTTCTTTATGTCTTTCAAAGTCCTTGCAATGTCATCCACAGTCACCCTTCTGTCAGACTGAATGAGGTCATTGACTGATTCGATCACCTCAGGAGACCTCACTTCTGTAGGCCTCCCAGGCCTGTCTTCATCCTCAACACTGCTCCGTCCTTCTTTAAACAATTTAGCCCACTTGTAGATATTTTTTTCGCTGAAATATGTGGCACCATACACAGTTGACATTCTCCTATGAATTCCAACTGCTTTGCACCCTTCAGCAACCAAAGACTTGATAACTGACCGCTGTTCAATCCTGGACCATGCTTCTTTGTCGGCCATCTTTGTTAATCGCCAAAACTCTCAAGGTTGTTTTTTAATCTGCAAAAGAAATTAAACCCATGTGAAAAAGAAGTAAAACAAAAAAAATAAAAAAGGGTAAGCTTCTATCTGTATTACAAGTCCTTATACCGAAAAGTTCACCTTATTTATTGAATGACCCTCGTATTATAAAAGTAAATATGAATATCTTGACGTCAGTTTAAACTTTAGCTTCTTTCTAAATTATCTAAATCATTATTATAAACGATTAGTTTGGGAAGTGAAAATTCTATTGAATTATCTTAGAATGTTTTGTGATTTTCATTTGAAATCAAGAAAAGTCCAAATTGAAGCAACAAGGTCGCAATATATGGAAGAAAAGCGTCTTGTTGTAGGATTTGGGTCAATTAAACATCAAAAGAACCGTAAATTGTAAATGAAAACTCTACTTTTAAAGATAAAACAGGAATTGATCTGCCTTGTGTTAAAGGGTTTCGTACGTTTCGGCGTAACCCATTTAGCGTCGCTGATTCGGCGTCAGAAATATAATTGGACTATTTGGCTCAGCCGCTTAGGCGTCAGACCGTTTCGACGTCACTGTCTTTGACCGTAGGCAACACGAAAAAGGATAAAAGCATTGAAAACAGCCAACTTTCAATATGACTTTTTATTCATTTAAGGAATTAAGGATCCTATTAAAACACGTATGGAATTATGTAAATTAACTGCACTGAAGGAAATACAGGGTGTCCATAAAGTTCGTGTGCACTTTAAAAAATTTATAACTTTGTATTTGCGATAGAAATAATTTGTAAAAAGGATTAGAAAGAAGTAAATCTATATTTTTTAAGGATATATTGAAATTTTATTTAAGTTTCCACATGTCCGTCATCATTAGCAATACAAAGGTTAATACGATTTTGCAGTTCACGGGAAACAGTTGCCAACTGATTTACAGTAATGCCTGAAATCACATTAGTTATCTTAGCTATACTTAAAACTAGGTACATTAAACTTTATAACATTTTTTACAGATTATTTCTATCGCAAATACAAATAAAGTTATAATTTTTTTAAAGTGCAAACGAACTTTATAGACACCCTGTATATATAAAAATACCAACAACTACTCTTTTTTTTAATATAAAAATGCATCCAACGCCTCTTATTCTTTAATTGAACTATACGAATAAATTTGAGTATAACGACAACGTACTAATTTGACAATTAAACGAGAGAGAGAGAGAACAAATTTGACTATAATGACTGAATAGTAATCTGACGCCTAATCATCCCTCTGCCAAAAACTTCCTATGTCAAATCGGCCATATTGAAACAGCGACACTAAAGGGGCAACACAGAAACGTCCCATTCCCAGTATTAAATACATTACATATTCTATGGTTTTTAGCGGTATTACATCCCCGCAAGTCTTTATCCAAAAGTATGAACTTATCAAATAGCCGTTCTTATTCCCAGAAACATTCTTAAAAGATGCCCATAAGTTCAAAGTACGAGGGCAATCTGGATCATCCGTAGGCTCGTTCATAAACATGATGACCTTGCGTTCAAACTGTTCCGATGTATGGTATTGTTAATTAGAGATTTGTCCACCTAGGCTACAAGATTATAATGGAAGCTGCTAAATGGGACAAGACACTTCTTAAGAATTCACTGTAATGCTGAACATTTTGCTATATAGCCACTAATCCAACTTTAGCTTTGATCGGAAAAGTTCCCAACACCATGTTAGATCATTTGCCAAATGTCTGCTTGGAATGAAAAACAAACTTGCATCTCTTTCCAAATATCGTGTCAAAAATATGACCTCTTTCATTATCCGTTGGTTCAAATCACACTTTCTTTACGCATATCCTCCTGGCATTAGTATTATGACTTTTTAAACTTAAACTTTATATGTTCTTGATTCTATATGAAATCTTTGATATTTCCCAATATATTTTACTGAAAGTTTCCATTTTAGTTTAAAATTATAGTTCAGATATATATAGAAAAAAATGAGGCATGTTTAAACTTATGTCACAGAAACGTTCTAAATCCTGTTACCATGAGTCAAGACTGATGCTTTATAATTCTATATACTATTTACATTATTCGGACTATTGTCCTCATCTTTGTCACCTTATTTATCACAACGTTTCGGCTGTTGTACGCTCCGGATTTCTTCAGGTGGGTGGAATGTCGAACTGAGCCCTTTATTTCGAAACGTTGTGATAAATATGGCGACAAAGATGAGGACAATAGTCCAAATAATGTAAATAGTGTACATAATACCTCATCTCAGAAATATAGACTTATAATTCTATATATTGTGATAATTCTACTCAAAGTTCGGAATTTCTTGAGTTCATAATACTTGGATTATTTCCAAGATATTTCTGTAACACATTTAATTCCACAAATACTAATTTATAATATAATATATGGGAACATAAATATTTTAAATTAAAGTGACGACATTAATAGAAGGTTAATAATCTTGAAAAACTTTTCCTTTTTAGTATATTTGTGAACGGGAACACTTCTTGTTGAATCAAAACGCCAATTCATTGAGATTTGGCTGGTCTTGATACAATATCAAGAACCATTTCATTTTGCGGATCTCGACTGTACAATTCACTTCTCACGAAGACACCTAACAGACAATCTGAGTTGCATTCCTTGTCGCATATTAATGCCAAACATTTCAGAATTTTAATGATCATGGCTGTTCAATATCTGTCTATATTTCTGAGAGGAGGTATTATGTACATTATTTACATTATTCGGACTATTGTCCTCATCTTTGTCGCCTTATTTATCACAACGTTTCGGCCGTTGTACGCAACTACCTTCTTCAGGTGGTTGGAATGTCGAACTGAACCCTTTATTTCGCTGACTGGGGTAGACTGTTCTAGTTCCACGTGTTAAGGACACATGGCACAGTGGATAAAGGCGTTAGTTAGATCCAGTGACAGGACCCAAAGAGTGTAAGTTCAATACCCGGTTAAGGCAGTGGAGAACTTTCAGAGGGAAATTAACAGGAGATAACTGATAACTGACATCCATTAAACATGGCACGTGGAACTAGAACAGTCTACCCCAGTGAGCGAAATAAAAGGTTTCAGTTTGACATTCCAACCATCTGAAGAAGGCCCGAGCGTACAACGGCCGAAACGTTGTAATAAACATGGCGACAAAGATAAGGACAATAGTCCGAATAATGTAAATAATGTATCATGGCTGTTCTAGATCTGTTCATTTTTTTAAGGGAACTAATTTTATTGTTCAATTCATAAGACAAATGTGGAACACCTCGATGTTAGAAATTGTGTCGCCACATCTAAGTTACACTTAGAAAATCACAATAAACTAAACATTCAATATTTTCGTCCTCTGAAACTTTTCCCTCTAGTCTCGCGCGTCTGCTACATATCTCGAGATTCTAGACACAATCCAAAGAAGGGTTTGTCATGTTATTGAACCTGACCTAACATATCGACGTCTGTTAAATGGCTTCTTTCTGTCTTTTCATTACATATTTTCATTGCAGTTCTTCTAAAATCTTCCCCTTGCTACCTAGAATGCATGAATCTAAACATACAACGTGATCGGTAACTAGGTTTGACCGGTTTACTGTTGAATTAGCCATATCTAGCCGTAAGTTCATGACTTTTCTCATATATGAACATCTCTTCTGATTCTTGCTTCCCTGTCACCTACAGCAGCGCTTCTCAAACTTTTTCAGGCTATGGACCATTGTTTCTTAAAAAAATGAAATAAGTCTCTCCTACTTTTACTTTTAGGCTGTTCAATTTTCACACTAAAATACTCAATGAAAAGACAAATTAGTCTATCTACACTTTAAAATTTATTTTAGTAAACGAAGATAAACACAGGATATCAAAATCAATTTTGGTGATGTCATTCAGTCTTAGTCCATTCAGCTAGTGACTACCTTGATCTTGGTGTTTCTGACACAAGATATCATAATCAATTTTGATGGTGTCATTCGATCTTAGTCCATTCAGCTAGTGACTACCTTGATTTTGGTGTTTCTGACACAAGATATCATAATCAATTTTGATGGTGTCATTCAGTCTTAGTCCATTCAGCTAGTGACTACCTTGATCTTGGTGTTTCTGACACAAGATATCATAATCAATTTTGATGGTATCATTCAGTCTTAGTCCATTCAGCTAGTGACTACTTTGATCTTGGTGTTTCTGACACAAGATATCAAAATCAATTTTGATGAAGTCATTCAGTCTTAGTCTGATAGTTCCCCTCCTGTTAAGATCTAATTTATTTATTTTCTACTGAAAACATCCACAACAGCCGAAAATCCAGATTCCACCATCCATGTGGTAGGGAAATAAACGATACTTGCTTCTACATGTTGAAAAAATATTTGGATGTGAGTCCTTTATCGACATGCAGGCAAAGACACCTTCTTTGTCAACTCTTCTTAGTTTTGCATTCTATTTCAAGTCCAGCAACATTTCAGCCAACTCAACATTTTCATCTCCTGGCTCATTCTAGGTCTAATAAATATAAATGATAAAAATAAAATAAATAAAGCACTGCATACTACCTGTGTAATTAAACAAAATATTATATTTTTTGATTTTTCAAAGTATGAATAATTTAGATACATTTTTGTGAGATGGCTACATTTCTATGGTTAGGAATTCTCTGTGGGCCACCAGAAATGTTATGTGGACCACCGGTGGTCCACACAGACGACGTTGAGAAAAACTGAACAGTCTTCAAAACTTTAACGTCAACCTCCATCTTCTGTCTTCCTGAATTCTGTTCTTTTATTGCTCTTTCTCTTCACATAGGTATTTTTTCACTTTCAGTAGACACATGCGTCTTAGTAGCCTTATCGCCTTGCTTGGGTTGAAATGAATTTACGTCAATAGAAAATAGCAGAAACGTCTGGGAGAAGTTCAAAAAATAATATTTACAATATCTCTTAACCTTATTTCTCTCCTCAGAGCAATTCCAGTGCAAAATATGGAGCCATGTCGTTCAAATTTGCATTGACAATCGAATCTCATCAAACTAGCGGCTTAACTCGGAAATGACGTTCAACCTGTTCTTAACTGGCGTAAGAAGTGACATGTTAATTCCAACGCCCCCATAACGAAAGTGCTCTCTATTAATCATCTTAAAGAATAGTGTTGGTCTTTGTACAGTATGGCTGATTCTAACCTCCAAGCTAGCAACTCACTGCGACTTCCTGATATCTCGTTTTGCACGGACATGAAATGACATCTTTATACTGAATCAATTGCTAAGTCTGCTCACTATGTCGCGTTAGACAACTGTTTGCGCTAGAATTATATTGCATTCTTATAAGACTAACATTCGTCCTTACATCGAATATTGCCGCGATGTCTAGTTTGGTGTTTCTGTTTTAAATAGAGAGGTTCTTGAAAAAAGATCCGAAGGAGAATCTGCAATGTTAACTGTCCTGACCTGACATCTCGGTTTCAGTCACCTTTCCAACACCATAATGTGGTTTCTCTTTGTGTTTTCTATAGATATTTTCACAGTAATTGTTCTGATGAATTTTACTCGTTTGTACCTTGAATTTATTAATTTAAACTCACTACTATATTGATAGGTAAATTTCATAATATCACTGATGAAATTGCTAAATGTAACCGTAAGTTCTATGCTAATAGTTTCTTGTTCATTATCGCTCGGTGAATTCTCATCCGGATTCATGATTTCCTGCCAACCATAATCTTCAAAAATTTAATTACAATATCAGTCCTCATCTACTATCTTCTAAAATCCTCTTTTTTATTACTCTCTCTGCTTCTTTCATTCTCAATGACATCGTGTATCCTAGTGGTTTTTCTTGCTTTTTATGATGTTTTTTTCTTATCTAACGAAGAGGTGTTCGACCTTCAACAATATTTGAAATTAATAGTTATATATTTTGGGGTTTAATTTATAATTATTTTTGTTATTTTATATTTCTTTTTTTTTTTACATAGCGAAGCGGGCATCGACACAGCCAATGGGATCTACGTGCCAAGTTCAAATTCCGGAGAAATACTTTCGGGTAGATTATGAATCCATCTTATTTCCCAGCCTGGTGTAGAATGAATAGCAGAACAAACTTGGCTCTCTACCCCTATTTAGTTACCAGTCTAGGATAGTGGCAATTCAGAAGCTGTAACAGCGCTGGAACCGACGCAACGGACTGCTTACAAATCCACTGGAATGGTAACATTCAATGGTTAAAGTTACAAAACAGCTGTGACTAGCGAAGCCGTATTGGAACCGAAACACTTGTTCGGCCAAGTAGATACGGGATGTCCAAAATAAAACAGAACTTACAGGGCTGAAGAAGCTTTTGGCATCACTGAGACTACTCAGAGGGATAGATCGAGATGAACAGTGGTTCCAGCAAGATGGGGCCACGCCACACACATAAATTAACACCCTAGACTGGCTGAGAGAGCGATTTCAGGAGAGACGTTGAATGGGAACCGTACTCACCGGATTTTTAACCCCCCCTCCCTAAATTTTTATTTGTCAGGATATTTCAAGGATAATGTGTATCAGAACAACCCTTAAACTATTGGTGAACTGAAGGCAGCAATCACAGCAAAAATCAGGGAAATCCCCAAAGAGGAATGCGTCCGAGTAATTGACAATTTTGCGCGACGTTTGCAAGTTTGCCTCCATCGCCGCAGAGCCCATTTGAAGCATTTGGAAAGAACTTTCATGCAAAATGATTAAATTATCTAAAACTTTAGGGAATCATCGTACACAAACTGAAATGTAAATCCACCAAGTTTCTTGAAATTAACTGGACCTTTGTAGGATTTATTGCAATATTTATGGGTTCTGTTTGTTTAGGTTACCCTGTATTATGTTTACGATTTTAAATTTTTGATCGGAGATACAGTAACAAGAGGGAATTCGATTGACGTTTGCACACGCGCAAAATGATGAAAAATCCTGACAATTAAGACAAAAGCTTCTTTGGTAAAATTTGATATTTTGCTTTTTTTTAAGGACCAGGAATTAGATGCTTGCTTTGTACATATTGGTTACTCAATAAAAACAAAATAAGACACTAGTGTCCAGTAAGGCTAATCACGAAATCTTTAGTGAACGTTTAGTAAAAAGGTTTTTCTTTATCAATGTTACAAGTATCTAGAGTACTATTATAAAGGTCACCATAAAACCAAAATTTAATTAAGTTTTTTTTTTGTTATCTAAAATATGACACAGCCTTTTTCTGGCTTCCAACATATTTCTATTTTCTCGGTGCATTTTCGCTTCCATTTAAATATGAACACCGGCTAACAATTCTTTTATACTTTTTTTTAAAAAAAAAATATAATATAACCTTCATCTTTTTAAGGCGAGAAATGTCACGTTTCATTTCTCTAACCTTCTTCATAAAGGTATGATGACCCACAGAGATCACGAGGCTCACTTTAAATTACCTTTTTTCTTTCATAGTAGAATGGATAGCGTTTTATTTCTTTATTTTATTTTTTATTTATTTTCATTTTTTTTGTTCTTCTTTTGTTAAGATGAAGAAAGCGCTGCTCATCCCGCTCTTCCTCCTGATACACTCACGCACCGGGGACAAGCGTGATGAGTCAAAATCGCATTTCTTGCTGCGTGATCGTGACTCATCCCACGTCACTCTCGATTTCTACACCCTGATTGAATTCATTTTCATAATTACCTTCAAAATCTTTTACTTCCTCCCCATAAAAACATCACCTTTTAAATACGTTTTACCAGCCGTAGTGCAATGGCTTGCAAACACTCTCTTCTCAATCTAAATTACATATATCTCAGGTTCGATTCTCACTTAATGTTTTTAAAACAGATTACGTTAAATAAAAGGTTAGTAAGATAACTCTCATCTATACTGGAAAGAGCGATAAAAATTAATGATCATGCAAAACCTATTTTCCTGAAAAATTGTTTTAAGAGGAAGAATTTAGCCGAAATTTCAACCAACAGTAGTACAAACTGCTCAGTGAATGCTGAGTGTTTCCTTATAAGGAAACGGTTAATGTTCCTCTTAACAGGCATATATGCAAGAATGTTTGCCAGAAAGAATATAAATTACATATATCTCAAGTTCGATTCTCACTCGATGTTTCCTTGCGCTGACTTTGTAACTTTTTAAGACAGGCTACGTTAAATAAAAGGTTAGTAAGGTAACCTTCATCTATACTGGAAAGAGCGATAACAGTTAATGTTCATACGAATCCTATTTTCCTGAAAAATTGCTTTAAGAGGAAGATTATATAAATTTCAATTGACTCTAGTACAATACTTGGTCAATGATTACCGAATGTTTCCTCATAAGGAAATGGATAATATTATCCTTATCATTACCATTTGAAATTTGAGACTGATGGATAATATTACCATTTCCATTACTAGTCTGTCGATATCTGCCATGAGTGGTTCTTTGGCGTTGAGACATTAGAAAATGAATTTTAAAAAAAGCAGTGTTGTGGTTTAAACGAAGGATCATGAGAAATCCATGAACAGAACTTGTGATCCCACGAGCAGGTTTTATGAAAAATAGAAACTACAAGAAAATATTTACGTACAACCAGAAAGAGACATCTGAAATGTCTGCATGACATAATGAAGAAAGAAAGCTAGGAGAGTGTAACACTTACAGGGCATATAGGAATCAAAGCAGATACATACAGCGAGGAACATAAGGAAACGGTTAATGTAACTCTTAACAAGCATATATGCAAGAATGTTTGCCAGAAAGAATATAAAAGCAAATGTACGTAAAATCTATTGCTTACAAGACCTTACTTCGTGCGGACTTGTAAGCCAGGTCCTACTGTGGTCTAGTTTGACCACCGGCACAAAACTATTGGGACCTGTTTCGGCTTAGAAAATAGCAATGATAATTTTGGAGATATAACATTGAATTCCCCAATTCACTCCATGGAACTTCAAAATCTCATTTTTAGTGCAATTCCGGCCAAAAAAACCGATTTGAACCGAAACTCCAATTCGTGCCGAAATTCCAATTCAGGCCGAAAACTGAATTCTTCAAATCACCAGCTCTGCGGAACTTCAAAACCTCACGAAAGTCATAAAATTTCTCATTTTAACTCTGAATCTTTGACATTTTGAAGAAGTAAAAATGATTTCCGCAATTCGAAAAATCTTTGAAGATATTTAAATTGAATTCAAAACAAATATTTTTAAATTCACAATGTGTTTGTGTTACTTTGATCTCAATATAAATTGAAAACTTTTAACTATTTTTTCACTTATTTTAAAATTTGAAATTCCTTCCTCATCCGGATACAAATCCCAATGTTGGATGTTCAAGCAAGAGTTTTTCCAGAGATTATCCTGACTCGCAAAAATGTGTATGTCTATGTAGAGCAAGTGTGGCCCGAGTTAGAGGGTTTCAGATACACGGACAGACAGATCCTTTTATTTATTTAGGATAGGGTGTTTGTAAAATAAGCACGGTTTACCAGAAAGGATATTAAAATAAAACAGATGTAAGTAAAATGTATTGACTCATTGTTTATTAGAAAGTTAATCTGATATTTTCAAAGATGTCATCCCAACGAGAAAGGACATTTCTGATTCTACGCTTAAAGAGATCTGGATTTTTACCGGAAATATTTGGAAAAACATTTTTCATTCTTTTTCATGAGTGTTCTTTCACTTCTGAAATCTGATATCGAAACAGTGAAAATCTGAGGTTTCTACATATTACCATGGAATCTCCCAATCGAACTACATTAGTTTTATTAGCTTCTTTTTAATATGAATTTACTCCCCCCACACACACACACGAGATCAGGCTGCTACACAAGGTTGGTTTAATGTGGAGAGCCGGAACGTGTACACCCGAGCTAGAAACAAAAATTGCCCGAGCTCCCGCAACCGCCGGTTACGCTGGCCTCAGTGCGAGCAATGACCCCTCTCTCTAGTGCAATGAGAGTTGCTGTTTCCCAGGGCTGGACACCTCACCGTATAATTATGCTTAGTTGCGACTCTGTCTTTTGACGAGATGCCCCTGAGCGCTCTTCCCAAAGACAGAGACGCAACTGAGAGATGGTGTTACAAACTACTCGAGAGAGTCATTTTCTAATATTTGCCAGAGAACTTTGCATTGCCATGCTCGAGAATTAAACTATTTTCTGTTTAACAAGGCCAGATTCATTCGCCATAAAGCTCTGTTTACCCGATCAAATTACTTGCAATAAATGTTTGCTCGTCTTTCCTTGTTCTAATCATTCGTAAGTGACTATACTTTTCATATCCCACCATATAAAAAAGACGGATTTCTCTAGATGGATTCCTAGTCTAGATTTTGGATCTGGACTCTGATTTTCTGATAACCACTATTCCTTTTCTACTGTAAATGCAAAACCCATTTTTCACCTCAATCAATCCGATGCAAAAACGAAAGTTTGCTATTCCTGGTTAAAATACTGCTGCACATAGTGAAACGCTGTTTCAGGTTTTGTCAAACTCATAAGGCATCCACATTCGCTCCGAAATGCATTATATATGACAAACTGTTGGACAGAATAGATGATAATCTAAATGTAGACACAGTTTTTCCCACCATTTAACCATGGCCCACTTTTTGTTGGTTGACTACATTTATAGTCACGGTATACATAATTAATGTTCGTACACCCACGGCTTATAGCCATATCAAGCGGAAACAACGGTTCTCATACGATCACGTAAGTTAGGCAACGTCAAACCTGTTCAGGTGCTGTAAGTGTGGATCTGCGGTTGGTGTAGTGGTTAACAGCTTGGACTCTAACGGAGTTCCAATTCCACTGTGGTTCTTTTTATTTAATTATTTACAAATGCCTTTGGGAAAGCTATGAATCCGTCTTTTCTGCCATCAGGAAATCATTATTATTAAAAAAATTCTTACTATCTAAAAATATTTTCTGGATTTAAATAACCTGCAAGAGGTTGATAAGCCGTAAAAAAAAAAGAAGAGAAGTTAAATTTTAAACGCATTCTTTTCACATTAGGACTTCGTTCTGCCTTGTTTGGTTGACTCAGAATTCATAGGAATGAAATACGTAAATATTTTCCGTATACACCTATGTCACTGAGAAGACTACGCGTTATTACCTTTAAACTTGACAGTATTAATATTTTTTAAAATAACACCAGGCATTTTAAACTAAAGTTGATATTTTCAGATGTGCAGCTGTTATGTTTATATATTAATACAAAAAGTATCACAAGTGGGCTGAAACTTAGAAGAAGGTTTTTCAGAATCCTAAATGACAGGGCGGTGTAATATATAACGGCTCCAAATTGTTAATTGGTAAACCGAGTTCTAATTCCAGTTGGGCTCCTTATATTCACTTATGTGCAAATAACCTTAGCAAAGTTATAAATCCACATCCTCTCCTCGCCAATTATGGGTTAATTAGTAGAATTTGTATCTGGAAATCTTTATTATCTGAAAAAAAATCTGTTTACAATTTAAAAATATTCTTTGGTTTATATAACCTGAAAAGGGTTGATAAGCCTTAAACACACTTCTTCCCTTCCCAGCTATTGATGAATTATTAGGACTTGCATCAGGAAATCTGTATCATCTAAAAAATTCTTCTTACTATTTAAAAATATCATTTGGCTTTATATAACCTGAAAAGGGTTGATAAGGCTTAAAAACACCCCTTCTCTTCAAAGCTATTGATGAATTATTAGGACTTGTATCAGTAAATATTTATCATCTAAAAAATCTTCTTACTATTTAAAAGTATTATTTGGCTTTATATACCCTGAAAAGGGTTGATAAGCCATAGAAACACCTCTTCCCTTCCCAGCTATTGATGAATTATTAAGACTTGTATCGGTAAATCTTTATGATCTAAAAGATCTTCTTACAATTTAAAAATATTATTTGGCTTCATATAATCTGAAAACGGTTGATAAGCCTTAAAAACACATCCTCCCTTCCCAGCTATTGTTGAATTATTAAGACTTGTATCATGTGAAAATCATCTACAAAATAGCATTAGCCGGAATATAAAAATCTATCTTAAAAGGGAATATATGCTTATCTCTGAATTAAATCAAATAATATTTCTTAAAGTGAATCAATCCAATCAGTGAATTAATTAGTTATACCATTCCGATGGTGTTTATCTGCTGTTTCTATTTACAAATGTTACGCTATTTCAGGAGCAACAACTATCCTGGAACCGAACTACCTTTTCAGCCTGAATTTCTGAAATCACGATTTATCATTATTTACACTTGGACTATCGTCCTCCTCTTCCTTGTTATAATCACGACGTTTCGAACGTTCTGCTTTCCGGTCTTCTTCAGGTGTTTTTTTTTCGAACCGGGAATTCAGGTAATTTCGAACAGTATTCTAAATTTAATTTCCCTCTGTAGATTTCTTTCGTTTTGCTCCCCATGTCTAGGGATATCTGATCATGTTCTTATTTAATACTGCTACGTTATGGCTCACACTTTTTTCAGGAAGTCTTCACTAACCGAGCCAGGGATTGAACTCACAATTGCTATGTCAGCAAATTTACGAACCGACGCTTTCATTCACTCGACTATTTCCACTGAATTTTCCGAAGTTTACCCGTATCGACAAGCAACTGAAGAAGGCCAAAGGGCAGAACGGCCGAAACGTTGTGAGAGGAACAGAAGTAATCATTTTGAGGTGAAGTGTCTTCTTCATTCTACTCTTTTTAAACCAATATCTTTATATCTTCTTCCTTTCTGTTCACAATAACGCTTTCATCTCAAATGGCTTATATTATTGATGTTTTTAATAATCGAAATGTTAAACAAAGAACTAGTAATGTAGAACTTGGAAGATAAAGTCCGTATCGTTGTCAAAGAAACTTATTTGGAAAGATTTAGACGGGTTAAAATGCCGGAAGATTGATAGGAACAAAAAAGGAATTTAAACCCATTTGATTGGGACAATGCCTTTCATGTTATTCCATTTAAATGGATTTCTATTAGATAAGCAAAAATTATGTTTAATAGTTATTTTAAATATTTATTATCGATAAGATAATGAAATTACATCTAGGTTTTGGATTTATGTTTGTATTTATTTCGATAATAAAAGGATAGAAAAAATAGTTCTTAATTATCAATGCAGAAGTAAGAATTAGAAAAAGGTTACACCAACCGTTCGAAGTATTGAGTTGATATATTAGGTTGTTCGGAAAATAATGTATGATTTTAGAATCAACTTTTATTCCTTAATAAAGTGTTGAAATCAGTCAAAATGAGAACCGTGAACTGTACACATTTCTGCCATCGAGTAACAACGTCATTTATGTTAAAACTGTGAAGGTTCGGATTAGAATAAATCTTTGACTGAGGTTGGTGCATCTTCTTTTCAACAAAATGTCTTCTTACTTAAAAGCAAAGATTTCAAAGTAAAGTAAGATTTCAAGAAGAATGCTTGTATTAACTCTTCTTTTTTTTCTTTTCCTTCTTTATCTTCTTCTTTTTCTTCTTTTACTTCTTTTTCTTCTTTTTTCTTGTCTTTTTTCTCTTCTTTTTCGTTTCCTTCTTTTTCTTCTTTTCATTCTCTTTTTCTTCTATTTTTTCTTCTCTGTTTTTCTTCTTTTTTCTTTTCCTTCTTTTTCTTCTTCTTTTTCTTCTTTTACTTCTTTTTCTCTTTTTTCTTCTTTTTTCTTTTCCTTCTTTTTCTTCTTCTTTTCTTCTTTTACTTCTTTTTCTTCTCTTTTTTTCTTCTTTTTTTCTTTTCCTTCTTTTTCTATGTACCATGTCCCTTCAGGACGTTGGCGATCGTGGCTCTCCACAATTTCTTGTCCTTTGTAGCTCCTAATATTTTTTCTTATCTCTCCTAAACCTTGTTTTGGTATCCATTTATTCAAGCTCACTGGGTAGATTGTGCTTTTTTTTCGTTGGTCCCTACTGCCTTCAGTATGTCCTGTGAGCATCACATTTTCCAAGCCCTCTTTCCGCATTATGTGCCACAGATATGTCAACTGTCTCCTCCTGATGTTAAGTATAACTATCCTTTTTGTATACATCTTCTCTAAAACTTCGTCGTTGCCCATATGTTCGGTTCATGGTATTCTCAGCATCCTTCTGTAGAACCAACTTTCTGCTGCTTTGTCTCTTCTTCGTCTGATACTCCAGAACATTTCAGTATACTTTTCTTTGTTTTTAACATCATTTTTTTCTGTTTATTAATACTTTGCTTAGCTTTTAGAAGGTCTTTCACTTTCGTGTCGGATTTTCCGTTTTCTGTTAATATCTAACTTGTAACACCTTTTCGATATCTCCAATCTGTAATTTTCATGTTGGGCTGTTCCCCACCTTTTTTAATAGGTATTACCCCATGCAAGATAGTAAAGCCACTGAGACGCAATGGGTTATAGAGTGTGGAAGAATTAGGAAGAGAAACATTAATAATGAGCGGCATGAGGACAGTAGCTAGCAATTGACATTGCATTTAAATTTTTGCAGATTAAAGTTGGCTGGAAAGCATAGGACCAGAAGGGTCATTACAAGTGATAAGAGCGAGAAAAGAAACTGTTAGCATGGAATTTATTGTTACATCTAGACAGATCAACTGTAAATTGATGAGCTCTCGACGCCAGCCTAGTACTGCGCTTAAATCCAAGTTACCATAGTGATGTGCTTATCCGAACAATTACCATGAAAGTACTTATAGAAAAGCCACAGAGAGGCATCCTTATGGCAGTGGTAAAGTTACTGAAGCCGAGATGAAAGACCTGGACCAATAATATTGATGATTCTTCTTTGGATTTTATCAAGCCGTTCAAGATAGATAGCAGGGGTACCAGACCATATATGGCAGCAATATTCTAAGCCTCGACCACTAACAATAATACATTAAGTCTTCTTGCTTCTAGCTTTCCTTCACTAGCTCCCTAATTGTTCTTGTAGCTCTTTTTTGTGTCGGGATGTTCCTTCCATTTGTTTAGTCGATATCACTACCATGCAAGGCAGTAAAGCCACTGTGACACAAGGGAGTTATAGATTATAGAAGAATTAGGCACAGAAACAGTAATAATGAGCCGCAACAGGAAAGACTAATCAGGAAGGCAGTAGATAGCAATTGACATTGCATTTAAATTTTTGCAGATTAAAGTTGGCTGGAAAGCATGGCACCGGAAGGGAGTCCCACAAGCGAGAAATGGGAGAAAAGAAACTGTTAACATAGAATTTATTGTTACATCTAGACAGCTCAACTGTAAATTGATAAGATCTCAACACCAGTTTAGTACTGTGCTTAAATTAAAAAAGTCTAGGTTCCATGAGGAAGAGCTCTTCGAAACACTGAAACTATTTATAGAAAAAGCGCAGAGATGCAAACTTACGGCGATGGGAATATCACTGATGTCGATAGAGAAGATAACATGTATATATGTGTGTGTGTGCGCGCGTGTGTGTGTGTTGAAAGACTTTATACAAAATGTGTGATGCTAACTTTAAAGCCTACCCTATGTATGAATGGAATCAGCTTCTTGCTGGTCTTTTACAGACACCGCCAAAATATTATAAATACTACCCTCACCCATCACGGCTTACAATTTCTTCTTCAAGACGTTAGCGATCATGGCTCTCCACAATTTCCTGTCTTTTGTAGATCTTAATACGTTTTGTCTGTTAGCCATTTCTCCCAAACGCTGCTCTGTCATCCATTCACTCAAGTTCGCCGGGTATGTGATACATTACTTTCCTCTGTCTCTCTTACTTTATTTCTGTCTTGTGAGTATCGAATTTTCCAAGTCTTCCTTCCATTACTGTTTACGTGTCCCCAAAATTTCCACTGTCCCTTCCTGATATTATGTATACTTTTCAAGTCTCTTCTTCATCTGTGGGGAGATTGTCCAGTGAATACTGGACAATATGATACTACATAATATTTCAGTACCTCATTTTATTTGTTTCTAACAATATTTTTCCGTTTATTAATACTTTGCTCAGCTTCTAGAAGGCATCTTTTGTCCTCAGATTTTCGATACGCACATTCTGTCCTCTGTTAATATTTAATTTCTATTGCTTCAAGTCTCTTCCTCATCTCTGAGGAAATCCAGAATTCACTGGCTTATAAGAGGACCGATATTGCCTAACAGCTTCTTGCTCTTTCTTTCTCAACCAGGATAACAAAATATTCCTGCATATGGACGTGAGCCATGATGTCCTTAGCTGAAGGACTTTTGCAAGCGACGATACCGTTTCCTGAAAGGTACTATTTTACTAATGTGGATAATTCTTACACTTTACTTGCCAGAATTTTTCGAAATGAATCGTCTAAAATCGGAAATAAAAACGCCTGACTGATGAACGTTTCTTCGGCAAAGCCGTACAATAGTCCTACTCACGTCATTCACGTGAGGGCTTTGCTACGCAAATCGGCTCCTGTCTCCTTGCCAACCTTGCTCGGGGCTGACAAACAGTTCGATATCACCCCACTCCCCTTTTTCATATTCGTCTGTCGAGAGATTTCAACAGCTTGTGTGGGTCTTCTTGGCTGCGACCGGAAGCAAAGACCTATATTAATAATGACAGTTACATTAACTTGGTAGCGTTCTCTTTTCCCATCCCTGAACCAAATTGTAAAACTGGTAATCTGGATTCTTTTAGTTCTTTCAATCGATTCTGATTTTCTTTCTCCGTTTCTGTCGTCGCCTCGTTTTCTTTTATGTTCTTCCTTGATTTCTTTTCTCTGTCTTTCTTTTCCTTTTCTTTTTTCTAATTCTTCTAGTCTTTTCTCTTCCTTTCCCTTTCTTGTTTTCTTCAACTTCTTTTTCTCTTACTTTCTCAGTGTTCATATCTTGCTTCTCACGCATTCTTTATTTTTCCTTCTTTTCTTTTATCTTTTCATTTTCACCTTCTTTTTTTTTCTATTTTTTCTTTTCTCCTTTCAAATCTACTCTCTGTTTTCAATTCTATCCTGCCGCACTTTTCTTTCTTTCTTTCATTCTTTCTTTCTTTCTTTCTTTCTTCTTTCCTTCCTTTCTTCCTTTCTTTCTTTCTTCCTTCCTTCCTTCCTTTCTTTCTTTGCACATTGTTCTTTCTTTCTTTCTTTGTGCATTGTTCTTTCTTTCTTTCTTTCTTCCTTTCTTTCTTTCTTTCTTCCTTTCTTTCTTTGCATATTGTTCTTTCTTTCTTTCTTTCTTTGTGCATTGTTCTTTCCTTTATATTGTTTCTTTCCAGCCATGTTTCTTTCTTGTTTGTTTTCTTTTTTTTCTTTCTTTCTTTTTCTCTTGATATTTCCGTATCTCCCTGTTACTTATTGCCATTTCTCTTTCTCAATATGTCTTTGTTTTTCTCCTTTATTCTTTCTCGGTATCTTTCTTTCTCATTCTCCCTTATTGTCTCATTCTTTCTTTCTTTTTTTCCCCAGTTTCTTTTTTGTCTTCTTTTTCTGTTTCTTTTATGTTCAAGTTCTCTCTTTCCTTTCCTATTCTCTCTTTCCTTTCCTATTCTCTCTTTCCTTTCCTATTCTCTCTTTCCTTTCCTATTCTCTCTTTCATTTGCATTTGTATGCTTTTTATCCTTCCCAATACTTCTTCGATTTCTCTTTATTCATTTCAGATTTTAAATTTATTTTTTTCCTTTATTTCTTTTTTCTTTCTTTTTCTTTCCCTTTTCTACTCTTTTCTTGCTTTTCCCTGTTTTTTTTTTATTTTCTCTTTCTGTTCTTCCTTCTTTCTCCTTCTATACGATTTCCATTCCCTTTCTTGCTTATCTTTCTTTTTTGATTCTCTTTCTGTCTTTTTCCCTCTTTTTACATGCGTTTTTCTCTTCTTTTCTTTCAAGCTTTCTCTATTGATTAGCCTCTCCTTTACGCTTTCTTTTTCGCCTTTTCAAAATTATTTCCTTTATTTTTTTTTCATTTTCCAGTCCGTCCTTTATTATACTGTCAGTCTTAATTTTCTTCCGAAGTGATCACCGTTGTTTCTCCCATTTTCTTTTATGCTTAATTATTCTTGTTTCTTTCTTTATTTTCACTTTTCATTCAATTGTCTACCCTTCCTTTTTATTATAAGTTCCTCTTTCTTCTTTCTTACCACTCTCTCTTACTACCTCCCACTCTCACTCTCCCTTTTTCTCGCTCTCTCTCTCACACACACACATATTTCCTTTATTTCATTTGTCGTCATTTTATTATGTCGTTCTACCCCGCCACTTTTCTTGATTGCCTCTAAAATAGTCTTCGTCATTTTGCACGCTTACTCTTTAACTTCTAATTACTAAACCCCCGCCTTCAGAAGGTGAATTCCGTATTCGTATGGTATCTTGTCGTCTGAGCTGAATAATTGTCAAACCTGTGGACGAATAATTCCTCCTTCTCCATAGTCTCCGTTCGCAAAACTCAGATTATGAGAGATAAGGTGTTCACAATGTTATCAGATTCTAGATACAAGTTTACGTCTCGTCTGCGACCGTTAGCGAACAATGACGGGATTATTTACGAATCGCCTTGTTTTCAATAGAAAGAAAGTACTTCTCTCACTAAGGATTGAAAAAGAGAACCTACTGTAGTACGATCGCATTTATTTGATTTACCACAAAGTAAAATACGACACAAGTTCGGTTTAATGTTGGATTCTACGTAAATATGTGTACGCAATGGTATAGAAAAAGTTCCCTTTTTCTGAGACCAATACCATCCTCCATGCAACCATCTTTTTTCACCATTCTTAATTTCCTTTTTTTCTTCCTTTTATCCACCCGTCCATAAAACGACCATCTATCTATAATACCCTTCCTTTCGTTTGAATTTTGATCGCATTTATGTGATTTACCACAAGGTTAAATGCGACACTAGATCGGTTTAATGTTGGGTCCTACGTAAATATGTGTAGGCAATAATAAAGAAAAAGTTCCCTTTTTCTGAGACCAATACCATCCTCCATACATTCATTCATTCATCCATCCATCCATCCAACCATGTTTTTATTTCACCATTCTTCTTTCCTTTTTTTATCCACGCATCCAAAAAACCACCATCTGTCTAAAACATCCTTTCATTCTTTCGTAGTACGATCGCATTTCTTTTATTTACCACAAGGTAAAATACAAAACAAGGTCGGTTTAATGTTGGTTCCTACGTAAATATGTGTAAGCAAAGATAAAGAAAAAATTTCCATTTTTCTGAGATCAATACATCCATCCATATTTTTTTACCATTCTTCCTTTCCTTTTATCTTTCTTGTATTCACCCATCAATAAACCGATCATCTATCAATAATATCCTTTCAGTCTTACGCAGTACGATTGCATATATTTGTTTTACCACAAGTTAAAATACGACACATGATCGCTTTAATGTTGGGTCCTACGTAAATATGTGAAGGCAAAGATAAAGAAAAAGTTCCCTTTTTCTGAGACCAATACCGTCCTGCATACATCGATGCATCCATCCAACCATCTTTTTTTTTCACCATTCTTCCTTTCCGTTTTTCTTTCCTATATACACCCATCCATAAATCGACCATCTATCTATAACATCCTTTCTTTCATTCGTAGTACGATCGCATGTATTTGATTTACCACAAGGTAAAATAGGACACATGGTCGGTATAATATTGGGTCCTATGTAAATATGTGTAGGCAAAGATACAGAATAAGTTCCTTTTTACTGAAACCAGTGCCATCCTCCACAGATCCATCCATACATCTTTTTTTACCATTCTTCCTTTCCTTTTTTCTTTCTTTTATCCACCCATCCATAAAACGACCATCTATCTATAACATCCTTTCTTTCGAAGTACGATCGTAGTTATTTGATTTACCACAAGGTTGGTTTAATGTTAGGTTCTACGTAAATGTGTGTATGGAAAGATAAAGAAAAAGTTCCCTTTTAATGAGTCGAATAGCATAAATGTAACAAAACGATCGAATTCTTTTCTTAGTATAATGTAGAGATACACCTCCGGCCTGAGTATCTCATGGCCAGGTTTTTTTAACTTTTGCTGTCTTTTTAACGAAGTTGAAACAGTTGATACTGAGCCTCGACAGGTCTTACAAAGCGGCTTCTACAGGTCTTTTAAAGCGGCTTCTACAGTTCTTTCAAAGCGGCTTATACGGGTCTTACAAAGCGGCTTATACAGGTCTTTCAAAACGGCTTCTACAGGTCCTCCAAAGCGGCTTCTACGGGTCTTTCAAAGCGGCTTCTACAGGCCTTTCAAAGCGGCTTCTACATTTCTTTCAAAGCGGATTCTACAGGTCTTACAAAGCGTCTTATACAGGTCTTGCAAAGTGGCTTCTACAGACATTTCAAAGCGGCTTCTACAATTCTTTCAAAACGGCTTCTACCGGTCTTACAAAACGTCTTCTACAGGTCTGTCAAAGCGGCTTCTACATTTCTTTCAAAGCGGCTTCTACAGGCATTTCAAAGCGGCTTCCACTTTTTCTACCATGTTTCTACAAAAACAAAATAGTTGCAAAAAAACAACAAGCAGATTAAAATAAATAAATATAACAAATAACCATGATTTTTTTGTAAAATGCACGCCCCTTACTTTGAACAACAAAAAACTCATCTCGTATATAATACGCACTATTTTTTTTAATTTTTTAGCAGCTACAATTTAACCTAAATCTAACATTTGTTCGAAATTTTTATCTTCAATAACAATTTATGAATATATTCAGAGAAAGATTTTACAAGATTTCCACAAAATATATTCACAGAAAGATTTTATATGATTTTCCCAAAAATAAGTTCATACAAGGATATAATTATTGGACATTCCAATGTCTCTTTCTCTGTGATAGCTTAATTTAAAAACAAAAGTTGAATTACTGAACAAAAGTGAAGGTGCAATCCTTTTTGAGGAACAAGGAAAAGATGACCGTGTGGACAACGACAACAACATCGAGAATGGCTATGGCCTATAATGCTACCAATATAGATAAAACAGTCATGACGTAGACCTTTGACACAGACAGTAATGAAGTAGATTAAATGTGATTAATATCTACATGAATGTTATCTTTACAAAAAAAGAACTTGTTTGGTTAGAGACTTTATCTCTTTTCAATTCAAGCCGAAGTTATCATTTAATTTCGGTTATGCCATTACAAATATGGTGACGTAAATAATTGTGGAAAAAGTTAACATTGGGTTCTTCTGTCAAATAATTAATGGTGAGAATGGCCGTTTAATTCCAGGAAATTCGATCACTGAGCCAAAATTTAATATTAATATCGTTTGAAATTTATAGAATCTTTCTCTTGAAACAGTTTTTCATGAAAAAAAATCTGAAGTTCAGTAACTGTTATATCTCTTTCTAGTACTAATGTTAGTTTCCTCCTTAATCTTTAGATTAAAGTAATGTTAAAAGCCAAAATATTCATTATATCATAATTTCCTTATAACGTATTACTTTTAAAACAGTTTTGAGGAAATTAAACTTCTCATTTCCACTAACATTAATTTGCGAATGACTTTTAATTTGCTAATGAATCTTAATTTGTTAATGACTTTTAAAATGATTGTACTTTTTCTTTAATCAATTCACACTAAGCAAGGCCATAATGCCATTAAGACGCAACGGGTCTACTGGAAGTGAAAGAGTAGACTTCAGAAGCAACCGAAAACCAATCCTAAACAGAAAACCTCTACCCCTATTCAAAAGACCGAGGAGAATAGTGATCTTGGTGACAGGCGAATCTATCTACTCCTATTGATGAAAAAATAGCAAATAAAATTTCAGAGTTTAAGCGGAGACGTTAGAAGTATAGAATTGATGTGGAATTCAGAAGGAACTGAAAACTCAATCTTAACAAGAAACAAGGGATAATCCTCTACTCCTGATCAGAAGACTGAGGAGGAGTGTGAACTGGGCGATAGTTTAGCCTCTCTACTCCTGTCTCTTCAGTTTGAACTCTAATTATTTAATTATATTTAACCGATTATTAAATTGATATGTAGAAATTTTAGAGGGATCAGTTTATTATTTAATAACAATAGGAAACTAATCCCCCATATTATGTCCAAGATAATATTATTTTGGTAAAAGTAAGTGGGAAGAATTGCCGTTTCTGTACAGAAAACATACACGATTCTCTCCCGAAATCTGTTATTTTATCGTCTATTCTCCTTGCTAAAGTCTTCTCCTTCCTGTTCAATCCCAGTAACCTCTTGCGTCTTAGTGGCATTATCACCTTCATCGGGGTGAAATGATTAAAAAATGTAAAAAAGTTTAGTAAAAAAAATGATGTATATAGGAAGATATCCTCAGTTGAATTTAAAAACTAAAACAGCAACATGCCATAAGCCATATTATTATGCAAGCTTAGTGTTATAGATTTACTTAGGTAAAATATTAGAACAATCCGAAATTTATACTGGGGGTAAAGTGCCTGCATGCGAACGGAAGATGAATTCAGTAAATACGCAAAAACAGTAAGGGGCATAAAACACGGATGTGTTTTTCTGTTTTGCGATCCTGAGAAAACTATACCTCATACCAGATTTCAGTATTAGTGGCCACGTTATATACAGTATGAGACATGCAGATGACACGGTTGATAACAGACACAGAAAGTAAACCGATGGTAGTAAAGGAAAGGAAAGACTATTCCCCAGTTTTAATCAGGCAGAATTTAAGGTTGTCAGCAAGCGGAACAGTCCATATGTGCGACGAATGAACGAAGTACGAAAATGCGAAAATATAAGAAATGTTTTTAATAGAGGACAGGAAATGTGAGAAGTAAATTCAAAGTCGCGTGGGATAGCGAAATATGTCTTCCAAAAACTAAGCAGAGTATTGAGAAACAGGATAATGTCGTTAGAAACAAAAAAAAAGTGCTGTATCTAATATTGGTCTTCCTATATGACAGTGAATGCTGGACAATCTCCTCACAGATGAAGAAGAGACTTGAGGCAACAGAAATGTGGTTCTACAGAAGGATGCTGAGAATGCCGTGAACTGAATAAGTGAGTAACGACGACGTTTGTAATGAAAATGGAAAGAAAGAATATTATATTTAAAATCAGAACGAGGCAATTGAAATTTCTAATTGAGGAAAGAAAGACTGGAGAATTTGACACTCACATGAAAAAATGAAGGCAAAAAGAAGAGAGGGAAACAGCGAGTAAACTACGTAAAGAGTATGTTTAAATGGATATGAGGACAGAAATTCGCAAGGATAGTGGAAGACAGACATTACTAAGAACTACAAAGGATAGGAATTTGTGTAGAACAACGATTGGACACGTCCTAAAAGGACACGGCAAATAGAAGATGAATACTTTCACGTGCCGAATAAACGGACGTGGCTGGCTATTAAAATTTTTTTCCCAACATTCCCGATGTTATTCCACCCTACGTTTATTTCATGTCCCCCTCTTTTAAAACTGTGTGTCTATTCTATCCTGTCTATATATTTAACACTCCTTTCTCATGTTTTCTTTTCTGATATTTTGAAGGAATTATTCGGCTCATACATTTATTCCAACCTCCACTTCCATTATTGTCTTCAGGCTAAGATGAGGCTTGACTCAGTTACACCGCTATCTTTAAAACTGCCGCTCACAAACAAAGGCCCGGCTAATCGAAATATCGTATAAACTATACGAACATTATGAGATTTCATGCTTAATAGATGTATAAACCGTGATGAATCAAAACTCCTCTTTACCGATGCGTTTCGCCTCCCGAGGAACTTTATCAATGTCTGTCAGTCACTATGTTCCATGAGTGATACATGCTTAGGCGATCTTTTATCTTTCGATACATGATTGATCATGCAGATTTTTTCAGCAGTAGGTTACCATTTCTTTCTGCGGTAGACCAGTTGCCATCCAAGGTTACGGAACCCGGTCTGTCCTGATATTTACCCATATCTGGAAGGAGAAGAAGAGGAAACTTACCTTTCCCAAGGGTATTAGCATGTAAGTGAATGTAATGGATTCGAGTGGAATTCGAACTCGGTTCTCCGATTCCTCAATCCGAGCCGATATCCATTACGCAACCACTATTCATTATTCCACCACGCACCAAGGTAAATTTGGTAATTTTATTTTGAAATTTGTAATTATAAACAGAAGTAATGTGTAGGAAATGTGTTGTTAAGTTGTCAAATTTTAAATTTTTGGACACTCTAAAATATTCTTACAGCTCGCTGTGTAAGGAAAGGTAAACTATGGAAGCTTCTAAATGATGTCATTTCCCAATAAATGATAGTAACCGTTGTTCTTGAGCATTTATTTATTTTTAAAAAAATTTTTATGTAATTATTATTTTTATTTTATTTTGTTTAATTATTTAGGTATTGATTTATTAATTTTACATATTTAATGACCCGTTTAAGCGTTTACTTATGAGTTTTTTTTAAATTGTTATGGTCATATATGTTCGCCTACGAATGGAGATATTATGTATGTTGGCTTTTGGAAAGTAGATGTTTGGAAAAAATCTGAGGCGTAAGTAAAGTATTTGGCAAGAATCGATATTTTATACTTTCAAGAACTTTTCGTCAGCAATCTTCTCTTTTAATAAGTATAGCATTCTTTGTGGTCAAAAAGTGGTCGAAATTGTTTGAGGAGTGTGGAACCACGACTTAATTGCTCTTGTTCCCAGATCCAGCTTAACCCGGTGTTGCAGCAATGGACAAATGGGGAACTCCCAAACTAAGGGCTTTTTTGTGATAAAACTTTTTTTAAGAGAAAGTGTTTTTTTTTTATAAATTTAAACCGACACTAATGCGGTGGGTCATTAAATGTTGCCGAATGTTTCCTTATAAGAACACGGTCGATCTCACCAGAACAATTATCATAGGAATGATAATGGCACCTCGAGGCGGTGTAATGGTTAGCAAGCTTGTCTCTCTAGAACAATTACGAGTGAGTAGTGAGTTCGATCCTTACTGGGTGCCCCCTACTTTCGGCCTTGTGCCACATCTAAGCTTCGCTTGGAAAAGCACTATCATAGGAATGATAATACGCGAATACATAACTATTCAAAAGTCTATGTTGAGAAGTATACGAACACTGTCTACACTGGGTTTTGAAATCTCCTTGCTGAATCCATTCTCCGTGCAGCAAAATCTAATGTAGGTGTCTACTAAGCTTCTTTTAGTCTGACACACGTTTACATATGCTGTGCTCCCAGAGAATATCAACACTTACACTGGCATACTAGTTAGAGAAACCGGCTCAGTAAACATTACCTGATGGTAAGGCGTTCTAAAGCTCACTTTCTCCTACTATTCCTCCTTCTTTTATTATTATTATTGTTGTGGATTCCGGGATGAAATCCGGTATCAAATAATAACAAACGCCAAGAATGAATATAGGAAATAAATGTATTAACGTAATAATACAAACTGGTAATACAGGTTAGTAGTTCCAGGAATGAGGGGTTAGTAGACAATATATATAGATGAAGTCTTTGGTATCGACGTATCGCTGTATGACTTCTTACTGAATCTACGTGCTTGTTACTATACTATTAATGACTGTCCGGATATTCACTGGTAGTAGTATATGTATACCTTGGGTGAGTCCATTTGTGTAAAAAGGGGAGACCCTTCAATAATAATTATTATTATTAGTAGTAGTAGTATTTCACTGTGCTGCATTTGCTGAGACGTCGGTCATCATGAGGCGTCAATATTTCCTGTTTGTTGCAGATCTGTGTAATGGTTCTTGTTTTACTCTCGCCCATCCATTTACTCAGACTTTTTAGGTCGGTGACTGTTTTTTTTCTCTTTGCTCTTCTTGCATTCAATATGTACGTGACATGTTTCAAACCCGATTCCTACATTATGTAATCCAGAACTGTCCCTCTTTGATTCCTGTTTTCTTTTAAAAAAAAAGAAAGAAAAAAGAACTTCGTCGTTTCTCACATATTCCGTCCATGTTATTCTCAGCATCCTTCTGTAGAACCACACCTCTTGCCTCAAGTTTTTAATCTGCGAAGAAACTTGCCAGCATCCAGTGCAATTTCGAAAGATCCATGCAGTATTGTAGTTCAACCATTATTTTTTTAATTCTGACAAAACTTCTTTCTTAAAACTATACGTACTAAGCATGGGGCAAAACATATGCGTTTCAGTCGACCGTTTGTCTCGTTTCTCACGCATTTAAAATCCTAAGATTATGTTGTATGCATGAATAAACGCAAAATCTATGATTATACTGACAGTAATTTTTCTAGGTCACAAAGAGATCAATCTACATAGAAAATACGTAATAAGTCGCCATATATATTATGACTCTATTTAAAAATTGTATGGCACATGGCCATAGGGTAAGTGAGTGAGTAGCTGATCTTCATTTACCTAATATATTCCATGAGAAATAATGTCTCCTTTCCCGTCCCATAAAGACACTACCTCTCTATCTCTGTCTGTCTGCCTGTCTCTCTCTCTCTCTCTCTCTCTCTCTCTCTCTCTCTCTCTCTCTCTCATATATATATATATATATATATATATTAGTGTGCAGCTTATATTTTATATAAAATAGAAACAATTTGTACAAAAACTTAAATAGCAATGTTAATGTGATTAATGGCGAAATCGCTTCGCTAACAGGACTTAATGAGACATTAACTTACCATTAATTCCTTGAATAATAAGATTCTAATATATATATATATATATATATATATATATATATATATATATATTGTCAATAAATAGCATAAATTTTAAAAATAAACATATTTTGGTCTACACATATATCGCCTTTGCGTTTACCTACGTATGCGAAAATTGGGCTCTGAAGATGACAATATGAAATTGTCGAAAGTACTTGTCATGTGTCTTCCATCAGACAACAACTCGAATATTAGGATTTTATTATTCAAGTAATCGATAGTAAGTTTGTGTGTTATGAAATCTTGTTAGCGAAGTGATTTCGCTATTAATCACATTAACATTGATATTTAATTTTTTGTATAAATTGTTTCTTTATGATATACATATATATATATAGAGAGAGAGAGAGAAAGAGAGAGATAGGGACAGGCACGATGGAGTTATTGATTGAAGAATCGGAAAACTGAGTTCGAATTCCAGTCGAGTTCATAAATTAAGATCACTTACGTGATAATACCATTGGGAAATTATGAATGCATCACTTCTCTCTCCCCACAAGGGCGAATATGGGTAAATGGCAGGACATGCTGGATCCTATAGCCTTCTAGGAGTAGGACACCTCTGAATTCAAAACCTACAGAGTCTCGTTTCGGAACCTTCTGGCATACAGTGCAACAGTTCTCTTCCAAAAATGTGTGGCTGGTTTTGCACTATCTTTTGCACTGTACTTTGGCTGCTGTTTCTACGAACTCAGCTGCTTGACCCTCATACGTCGAAAACGATGGGAGAGACTCCAGTACATATATATATATATATATATATATATATATATATATATATATATATATGGTGGTACTCTTTTGGAAAAACCTCGGATAGCTCAACTGGGGAAAAAAAAGAAAAAACCAAGAACATTAAACCAAGGTGAAAACAATCGTTCAGTGTTCAAGCTTCAAGTCCAAAGGGAAAAAAAACGTGTAAAAAGACAACTACGTGAAGTGATCAATACACTAAGTAAAACCTATGATAATCGTAAGGAGCCAGGCAAACCTACCTAAGTTTCACCTAAACGGATTGTCATGGTAATCCTGAATTACCCTGAAGATCCGTTTAGGTGATACCTAGGTAGGTTTGCCTGGCTCCTTATCTGATATA
>OZ038482.1:25302349-25352349 GCA_964036315.1 Acanthosepion esculentum
TGTGTGTGTGTGCGCGCGCGCGTGCGTGTGTGTGTGTGTATGTTCGACTATATTAGGGTCAAGCAGCTCAGTTCCTAGGAACCGACAGCCAGACACCAGCACATGAGATATGATTATAGTGGTGAAGGTTTAGTGTAGAACCGTCCACACTTTTTGAAGGGGTGAATACAGAGACCTGGTGCTCAAGATCGCCAAACGGCTTTCCACAGACTTTGAATTCAGAGTTGTCCATGCTATTTACCCATAGCTGGAGGGAAAAGAAGAGGATTCGTATTAGCACGTAAGGGAATGAAATGTATTTCGAACTCGGCTCTCTGATTCCTCAATCCGAACCGCTAACCATTACTCCACCGTATTTATTTATTTATTTATATATATATATATATATATATATATATATATATATATATATATATATATATATATATATATATATATATATATATATATATATATATATATATATATATATATTTGTCAAAATGGGAAAAAATGACTTCATCAGACTAAAATAATATATATATATATATATATATATATATATATATATTATTTTAGTCTGATGAAGTCATTTTTTCCCATTATGACAAATATATATAGATATATATATATATAGAGAGAGAGAGAAATAGATAGATAGATAGATAGATAGATAGATAGATAGATAGATAGATAGATAGATAGATAGATAGATATGTGTGTATTTGTATTATACAGAGAGAAATAGCTATAGACAGACAGAGAGATAGAGTGCGGAGACCGATAGCGGATAGAAAATGGACATATATGTAGTGAGAAACATAGGGTTAAAGCGTTGTAAGAGTTTGGCAGGTCGGTCTAATAATTTCACTATTGAAATTGGAAGTTGGAACTGTATGTTGGATGCCATGTTTTCAATTATAGAACTCTTTCTTGATTCATCTTTTCTAATCATTTAAATACAATGTTAATCGTCATCACCTGTCACTTTCAGTCTTCTTCTATTATTGCCACTCTTCTTTTTTTCACTCTTAGTAATTCTGTCACCTTGCAGGTAGCGGCGAAATGATATATATATATATATATATATATATATAGACATCATATCTTTATGAAAGCATTACTTCAATATCTATCGCAAGGAGCTATGTAGTTAGGTTTCACTGCATTCAGAACTGCTTGCAATCGCTGCAAAATGTTCTATAAAACGCCAAGTGCAGCCTCTCTGGAGCAGTCCAGACTAGGGTTGAAAAGAAAGAAATTGGATTCCTTAATTCTGGAAGATCACCAACTAAATCATGAACAGAGGTAAAGCGGCTGTGCCCACAATTATAAATGACCCCGAGGTCATATCCTCCTCGGCAGATAAGACGAACCTCTTTACCTCGATCTTTGCCTCTAAGTCAACGTTAGATGACAAAGACCCCCAAGTTCCCATGTATTTCCACCTACATTTTACGCGCGCGCGAGTTTTTCCATCCCTTCCTTTCACTTTCAGCTAGTAATAGCAGTAAACGGTTGTTCTGTAGCCGACGTGAGGGAGGCAGCTGCTGCTGATGTTGTTACCGGCCTAACAGAATTTGAATTTTATTTTTTGCCCGCGCTTTTTCTCTGACGTCAAGGACAAACTGGTTTTTCGAATTTAGTCGCTGCCAGGTCACTGAACCGGATAGTTGACTCATTTATTCCTCGTCTGTTAACCCATATTTCAGACGGGATATCTTAGCAGCAAATTATGCTTAGTCCCGTAGGGCTCGTCGTGCGTAATCTCTTCAAGTCGATGCAACTTTCAGCAATTAATTCCTCGACGACCTGAAGTCAACATCTTGTTTGCACTTTACTCTGTTTTCTATCAGGAAAACTTCGAGCTTACTGCACGTTCGTCACAACACCTTTTTCGACCACTAATTCCTCGACCTAAGGCTAACATCTTGTTTGAACAGTCCTCTGTTTTCTACCAGGAAAACATAGAGCTTACGACACTGTCATCACATCATCTTTTTCGATGACTTATTTCTCGTCCTGGTGCGAACATCTAGTTCGAGCCTGCTTTCGTCCATGACCAGGGAACTTTGAAACCTTCAACAATGAAGAATGAGAACTTCTCATATTCTTTGAACTCTAACCATTACCTTAAAAATATAACATTACACACACATTACAAAAATCTCGCAGTGAGTATTTTCTTTGTTGTGTATGCATAATATTCCGTATGAATTGACTGTTCTGGAACTTTCTTCCTGGAGAAACTTTTTCCCGCCTTAGCCATTTTGAATTTCGTTTTGGTGCGGAACACTGACATACCTTTAGTGACTACTTGTCACAACCTTTTCATTAATTGCAAAGATCCAGTAACTTTACTGAATATCTCCACTGTCGAGACAAATTACTTTGTTAAAAAAAAATAAAAAATAAAATTTTATATTTGTTCTTTTACCAGACTTACTTTCGTCGTTCCTCCTGTCTGCTTATTTTTCACATTTTATGCACGAGTTAAACGACCCTTTCTATTTCCTCACCGAGGAAATTGTGATAATTTACAGTGAAAGAACACGTTTTATATTTTCTCTTTTTTTTTACTTTGTTAGTGGATTCGGTAGTCGTGTGTAGTGTCTGACACAAGGCCACTTTTTCGTAAGCCAGCTTTGCATTGCTATCGGGTCCGCAACAAAGCCACTGGTCCACACAAAATTCCAGTGGTTTTCATCAACTTGGAATTATCTTGAATCTTTGAAAACTTATTCAACAAGTGCTTGAATGAGACGTCCTTCCCAAGCCTGTGGCAAGTCTCAATCGTATGTCCGATTTTCCAGAATGCGGACGTGCGATCTTCCCACTCAGAGTGCGAAACCATCAATGTCCTGAGTATCATCAACAAATTCTTTGAGGCCATAATCAATAAGTGTGTCATCAAGAACCTAGAAAAGAACAACCCCTTCAACGACGTGCCG
The DNA here is from genome assembly GCA_964036315.1 of Acanthosepion esculentum. NCBI lineage: Eukaryota > Metazoa > Mollusca > Cephalopoda > Sepiida > Sepiidae > Acanthosepion > Acanthosepion esculentum. The sequence continues at coordinate 25,305,280 of OZ038482.1, forward strand.
TATGGATTTTCGCTCGACCCGATCCAATTGCCGACGTCCTAACTTCCATCACTCACAGACTCAGTGAGGTTCTTTACGACAAACACACGTCGAAGACCATAGCACTATTTATCTCAAAGACCTTCTTCGACAAGGTGTGACACAAAAACTTACTAAACAAGCTCTCCATTTATGGAGAAGGAGTGGAGAAGGATTCGGCCACTGAGGATCATTCGGTTGGCAAGGTCGAATTTACTGCTTATAATCCTCAGTGGCCGAAACTGTTAAGGCACGTCAGGCTATTTGACGGTTCCGTATAGGATAAAGGTTCGAATCCTGTCGACGATGAATATTTTCTATGAAATTTTCTCGGACATTTAGGCCGGTAAATGTTATTTTATACTGTTTATTATAAACAGAGCATTTACTTAAATACTTGTATCTATAAAAAAGAATGTAAACATAAAAATGTCTTTAAATAATTTTTGGACTTTGTCCATTTCATAATGTGTAACGTCATTTGTTTACATTTGATACGCCATGAGCAGTTATGAATGTACGTGAGAGATTCATGGAAGATTGAAGTTTATAAGCCGTAAATTCGACCTTGCCAACCGAACGATCCTCAGTGGCCGAATTGGTTAATGTGATAAGTCTAATTATTATAATGTTAAACTTAAATGGATTAAATCTTAATAAAATTAATAAAACAAACATAATAAAATGAAACAAATGACAAGAAGGAATGCGCCCCTGGGACATTTAATATCGAAAAGAAATAGGGAAAAACACAAAAAGATAAAAGAGTGGAAAGTCCTGGAAAAAAGCATAGATAGAGAGTGATGATAGAAATTGGTAAAAATAACAAGGAGTGATTGAAAGACGTAAAGACGGGAGAGGAAGAAAGCTAAATAAAGAGATCTCAGCGATAAAAGTGTAGGGAAATATGGAAATAACAAGGAGAGGTTGAAAGAGAGAAAGAGGAGAAAGAGTAGGGAAGTGAACAGTGAATAGAGAGTGGCTAAAGAAGAAAAAGAGTACAGAAAGAGTGATCGAATTGAATAATAAAAAAGGGGAGTAGCTCTCGAAGGGTGAGAATGAGAAAGAAAGGAATAGAAAGAAGAAGAGACAGAGTGGATAAAAAAGAGGAAGGAACTGAATGAAAAACAAAGAGTGATTATACGAAAAAGAGAGCAGATAGTATAATTTATTTGAAAGAAGTAATGTTGTGTAAGATTAACTTGAGCGATTTTTAGGACTTTTCCTGAGTCGAAGAGGAAATTAATTGGATTACTTATAAAAGTTAGTAGAAGCTTGACGACCTCTGGACATATAAATATGACATTCTTCAATACTGATCGTGCTTGGTGCAATAAATTTAATAGATTGCTAAATTTTTATACACTTATGTATAAATGACTCTAGGCAGGGATTATTAATTTCTGGGCGCGCTAAACTGACGATAGAAAACCGCAGACCGCAAGAACAGAGGTTTTACCAACAAAATTGTGTCATGGCACAGATAAAACTGCGCTAATAATAGACGTAATAGTAATGGTAATATAGCCGTTTCCCTATAAGGAAAAATTTCATATTCATTGTCCGAGAAGTCAATAATACTTTCGGTTTAACTTTATGAAATATTTCTCTTAACCCTAGAACACAAATTTTCCTATTTTTAATTACAATTTTCAGTACCTGATTTTCTTACCTTAATAATGTTTTTCTATTCCTATTAATGTTAACTCAAATTACAAAGTTTGAAGTGCCGGCATGTAAAATATTTCAAATAAAGATTTATATTTAATATTCTTTTTTCATATTTTCAAAATCGGGTATGATATACCCATTGTTAGTAGTGGTGTAACTTTAATTGATGGTTAATGTTCTTAGGGTTAAATACAATGTCAATAGTTATCTTCTGTCTTAACAATCACACCACGTCGAAGTGCACATTTTTTCTGCATATACGATTTACATATACGTTTCAGATGCTAATATTTATAAAAGAAAAATAGCTATTTTTTTTTATTTATTTTGAAAAAAAAAACATAATGGCAGCCTTGTTTTCGGGAGAAAAAATCCTGCAGCTCAAATTTATTATGAATTAACATAGATTATAGTCAAGAAGACTAATTCAGATTTCTGTTTAGTTTTTAGTTTCAGCAAAAACTGAAGCGGTTGTATTCCCACTAAACTTCTCTATAGCACCCTGGGTATCGTTTTTTTTCCTACACGTTTACAGACGCAATCAAAAACTAATGGATGATATTATTAACCCTAGAACACTAACCATGGGTATATAGTACCCAGCGTAAATTTTCCTATTTTTAATTACAATTTTCAGTACCTGATTTCTTACTTAAATAATGTTTTTCAGTTCCTATTAATGTTAACTCAAAGTACAAAGTTTGAAGTACCTGCATGTAAAATAAAGATGACGACAACAGTCCAAGTAATGTAAATAATTAGAATGTCTCATCTCAGAAATATATACAAGACACCAACAAAAAATGTTGAAATTTGGAACAGACTTGCGAGCATTACAATTGTTGCAATTAAAAACAGAGTCCCCAGCTTCATAATCTTAAATTATTCAGCCGAGGGTCAACCGTTGTCTATCCTTCATAGCCTTATAATATGCAACCCTTGCTCCATCTCTGTACGCCCGTACAACATCCACATTTAGTAACTCTCTATAATGGCACTTGGGCCTTGTATCGGGTGAAAAATAATCAACAAAAAAGGCATTCGGTTAACCCTAGAACACTAACCATGGGTATATAGTACCCAGCGTAAATTTTCCTATTTTTAATTACAATTTTAAGTACCTGATTTTCTTATCTAAATATGTTTTTCAGTTCCTATTAATAAAAGTACAAAGTTTGAAGTGCCTGCATGTAAAATATTTCAAATAAAGATTTATATTTAATATTAGTCGGGTATGGTATACTAATTGTTAGTGTTCTAGGGTTGAACAATTTTTTTAGGAAGACAGGTTGATCAAGTTACTGTTTCAAGTATTGATTGAATCTCCTTCTTAAGGTTTTATTTTATGAGGTATGGAATGACTATGTTATTATTTTCTCTTCTAGTTATATATGCTATCCATTTTAGTTGATACTGCTGAAGGTTGTCCTGAAGTTGTTTCTGTTATTTGGTTTAGTTTAGGTATGTCCAATATTTCGCTAAAAAGTGGTATACCTTGACGAAAAAAGGTCCCCAAATTGATAAAACAATTTTTAACGTTTAAATATTTATGTTGTTATTAAAGAGGAAAGACCAAAGTATTTTCTGAATATTTTTTCAGATTTTTTAATCCTTCCTATAAATGTTAAAAATTTTATTAAAAAATCTTGTTTTTTTTTTCGAGTCAAAAAATTTCGTAAAATCGAACTTATCGACATTTCTGTCGGAAAGATCATAGTTTGTTAGTTAAAAAATCATGAAAAATCAATTACACCTTTTTCTTTTGTTATCTTAGGAAATTTAGAATGATTAAAGTATATTTAATGTAATTTGAAAGAAACATTACTTACATTTTTAGCAGAAAATTTTTTAAGAGAGATATTTCCAACCAAGGTGGTCTATTTTCGTGCTTGTTGACAGGCGTTAATTGATGTACGTCAATATATTCACAACTTACGGCACGGAAATTTATTGGACGGTAGCGCAGAAGTGATATAATTCGTTCTAATTTTAAGTGAATCTGGTTAGTAGATTTTTAAAAAAAAATTCACTTTCAAATTTTTTTTTTTTTTACCTTACGCTTGAGGAAGAATTCTGCACTGAAAATAACATTTAAATTATGAAAGAAAATCAAATTTTACAAGTAAAAATAAAACAGTAAAAAAAATACATTTTTTTAAATTGAGGTTTATTATTTCAGTCATGAAATATTTTTCTGAGAATATAAAAATTACATGAAACACCATTAATTGAAACGGGTTAAAACTTAATGAAATGAGATTTTATTTCTTTTTTATTAAGGTAGATTTTTTTCTATTTATTAATAATTATATGGCAGTAATATGAGTTTTATTTTATTTATTAATAAAATTAACATGCTATGTTGGTTTTGTTTTGACTCAACAAGTATTTTTTAGTTTGAGTAGTAGCGAGCTAACTCCAGAAAATTTAAACTCCAAAAATCGTTTTAATTGATAATTCGTCGTGTGGATAATAATTCCAAAGTAATGTACAATGAATTTATGCATTCGATTTCAAACTTGAAAATTTGGGTGGACTTCCAAGGGCGATTTTTTTTTTTTTTTTTTGTAATTGTAAATAGTCGATATTTTCTTTTATCCCACTATTCGATTATATTTGAATAGAAAAAGAAAAAAATTGAAAATAATACGACGATATTCAGAAAACTTGACAAGCGTTGTTTTGTTGGTACTGAACGAATCAAAGCCATTTCTGAAGTAAAAAAAAACTTGCTTCTATCAAAGGAAACTACTCATGTGACATTATTTCAACAATGTGCATCCGTACTTTTGTTGTAGACGATTTTAAATACAATTTTGGAATATTAAAAATTATTTTAAAAATAATTATGGTTGTCAGATTTTAATAAGCTTTCAAATTTATGATCTTTAAAAAGTAGAGAACATAATATATCATTTCCATAAGGTTGCAGAAAGAACTTAATGTATAAATATATAACAACCTTTTGTCATATTGTGTATTTAAAATTGAAAAAAAAAGAAAATTATTGTAAAAATTCATTGTTCATCAAAAAATTTTTTTTCTTTCAGATAATAATTACCTTCGTATATATTATTCAGAAAAGCCATTAAAAACTTTCTTAATTAAATATTGTCTTAGTTTTATTGGGTTTTGTATTTTTACAATTGAGGTAAAAGTTTGGACAATTTCGGACATTTTTTTAACAAAAAAAATCGATGATTTAGTTTTTTCAGAGTTTTGTGCATTTAATTAAAAAAAAATTCAGGTTGCAAATAATTTTTTTTTTGTGTTTTCATAAAATTAAGTTCGAGGGGGGTAACAGATATAAAAAAAAATATTTATACCATGACTTTCAAAGAGACAAACATTTCTAAAATAAGTTCATTCATTTCTGAATAACTTCTGAAGTTTTCATTAAAATCCAGCAAGTAGTTAATTTTTACAAGAATTTCGAAATTAATGCGTCTTTCAACTGACAAAAAAACAACTAAAAAACAACTCTAAAATGGCCAAAATTGGACATACCTAGTTTAGTTCTTTGTCATTCTATAGCGTCAGTAGACAATGAAGGATGATCTTTGGTGAGACCTTAAGGCTTTACTCGTTAGAAGCCTTTTTCCTCATTGATCTTATGAAACGGTTGTATACAACTGAGAGTCTAGATATTTTTGAATGGGTCTGGGGCAGTTGATGATATCCATGTGTAAGAATAAATCTGAGAAGGCGATTTAAGCACGTGAATCGAGTTTTCAGGTGGATGTTTTGGTTTCTTGGCAATTTGCGGTGTTGGGTGAAACTGTCTCCGGCACAACCAATTCCATGTTTATTTTCCTTTCCTCCTATACTTAATCTTTTATAACTGCTCCATACACCGGTGTACTGAAGTGCTTAGTATTTACTAATTACTAAAAACTCCAAAAGAAAGTATCAAAGGGAAGATAAACGACAGGACTAAATTCATTCATTTGTTTTTACGGCTTATCAACCTTTTGCAATTTATTTAAAGCCAGAAAATATTTTTAGTCTTACTTATCATAGCTGGGAGAAAGAGATGGATCTATACCTATTTGCGCGTAAGTGAATATAACGAACCCGACTGGAATTGGAACTCGGCTTTCCGATTCCCAATTCGGAGCCATTGCACCAAAACGCACATCCAAATTTACAGCATCTGGTATTCGCAAGTGGTCACCCGTTTAGTTACTGACGAGGCTCGATATTGCTTAACTTCTGTGTTTCAACGTGATATGTCAGAAATAATTAAACATCAACAGGAACATCATAGGAAGGCAGAATGTATTGTCGTGAACAAGAGAAAGAGCGCCGGAAATTGAAACTTCGGATCGGAGAAGTCAGTGCTATCAATCACTTAGACACAGAAATCCGAAGATACATTGGGATAGCGAAAGATGCTTTTCAGAACCTAAGAAACAGGAACATTTCATTAGAAACACAGAAGTGAGTGTTGAACTACAATGCAATATCAATCTTCCTATAGGGAATGAATGCTAGTCAATTTCGCGCTGTTTATAAAATGAATGACGTACAAAACTTTTAAGCGTAACGGACTGATTTAGTCAATAGTATTTTTCGGCATCCTTTTCGGAACCAAACACAAGCAGCGGCATGATTAACTTCTTGACTTAAATTCTTCCCATCCACGCAAGTTTAATAAAGTATGGACGATAGGACACAGAAAACCCGAAATGGAATAGCGAAAGATACCTTCTAAAAATGTTTTTTTTTGTTGTTTTTTTTATTTTTGTTTTTATTTCGTAATCATTTCACCCCGAGCAAGGCAGGAAATCTAGAAATCGGAGAGAGTTCCACAGGTGTGAAGTGCGAGAAATTCAACTGATAGAAAAGGAAGTGGCGGTTGGAGTTGGCTATGTCAATTGTAAAGCGGTGCGACCTAGTTGCAAATCTAGTAGCACGCTTAACTTCATGTAGTCAAGGCACCAGTGAAAAGAGAGAACTCATCAGAGCAGCTGCCATGAAAATATCTGCAGAAAAGACAGGTGGAAACGACGTCACGTCGGTGAGAAAGTGACTGAAGTCGAGATATATTAAGAAACATAGAAATATTTCGAGATTCGGTGAATAGATGGTAAAAAAGGAAAAACTAATATTTAAAAGTAATATTAAGAGCAACAAAATACAGGAACTATAAAATTATCCAGGGTTTGAAAGGTCATGGCACGTAAAAAACAATTATATTGGCTCAAATTGGTGATGATGAATCAAGTTCAAATATAAGTTGAGCCGGCTATATATTGGGATATATTTTTAAACTAATTTTAATTTCTTTAAAAATTAGTTTTTACTTACATACACGATGATCACATAATTGAAAACATTATTATTACTGATGTTCGATTTAGTTGATTTATGTCCATTACCACCATCATCTTCATCTTCATCTTCATCCCCTTGACTTTTGTAATCGAAGGGCGGATCAGAATGCAGAAAGCACACTAACTCTTTTATACAATGGTCTATCAACCACAGCGCTCAGCAATTCTGGCACAGTCATACCTGTCCATTGGTTATTATTGTCCAACCAGTTTTTGCGTTGTCGTCCTCCTCTACATCGTACCTTGTAATATGTCCAAACCACGCCATTTTTCCCTTTGACATTGGCGAGTAGAGATTCCTGGTGTCCCATAAATCTTTCCGCACAAACTAATTGCTTTTTGTTCCCAATAGAAAAATATCAAAGAGGTTTCTCATGTGTTTGTTCTCAAACGCTTGGATCCTTCTCTTTGTATTTGCCAGCAGCGTCCATGTTTCACCTCCATATAGGAAAATGGAGACGACGAGCGATTTGTACAGTATGTGCTGTGTTTGAAACTGATTTTTCTCCTCCATATTCCTTGGTCATCGCTGCCATGGCAGCGGCAATCCGTGTGCTGATTTCCGACTGGCAGGTACCATCTTTAGACAGGATTGCTCCAAAGGATTATACCTGTAACTCGATGAGCACATAATTGAAAACGTTATTATATACTGATGTTGAGTTTAATTAGTTTGCTTTCATCATCATCATCATCATCATCATCATCATCATCATCATCATCATCATCATCATCATCCCTTTGACTTTTGTAATCCTTGGGCGGATCCAAATGCAGAAGCCACACTAACTCTTATCCACAAAGGTCTATAAACGGCTGCCATCAGCAATTCTGCTACAGTCATTGTTTAACATTGTCCAAGCAGTTCTTACGTTGGTTTGTTTTACGGGTCATTTAATTCCGAAATGTAATGCTTTTTAAATTAAGACTTGTATTTAAACAGTCAAAGATTGTTTTAAATAGTAAGTCTGCTGTTTGTCATGATTATTGTTTTTTTTATATATATATATTTTTTAATCGGTTTACTTTCTCCTAGGAATTGAAATATGGAAAAAGAATCAGTATTTTGAAAAAGTCCTTTTAAGTTTCTTGTTTTCTAGTATGTTAATTGCTGAATTAAAATTGCTGCAGTTTATCACTACGTTTTATGATGAGTGACTCTTGACATACCACCCTTACTGGAAAGTCTTCCTTTTTTAGGATATAAGAATGGGGTTTTGGGTTTATCAACTATAAATTGGTGGCCTTAGTAGTTCCTGGTGTATGTACAGATATTTACCAAAATATTAAAAATAAAAAATAAAGACAGCTACAGACAAGTTGGAAGAAGTAAAATTTTAATTTACAGAAAGAACATGCTAAAGAAGTGTGAAAATGTGTTACATGCCTTCTCTCCTATCCTGAAAAGGAAAGCTAGCTAATGTTAGAAGTTTTTTAAGGACTTTTACAACAAGACGTGCTAGATTTTTTACACACATACCAACAAAAGTATCTTCTCTCCGCGGCGTCTATTCCAAAACAGTCTCATATACAGTATAGGCATTCACTCTGACTGGACGTTAAATCATCGGACAAAGTGTCATATTATTTGAGAAAAGGGGAGGGAAGTTAACCCAATAATATTATCCCCGAAATACATATGGAATATGAATGAGGAAGCATGAACATTGACATGCTACGATATATGACAGAGTAAAATGTGAGCGAGTGAGCAGTTGACAAAATGGATTTGTCACAAATGAATTAACACTTCAGAGATCAAAGGCAAAAAGCCGCTACATTCAGTAACCCTGTCGAGTAGTAGATTTTCATTATGAAATGTTTCGATTGATTAGGCCGGTATAAAAAATTGAAACTGTCTTAGCGAGGTAATAGCGTTAACTTAATTGCATTTATTTTTACAAATTAGCTGTACAACCAAAGTAAAATGTCATTATTAGGTTTATACACTATTGCAATATATGCATATTTTTCTTGTAGATTTAAACTGTAACATAACCAAAAATCTCCAGGACGTAGAAAATTCCGTGATGATACTTCTCGAACAAAAGCGGAACAAAACGAAAAAAATTATACTTTTCTTCCCCAAATTCTATTTAGATATACAACTTGTTCAAAAACTGGAAATACACAGAAAAAAATTAAGCAGACAAACCTTATCGCTTACGAAGAATTAAAAACAGATGCATATATATATATATATATATATATATATATATATATATATATATATATATATAATAAAAAGAAAGATCCTGTTTTGATATTTTTATTTTTACAAAACACTGTTCAATGTAAATTTACAGAGCATAAAATTCGTTGAAAAATGCACCCCTACCCTACCTAGACTTAACCTCTTTTTCGAACGTAACTTATAATTGATACAATAATAGTTAATAAAAATGAACACGCTACCGCTCCTTTCTAAATGATTGGATTTCTCTGTATCCTTGGAAACAAAAAATTATGAATTGTATGTACCTTTAAAACTAAGTTATTACAACATTCGATTGAGGATGAAACAAAATTAATGCTTTGACTTTAATTATATAATTAAATTTGAAGGTTTTAGCTTCGGTTTTTGAAACATGGAAATTCCTGTGTAGATAAGAAACCATATTTTAAATCAGTTAATTTTCGGATGTCTAGTCGCACTGAGGAAATGTGATACAGCGAAACAGTACTGTCTGTGAATGACATAATTTAGCTCTTGAAAATACATTTCAATTGAGCACTGTTGAGTGATAAGCTAATTCTATAAACAACAGCCACCTGCACTAATGCAAAGCTCTTCAGTAAAATGAATGGAGCACTTTGGCAGATTGGCATTTGTTTACATTTGTAAAAACAATACGCTAGATTTAGTTGTGAAACTCTACCGAGTGAAGATAGCTCTGGCTGACACCAAATCAGTTGTGTTTCAATCCTGGCTTGAGGCATTCGGATGTCTAGTCGCACCGAGGAGCTGTGATACAGCGAAATAGTACTGTCTGTGAATGACATAATTTAGCTCTTGAAAATACATTTCAATTGAGCACTGTTGAGTGATAAGCTAATTCTATAAACAACAGCCACCTGCACTAATGCAAAGCTCTTCAGTAAAATGAATGGAGCACTTTGGCTGATTGGCATTTGTTTACATTTGTAAAAACAATACGCTAGATTTAGTTGTGTAACTCTACCGAGTGAAGATAGCTCTGGCTGACACCTAATCAGTTGTGTTTCAATCCTGGCTTGAGGCATTCGGATGTCTAGTCACACTGAGGAGCTGTGATGCAGCGAAACAGTACTGTCTGTGAATGACATATATATATATATATATATATATATATATATATATATATATATATATATATATATGGTGAGACAGATGTCTTGCAGCATCGGGGTTAATTAATTAATCATGTTTTAAATGTCTAATTTGTTTTTGTAATTTCTTATTTAGCAGAAACAAAGTTGTTGAAGTAAGATGGAAATCAAAGAAAGAATTAAATATGAATGCAGCAAGATGACGAAACTCTCCGACGCGTTAATGAATCATACAGGCACAGAATTGAAATGGCTTTTGTAAAAGGAGGAGGAAATTTTGAACAGCACATATAACAATTAAGTAACTACTAAATAAAATGTGCATGCGTATTTATACATTTAATAAATTATCCCTAATTGTGCCCGACTTTTTCCTCACCTTGAACATGTAGCACGGTGGAGTAATGGATAGCGGTTCGGATTGAGCCCGATTAGAATTCCAGTCGAATCCATTACCTTGGGAAAGATATTAATCCTCTACTTCTCCCTCCGGCTAAGGGTAAATAGCAAGACAGACTGGGTTCTATAACTTTGGGTAGCAACTGGTTTGCGGAGGGTCGTTTCGAGACCTTGTGGTACGTAGTGCACCATGTCTCTGTATTCGGCCCTTCAAAAAGTGTGGTTGGTTCTGAACAAAGCCTTCACCGCTATAATCAAATCATATGTGTAATTGTCCGGCTATCTGTTCCTAGGAACTGAGTTGCTTGACCCTCATAGATCGAATACGACGGGAGAGTCCACTATATATATATATATATATATATATATATATATATATATATATATATTGATAGTATTAATGGTCAATGTGTATATATATATATATATATATATATATATATATATATATATATATATATATATAAGTAATTCATATAATCATCCTCATATCCCCTGTAGTGAAGCAGCATTTTTAAAAATTATTCTGCTACATCACGCCATGTTATTTACAAGGAGCCGAAATATCCTCATATCCCCTGTATTGAAGCAGCATTTTTTTAAATTTATTCTGCTACATCACTCCATGTTATTTACAGGGAGACTAATCATCTGCATATCCCCATTATTGTAAAGGGAAGGTGAAACTTTTCCCCCACAGCCGACAAATGGAATCATCTACGCAAAAGAAACAGTTTCTGTCTGAATTTCTGGGATGAACCGTTACCGTTTTTATATGCAGACTGTTGTCCTCATCTTTATTGTTATTATCCTAACATTAGAACTGTTCTGCCCTCCGGCAATTCATCAGGTGCCAGACGATCCAGGATAACTTCGGCAAGCACCTGATGAATGCTGGAGGGCACTACAACTGTAACGTTGTGATAACAACAAAGATGAGGACAATAGACAAATAATGTAAATGATGATAACTTCACGTCCAGAAATTCAGACACTCACGCGCTTGTTTCCCTGTCATTTTTTTCAATTAATGATTTGTCCTTTCTTCTCACTTTCCTTTACTGCATTCTGTAAGAGTCCGTACAGTTTTTTTTCGCTGTATCGTCAAAAGAATTTTCAAATGCCAAAGGAAAAACAAACATTAGAAAAATTTTTTTAAAAATTAACTACTATAAATTCTGTAATGTCAGTGCGTACAATTCACGGAATTTTTTTTTTTTAATTTCGTTGACGAAAGCTCGATGTGCGTATTATATACGAGTACGGATTGTAAATGATTAATTACGTTAATTGACAACTGTTTTTTCCTTGTGTACTTTCGAACAGTTTCATTTTAAGCCCTCGACTGTGGTATGCATATTAATTGAATCCAGGAGAAGATTTTAATATATTTTGCATTGTGAAATCCGGGCATTCATTCAGATGAGGAAACCAGAATTCCGGAAGGAAAATATTTATGAATGGTCGTAATGAAATTATTTGTTCAGATTTAATTAAATATCATTAATTCGTTTTAGGAATCGTTCTTAAACCTGCAAATGTTAAATAATTGAATATAATTACTGTTTAGTTAGGATTAACAATTAAGAAAATAAATTCCAATCAATAAATCGGTTACGTGTTGCATTGTAATTAAGAAAAGATTTTCTCAAAGCAATATTTACTTCATAAGTTAATATTATGCACATTTCATTGAATACGACAGACAAAGAGATTTTATTTCGTTTTTTATACAATTTCTCATGCGATCTAATAATTTTTTTTTCTATTCAGATTATAAATTATATAAAAACTGTCCAAATGTTCTTTTTATCCCAGCGCTTTCGGCTATACATTTAGGCATTTTCACAATATCTTGACCGTGTTTTGAAAAATGAAAACATTTTAAAAAACATACATACAACAAACTATTTCTTATTTAACAGTTAAAATATTTAATCCTAGAAAATGGCTAAATGTATAGCCGAAAGCGCTCGGATAAAAAGAACATTTAAACATTTTTTATATAATTTATCATCCGAAAAGAAAAGCATTATTAGATCGCATGAGAAATTGTATAAAAAACTAAATAAAAGCACCTTATCTGTCGTATTCAATGAAATGTGCATGAAAGAAGAATTACTGCCTAAATACACCAAAAGTTAATATTAATATATTTATCTGCTGAATGTTTTTTCTGTTTTTTGAATTTCCGTTTAACACAAGAATTCTGTAACTGATCGGTGCAAAATTATAATTTTGCTTTTATTAGTAGTAGAAAATTTCTAATTACTTACCACGTTGAAACACCTATTCTCCTCTGCTCGGAAAAGATAAGCAACGTTGAACCTTGTCAATACCAAGATGGGTGACCGCTTGGAAAATACAGTGTGGTGTAAGCATAGATGTACAGATGTTGTGATGGATAAGGGGTCGAATGAGAAATCGGAAGCCGTGTTCGAATTCCGCTCGAGTCAGTTGCGTTCACATAAACCCGGGAAAGGTATGAATCAATCTCTTACCCTCATATGTGGGTTAAATAACAGGATAGATTGGGCCCTATAACCTTGTTTGGTAATTAGCCTACCGCAGAAAGTAACGGCAACATACTGTGAGAATTCTTCTGCCAAATCAGTCATGAAACGAAAAGAGACATGACTACCCAAGCGTGCTTCATGCATGGCACTGAAGAAAGAAAGAAAGAAAGAAAGAAAGAAAGAAAGAAAGAAAGAAAGTAAGTAAGAAATGGAGGAAGGAAAAAATGAGGGAAGGAAGGTAGGTAGGTAGGTAGGTAGGTAGGTAGGTATGCATGAAGAAAGAAAGAAAGAAAGAAAGAAAGAAAGAAAGAAAGAAAGAATGGAGTGAAGGACTGTAGATAGGTAGGTAGGTAGGTATGAAGGAAAAGAAAGAAAGAAGTGGAGGAAGGAAGAAATGAGGGAAGGAAGGTGGGTAGGTAGGTAGGTAGGTAGGTAGGTAGGTAGGTATGCATGAAGAAAGAAAGAAAGAAAGAAAGAAAGAAAGAAAGAAAGAAAGAAAGAAAGAAAGAAAGAATGGAGTGAAGGACTGTAGATAGGTAGGTAGGTTGGTATGAAGGAAATTAAAGAAAAAAAGAAAGAATGAAAGAAAGAAAGAAAGAAAGAAAGAAAGAAAGAAAGAAAGAAACGTCTTATTGTTTTTTGTCTGGGAATATATAAGAAGGTATGAATTGTAATGATAATTGTGAGATTAGACGTTTCCTTATGAGGAACAACTTAGCATTTGTTGACCGAAAATGAAGTGCTACTGTCGGTTGAAATTCATAATTTGTTTCTATAAAACCACTTTTTTCGAGGAAATAGTTTTCTCAACTCCATCAACTGCTTTCGATCTGACTTGTATTGTTGTGGGTTTCCTTCCTAACCTTTTACTTGAAGTTGTGTGGAAAGTCAATATCTTAATTATATCATCATTTTCTCTTCGAGTCACACGTGATATCTATTTTAGTTGTTGCTATCTGTTGAAAGTACTCGGGTGATTTAGTTTATCTTATTTGGTAAAAAAAAATCTTTGCTTGTGATTCTGTAGCGCCAATCTATGAGATTCGGCAATCCCTTTCAAGGACCACTGGGTTCATTCATTCACTTGAAGCCATTTTAATCTTTATTGTAATAAAATGGTTTTATACAGAGGGTAGTTTAAACATTTCTGAACAAGTTTGATGTCATGCATGACATCCGTATGAGTGTCAATTTAAGATCACAATCGACGGAATCATCACTACAATGATGAAAGAAGTATAAACATGTTTTATGGTTTTTGAAATAGCGAAAGATAACGAAATTATGATTATAATAGAAAACAGTCCAGAGGCTTTCTTGCGAGTTCTTTGGAAATGTAGAAAGTCACATTAACGCCACAAAAACAAAACTACTCTCTATTACTCACCACAGAGAACCATCCCTGCCCCCATTAGAATGTCTGACGCTCAACTTCTCGAGAATTCCTCTTTGCGACTGCTCGGTCTCACATTGACTGCTGACCTGAGATGGAACAAATACATTGAGTCAATAGCTTCGTCCACCGCAAGGAAAGATGGCTCCCTGTGCCGCGCCAGGAAATTTTTCTCGCCGGAGTCGATCCTTCAAATCTACAAATCAACCATTCGCCCTTGCATGGAGTATTGCTGCCATATATGGTCTGGTACCCTTTATGTTTGTCTCAAGGTTCTTGATAAGATCCAGAGACGGATATGCAACGTAATTGGCCCTGATCTGGCAACACAGACGTGTCGTCGCCTCCCTCTGTCCTTTTTACAAATACTTTCATGGTAACTGCTCCAAGGAGCTGCTTTCGCTGGTTCCAAAACTTCGTGAATTTAAGCGTTCTACTAGGCTGGCATTTCGCTCACACCCTTTCACTGTCGAAACTGTTAAATGTAACCGTCTCTTCTATTCCAATAGCTTCATGTCTCGCACCTCTTGCCTGTGGAACTCCCTCGCCTCTTCCTGTTTCCCTGATAGCTATAATATCCAACTATTCAAATGTAATGTCAATCGACGTCTCCAGATGCCTTGATCTATCCCCTATCCTTCTCTTCATCCTTTCCTCTATCACTCCTATTTGCTCTCGCTCCAAATCTCTGTAACCCCTTGCGTGCTAATGGCTTCCCGCCTTGCTTGTGGTGAGACGCTTAAAAAAAAGCTAGCATATATGGAACCTTTGAAGCGTTATTTCCTAAGATTTGTTTATTTCGCCATTAGAAATGTTTAGAAATAATTTGAGCACTGTATTATCAAATTAGATTCCAAAGCTCAAAGCGAAAGAAAAAAAAATTGAGCAAAAATATAAAAAGTAGTTTTTCGAAGCTTCCATCTTACTGAAAAAAGACACTAAATGCATGGCAAATATGAAATTAAATGCATGAAGAAATATAAACAAACTTTCTCTTATAATAAACCATAACAACAGGTCTATGGTTGCGCGAGGTTATCGCAAACATCAAATAAAACCGAATGAATTTAACTTTCCATTTTAACGTAATATTAGAGCACAAAATGCAAATCGCTGAAAATAAACCTTAGTTGTTTGAAAATATTAAGAGACGGTTCACTTTCGAAAAATCAAAAAATTTCATAGCTGATATCAAAAACTTGTATTTAAAAAAAGTACATAATGAGGAAAGACGGCTCGGAGAATTTGACACATACTAGACCTATTAAAGAGGGACAGCGGAGAGCAGCGCATACCCTACATAACAAGTTTGTGTAAATGATTATCAGAAGAATAAGGAAAGGTAGCAAAAGACCAATTTTATTAAGAGCTACAGGGGACAGAAAATTGTGGAGAGCCATGATCGCCAACGTCCTAACGGAACACATCACAAAGAAGAAGAAAAAGAAGAGGTTTTTTTTTAAATATTACACATCTTTAAGATAGTTTTGGTTATTCCCACAAAATTCAGTCAAGTACGTGGTATTTTATTAATTTTATCATATTTGCTATCATCACTTGTGGCATATTTTATCAGGATGTAAAACTTAATAGAAAGTTTTCTGGAGATTTATTTAATTTATAGACTTGTGAAAATACGTTTGGAAATGTTTTCAATACAACTCTTCTCCTATCTATGACTTAAATAGTCGCATTTGTATCTGGAAAAGTCATTGTTATTCTGAAAACAATGTTAATGAAATATTAACTAGCAAGAGAATAAGATTATTCTTCCAAATCAAAATAAGTTTAGGCTTTAAATAACCAAGAAAGGATTGATAAAACATAATATTTAATTAACAATATAAAATAATTCGTACATTTTTTTAAGTTTCATGGCTGTTGACACTTTTGTGTCGTTTAAAAGATATTTCGGACCTTTATCCGCGAGCTGATTTGCTAGATATAGGTTTTCATCTACCGTAAAGGTGGAATCAAAATGGAGTAATGGATATTGGTTTGCATTGAGGAATGAGGAATGGTAATTAGCAGGACAGACTGGTTGATATAGCTTTAGCATGGCAACTGGTCAACCACAGAAAGAAATAGTAATCTACTGTGGGAAAAATCTGCCTTGTCGAAAGATACATGATCGCCTAAGCGTGTATCACGCATGACACATAAATGACTGACTGATCAACCGTAAAATTGGGGTTCGTTTTAGTTCTGAAATTTTATTAGATGAAACAATTTCAGCCGTTATTAAGCAATTCTTTCGTCTTAATTTTAGTTACATTATTGTGATATTATCTTTTATTATTAGATTAAGCATTTTCAATTTTATTAATTTCGGAGTAGGATTTTTACATTTTAATATTTGTTGGTATATTTACAGGATTGGTAATAGTAATAATATTAACTTGAATTTTTATTATTATTAGAAGTATTTTTAACAATGATGAACTGGTGATGATTTGTATTCTTTGATCTTAATGTTAATTGCTTTTTCTCGCAAATACTCAGACTCTCAGTCGACAGATCGGGAAATATATATGAGCTGTCAGATTATTTTGCCTCGGAAATCATATTTTTTTCCGTTCTGGCGCTAGTTACAAATGACGTAAAAATGACGGGAAATCAAATCTAACCAGTTAAAATTATCATCTTATTCTCCGCGGTCGCCATATTTGTTATTGTCTTAACGTACACTGATCGGTTAATGTACACTGCTCAGCAATGTTAGTTTGAATGTTTATTATTAGGTATTATCTTGAATTTCTATCTTTAGATGTAGCCAACCATTATTAATTTTTGACTCGTATTTCTTTCATCTTAATTTTAGTTTATTTTCGCAAGTAATATTAATTGCAATATTAACTTCTTCTTTTTTATTGAATGACCATTATTACCATTATAAATTTTTGACTAGTAATACTTTATCTTAATATCAGATAATTTATTTTTACGGGTAATATCAATAGTAATATTTGATTTGTTTTATTATCAGATGTACTGGAATTCAAATACTCAACCATAGAATAAAACATGGAAGCCGGTTGGCTAGAGAAAAGACCAATCACGGTCTCTGTAAGGGTTACGCGACCCTAGCGATATAAGCGCCAAATTAAAAGACACGTTCTCTCTTTTCTTTCCACCACAACCAGGCAGCGTGGTTACTTCGTCTCAAGCCTGGTCATTGGTAACGGCAAGCGGACCATAAACAGCAACTACCTCAAGAAGTATTTCATCTAAGCTGCGTTCGAGGGCACAAAATTGTCTGCAAACGACTTCTTTTTTATCTTGTTTCTCTTTTTTCTATTTGTATAGTGAATATGTTCAAAAGTTGTCTCGTTGTTTATTTAAGACCTCGGGGATTTAGAATTTACCCTCCATAAACTTAGGATTATAACTTGGCGCAATATCATGGATAAAATTGCCATAGATGAATTATTGTCAATCATTAATTAATTTTAGATTAGTATTTCATCCATCTTAATATTAGTTAATTTATTTTCACGGATAATATTCGTAATAGTACTGTATACAAGCATTCATTGATTAATCACCTTCAATCTAGCTCGCTGATTGGTCAGTTTCGACCAATCAAATCACCCCCACGTTTTCTGTTTTGGTGCCAACTAAGTTTGAGCCTGTCACGTGGTACAACATACTATAAAAACCAAACACGAGTGATTCTCGCTCCCTTTCTGCTCTCTCTTTTTGCTCACTCTCTTCGTCGATTTCTTCGTCACTCTCGCGTCTCAACTCCGCTGCCAAAATGTGACCCTTAAAGAATTCCCGTCTTGACTAATCCAGTCAGACGTAAAAGAACTTTACAACTAATCACGCAAGTACATTCTGAACTATTACCAACTTGTACAATACACAATTCCAAACACTCAACACATACTCATTCTTCTAAACTACAATTTAATAGTTAATTTTATCCTCATGAGCTCAAGTATAAATATTTCCTAGTCTAAGAGACACAACTCTGTCTAACATTTCAGTATATATGCCTGTACATCAAATACTTCATAAATTCAATTGTTATGTTTTTAACCATACGTTCTGTTTTGTATTTTATACCATGTGCTATTTTACGTCAAATAAACATTGCATTGTGAACACCACATTGGATAGCGACCCCCAGCATAATGGCATGATACTTTCCTAGACAAAATAAAATAATTGTGGCGGGACCCGCAACATGCACGTCCAGATCATATTTGGAAACCTCACCGTTTAGGGGCCCGCTACAGTACTACCAAGAATTTTTATTATATAAAGGATTATGAACGAATAAATTTGAGTAGTATTTCTTAATGATAGTGAACAAAAGTGGCATTTCAATATGTGTGTGACACATCTGGGATGCCAAGTCAAGAAATCCAACTGTCTGGTCATTGTATTAACCAGCAAAAAATAGCATAAAATAAAAATAGCATAGCACAGAACATCCGAGGTGTGTGTCAGTGGCGTAGCTAACAGGGGCGGAGGGGTGGTCGGCCCCGGGCGGCACTTTTGGCCCGCGGTGAGTTTTCAGAAAAGAAAAAGAAACGGCATAATTTCAATAACTTTTGCAAAAAAAAGTAGCGATAAGGAAGAGTATAGAGTTCAAATGAAGCCAATTTGTCTTTCAGCCAGCAACAATAAAAAAAAATTGTCTCCAAAACGGGCTGTCAGATGGCGGGGATAAACCCCAATTACAAGCCATGAGCAAAAGGCGTGAAAATAATTGAGCATTTTTAAAGGGCTTAAGTGAATTTAGTGATTCAACATTTGTTTTAAAAGTTTGTAAAAAGTCCAGACTTTGGCGTCAATTCTTTGATTTTGATTTTTCACGTCTATGAACTGTTAATCGTAAATTTTGGTTGTATTTCCCGAGCGCTAAAATTCCCTTAAAATTGTCCAAAATCGTCATAATTCCGTGCAAATGTACATGCTGAACTCGAATTAACAAAAGTTGGGTTAAGTATACTGGGATGAATTACACCACGGAATTTAGTGAGAGCCCCTAAATCCAAATCCCACTAAAAAAAATTTCTATCATATATATATATATATATATATATATATATATATATATATATATATATATATATATATATATAATGATGATGATGATGATGATATATATGATGGTCTCGATTGAAATGCCCGTCTCTCTCTTCAAAATAGTACTATATATACCTATATATATATATATATATATATATATATATATATATATATATATATATATATATATATATATATATATGAGTAAACATTGAAGTCAATACTTAGAGGCGACAGGCCTGACGATTGCGTCTAGCCTGTCGCCTCTAAGCGTTGACTTTTATATTTACACACGCTCTACCTCTGATATTGTGCACTTTATACTATAAATATAACACACCTTAAGACTATATTTTTTCATATATATATATATATATATATATTATGAAATGGACAAAGTCCGACAATTATTTAAAGATATTTTTATGTTCATCATTAAAATTTTAAAATGACGGTTCCGTATAGCATACAGGTTTGAATCCTGTCGGAGGACGAATATTTTCTATTTAGATTTCTCGGACATTCAGGTCGCTAAATGTTATTTAATACTGTTTATTATAAACAGAGCATTTATTTAAATACTTGTATCTATAAAAAGAATGTTAAACATAAAAATGTCTTTAATATATATATATATATATATATATATATATATATATATATATATATATATACATATATATATATATATATATATATATATTACGCACACAGCCACATTGTATATATATATATATATATATATATATATATATATATATATATATATATATACAATGTGGCTGTGTGTGTAAAGCAATTTCTATTTTCATCAGATTTCAGCTACGAAATGAAACCTTTCCTATATATATATATATATATATATATATATATATATATATATTGTACTATTTTTGAAGAGATAGAAAGACACTTCAATCGAAACCATCAAAATGATTATGTCCTTGACTAGAAGCAGTTTGTCCGCAGAATGGACGTGTCAGCAACCAATTGCAAGCTAATGATTTCTGTTTGTTCACGTTCGGTTCAAAGCGGAAATGGGTTTGGTTAAGTGTTTATGATTCGTCAAAGAATAAAAGATTAAATGAATGCCCGATATTTCACGGTCTGCTGACAGCGTAGTCGAGGACAATGGGTAATAAGGAATTGAATAAAGAGGAAGCAAAGAGAAGTCAAAAATAGAACCAAGCTTTGAATTAAACGTCGTAAAGGACAAAGCAAACCCGAGACAGACGGACAAAGAAATCAAGAAAGAGGAGAAGGTGGGAGGGAGGTCGAATGAACAAAATAAAGTCTCCAAATTGGTGCCTGTGTGTTCAAACTAGGAAAGTTTTAAGTAACGAAAATAAAATTGATTGGAATAACAATTGATTGAAATAACAAGCAATAATAAAATATCGAGCAACAAACATGACGACAAACAATGAAAGAATGACTATGAAGTCTGAGCGGAATGTATCTACCAATTTTGAAGATTTTATAATTCGTGTAGAGAAGTTCTCCATTGGAGTTACTCAGTCTGAAGATAGTGAGCCCACCTGTGTGTCTCATAAATTCACAATGACTAAGCAGATTAATCGTGCGTATGTGACACAATCGATTTACATCAGAACACCCAGAAAATCAACTGGGCTGAAAATAACTTTTTCTGGGCCTGAAGTAACTTGTCTTCTATGACTACGAATAGAATCGAAATCCAAGAATTTCAAAGCAATCACCGGCCATGCACATGGAGTGAGGAAAGAAATAAAACAAACGAATAAATAAATCAAAACGCCCAGGATGAATGGTTATTCTGTCGTTGAACAAGTTAATCAGACCACCTTTTATAATCACATATCAGATGTTGTCCGTCGTGATTTCGAGATGTGCAGAGCGGCGGTAGATTCGAGTCGGCAGCCAGAGGCGTATCACGAGTTATCAGTCGGGACAGGGATAGGCGAGATGAGAAGTCGATGTTCTCGCTGGCCGAATGAAAAATCTGGTCCGTTAGTCTGTCGTGACAGAAGATAGAAGTAGAAGCGATGTACCAAATGTCAGAATGTGGCAGGTGACTACATGAAAAATGATCCCAGTAGATGGAAAATAAGATATCGTGCTTTCTTTTCTTGTCGTAGCAATATTTCACCTCCTATTTCTTTCTTGAACGGACACTGAGACTTTCTTAGTTTTGTTTCCCCGACAGCAAAGCGAATGGGACATATCGTGGGCAAAGCTGTCTGGTTCGTTAATGACTGACTGAGGCTTGCGAATGTATGTTTACACATTTTTTTGTTCTTTAGCTAATTTTGTTGGGTGAGATATGAATTCAAATTACCCACATACGCCAGGACCGTGTCCACATTCTACATTTAGCTACCTACAATTTCTGGCTGATGTCACTGAAAAAGAAGAGATTTAAGATCCGAGTCAAATTTTACAGTACGCGATGGGACAGTTGAAGCAAAAGAGTATTTTTCAAACTGTTTCGAAAAAAGGAAGGTTCACTAGGTTCGCAGTGTTAAGTTCCAAGTGTAGTATATAGAAGTGGACGAAGAGACATGGCCCCGTATGGTTGTGATTGAAGCGCTTGTCCATTTCCTCGAAGAGGCTCTGCATATATAGTGCAGACTAAGATTAGTTGATTAATTGATTCATTTTCTACGGTTTATCAACCATTTAGAGATTATTTAAAGCCAGAAAATATTTTTAGGTTGCAAGAATTTTTTGCAGAAAATAATACTTTAGTTATACAAGTTTTATTAATTGACTCATGGCTGGGAGAGAAGAGGTACATTCACACCTTTCCCAAGGGTATTAGTGCGTAAGCGAATATAACGAACACGACTGAAATTGGTACTTGTCTCTTCGATTAACAATTCCGAACCATTATCCAATATACCAACCGCACATTTCAGCTTACAACACCTGGCATTTCCAAGCGATCACCCATCTAATTACTGACCAGACTCCACGTCGCTTAACCGGTATTTCAACTCTATATGACCGTTAGCCGGTGCAGACTAGATTTTCGGTATAAGTAAGGACTGATTGACTACGTAGGGAAAATTAAATTTGAGAAATGAAAATGTAAGATAAAAAAATGTTTAGAAAGTAAAATTGAAAGAAGGAGTTTTTTTTTATTGATAGATTTCTTCTTTTTAAGGCTTATTTTTTAAAGCTGAAACATATTTTGGAGAGTAAGAATAATTGTTTTATTTTTGCGAGGGAATATTGTATTAACAATGTTTTTGTGAATGACAATGAATTTCCCTGATACTAATTTTACTATTTAACCCATAGCTTGGAGGAGATATGCATCCATGCTTCGCTCAAGCGCATTCGCGTGTAAATGAATGTAACGAACCCGACGTGAACTGAAAGAAGAAGAAACAGTAAAGTCGCCACTCTTCCCAGAAATAAAAGATAGGATTTGGATGGCGATATCGAAGTGAAATTATCTTGCCAAGTAGGCGTTAACGTATTAGTCACAAATATTTGATCTATCAACAAATAATATTGGACATTCATCAAAGCCCTGTTATTATCGAAAAAGATCGAGAGTAGAGCTAGCTAGTTTTCCCTGGGAAAAAGATGGAAACCTTATTGCTTTTTACCCACAGACGAATAGGTGACTGTTTCTGGTTCATTATATATATATATATATATATATATATATATATATATATATATATATATATATATATATATATATATATGTAAATATAGTCATCTTCAGACAGACGGTATCACAGCTCCTCAGTGTACCTAGATGTCCGATTGCTTCAAGCCTGGATCGAAACCCAACTGATTTGCCATCAGTCAGATATGTTACCATGGTCGCACGGCAGAAAGGTAGGGAATTTAACGTTTTTCTCTATACGGAATACGCCAGCGGCTCTGAGAACTCATTTCATACTTGAAGAATAATAATTAACAGCAGCAGAAGCCGTTGTTTTGTTGTTTTTTTTTTACTTTTCCTTAGAGAGCTCAACCGGATTACCGGGAGCATATAGCAGGCCACCGAAAGATAGACTAGATTCTCACAGAAAAGTACAGAAATACACGTCAAATGATAGAGAAATAAATTAATAAAGATAAATAATAACAAGGTCAAAGTTTCATCATCACTATAAATGGAAGGATGATCAGAATCGCCAGGCTACAGAGCCATATTTCGACCAACAAATCAGAAAGGTTTCACAACCAGGATATAACGCTGTGGGGCAATGAGAATCTAAATGGGCTTTTTGAAGTGCATCTATACAGGTGTATATAACCAGATGGAAGATTAACTAAAACCGGAAGGGATAAATACATTTTGACCATTCTCGTTGTAACCTAACTAGAGGCGAAATGCGACATTTGCAAGACCAGCTGGTGACTTGAGAAGGATATTTCTGTCCTGATGAATATAAGAACACACACACTTTCTTTCTCCACCATTTTTAGCGGGGCCTCTGATGCAGCTGCAAATATATACTCTTTCCTTCAACACCAATCTGGATACATTCATGCATATGGCGAATCCCAGCTGTGAAGGTCTGAACTCGTTGAATTAGGAATGTTCCATGTCAGTTGACATAGTAATAGCGAGAGAGTGCTGAGCAGTTCCGTATATATATATATATATATATATATATATATATATATATATATATATATATATATATATATATACTTCCTCGGGGACTCTTTCTTTCACTGATTATTTCCCGTATGCGTCGACAAAGCAAAACCACCCATACGAACTAGCTTGAATCAAACCGGAAATTATGTATTCTTCTCAATTCTGGTGCTGCCCAGTCCTCGCTATCCTGCCCTGACAGAGTTCAAAAGCAATTACGCGGCCTTATGGATGATTAATTATTTTCAAACCCTGAAACTCCTATACGGAACTGCTCAGCACTCTCTCGCTATTACTATGTCAACTGACATGGAACATTCCTAATTAAACCAGTTCAGACCTTCACAGCTGGGACCCGCCATGGCATGACAATGGCGTCAAATCATTTCCACTCCCTTCGTACTTCTTTGGCAAGGAGGACGTTCCACTCAAATAGTTTCTTCTTCAGAAGTGTTACTTTGTGACAAAAACACTCCGAAGAGGGTGCTTTCCGACCACTATCTTCCTTATATATCCTTCATAGTATGCATTTTTTTTACTTCCCACTTCGACCTCTCTTACCCCGTTGCGATACCGTAACTCATTAGCCCTCTATCTTGAATGATTCTTGCTCTTTGTATTTGGTGAAGGAAAGTAATATATATATATATATATATATATATATATATATATATATTTGTAGTAGATACAGATGCACACAATCACAGAGAGAAAAGAACTTATATTTGAATTAACTGTATAAGTTTATGTAGTTGAATCGGCGATGCAGCTGGTACGGTTAATCAAGTTAATCGAGCTAAAAAGGTTTGAGACTCAACAGGAATATATTAGTTATTCCTGATCTATACTGTTTACTGAATGCCATAGAGTGACGAACTATGAAAACGTACGACGAAACGCGAATGAAATATTAAGATGAAAGAGTGACTAGTAAAAATAAAAAGTTACTAATGGTTCACTTGTTTTTGTTGTCTTTTCCTTCATTCCATTTTTTCGGGGGGGGGGGGTAAATTGAATATCAAATGGTGAATAGCATGCTTCGACTCTTATACCAGCTTGGTATTTACCAGTTTTGCAGCATAGATGTCTACTTGAGAACGGATGACATCGGGGAGATCGTTAATGAAGATAAGGCACAGAGTAGGGCCCAGGATAGAGCCTTGGGGAACACCTGCGTTCGTGGGAAAGGAACTGGAGTAGAATCCGTTAAGGACGACCTTCATTACACGGTTTGACAGGAATGATCGTATTAAGTCAAATAATCCACCTGAAATTCCGTATCCCTTAATCTTACGACGGAGGCCTGCATGCCAGAACCTATCAAACGCTTTAGAGATATCTCGAGCCGCGGCACGAGCTTCTCCATTATTGTTTAGTGCTCGGAATACAATTTCAGATATGGCGGTGATCACATCAGCTGTAGAACGGGCAAAGCGAAAACCATATTGCTTATCAGAGAGCAGATCATGGGATATAAGGTGATTAACCACCTCGACGTTGATTCCAGCTTCAAAGACTTTACCGAAGAATGGAAGGAAACTGATGGGACGGTAGTGAGATGGATCAGAAGCTTTATTCCATTATTGTTCTGAAGTGTATTTCTCACTCGATGCCACAAATTTCTGTCCTTGTGCCAGACGTTCTCCCTGTTTCTGGCATTGTGTAAAACTAGTTACGTTCAATATTTATGTCCCATCACATATTTAAGTAACCAGTTGCGTTACCATTAATGGGCTGAGATCGATACTCGTTGTTTGCACAATATTTCTGTCCATGTGTCAGAGTAAATGTCTCTGTTTGATATCTCGGTTAGCTGAAGCCCAACTTCTCGAGAGCTCCTCTCTGCGGCTGCTCGGTCTCACGCTGTCCGCTGACCTGTGATGGAACAATTACATCGAGTCAATTGCTTCATCCACCGCAAGGAAAGTTGACTCCCTGTGCCGGGCCAGGAAATTTTTCTCCCCGGAATCGATCCTCCAAACCTATAAATCAACCATTCGCCCTTGCATAGAGTATTGCTGCAATATATGGTCTAGAGCCCCTGCTGTTTGCCTCAGGGTTCTTGATAAGATCCAGAGACGGATATGCAATGTAATTGGCCCTGATCTGTCATCTCGTCTGAAGTCGCTCTCTCACAGACGCGCCGTTACCTCGCTCTGTCTGTTTTACAAATACTTTCACGGTAATTGCTCCGATGAGCTGCTTTCGCTGGTTCCCAGGCCTCATGAATTTAAGCGTCCTACGAGGCTGACATCCCGTTCCCACCCCTTCACCGTTGAAACTGTTAAATGTAGACGTCTCTTCTACTCTAATAGCTTCATGTCTCGCACATCTCGCCTGTGGAACTCCCTTCCTTATTCCTGTTTCCCTGACAAATGTAATCTCCAACTATTTAAATGTAACGTCCATCGACATCTCCAGTTGCCTTGATCTATCCACTTTCCTTCTCCACATCCTTTCCCCTTTCATTCCTATCTGCTCTCGCTCCAAATCTTCTGTAACCCCCCTTGCCTTGATCGATCCACTATCTTTCTCCACATCCACTCCTTTACCACTCCTATCTGCTCTTCCTCCAAACCTTCTGTAACCCCTTGCGTGCTAGTGGCTTCCAGCCTTGCTTGGGGTGAAAAGCTTAAAAAAAAAAAAGTTTGCGAATTTTTCATCCAAGTCTATTTTCTTCTCTTGCACTTCTCACCTGTGGAGCTCCTTTCCGGCTTCTTTATTTCCTGTCAACTACAATCTTCGAAATTTTAATTGTAACATCAATCGTTTTCTATTGTTATTTTATTGTCTTCTCTCGTTAATAATATTTTATTAGTATTCTTCACACAAGTGCGTCTTAGTGGCTTTATCGCCTTGCTTGGGTTGAAATGCTTTCCCTATTGCATCACACTCTAAGTAACATTTTAATTTCCTACACTATCCAGGTAGTTAAATTGTTCGACGTTGATTTTGACGTCCTTAATACATAGCCGCCACCCTCGGTCTTTTCTTTTCTCAATGTTTTCCGCATTCTGAAAATTAAGAGGCAGTCCTTTCTTCTAGCTTTCATTTATTATCTAAGAGAGTTTTTTTTTATTCTTTCATTACTACAGGTCTGCTTCTTCACTTAGTATCGTCTGACCGTTAAATGTTAAAAGAATTTAAGTATAAAATACATCCTTGTTTTCCTTTCTCTCTATTTTTGTTTATTTTTTTGCTTCGTACTTGATCACACATAAAAAAAACTCAGGTGACCACATAAAAATGTTAAAAAGCGTAAACATCGAAATCAAATATATGGCCAGGTTATACATAAAATCTCTACACACAAACGTCCCTATAGAAAAATGCCTAAATCTACTAAAACTCACTTAACAAAAACAAACTTACCTATCACTTCACATAAAATTATAAAAATATGCCAGCTAATCACCAACGTTTTTATTTTTTACTTTCGTTAAAAGTTCTATGGACAAAAGTTTGGCTTGCCTATGGGATCTCCACTCAACGACGTTCTCGCTTGTCTATTTTTCGAGTTTCGAGAAAGTAGTCCTTTCAAAAACATTCTACCACCAGACTATTCCGATTTCAGATACATAGACTACTCCCTACTAATATCCACAAAACCCTATTTTAACAGATCTTGTCAACCAACTTAGCAAAGTTGCATCTACAACAGACTTCACTTTTGAACCTGAAATCAACCACACTTTTCCCTTCCTATATATCATTTTACATAGAAACAATAGCGAAATCAATTTTGACGTTTACAGAAAATCAAACAACCTAGTCAACTTCTACTCAAAACACTCTTATAAAATTAATTCTGGTATAATGATATGTTTCTACTTAAGAGCACTAGGCATTTGCAGCCTCAATACCTACCCAAAGAAGAAACATAGAAAACACATTCAAAAACATTCAATATCTCTATCACTTCATGCACAATAAGAAAAACACAAAAATATACGACCGCAACATGGATAACATTATCCACAATAATAAACTAAACATAATAAACAGATACATAATACTATCTACCAATTCTTTAACATCCACTATCCAAAAAAAAAACTTATCTCATCTAAACAATATCCAAATAGTTACAACAACTTCCAAAACCATCTTTGTAATAGATAATAATAATAATAATATAATAGATATAATCAGATCTAAAAAAAACAACAACAACAATAGTTCATTGGCAGGCATATATAAAATAAATCGCCTAGACTGTACCTCACAACACATTGGGGAACATGGAGAAATCTTTTAAAAAAACGTGTCTATGAACACAAAATAGACCTTATAAAAAAGAATTTAACAAATGCACTAGTCATACAGAGAAATAAATTCGACCACAATTTTGATCTAAAATGAAGTCACACTTATCAAAGGAGAAAGCAATTTACACAGAAGAAAAAATCATCGAGTGTATCGGCATCGAATATTATCAAAAATTTAATCTACTCTTAGTTTTTCCGTACAAAAAAATAATTACTACTTTCTTAAGCCAACATACAAAACAAATATGTTGAAAAAAACAAAAGAAAAGAGCTGAATCCATAATTTCAACTTTTAGAGATGTATAATACAAAAAAAAGAAAAAAAAACTTTCGAGTATACTAAAGTTCTAAATGCCTATACATTTCAGTTAATCTTATGCATATTCATGAGCGTCTTTAACTTTAAAAATTCCCTATGGAAGATGCCACATGACATAATCTAATGTGTAAATGCCTAGACATTTCAGTTAACCGGTTAAATATTTATGAGCTTAGTTAAAAATTCCCTTTCGAAGATGCGATATGACGTAATCTAGGTTTTCAGTTAACCTGATGAATATTCATGAGCGTTCTTAAATTTCAAGAATATTTTGATTAACTATTATGAGTTTTGTTTATTGCAAGACAAATAAGACTACAATATCTGTCTTGCAATAAACAATACCCTGATGATGACATTGTGCTATGCCGAAAGTACTCGGAATAAAAGAAATATGTAGCAACATAGTGATATTCTCTCGTCCTTCAATAATGACACCAAAAAGTTTATCC
The DNA here is from genome assembly GCA_964036315.1 of Acanthosepion esculentum. NCBI lineage: Eukaryota > Metazoa > Mollusca > Cephalopoda > Sepiida > Sepiidae > Acanthosepion > Acanthosepion esculentum. The sequence continues at coordinate 25,334,607 of OZ038482.1, forward strand.
GTGGGTATGAAAGGGTCCAAATGAAAATAAGTAGACAGAACATGCCTAAATTATTCAACGAATCATGTCTCAATATATATATATATATATATATATATATATATATATATATATATATATATATATATATATATATATATATATATATGAAATGTGTATATTTCGGCAACATATATTCATTAAGTAAGTTTTCGTTAAATAATTTAAACACGTTTTATATATCATGTACAGTTTTGGAGGAAAGCTGTATGAAAAAGTGTAAAAAGTTTCGTGCGACGCGTTTCGTCTCTTATGACTTCATCCGACTAGGTTTGTTGTTTACACTAGTGCGACTACACATACGCATGAACGAAAGCCGCTAGGAATTTTTAATTTTGAAAATATTTTTTTATTTTTTTTAATAATGTTTTTGTCTCCTGTTTTTTAATCATGTGTTTGGGGATATAATCTAGACAATTTCATATAGATTCATTTTTATTTTTCTTCTTGTTTCCATCATTTTGTTATGAAATGTTCCACATTGATGATAACAGAAGAAGTACCAAGAATGGTGAAACGTTGTAGGACCTGGACTCAAATCTACTGTGGATGAACTGGCGATTAAAGCCAGATTCTAAACATTTTCATTTTAGTGAATTAATTTATCTTTTTATGCCAAAATTGTGGTCAGTCACGTTACGGTAAACAACTAATGCATTTTGTGTGTTGATTTTTTTTAAATGTCTCTTTTGTGTTAAAGTAATATTTTACTTAAAATTCTTGAAGTTTCGCCAATATATTCTTTCCAGCAATCCTTGCAGTGATAGAGTAAATTCCTCTTTCCAGTTTTGACTTGTTGTCTATTTTTTTAGATGTAGTTGTGGCAAATTTTATGTTGAGTTTAGAAAAATCTTTTCGATTGTAGTTGTGATAGAGTTAGTGGGTAGAACTAAATTTTTTATTCGTTGAATTTATCAGGAGGGGCTGTTTTTCAAATCGCAATATTTTATGAGTCTTTTGTTAAGCATTGAATATGAAATACTTAGAGTAATGGAAGTTCTTGAAAGTATTTTCAATCTATTTCTACTTTCAGAGGAAATTGTGTGTGTGTGTGTGTGTGTGTGTGTGTGTGTGTGTGTGTGTGTGTGTGTGTGTGTGTGTGTGTGTGTCTGTGTGTGTTCATGTAAAGGGTGAGCAAAAGTCGAGCACCATAGGGATAATTTATTGAACATTTTATTTACTAGTTATTTAATTGTTATATATTCTATTCAATATCTACCCCTTCTTTTGCAAAACACATATCAATTCTGTACCTGCATGATACATTAGCACATCGGAAAGTTTCCTTTGCATGTTTTACTGCATTTATATTTAATTCTTTCTTTAAGTTCGTCAATATTTATTTGGTGTGTGAAATGACGTACTATACTACAGGTCTATTCATGGTGCAACTGAAAGCCAGAACTGGAGGCCTGTTGAAAAACGTTTGATTTTCAGAAATTTGAGAATAAAATTAAGTTAACTATTTTTGAAAATACCCAGAATAACATTTTGACCCATAACTGAGGATAATATAATGTGTTGAAAGTTAAATAAATGAAAATATGTATTTTGTTCTGGGAACTAATAAGTATTAAACAAAACAAAGAAGTAATTATGATTTTTGGTAAAAGATATGATCCACATAATGTTGAAACAGAAGCATTCACACTATTTAAAGGTCTCCCCTAATCCTTTATTCAATCTACCCCAGGGATTGAATAAAGAGTCCTGTCTAAATTTCCATTAAAGTTACCAGGTTCAACTAACATTATCTGAAGAAGGCTGGAGGGCGTCAGTTGAAATGTCTATATGATAAGCAATCATATTAGAAATATAGGCAGATAAAAAAAAATCATTCTAGGGAAGATTCAAAACCTTTAATGGTGTTTTTTTTTGTCTGATCTGGAAGTGTAATGTTTGCAAAAGTTTTTCAAAATGTTTTGCAAAAATACGAGCATGCTTTCTCTCCATGTCAAAAAATTAAACTCAGAAATAAGCATATAAAGGTTACTTAATGATTTATAGCACACCTTTTCCATTATTGTATGAAAAAGGATGAAACAAAAAAATAACCATTTGCAAGTGAGGTCTGTAGGAACATTTATATTTCCACGGTTAACTGAATCGGTATATTTTCCATACTTTTCATAACAAAAATGGGTTTCATATTCACTGGATTGATCATCATTTCTTGTAATATATCCAGCTGTGTATATGAGCACCATTTTCATTTCATCCAAAATAGATGGTTCTTAATTTATCCTATTGTCAAATATTTCCTAACAAAGTTTATAATCACACGATGTACATCAAAACATCTATATTTACATTTTGATTTAAAAGTAAAGATGTCTGCGTAATATGCAGCTTTTCAATACACTGTTGGATATTTATAAAATCAGTGCCACCTGATCCTTGGTGAAGTTTGCTAAATTCTTTTTCTAATGGATCTTTTGTAAGTTGCCCAAGTAGCATATTTATGGCTTCTAGCTAAAAGGTGTCGACATAGACTAACAATTCCATTGCAATTATGGTATATGGTAGTAGCAGTGTATTTGGATAATTGTTTTATACAATTACTTTGACTGGCAGCCATATTAAGAGCCATTTGACGAAACTCAAAGATAAAATTAAGTCGGTTGTCATTCCGAGATCTGATATCATCTTGTAGAGGGTCATCTGAAAGTTTAACTAGTCTTTCAGATTCAAAATGATGTAACTTTTTGGGATGTGTTCATCTTGAAATTCGTTTTACTCCATTATCATCAAATTTTAGTTAGCCTGTCTGTTCTGTGAACCACAATTTGCCAATATTTTTCAACAGATGAACATAATCAAAAAGCAAATGTTTATTCGCTTCAGTTTGCTAAGATACTATGTCAAAGGAGCTAGACGAGTAGTCTGCCCTTGCCACAAGAACCGGTAGTCAGTGGCAGTCATTCTGGACAGTGATGTCTTGTCTCAGTCAGGTAATGTTTTGCAAAATATTGCATAATCTTTTAGTTAGTTATCGAGTTAATTAAGTATCTAAATTTCTGGCACTTGTCAACACAAGATCAACTATTGCCTGGCTCTCTCCCAGAGTGCTGCTCCTCGAGGTCACTCCTTCCTCTCGATTTAAATATAGGGACTGTTTTTGTTTGTTTGTCTGTTTCTTTTTTTTTTTGGCCCAGTGTCTAAGGTGCTCCGCAGTGGAGATGCCAAGGGTGAGGGCTTCTAGAGGCTATGGAGTAGAAATAATCGTGGATTCGAATGCATTTATTTGTAGCTATTTTATAGAGTTGCAGGTTAATGTTTCACACATTATTTATTATCTAATTATTTGTTGTTGATTTCTTTATTATTGCATTCACTTGGTTATGCATTCGTAGTTTGTTCATGTTTACCTACACTCTATCCCTGATATAGATCACATTTACCTATAGATATAGCATACCTTTAAATTATATTTCTGTCATATAATTCGATAATTTTATTTAAACGAATTTACAACCACGCCCAATTCATAGATTGTTTTAAAAACTGGTGCCTACCGAAAAATGGTTGGCTTTCTATTTATTCGCTTTCCACCAGGGAAAATATAAGACACAGTTTAAATCTGAGGTCTCATGAGTGTAGATGTGGGCAGCAGCAGAATTATATCAGTCCCAGTGACCTGTGTGACAAAGGCGTCAAATTGACGTAGGATATTTCTATTTCAGTCCAATGAAGAGTCGCTTCTCGGGAAAATAGAATCTCAAGAGAGAAAATATATTTCCTTTCTGTTATGACACACTGAAAGGTGTAGTTCAATTGATCATAGCCAAAACACCAGAAGATGATGATGTTGAATGTGTTTTTGTAAGAATTGCTTGGGTCGTGAGTTCAGTCATAGTTTTAGTACGGTAACCAAAGTTAAGTAATTTTGAGCATTACCTAGATAACTGCCACCTTTAAGCTTGGGTGTGAGGGTGGTGTGATGGATAACAGGCTCGGTATTGGAGATCGGAGAGCCGATGTTAACAAACGTTCAAAAACTTACATGAGAGAAGATTTTGTTTGGTGATTTTTTTTTAGCGAGATATAAACCTCTATGAGCTTTTTTAAACCCTTCCCGGTCGTAGACGTGTATATACGTTTCTGCCGAAAGTGTATTTTCAGACAAATAAACACGAATTCATGCTATGGTAGAGGTGTTAGCCATCGTTCGGGTACGTCAAGGTACCTCAGTTTCTTAGTTACTCTATCAAAAACAAAACAAATTATCTGAAAATTAAACGCTTTTCAACAAAAAAAAAATGCGGGAAGGGGTTAATGGCGAAATCTAAAAATTTTTAACATTTTTTTTCTAAAGATAATAATGGTTTTAGTGAGAGGAGAAGAGTTGGATTTATACCTTTCCAAACGGTATTTGCGCGTAAGTGAATATAAAGAACTCCGCTGATAATGAAACTCGGCTCTCCGATTAACAATTCCTTGCCAGTATCATATTACACGATGTGCACAGCCAAGCTTACAGCACCTGCTATACCCAATCGGTCACCCAACTAGGCTCGTCGTTGCTTAACTTCGGTGATCGTACGGAACCAACGTTTCAACGTGATGTGACCGTAAGTCCATGAGAGAAAACACAACAATTATAATAGGTGAAAGTTCAAGGTCTGCTCAGTGCTGATGGGACGTTACCAGTGTGCCCTTGGACTTATTGAATTTTATAAATCATTCCCGCCGTTTAAGCCACCAGGGTTTGGCCAGAGAATTGCAGTTTTGATAAAGAGATTCTTACTTATTCCAATGGATGTTTATGCGTTCAGCATAGACATCGTAAACAACTTCTTCCACTGTGTATTCTCCCAAGGCAAGCATCCTGAATTCGGGTGACATTAGTTACAGCTCTTGTGGATTGTTGAACACTGCCACAAACATTACATTTTAAAAGTTTGAGGCGACCCCTGGTATTTTTTTTAATTGGTCCCAAAAGTAGTTGTTTTGTACTTTAAATAAGAGAAAATTATTATACATGTTTAAAAAAGAAGTGGAACATGATTTTTTTTTATTAGAAAATTGCATTATGACAAAACAAAAAAGCTTAAATTAAATTTTGCTCTCGTCAAAATATCCTCCTTTAGCCTTGATTACGGCAACACGAATTTTTGTCATTAGTTGCAAAGATTTCACAAAGTATAAGTTTGATAATTGATTTCCTTTCTTTTTTCAATGACTTTAAGAGCTCTTTTCTTTTCTTTTTTCCCCCACTTTTCTGACAAGTTCATCCCATGATAATTCTGAGGGTGGCTTCAAATTTTAGAACTGTAGTGTATATTATTTAATGCAACAGAAAGACAACATGATGTCTCATCATGCTGGCCACAACAATATCGAGTCTGGTCAGTACGTGGATGGGTAACCGTTTGCGAATACTAGTAAATACTGTACGCTTGGATGAGCGGGTGATGTAATGAATTAGAAACAAAGAAAAGAGTACTGAACTATTACGTAATATCAATCCTCTTATGCGGTAGTAAATGCTGGACAATCTACTCTACACTACAGAAGGATGCTAAAGAATTCCGTGGAAATAAATAACGAAGAAATGTTAAGGAAAACTGAAACAAAAATATATAATGGATAATAGCTCACTATTGGCGATCAGAGAGCCGAGTTCCAATTCTATGTCGGGTTCGTTATATTCACCCACGCGCAAATACCATTGGGAAAGGTTTGAATCCACTCCCACCAGCTATGGATTAATTAGTAGCTCTTGTTTCGGTAAATCATTATTTTCTCCAAAATATTCTTATACTTCAAAAATGATTTTCTGGTTTTAAATAAGCTGCAAAAAGGTTGAAAAGCCTTAAAATCAACCAATCAAAATTTAAATTAAATTCATTCAAATAAATATAAATACAATGAATTGATTCCAGAAGCATCTATAGTTTTGGTTGAAGCGCAACGAAAATTCTTTATTTATATTTCTCAGGAATATTATAATGTAAATTTTACACAAGAATTAGTAGTCAAGATGTTTAATTGGTTGGTTAATTTTTATACTTAAACTAGCAGCATGGTCCAGCGTTGCCGTGCTTAATTAAAAAATCGTACGACTCATACAGCAATCGCTATCACTTGACTTAAAATACTTTGCCCTACCTTGCCTTTAAAGGAGTGCCCTTTGCCGTGCTGATGTTACTACATGCCTTACTTCTTGCGAATTCACACTGCGAATTTTTTCTAAGCTCTATACTAAACATTAAATCTGTTACGAAAAAAGAACTAAACAAAATGAACACAAAACGATCAACTTTAAAAAAGGACTCGTAACTGGAAAAACCGAATGAAAAAACAATGTTAACAACAAATACTTTTTCACACCCAACACAGTTCTGCGGAATCAGAATCAACGTTGAGTTTAAGCAAGCGAATGAGTCAATTGGAGTAAAGTGCCATGCAGATTTAAATTTTTCCCACTTGTGACGAATGCAGCTATCGATTTTTTTGCATTCTAGCATGCTAGTTAACATTCGTGTCAGTCAGCTGTTGGCTCTCACTCTGGCTAGTAGAAAATAGCCGCAGACTACATGAAAACTGCCGTAGAAGCATGAAAAAATCGATTATTTCCACTATATATATATTATTCAAGTGTTCTAATAATACATATATATATATATATATATATATATATATACCGGGTGTAAGAGCAAAATTTCCAAATCGTGTTACATCATAATTATGCATCCTCCAAAATGTTTAATATCGAAATAACACTAATTAAGTTTCTTTTTTCCAGGTTTTCAGGTAAGACGTTTAGCCATCTTGACACCATTTGTCGTAAGAATCAGTGAAAAAGCCTTTGGGCTATTCAGCTAGAAAGAGAACAGGTTTATATCGTTTTGTGTCAGATCTACTGCCTTCCAAACTGAGCAATGGTGAGGGGAAAGCATCATTCAGGCCTTCAGTAATGATACCAAAATTCATACTCTGACATCTTCAAAGTCCATTCAAGAACCGTCAAGAGAACGCTGAATAAGTTTTAAAAAGAGGGAACAGTAGAGAGAAAAACTGGATCAGGAGGTTACAACAGGAAGAGGGATCATCATTTTAACTTAGAGCTAAAGAGATTAGAAAAGATCCAATTCACTCCATAAGACGTTTAGCACTTGAGAGAGCAGTTTCAGCTATGACAGTCCAAAGGGAAGTGAATAAAGACTTGAAATTGAAATCGCACGTGAAAAGTATGAGACGTTGTTATCCCAAAACAGAACGTTAGAAGGGCGAAAATCATATTGAATAAGTTGGGAAATGATCCTGGAATAATATATATATATATATATATATATATATATATATATATATATATATATATATATATATATATATATATATATATGTATGTATGTATGTATATTTGAACTTTATTTCAATCCTTCAAGAGTTCTGTTTCCTTAGATATGATTAATTAATGATGAACATGTCATTTTCTTTTATGAGAGATTTGCTCACGATTCTTCTGTTAAACTTGGAAAGTTGTTATAAGTTTTTATTGCTCAAGGTGTAGTCCAATAGTGTTATAAAAACCTCAGAGAATCTCGGTAATATACCTTTAATAATTTCTAAGATACAAAGTTTCGGCACTAAATCTAACAATTGGTCACTTTTCCTGCTACACCCGGTATATTTACGTATGTACATACGAAGTATCGATCATGTATATATATAATGTGTAATGAATCTAAATTAATACCAAGGTATACGATTTCTTTTTAATTAGCAACAGAGCATTTTGACTAGTTTGCTTAATTTTTGCACAAGAATTAGTAGTCAAGTTGTTTAATTAGTTGCTTAATTTGGTTTTAACAATTAGTAAGCACAGATACAGAAGCGCCACTGGCGTCATTAGTGGAATTGTTTAAGATATAGTCAAGCATTTGCTTTTGAACGGATTGCTTATTTAAAAAATATGTTCTGCAGACCTTTGCTCAAGAAATTACTTGTTTCCCAGCTGTTTTGATAACGTAAGGCCAGTGAGTAAATGAAAGTAACGTTTAATTATAAATTGGTCAAGAAAATTTTCATTGCTTTCACTGCTTCCTCTGTGTGGGGAAGGGTATGCCAAAGAATGAGAATTTTTGTGCATTTCCAAACTCGAAAAGAACGTGCCGTGAATATAAATATCTTTTGGGAAAGCTTTGTCGTCGACTTATTCGCAACAGAAATACCTCAGGCACAATGCTCGAAAAACTTTTTTTTGTGTGTATTTCACCTTTGAATCGGCATTTGCATAACCAAAGTTTTTTTATTTTAATGTAATATTTGATTTATCGAGAATTATATCATCACCATCATCATCACCATCATCATCATCATCATCATCATCATCATCATCATCATCATATTTTTCCTATTCATTTCAATCAACAGACGACGACGCCTTCTGCATCTTCTTCTTCTCCTCTCTTCTTCCACAGACTTCTTCTTCTCCTCCTCCTCCTCCTCGTCTTATCCACCTCCTCCTCCTCCCCTTCCTCTTCTTCTTCTCCTTGTCGTCCCCACCTGCTCCTCCTACTCCTTCTTCTTCTTCTCCTACTCCTACTCCTTGTCTTCCCCACCCCCTCCTCATCATCATCACCATCATTCTTTTTCTTCTTCTTCTTCTTCTTGTCTTCCTCACCTCCTTCTCCTCCTCCTTCTTTTTCTTCTTCTTCCACCTCCTCATTCTTTTTCTAATACTACTACTATTACTACTCAAGCCGCACGTACTTATACCACAAATTTGTTCTTTTCTTCTCACAGTTTCTTTTTTGTTGTTCTCTATACAAGTCCCAAGAGCCGCTCAATGTAGAACATTGATGTATTATTAGTAAAAAGAATGCAGTTTAGGAGGATAAATGGGAAAGATAACTAAACCTGAAGAGGTTAAGATTGCAACGGTCAAGACAGCTTCCTCTTGGGAGTCAGCCCCACAATGTGTTTATTTGTGGAAAGAAGCTGTTCGAGTAGAAATGCCTTCTTACTAATTGAATACGAAAGGAATGAGGATGGTTCGACTCAGTGTACGTCGCATGATGGCTCTTAGCTGTTAGGGTCCGAAGTTTGTGGAACATAAAATGTAGCCCGTCCGCACATTTTCCATGGAAATAGCGATAGGGTAGCGCGAGGCTTGCAACGTTTCGTCTGGTAGGTTGTAGGCTGGATAATAATTCATCACTCACAATGCTACGTAGACGCTTATAAACTCGTTCAAGACTGGAAAGTGGAAACTAGACAGCTCCAGCTCATATATTAGCAGAAGTATTCCGTTTACGGCCTTCTCTGTCTCTTGTGAAAGTAACGCATGGCAGGAGGATTCGAGTACTTAGGGTGTGCGTTACAGAAAACTGACTATTTTACCCTTATCTTTAGGGAGGGATTGTATATATTTGTTTCAGTTAAGGTCTGGGTGATCTTCTTAAGTCAAAAAAAGGCGTTCTCATCATCCCCCTCTTTCTCCTACTCCTTCACGTCATCCTATTTCAACATTACTACTAATGCTACTACTACTAATAATAATAATAAAATAATCTACTCACATCTACTACCTACAGCTTCTTTTTTCGTGTTCCTCTTCCTCATTGTTCTTCTTCTCCCTTTCTTACTACTAAAACTAATACTACTACTACTACTACTACTACTACTACTCAACCCACACCTTTTTGCTCAGATCTTCTATGCATGAATATTCTTTTTCTAGTCCTCCCCATCTCTCTTTACCATCCTTCTTCTCCTTCTTAAAATGAAATCGGCAAATGTTGGATCAGAATAACACTATGAATGAGTCTTCTTGGAGATTTTTTTTTCAGCTCAGCAAGAATGTCCCATACGGCGTGACATTTCACTAAAAGATTTCAAAGAACTTCGAAAAGCTTTTGAAATTCGTGTGTGGGTCGACGAAATCTTTACTGCAAGAGAAAGAGAGTCGTTTATTTTTCTTTTTTGTCTTTCAGACCGAGATATAATACTTGGGTAAAAATTCCCCTTTTTACATTTTTTTTTCATTTTTTTAAAATTTTAGATAGAATTTTATTCCATATTTTACTTTGCCAAATTTTATATTTTGACTCCTTAATTAAATTTTTAATGTATTTAGTCAACTGCCATTTTTTATTGTTTTATTTAGGATAATACCGTTTTTTTTTTTTAAGTGAATCTTTTAAATTTTAATTTATATATTTTGTCATTCCTTGTATTAAATTTATATGAATGTCTTTGATTTTTTTTCACGCATTTTGTAGGATTTTATTTGTTATTTCTTCTTCATAATTCTGGTTTTTACATTGAAAACAAATATTTGATTCCGTTGATTCCAATAGGGCACAGGATCAGGTTTTGAGTTTAAAATTTGATTTTTCGCATGAAATGAAATCAAGGCCAGACTTGGTTCAGAGGAAAGTTCGAGCGGCAAATAAAGAAGAAAATAAAAGCAATGAAAACCTAAAATCAAAATAGAGCTAAAAACAACAGGAGAGAGAAGTTTTCCAAAGAAAGGCGAATCCTTGTGTCTTTTATTCATTTATTTCCTATTTAGAAAACAGAGGGAATCCAAAAAATGACAACAGGTAGCATTTGAATGAAGGGGGTGGCGCGAAGGGGGAATGAAGTGAAATGGGTCTCTTTATAAGAAGTCAGATTTAAGATAAAATGGTGAATCGATTCCATGAAAAATTTTCTAAGAGCTTTTGTGAAAATCGTTTTAAAGGGCTAAAAGCTAGGAGAAAAATTGAAGATAATAAACAATGCAGAAATGAAATTTATGAAAAGTGGAGCAAGAAAAGAATAAAGAGAAATGAATCATTATTAAAAGAGAAATATATGAAAACAGAAAGGTGGCTAGCTGTTCCACCACATATTCTAGATAGATAGATAGATATATAGATAGATAGATAGATTTTCTAATGAGACATTTTATTTTCGACCTTATATTCCATATATATATATATATATATATATATATATATATATATATATATATATATATATATATATATATTACTAAGTTTATAAAAAATAAAAATTTACTGAATCAGAGAAACGAAATAGCTATTTTTGCCGTCATTTTCAAAAATCTTCATTAAATAATATTTAAAAATATTTTTTTTAAAATGCGAGCTGGTAATATACATACTTATATCTGATATGAAAAAATAATGTTATATAATGTAAGTAATTCTATTACAATTACTTGTTTTTAAAAAGAAATATACTCTATTAATAATTAAGAGTGAAAATATTTTAAAATTGTAGTTAATTAAAACGTAATCTAACATTAACATTCCCCCCCAAAATCTTTAAGTATTGTTATGGGAACTTACCCATAGTATTAATAGGCTGTTCCGTACCTCATAAATACTGCGCCTCAAGAGGGAGCAGTCAGACACAGAGTCAGAGTAACCTAACCTGATTCTTCTAATTCTTTTGTACATATTCTGTTTGTAATATATCTGTGTTATTCCATACCTGTGTTCGAGTTATTCTTTATTGGTTCTACCTTGAACCATCACAGTGGTACAAGGAACCTGGACCATAACAAATATACAAGTAGAAAAATAGCCGAAAGCATTTTTGCCGTTAAGAATAAATTTTAAAAAAAAATCAGATTACATGCATATAACGGATATCAGAAATCGTTGAAAAATACATCCCTACCCTTCCTAAACTTAACCCCTTTTTCGAACGTAACTAATAACTGATACAACAAAAGTTAATAAAAATGAAGACGCTACCGCCCCTGTCTGAATGATTGGATTTCTCTGTATCCTTGGAAACAGGGAATTATGAATTTTTCTGTGCGTTTAAAAAATAAGTTACTCCAATATTCGCTGGAAGATGAAATGGAACTAATGTTTTTTAATTTAATTACAAAATTAAATTTGAAGTTTCTATCTTCCATTTTTGAAACATGGTTATTACCGTGTAGCAAAAAAAAACATATTTTAAACCAATTAAGTTATAATATATATATATATATATATATATATATATATATTGAGAGAGAGAGAGAGAGAGAGAGAATGAAGACTCTGTGATAGTTATATAGATCGATATTTAGACAGATAGATAGATAGCGAGCTAAATAGATAGATAGATAGATAGATAGATAGATAGATAGATAGATAGATAGATAGATAGATAGATAGATATAAAATACATTTTCTAGTGATATATTTTCTTTTCTACCTGATATTCCAGATAGATACACAGTAAAAAAGAAAGTGCGAAATAAAGAAAATGAATGAGATAGATGTCGTGTCTGAAAAAAAATTCGTAGCGTTTTTAATCAAATACCAAAGACAATATTTAGATATCTGTATATAGCTTTGTCAGTTGCATGTGTATTATTTTCCTCCATATTCTTTCGCTATCTTTGAAGCAGCTTTATGAGTTTAAAATCCCAGATCATGCCAACATTCTAGCTAATAAAATCGCTAGTTTTTACAAGCACCACATTAGGATATTTTTGTGGGGACGAATTAATTGGTAATTGGTAAAGCAAAGTACATCATTCTTAGGAGCATATCCCAGCCAATGTGTACCAATTTTTGCCAGGTCTGTAAAATGATGTGAGATTTGGCTAATAGCTACAGACAAGCACCACATTAGGATATTTTTGTGGGGACGAATTAATTGGTAATTGGTAATGCAAAGTACATCATTCTTAGGAGGATATCCCAGCCAATGTGTACCAATTTTTGCCAGGTCTGTAAAATGATGTGAGATTTGGCTAATAGCTACAGACAAGCACCACATTAGGATATTTTTGTGGGGACGAATTAATTGGTAATTGGTAATGCAAAGTACATCATTCTTAGGAGGATATCCCAGCCAATGTGTACCAATTTTTGCCAGGTCTGTAAAATGATGTGAGATTTGGCTAATAGCTACAGACAAGCACCACATTAGGATATTTTTGTGGGGACGAATTAATTGGTAATTGGTAATGCAAAGTACATCATTCTTAGGAGGATATCCCAGCCAATGTGTACCAATTTTTGCCAGGTCTGTAAAATGATGTGAGATTTGGCTAATAGCTACAGACAAGCACCACATTAGGATATTTTTGTGGGGACGAATTAATTGGTAATTGGTAATGCAAAGTACATCATTCTTAGGAGGATATCCCAGCCAATGTGTACCAATTTTTGCCAGGTCTGTAAAATGATGTGAGATTTGGCTAATAGCTACAGCATTCCGGTATACAATTCCGGATGCTTTTCATTGGTTTCCTGTCCAATTTGTTTGAATTTAGCGTCTGATGCTGCCGAAGTGAGTCGTAATAGACATTGTCCTTTCGATTACACGAAATATACAGCATCAGTTGTTCTTGTACACTGACCGGCTTTTCATTTTTCTATGACTTTCTTTTCTTTCTTTTTTGTTCCCCATTGTTACAAAGCATCAATTCTTCATCAATTGTGATCGCTCTTATCAAATACGTGTCGTTTTCGTTGGATTTGAATAGATAATCCAACCAACCAAACATTATAATGATAAACATATCCAGTTGTTACCAAATGCCTTATCACTTTCATATTAGTGCCTCTATGATGTCCTGTTATGTATGGCATGTATTTATTTTTAAGTTGTGTTTCGATTTCATTATCATTAATCACTACATGTCTGACAGAACTTTCTCAGTCTTCCCAATCAAAATTTCCATTTCTGAACTGAATGAATAACTTATGAACAATACTCTAAGTTATAGTACCACGTTCATAAACGGCACTTATTATTTTTGCTTTTTCAGAATTATTTTTTCCTTCGCAGAAATGGAGAAAATATAACGTGCGATAAGTAAATTGTCGCCAATTTATATTTTTTTTAAATTTCGCGCATGCGCGTTGTTTGTTTTGATTATGTCAACTGCACATATAGTAGGGTAATTTTGGTACCGGCATACCATACTTCTTGACATTCGTGGCGGAAGCCCCATTACGAACATTTTGTTTGGGTGTCAATCTGCGGACAGTGCAGAAAGAGTCGGATCAGTCTAATGGTGATTACGATGGTGCTACAGCTCGGAAAACTCACTTTGATCGTTCTGATATGAACAGAAGTTCAGAATTTGTTGGTGAGGGTCTCAGACCCAACACGGAGTCCTGAATAAAGTTCCTTGAGGAGGTTGCTGCCCTGGGCCAAAATAGTGGCTGCTGGAAGACCCTATGTCTGGCAACAGGACTCTGCACCATGGCACACGAGCAAGAGAAACCAGTAATAGCTGTCAGACAGGTTCTGCGTTCACATCACTTCTTACATCTGGCCACCTAACTCCCCAGACTGCAAACCCATTGATTATTATGTGTAGGGTGCAGTTGAACAAGAGACCAACAAAACTCCTTGTAACACCAAAGATGAGCTGAAGGTAAGGATTATGGCAGCATTCACCAACTTAAACAAGGAGACATTCCATAAGAGGTGATTCAGAAGTTGTCTAGAGGCGATGGTTGAATTCAACGGAGATTTTATTGAATAAATTTACTCTTTCTTATTTCAACATATTTTTGTGTAATTTTGGCAAATATATCTGTTAAAATGAGATGTCAGTATTAGTTTCACTACAATCTTTACCTGTTAAAGTATAGAGTCATCCATCTTCCCCTCCTATCCATATAAACTACCCCTTAACGTACCCTCTAACTCGAGTGGCCTCCACTCTAAAGAAATCAGAAATTTCAGTATGCGTAAAATGTAATTATATTTTACATGTAATTTAAACTCCCCCATTGAAAAAATACTACGAATTTTTGTTCCAACTCACTAGATAGATAGATACATATATTCATAATAGCTGGCCACTCGTCTTCGAGGATACCCGTCTTCTTGGGCTGCTAGATAATCCCTATTGCAGACGCTCGCTCAGGCACATTTGTGTTTGTTCAACACCCACAGAGCCCACCTGTGTTTTTTACTGCAACTATGCTGAGCAGACCTTAGTTATTGGAAGAGAGCGTGTTATCTAGCGTAATCAACAATCATCACACTCAAATCTCGGTCATGATGACTTGTGATTTTGTTCTAGCACAGCAAGGGTTCCGTCTATCCAATTTTGCTTATAGGTTTTCAGGCACTTTCCAAAGATACCGCACGCTGGGATTGCCCTCCACTCCTCCAGGAAGTCTACTTCTTGACAAAATCAAATATGGTAAGATTCGAACCCGGGTCTCGTGGTCAGAAAGCGAATATTCTAACCATTCGGCCACGCGCGCATGCATGCATGCATACGTACGTACATACATTTTAACAGAATGAGATAGATAGATAGATATATAGATGGATAGATATGAATACTACGAGATAGATAGATAGATAGATAGATAGATAGATAGATAGATAGATAGATAGATAGATAGATGTAAAAGACTGATATGGATATAAATATATAGATACAACTACCGACATCTATGAAAATATCATCATCCATGTCTGGCTGCCATTTCGAATGTATCTTCCCAGCATCTCTCTCAGTTCTTACAGTCTCTCCGCTTTCTTCATCCTCACCCAGTTCATTCTAGGATATTTTCCAGTCACTTTATTCTTTGCTTGCCTTTGGCTTTCATCTAACGTGCCCAATCTGCCTGCTCATATTTTTTTTTTAAGCGTATCACCCCAAGCAAGGCCGGAGGCCACTATCACGCATGGGGTTACAGAAGGGTTGGAGGAAGAGCAGATAGGAGTGGTAAGGGAGAGGATGTGGAGAAAGAGAAAGACAGTGGGTCGATCAAGGCAAGGGGGTTACAGAAGATTTGGAGCGAGAGCAGATAGGAATGAAAGGATGTGGAGAGGGGAAGTGGATAGATCAAGGCAACTGGACATGTCGATTGACGCTACACTTAAATCATTGGAGATTGTATTTGTCAGGGATTCAGTAATAGGGAAGGGAGTTCCATAGGCGATATGTGCGAGACATGAAGCTATTGGAGTAAAAGAGCCGTCTACATCTAACAGTTACAACGGTGAAGGGGTGGGAACGGGATGCCAGCCTCGTAGGACGTTTAAACTCACGAGGCCTAGGGACAAGCGAAAGCAACTCCTCGGAGCAATTATCGTGAAAGTACTTGTAAAAAAGGCAGAGCGAGGCAACATCGCGTCTGTGAGAGAGCGACTGCAGACGAGAAGACAGATCAGGGCCAATCACATTGCATATTCGTCTCTGGATCTTATCAAGAACCCTGAGGCAAACAGCAGGGGCCCCAGACCATATATGGCAGCAATACTCCATGCAAGGGCGAATGGTCGATTTATAGACTTGAAGGATCGATTCCGGGGAGAAAAATTTCCTGGCTCGGCACAGGGAACAAACTTTTCTTGTGGTGGATGATGCAACTGACTCGATGTATTTGTTCCATCTCAAATCAGCGGACAGCGTGAGACCGAGCAGCCGCAGAGAGGAGCTCTCGAGAAGTTGGTCTTCAGACATTCTAATGGGATGCAGGGATGGATCCTTGTGGTGGTTAATTCGAAGGCTTGGCGAAAACAAGGATTTTGAATGTTCGTTTTGCAATGCAGGCAACAATTCTTTAATTAATAAAACTTGCTACCCAACAAACCTTGAGAATTTGTTCTGTACCCACTTCGCGGTGGATAACAGAGCGTTTATCCCCACAATAATTCAAAGCGGCAAGCCCACTGTAAATTCCAGCTCTAGTATGTTGCGTTTGTTTTCGCTTAAATCGCCTTGGCAAAAGCACGAATCTATCTATATATTACCCTCACTAACGTATGGGTTAAATAGCAGACTAGAAGCTTGCATGTCAACCAGTCAAATAGAAGGAAAATTTGAATGTAAAACTGTGGAAAGGGAAATTAGAACCCCCCTCATTATATTTGCCCAAAACGTTATAACACTTCACAGTTGATAAAAAGAGAGGATATGATGAAAGCCATGATCGTCTACACCCGGAAGGGGCAGGGAATACAAAGCCTTAACAGTTCAATATCAATAATGTTGTTGCAATATACAAGTAACCCTATCAGAAAGAAAAATGTTTCAGTAACTTTTTTTAATATCATTTAACGCCTACTGGAATTAATGGCCGTAGATCTAATTTCTTTTCCGTGAGTAAGATATATTAAGTAACTTCCAGCTCAACACAAAATTACTCTGGAGTTATCTAATACTAAAACGTCTGTAACTAATAGAACAAAGAGACGTGAATAATTACAATTTCGTGAACAGATAATATTATCAACCCGTATGGAGATTGTTTTTGTCACCTATTTAATAATGATTTTTTTCTTCTTTCCGTTATGATGTACAGTTTTCCTTAATCTTTTCTTCCATAATAATGTTTTCCTATTGTTATCACTGTTTATTACTCCTGCTGAAAAAAGGAAGTGTCTGTAGTTTACCGCCTTTTTTCCTAACAAACAGCAGTTATTAATAAGTTGTAAAAATGAAATAAATACATTCGCAAGAAAATTAGATGGGTAGAAGGGTTAAAATGATTACGGTTATGGAAATACGAATATACATTTGAGAAGAAGAAGAGAGAGGAGGAGGAGCTGGAGGAGAGTCGAGAAGGATGAAGAGGAAGAAAAGAAGAAGAACCCATGGGTAGATAAGAAGATGTGAATGGAGAGGAGGCAGAAGAGGGAGAATAAAGGAGAAATTATGAGTAGATAAGAAGTTATGAGAGGATATTTTGAGAAGAAGGAGGAAGAGATAGAAGAGGATAGGGGAGCCAGGGTAAGAAGAGAAAGAAAAGAATAGGAA
>OZ038482.1:25357349-25584849 GCA_964036315.1 Acanthosepion esculentum
TCTTCTATAAATCCGACTCTTATTTATATATTCTCAAGCAATGTCTATATGTTATCGTTTCGTTAATTTAGTTTTCATACCAGACGTAAATCATGGCCTCCACTAGACATTAAGCTTACGGCCAAATCATGATGAAAGACCGATACCCATACTATCAGAGAAGTTAAGCAACGTTGGCCCCGATCACATACCTAGATGGGTGTCCGCTTAGGAATACGAGGTGATGTAAGCTTGGATGTGTGGGTGTTAATGAAAAACAGCAGGTATTTGGAAATCGGAGAGCCGGGATCGAATTCCAGTCGGGTTCGTTATATTTACTTACGTGTTAATACCCTTGGGTAAAGCCTTTCGATCCATCCTTTCCTCATTGTGCGCCCTAAAATACGCCCCGAAATCTTCAACAGTCTCTTTCTGATTCTCCTAAACATTTCTTGGTAGCTCACATGTATATTCCATGCTATTCTCGGCATCCTTCAGTTTGGTTTGTTTTATTTTACGGTATGTCAACCTCAATGGATGATTTAATGCCGAAAATATTTTTATTGTTGATAATATTTTTTCAAAATGTATTGCTCGTATTTTTTTTATTCAAAAGTATATTGCTGGCAATATTTTTTCCAAAATTGTACTGCTGTTATAGCTGACAATAATTTTTTCCTTCAAAAATGTATTGTTTGTATTTTTTTTTCAAAATATATTGCTGGTAATATTTTCTTCCAAAAATTGGTATTAAAACCTATTTTTACACTTTCATAATGTTTTTACTCCAGTTTGGGGATTAACTATTTGCCCATTTCTAGGACCATAACAGGTGCTACCACCACCGGTATGGTGGTCCTGGGAACATCAGCAATTTGTAATACATGTTTAATGTAGTTTGAATGTATAAATCCGACGTAGTAATTAATTTGTTCAATGTAACAGCACCAATGTCTCGTAGCAGCTATTCAGGAATTCTTAAGGTCTTCCATATCAGAGGTTGGCAGTGGATATTCGGAGAGAGTAGGAAAACGTAGTTCTGCAGGTCTTTTCATCTCACAGGTTAGTAGTGGATATTCCGACAAGAAAAAACAAAATGGCCGCCTTTATACACCTCGGATCGAATATTTCAAGTCTTCTGATTGGTTAACTTTCTATGGGTGGACTATAAAATGAGTCAGCTCATTTTGGTTTGCTCACTAGTTAATAGGTACACAAAAAACAGTAACACAATTAAGAGGCGGTTCCTGATCTTGCAGTTGGATGTAGTTTATCGTCTTACCCAGGACGCGAATATAGTTTATCGTATCCTTCTGTAGAACTACATTTCTGCTGAGGAGATTGTCCAGCATTCGCTGCAGCATAGTATAATTGATTTTACACAACAGTTCAGCACTATTTTGTTTGTTTGTTTTTAATTAAATTCTCCTGTATCTTAAAAGTTTATTTAGCTTTTGGAAGTATTTTTTCTATTCCAACGCACCTCCGGATATCGGTGGCATATTTTCTACCTTTTGTTTAAACACTTCCATGACATTTAGATTTCGTTTCTTGCTTCATTTTGACATTTCTAATTTGTAGGTTACCTTTTGCGTTGTTCCCCTTGCTCACAACCAAACCATTCTGCCGTCTTTAAATTATAATTTTTCCTTTCACTCATCTTCATTCACACAGCGATATTCGCCATCTGGAAGAATTTCTATGATTGTTACAATTAACTATTATTAAACTAAATTATCCATTCTATTATAAACTAGCACACTTCGCCCGCTCGCTATCGCTTCGCAAAGTAAGATATATTCACTACTTGAAATGAACATTTCATCCATAAATTGGCTTGTTATAGTTAAGGAAAGTTTTACAAATAGATGCCAACTTGTTGAAGGCCAAGGAAAATACAAATTTCAAACATTGTTCTGCACTAAGACAATATTACTAAACAGATCTATTTTTATATGAAAATCAAAACAATCCTCGAATAAAAAAATGGTAATGAAGAACAGTTAATAAATGAAATTTATTTTTAAAATCAATATGAAAATTTGTTAAACCTGAACAGTAATATTGCCTAGAAGTAGATAATATATAATACAGATATTTAACTTTTAGAGTCTATCAGCTCAAGATGAAGATTAGTACTGATAGAAAACGCCAACATTCGACAGTCTTCAGCGAAAGGTGGGTGACTGAGGCGAGCTTGGTTCGTTTGAATGGGGCTAGCCTTGATTTTCTCTTCTAGGTCAATCTATGTCACATCGGGGTGGTTTCCTGTGGAGCCCTCCCCTTGGTTAGGTCAGACAAGCTTTTGTATACCTAGTTAATGTGAGTAAATGTTGTTCCTGGCCTGTTCCCGGCTCCATCTTTGGTTATGATCCAAGTTGAGATTCCCAGTTTGTTTTTGGTCTTCTTTTTATCTCGACTGGGTCAGATTTTATACTTTCCCACAGCCGTATGATTTTTTATCCGTTTTCCACTCCCTTAGCAAGAGAGTTTCTTGATTTTGTCTCACGAGCAGAATAGAGCGGCCTCTCTGTTTTGAGGGTTGGACGGGCCCTACTAACATCTGTTATGTTTAATTTGAATTATGTTATTATTTTAGTTTATTATTGGGTTCATCTCTCTTCCCTCTCATTTTTTCACCATAGAATTTGAAGTATTTATTATTTTCATCAAATTTTTATGACATGGGGCGCGTTTTGTAGATCCCTCTTTTGAGGATGCGGTATTATAGTGTATGGAGGATTGAATGGTGACGGACGAGTTCTTTTGGTAAATGTGGAAATTGTAATGGATGAAAGGGTTGTAAATCCTATTAGCTAGGTATAAGATAGTGATGACCACCCTCTACCCTCCTCTTTTTGGCCTTGTGTCACAATTGTGTATTTTGCACAATAAATAGTCTAAATTATTCTTTTTTAGTAATTTCACGTCTACTTATCATCTCTCAGTTGCGTCTCTGTCCTTGGGCAGAGTGCACTAAGGGACTTCTGTGTCAAAGGACAGAGAGGCAACTGAGATAAATAATACCGAGAGGTGCCCAGCCCTGGGGAACAGCTTCTTGAGGTGGCGCCCTCCCCTTGCACCCGAGGGAGAGATCGGTACTCGCACCGAGGACAGCACAACCGACGGTTGAGGGGGCTGAGGGGAATTTTTGTTCCTGTCCCGGGCGTACTCGCTCGGGTCCCCACCTAAATATAGACCTTGTGTCACATCTTGTCCAAGTGGGGAGACAGAGTAAATACCGCATGTAAATTATTAGAAATTCAATCTATGGCTTTTAAATATCAGAATTTGTAGGAGAATTGAGCTTCAATTTCACTTATATTCATAATAATTCCATAATATAGGTTTTACTTAATTAGCTATTACGTTTCTTTAACTCTTCAAATGTTGAATCTAGATCTAATTCTAATTTCTATTTTCCCATCTTTACACTATATTAATTTCATATTGTAAATTGTCCCCAGATCTGTCACCCTTGAAATAAAAATAATTCTCGGTCTCGGCTGTAAGGGGGATGAGGGAGCAGTTCCCAGCTGTTATGTCACCCATGAAATAAAAATAATTGTTTGTACGGAAAATAAGGATCTACGTACATCAAATCGTCTTTAAATTAAGTAGCAGCAGAAAAATTATCGTTGAAATTTTAAAAGGTAAGCTTAAACATATATTCAATACTTAAATGCAGCGATCAATTTTGAGTTCTTCTGTAGTTTATTGATTCCTATCACATCTACTCCGCCCTAGCTATTGTCCTGATAGCCAAACTAGCTTAAATAGGGCGGCTTTTAAGCTCGTTTAAAACTTTAGATACAAAAGAAAAATAAGAGTTACTCCCCTTGAACCATGAAAGCAATGATAATGGCTAGTATAATATATTAATATATTTTGTTTAGCCTCGCATTATCTGGCAACCTTGAATCTGAGCTGAATGAAAATCGTTCCCTTTGCTTAACTTTTCTAGGGTTTTTGAATGAACTATGAATCATTGAAATCGGAGCAGTGGGAGCAGATACACACACATACACACGCACAAGTACACACACATACACTCTACTTTAAATACAAGATAATTAAGTGACAATTATCCTTAACACATTAATAACCATTACGCTATTTTGGTAGACTGCGGTTTATAGACAGATACTATAATTAATAGCTTGTATTTTTTTACAAACCTCCGTGGGTTTTCGGGTGGAGAATAGGATAGCAGCTTGAATTGGGAATCGTAAATCAGGGTTCAAATTTCAGTCGTGTCCCTTATATTCACTTACGTACGAATACTCTTGGGAAATGTATATATCCATCACCTCCAGAGTTTAGGACTAATATCTGGAAAAACGCCATTGTTATTACAAGAACACTGTTAATGTACTCAGAAAAACATTCTTACAACCCAAAATACGTTTCGACTTTTCTGATGACCTTCCTCCTTGGCGCCGCCACTGCATGAAGCGTGCTGCTAGGTTTCATCGTTTTACTGTTGAAATAGCTAGATGTGCCGCAAGTTTTATTCTAATAGTTTAATTTCTCGTATTTTCGCCTGTGGAACTCTCTTTCGGGTTCCTGGTTCCCTGCAACTAATGTTGCAATAATGTTAACTTCGAAAGAAGAGTTTGTAATGTTATCGGTCCTAACCTGCCATCTTGAATTTCAGTCATTTTTCCACCGCCGTCACTTGGCTTTCTTTTGTTTTCTTTTTCTATAAATATTTTCATGGCAATCGTTCTAATGACTTTTTCCCATTCGTACCTCGATTGCATGAATTTAAGCATACTACTAGATTGCTTGCTAGATTTGCTATTGAAATCACCAGATGTAATCATAAGTTCTACTCTAATACTTTCTTTTCTCGTATTTCTCATCTGTGGAACTTTCTTCTGGCTTCTTCTTGACTTTCCGCCTGCAATCTTCGAAAATTTAAATGCAGCGTTATTCGCCATCTTCTGTCTTCTTGAATACTGTTCTTTTATTGTTCTTTCTCCTCACTAAAGTTGTCTCATTCTCTTTTACATTACATCTTTACGTCTTAGTGGCTTTATCACCTTGCTTGGGATGAAATGCTTAAACAAAATAAACAACGAGGCTAACTAAGCCGCAAAAATAATAAATAAAGTAATACATTAGAAAGCTATCAAATCCATTATAAATCCCTAATTAATAACGGAATTTCATTTATTTTTTAATTAATACGTGTTTTTACAATAATTTGTAGGAGAGCTATATCCACTGGGTAAATAATTATAAACCCTTTAACATTTATACATACAAAAATACTTGTAGAAAATGAGGAACAGCAAGTTGAACTGACAAAACAAGTATTATTTATTATCTGGCTGAGAATGATTGACACTTGCCTGATCGTGTGTGTCTCGTGTTTGTGTGTGGCAGAGAAGGTCGGAGTTGATTCTCATTGATTGAGAAAGAGTGACTCGTATTAATGATAATTATAGCTGTTATACAAGTTTTTTTATAATTATTTATGACAGCATAATTAATTTTGATTTATTTATTTTTAATGGACATGACAGGTTGATTTAGTGATACGATCATCTCTAGGGCTTGTTTTCTTTTCTAGGAGGTCCACTTTTCTTTTAGTCAGAATAAGAAGCATAGACTTTGCCATTGGCTCTACAATCCATCTCGATTGAGATTTTATGTTCTGAGTAATCGTGTGTCTGGGCAATGTTTCTGTTTGAGGTCTTTGAATGTCAGAAATCGACATTTGTTGCACATTTTAACGTATAAAAATTTGCTAAAATTATTTCCAACATAACAGTTGTATGTGTTTCAAACGTGTGCAACAGGCTCTATGTGGAACGTGTGCAACAGGCTCTCTGTGGAACGTGTGCAACAGGCTCTATGTGAAACGTGCGCAACAGGTTCTATGTGGAACGTATGCAACAGGCTCTATGTAAAACGTGTGAAACAGGCTCTATGTGGAACGTGTGCAACAGGCTCTATGTGGAACGTGTGCAACAGGCTCTATTTGGAACATGTGCAACAGGCTCTATGTGGAACGTGTGCAACAGGCTCTATGTGAAACGTGTGCAACAGGCTCTATGTGAAACGTGCGCAACAGGTTCTATGTGGAACGTATGCAACAGGCTCTATGTAAAGCGTGTGAAACAGGCTCTATGTGGAACGTGTGCAACAGGCTCTATGTAAAGCGTGTGAAACAGGCTCTATGTGGAACGTGTGCAACAGGCTCTATGTGGAACGTGTGCAACAGGCTCTACGTGAAACGTGTGCAATAGGCTCTATGTGAAACATTTGCAACAGGCTCAACGTGGAACGTGTGCCTCAGGCTCTATGTGGAACGTGTGCCTCAGGCTCTATGTGGAACGTGTGCAAAAGGAACGGAAGCAAAAAGAGCAAGCATTTGTTAATCGCAAAGGTGTACTGTTCCTCCACTGACAATGTCAGGCCTCATGTGGCATGAGTGGCCAGAGATACCATACGCCAACTTAGCTGGGAGACACTGTGACATCCACCTTACTCAGGGGACCTTGATTCAACAGATTACCACCTCTTGCATTCCCTGTACAATCAACTTCATGGGAACTCCTCCGCAAATGAAGATGACTTTCGGCAAGCACTCACAGACTTCTTTGCCTCCAAGACACCTGATTTTGATCGCCAGGGCATTGCACACAATATGTGTACATATCAAAATTAAAACCATTTTAAATGAATTATACGAATATATCATTGTTATAATAAATAAACGTATTCATAATAAATGTTCAAGGGTTGGTAAATGAAGTCGTGTGACACGTCCGTAGATGGTGCGGTTTGACAAGGACTTGCCGATGAATACCGATATATGTCGAGATCTTCCAAAGTTGATTTCGAGAATGACCCAGCAATTCCGTATTGTGCACTTATTGGATTGTACTCGATGTAGTGAGAACTTTTTTTTTATTACATAGTGTTCAATTAAAAGTATTTTTATTACATAGTGTTCAATTAAACTATTTTTATTACTTAGTGTTCAATTAAAATAGGGCACGCTTTTTTTTAATTAAGAAGCGTTCTATTGTAATAGTTTCTTTTCTCACATTCTCGCTTGTGGAACTTACTTCCAGCTTCTTGCATAACTGTAAGAAGCTGGAAGAAATTTGAATGGAACTTCAATCGTTACATTTTGTCTATTTAAATGCTGTTCTTTTTATTGCCCTTATTAGAAACGTTTTCTCAGTTTCCGTTATTGGCTGTCATTCCTTTGTTTTAATGGCTTTATCCCTTTTCTTCAGGTGAAATGATAAACTGTAGCATTCAGTTAAATAATAACTTCACATCCAGTATACTTGTCCATTCAGACGGTTTTCGATTAATGATTTTTAGGTATCACCACGTGACTACCAAGTTGCCTTACCTTAAACAAAGAAAAAAAGCTACATTCTCGATAGCCGTTCGTGATGATGGCCAAATTATCCCGAAAAGATATTGACTCATCATTATACCTTTAAAATATCTTCATCAGTAACCTCACAGATGTCAGTTTTTCAAGTGTCTTATAATATAGCAACAACTCTAAGGAGAAACTTATGAAGCTTTATTTGGCTAATTCAGCTTTAGCGCTAAAAAGGTTTATTTTATTATAATGGATGGTTTCCTGCAAGCGGGGAGATGGGATGTGTTTATTTTATTAGTGAGAGGGGAGATGGGATGTCACTATTTTATTAGTGAGAGGGGAGATGGGATGTGCTTATGTTATTAATGAGAGGGGAGATGGGATGTGCTTATTTTATTAGTGAGAGGGGAGATGGGATGTGCTTATTTTATTAGTGAGAGGGGAGATGGGATGTGCTTATTTTATTAGTGAGAGGGGAGATGGGATGTGCTTATTTTATTAGTGAGAGGGGAGATGGGATGTGCTTATTTTATTAGTGAGAGGGGAGATGGGATGTGCTTATTTTATTAGTGAGAGGGGAGATGGGATGTGCTTATGTTATTAATGAGAGGGGAGATGGGATGTGCTTATGTTATTAATGAGAGGGGTGATGGGATGTGTTTATTTTATTAGTGAGAGGGGAGATGGGATGTGCTTATTTTATTAGTGAGAGGGGAGATGGGATGTGCTTATTTTATTAGTGAGAGGGGAGATGGGATGTCACTATTTTATTAGTGAGAGGGGAGATGGGATGTGCTTATTTTATTAGTGAGAGGGGAGATGGGATGTGCTTATGTTATTAATGAGAGGGGAGATGGGATGTGCTTATTTTATTAGTGAGAAGGGAGATGGGATGTGCTTATTTTATTAGTAAGAGGGGAGATGGGACATGCTTATTTTATTTGTGAGAGGGGAGATCGGGTGTGCTTATTTTATTAGTGATAGGGGAGATGGGATGTACTTATTTTATTAGTGAGAGGGGAGATGGGATGTGCTTATTTTATTAGTGAGAGGGGAGATGGGATGTGCTTATTTTATTAGTGAGAGGGGAGATGGGATGTCACTATTTTATTAGTGAGAGGGGAGATGGGATGTGCTTATTTTATTAGTGAGAGGGGAGATGGGATGTGCTTATGTTATTAATGAGAGGGGAGATGGGATGTGCTTATTTTATTAGTGAGAAGGGAGATGGGATGTGCTTATTTTATTAGTAAGAGGGGAGATGGGACATGCTTATTTTATTTGTGAGAGGGGAGATCGGGTGTGCTTATTTTATTAGTGAGAGGGGAGATGGGATGTGCTTAATTTATTAGTGAGAGGGGAGATGGGATGTGCTTATTTTATTAGTGAGAGGGGAGATGGGATATGCTTATTTTATTAGTGAGCGGGGAGATGGGATGTGCTTATTTTATTAGTGAGAGGGGAGATGGGATGTGCTTATTTTATTAGTGAGAGGGGAGATGGGATATGCTTATTTTAAGAGTGAGCGGGGAGATGGGATGTGCTTATTTTATTAGTGAGAGGGGAGATGGGATGTGCTTATTTTATTAGTGAGAGGGCAGATGGGATGTGCTTATTTTATTAGTGAGAGGGAAGATGGGATGTGCTTATTTTATTAACACATCTCCCCCACTATTTTATTCATATAGAAGAAAATCCTTCAAATGGCCAGGCATCTTGCGGGTCCTTTGAGATCGTTTGGATGACTCGATGATATCAGGTTTTCCCAGTCTCTTTAGGTTTTGTGGACCATAGCAATCCCCGATTCGTTGTTCAGTGTCACATGAGTAGATTCCTTCATTAATTCAAGTTTAATATTGCAAGCGAATCTCTGATTTTCCATACAAGTCACTTGATTCTTTGAGTGTTTCCAGAAGTGTACTAAAAGCAACATCACTAAGTAGAAGTTTATGAAATTTTAATTCAGCATTAGCGTCGAAAACTTTATACTATAGTGGATGGTTACAAGCAAGAGGGGAGATGGGATAGACTTATTTTATAACCACATGTGTGTAGAAATCCAATTCTTTCCCAAATCTCCATATAATCCATCCTTTTTCTGCCTGGTTCATAGATTTCTTACCGACAGTCTATTCATGTTTGTCGTATTATTGTACATGGCCACAAACTAGCTTTATTAATATTATTTATATAATTCGGACTGTTATTCTCATCTTCGTTGCCATATTCACAAGGTTTCGGTCGTTGTACGCTCGGGTGTTGTGAGTTCATTATCAGGCCAAAACAGTGGTGAACAAAAAATAGAGAGTTGAGTTAAAGGGAAATAACTGAGACATATAGGAGAGGCATGGCACGTGGAACTAGAACAATCTACCCCGGTGGACAAAATAAAGGGTTCGGTTCGAAATTCCAATCACCTGAACGAGATCGTAGCGTACAACGGCCGAAACGTTGTGAATATGGCAATTAAGATGAGGATAGCTGTCCGAATAATGTAAATAATGTAAGTAATCATAATACCTCATCTCAGAGATATAGACAAAGTAGCTTTACTTGTCGTCTGGAGAAGAACAGATTATGAAATGGCTGAAATATTGTGAGGAAAATCCATAAAAAAAGAAAAATATAGTCGAATAAAGAAATGATTTAATCCAAAGTCTCAGAGAAAATTTTTAAAAAATGTGCAAAAGAGTTATCAATTTTATTTTTGTATTTATAGAAGAAAGGAATCACTTTTAGTAAAAGAAAGAGAACAAAACGCGAATATTTGCGATATCATCAAGAACGAATAAGGAAACAAAAAATACAAACGAAAACATCAGAGAAGTAAACAAATAAAGTCCAATAAAGACGACATTTATTCTTGTTTATTTTTATTAAAAGTGTGTAATGTTTTCTCTTAGATTCAGAGTGTTTAAAGCCAATATCGAACGAATAAAAGCCAAATAGATTTATTTTCAATTTTATTTAACATAACTGTTTCTCTGTCATACTTTAAACGCAAATATTTTTAGCTTTCAATATTTTTTCACACTTGATGATATTGTATTGGCAACTTGCAGACAATTAGAGTTGACATCAGTTGACAGAACGCAATCATTTTTCGCTTCTGTTTGTATCTATTGCTTTTTTATACTTTTTCCCTTTAATCTAGAAAAAATAATTCTATTTATTTTTATCTGTTCTTTTTTTTCTTTTTTCTATCTTTTCGTCTATTTGTGGCCTTCTATTTTCCTTTTTCTTTTTTTAACCTTCTCTTTCTTCTTCTTCTTTTCTTCTTTTTTTCTTTTTCTTCTTTTTCTTTTTCTTCTTTTTCTTTTTCTTCTTTTTCTTCTTCTTCTTCTTTTTCTTCTTCTTCTTTTTCCTCTTCTTTTTCTTCTTCTTTTTCTTTTTCTTCTTCTTCTTTTTCTTTTTCTTCTTCTTTTTCTTCTTCTTCTTCTAGTACTACTACTACTTTCTATTTCTACTTCCTACATCGATTTCATTTTTGATTACCCTTCTTCTGCCATTCTATCATTCATAAAGCCCTTATCTAGTTTTTCTCCTTCGCCTTTTCTTCTTCTTCTTCTTCTTCTTCTTCTTCTTCTTCTTCTTCTTCTTCTTCTTCTTCTTCTTCTTCTTCTTCTTCTCCTTCTTCTTCTTCTTCTTCTTCTTCTTCTTCTTCTTCTCCTCCTCCTCCTCCTCCTCCTCCTCCTTCTTCTTCTTCTTCTTCTTCTTCTTCTTCTTCTTCTTCTTCTTCTTCTTCTTCTGTTCCCTCCTCATATTTCCACTTCTTCTACAATTATTTTTAATTCCTCAACCCCTTTTCTTGCAATCGCCTTCTCATAATTATCCTTTGTTCTCGTCTTTTCTTCTGTTTTACATTCTTCTCTGCTTCCTGCTATTCAGCCTCTTTATTTTTTCGCTTACTGCTTTATCATCAGCTTCTTCTCCGTTCATCTCTCGTTTATTTTTTTACCTTCTTTCGTTTAATAATAATAATAATAATAATAATAATAATAATAATACTTTCCTGATTCCTCATCGTAATGGTCTGCGCAAAATGAAGGCAAAGTGTATCGGAGTTTATCAACAACATCTTTAGATCTCCTTCAAAGTGTTTCACTAATCAAATCATTTTTCAATGACAATGCATCGCGAAACAAGTTCTTTCTTACGATAACATCATATGTCTTAGTAATAAAAACGCAACAATGAATTTACTAACCCATAAGTAAATAAAACGGCAATTACAAAGTGACTGTATAGTTTTCAAATTATGAGTCACGAGGGGATTTTGTAAAAAAATATATAAATAAAAGTGAACCTACCCACTGAATTTGTTGCAGCATTCAAACACAATGAAGAATAATGAAAAGAAAAATAGACACAATAGACATTCAAACACAATGGAGTATAAAGAAAATAGAGTACAGTAAAACCCCTATTTAAGGAATATGGTTTTTAAAGAATATGGGTTTTAAGGAATATGGGATTTAAGATATATGGGATTTAGAAATTATGGTATTTAAGGAATATGGTTTTAAGGAATATGGGATTTAAGATATGTGGAGTTTAAGGAATATAGGATTTAAGCAATTATGGGTTTTAACGAATATGGGATTTAAGAATTATGGGTTTTAAGGAATATGGAATTTAAGGAATATGGGATTTAAGTAATATGGGTTTTAATGAATATGGTATTTAATGAATAAGGGATTTAAGGAATATGTGTTTTAAGGCATATGGGATTGAAGGAATATGGAATTTAAGAATTATGGGTTTTAAGGAATATAGGAATAAGAAATGTGGGGTTTAAGGAATATAGGATTTAAGGAAAATTTGTTTGATGGAATATGGGATTTAAGAATTATGGGTTTTAAGGAATATGGAATTTAAGGAATATGGTATTTAAGTAATATGGGTTTTAAGGAATATGGTATTTAATGAATATGGGATTTAAAGAATATGTTTTTTAAGTAATATGGGTTTTAAGGAATATGTGTTTTAAGGCATATGAGATTGAAGGAATATGGAATTTAAGAATGGGTTTTAAGGAATATGGGATTTAAAGGAAACATTCGTTGATCCCGTGGACAATAAGGAACTGACATTTTATTTTCCTAAACGAAGTTAGAAAAAATGCTAGAACAATTCGTTCATCGAGCCTGTGATATTTTACTCGGCACATGTCCATGGTGAGTGTTTAGATGAGCTACACTCTTTCGTTCCGTCAGTCCCGACCATCGCGGCTAAGACCCGCCATGGCACACACATTGTAGCGAACCACCGTCGTTTCCGTTGTATTCCTTTGGTGAGATGTAAGTTCCACTGGAACAGCTTCTTCTCACTAACCACTGCCTTGTGGAACCGACTCCTAAGAGGTTGCTTCTCCGATCCAGACAATCTTTACCTGTTCAAGTCTATCTTCCACGCATATCCGAATATGTTGTGCCACTTACTCTTTAACCCTCTATCTCGAGTGGCCCTCGGGCGTTTTACAGGGTGAAAATCATTATAAAAGAAATATCAACATTGCTATCTATAATGTTAGATGTAAAAGAAGAATTTTGGTAATTTCAGTTATTTTTAAAGACACTTTTCAATAGAAATAATAAACTCTACTTGCATCTGTGTGTACGTTTGTGTGTATCTGTGTACCAGACAAAGAGAAAGAGAGAGAGAGAGAGAGACACCCATTTGAATGTTTCAGGTTATTTAACGTGTAGCCAATTTCATTGTGTTTTTAAAGCCAGTGCTGACACCGCTTATAGGAGAGTACCCGTGAAAAATGACAGGATTATTTACGTATGAAGCTTTAGAAATTTTCTTAGCTTTGTGTGTACAAAGTAAATTACAGTGAAAAATTACATCTATCTCGGCATTCCCCAAAACCCATCTCAATATGAGTAAGGAAAGACATTGACGTTTGTTCTATTTTGATATTTTATATAGTTTTATGTAAAACTAGACTACCTATGATCCGTTGGGTCAATAACGGTTCAGACAGGGAAGTTGATTTCAACATTCCATTTCATTATGATTCAGTTAAATATTTTACTTGGTTCGTGTCATCATTGATCTGGTTTACAAGTTCATGTTTAACGTTTTACTGATTGTTTATCTCATTTCTATGGAACAGGACTTCCGAGATAAACTTGAACTTTAAATCAGATTAACTTGAAAATATTTTTAATATACCAAAAAGTATTTTAAAATCATATTCACCTGAAAATATTTTTTTTAAGATATAGCAAAAATATTTTTAAATGTGTAAAATAGTGTTTGCGTAAAGAAAGCTGAAATATAAATAATTACTCTACAAATAACTGGACGAAACAGGAAAGCGAGATCTCTTTGTGTCTGTCTTTGACTTGGAAATATTTTAATTAAAAAATTGTCTATTTGAAGAAAGTTTATATAAAAATACTAATTGTATAAACAACTGGTATTTTTGAATCTTATTAGCTTAAAATATTTTTTTAAAACAGATTAACTTAAAAATATCTTTTAAATATTTAAAATATTTTTTATTTAAAGAAATCTGAAATATAAAAAATTACTCTACAAATAACTGCACGAAAAATGAAAGCGAGATCTCTTTGTGTCTATCTTTAACTTAAAAATATTTTAATTAACAAAGAATTATTTTTGAAGAAAGTTAAACTAAAAATACTGTATAAACAACTCGTAAATCATTAAGCTCCGGACAGACACACCGCACAAGGACGAAAACTCGCACGCAGTCACAGACTTTTAGTATTATATTGGTAATTTGTGCGCTGACTAATTTAGATTTAGCAAAACAATATTCAGTAAATGCAGATATCTACAGAAATTGTTTCTTCTTTACGAAGATTTAACGGACTGAAAAATTCAGCTGGTTGAACAAACCAATACATTTTCTTGATTACACTGGGTATCAGAAAATTTGTCTTTGTTCATTATGGATTATTTCCTAATTGCTTCTTTCGACAAAGCAAAGAAAATGACTATTATTTCTTTTAATCTTTGCGTTTCGAACCAAAACATCGATGTTTTGAAACTAACCTATTTTCCATTACATTCCAGACAGATTCAGCGCTGAGTTGCTGAATAATTTTCTAGAAATTTCAAGAATTTTTCGAGTAGTTTCTAAAAATTTCAAGACTTTCTAGAACGTTCTTGAAACATACATATCAGTATAATTACAAGGAACGTAAGCGCAACAGTTCAGTTTACTTGTAGCTGTCCAAGTGCAGACAAGTCATAGTTGATATATGCATTCGTCACAGATGGCATCAAGAGGTTTTCAGCATCCGGCACACGTATTTTGCTATGTTTGTGGCGAATTTATCAAGAAAAGAGCAAAAGAGGTACTCTGTGCCAACATCCGCTCAAATGGGCAAGGCCTACTAGGCATATTTCCTGTCGGGCATCAAGACAAATCCTGGGTACATCATTTCACCTGCGGACTCTGAAAAAAAATTTATAAGGTAAGATGTAAAGTTTTTGCTCGTTGGGATAGTGGAATTTTTAAGTGTAAACGTTTTGGAATTTTTTTTTCAATTTAAATATTTTTACTTATATTTTTAAACCAGTGCTATTGAAAACAATGTATTAAATATGTTTCAGCAATCGCGTGTTAGCGTCCACAGTATAATCGATGTTTTCTATACGATGATCACAGGAAAGAATTAAAAAATACGGAATTATATGGAGGTTCAGTACTCTTAATTCCATATTTTTGTGGCAATATATATGTGTGTGTGTATATGTATGTACAGTGTAACCCGGATATAAGAGACCCTGATATAAGATAAACCCAGGTATAAGAGAGATTTTATCTGGTCCCAAATTAGAGCCTGTGTTAATAAAACAAAATAAACCCAACTCGGATATAAGAGACTTCTTCTCCGGTCCCGACAACTCTCTTATATCCGGGTTACACTGTATATATATATATATATATATATATATATATATATATATATATATATATATATATATATGGTATAATTATTTTTAAAAATATGTCTCCATCGCGATACAGAAATTACTATGTTTCGAAATCGAAGCCTAAATCTTAAAATTTAACTTTAAAGTTTAAACTTAAAATTCATTCTCAAGCGATGCTAAGAATAACTTACGAAAAAAATTTGATTTACTTTAATTAAATTGGGAATTCTCATAACACTACAGACTAAACTTAAAAATAAAGTTTAGTTGGTGGTGTTATGAGAATGTCTATTCTGTATTAAGAGGGTGTTGATTTTTCTACGAATGGAGAAACTAAGTGCATATTTGTGCGCCAAATTTAAAGTAGATTAATGTTGGGTGGGGTTTTAAGATTTCAATCTAAAAAGCTACTATATATATATACATATACTAAGACATTCTTATGTTTATACATTCTTTTTAATTTTTATAGATACAAATATTTAAGTAAATGCACTGTTTATAATAAACAGTATTAATAACATTTACCGGCCTCAATGTCCAAGAAATTTTCATAGAAAATATTCGTCCTCCGACAGGAATCGAACCTTTATCCTATACGGAACCGTCATATAGCCTGACGTACATTAGCCAATTGAGCCAGAGAGGATGGTTCGGTTAGCAATGTTGATTTTACTTTTTTTTTAAACTACAATTTTCCATGAATCTCTCACGTACATTCATATCTGCTCAAAGCGTATCCAAATGTAAAAAAAATGGCGTCACACATTATGAAATATACAAAGTCCGACAACTATTTTAAGATAGTTTTAAATAAATTTGTTTTTTATAAAAATTTCTTAAAATAATTGTCGGACTTTGTCCATTTCATAATATATATATATATATATATATATATATATATATATATATATATATATATATATATATATATATAGTATATACTTACTGAATACCACCAAAAATATGTCTCTGTTCGAAACTTCTATTGCATACAATTTACATATTATTTTAAGAGATCTGCGTTTTCTGTCCGAGAAAATTTCATCACTTCCTTGTCTATGCATATGTCAGTCTGTGCGTATCTACACAGTATTCCATGTGATGTAATCATTCACTTGTAAGGCGAAAAATCTTCTAGTCTATTTCATAAGATTAAAAAAATAATAATAAATCCCGGAAATTCTGCCTTTTAAAAATGACTTGATATCACGAATCAGAATAAGATGAGGATCGGAAGACTGGCTTGCGGTTATTAACACTTGGAATCTCAATCCAACCCTGGACTGAAATATGACTTTTTTGTCATCAATTGCACATGTTCAACTATGTTGCGGGACAAATTCTATCTTTTAATTAATTCTCTCTTCTTGGCTATATGATTTGTGCAGAAATCAATTCTTTTTTGGAACAAATAGTCCTTTAATCCTCTTAGTCATTCTACCCCATACCGTAAAACGTCAAAGAAAATTGGTAAATTAAAAAAATTGTTTTCGCTTGTGTGTCTGTGTTTATCCATGTGCTAAAAAGTGCATGGAAAACAGTGTTTGTGATTGTATATGTGAGTGTAAACTTTTTTAAAAAATGGGTGCAAAGTGCAGGTGTACATGGTTCTCAGTTCGAGAGAATGACCGAGAGTGCGTGTGTGTGTGTGTACTTTTGTGTGTGTGTGTGTGTGTGTGTGTATGTGTTTGTGTGTATGTGTATGCAAAAGGAAAGAATGTGTTCGTGTACGGGCCTATGTATATAGAATAAAAGTTATTGTGTGTGAATACTTTAGGGCCAGTTTGTACACATGTGCGCTCATTTCTATGAAAAAGAGAATATATGTATTTGACTTCTTACATGTATATATATATATATATATATATATATATATATATATATATATGGTGTGGTAGTGAATGAGTGCGTGTGTGTCTGACTGAATATATAAGAGAGTCAAGCCGGTGGTGCATGCGCGTCTTTTAATGTTCTCCCCTCGAAAATCGAAAATGTGTCGGTAACTAACACGAACTCTTTAAGAAATATAAAAAGAAATATCCACCGTACCTTATTTTTTTTTTTTGTCAAATGGATTGTTAAAGTGAAAAAAAAAACGAACGAATTTTCAATTATGTTAAATCGTAATGTATGAAGAGGATTTTCTTTTGAAAAGCTCGTAGAAAATGGTTTTGAAATATTCTTTACAAAGTTAGAGTCGAGCGATGAGAAATCTCCAAGAAGGAATCTGCGAATAAATCGATTATTTTTGTTGAACTTTTATTTACTTTTATACTTAAAGGTATCCAGGTATTTTGCATGGCCTGGAATTTTTAA
This sequence comes from Acanthosepion esculentum, assembly GCA_964036315.1. NCBI lineage: Eukaryota > Metazoa > Mollusca > Cephalopoda > Sepiida > Sepiidae > Acanthosepion > Acanthosepion esculentum. The sequence goes on from OZ038482.1 coordinate 25,374,922, forward strand.
CAGTAATATAATTTTTTTATTAGTGTCACTTTGAAAGACTATAAAGTGTTAGAAATTTTGCGCATATATATATATATATATATATATATATATATATATATATATATATATATATATATATGTGTGTGTGTGTGTGTGTGTGTGTGTGTGTGTGTGTGTGTGTGTGTGTGTGTTAAAAGAAAAGAGAGAAGTTGCAAACGATTTTGGTTATAATTTTGATTCGTTTTAGTGTATATATTATATTTTATTATTCATATTTCTGATACAGGTGTTAACGGGAACACGCACGCACACACGATACACAAAAATGGAATAGTAATTTTGGTATAGGAAAAGGTATCTCATCAACACATCTAACATCACCACCACTAAGACCTACCCTAATGATTTTATTATCACTTAGGCAGAAATGTACTTTTGCCAAAAGTCCAGAAATGAGATCAAGTCTCACTTCAAATACAGAAAACGAACAATGAAACTTTAAAAGAACATAATGAAAATTTATTCCTTTAAAAATGTATACCTTTTATTTGCCAGAAGAAGGTCACGAGACCGAAAACCCGTGTAGCAGAAGTATAAAAACAAAATATTATGATATATACACTAAAACAAATAAATATTATAACCAAGAACGTTTGTGGTTTCTTTCTTTTAAAATATATATTTTTCTCTCTTTGGGACAACTATATCCTTTTCCCTTTAATATATATATATATATATATATATATATATATATATATATATATATATATTATAGTAATTCGTCGAGCTTAGAATCCTCAACAGAATGCAGAAAGCACTGGACGGCCGTTTCGTCCTATCTGGGAGTCATCAGCATTGCGCATCCACTACCGACAATCGAACCAGTATCGCTTCGATACAATGCGAAAGTCATACCAACTGTGCCAGGGGACTCGGTGACGAAAAAGATTGAATATAGCGCCGCTACTCACTCAGTTCGGGAACTTTGGATAACTCTGTATACTTGGATGGTTATCGGTGAACGAAGATAGGTTCGATTCTCGGTAGTGGATGCGCACTGCTGATGAGTCCCAAATATAGGACGAAACGCCCGTCCAGTGCTTTCTGCATTCTGTTGAGGATTCTAAGCTCGACGAATTTACTATAAAATTAGCCTAAATCCCCAAATCAATTACTTGGAAGACAAATAAATAGACAAATCAAAGTAAATATAGGTATCTTCCATGTACTTTCTAGTATCACTTCATATACGCACCATTGTAACGTCTCTTCCATAAATATTTTCCTGGGAATTGTTCGGATGAAATTTCCTCCTAGATAGATCGATACTTCGTCTTCAAATATTAAAGAGCAGAACAAGATTGGCTCTTAGGACTCATAATTTAGCTGTTGAAACATCTTCAGTCGGTTATTTAATTCTTCACCTGATGCTGAAGTGCCGATTCACTCTGAAATTATATTTACTATATTTTTTCAATAGGAGTTGATAGGTTCGCCTATGGCCCGATTCACACACCTCACGGGGATTTTGAATAGGTGTAGATGTTTATTCCTTTGTTTCCTGTTTAGGATTGGCTTTCTGGTTGCATGTAAAGCCTTTTCATTCTTTTTTTACTCAAAATAGCCTCATGCCTCTTAGTGGCATTATCGCCTCCCTTGAAGTGAATTGATTAAAAAAATGTAAGTTATTGAGACATTTTGACGGTTATCGTGCTCATGCTAAATCAGACTACATATGCAAAAACATTTACAAAAATGAGAGAGTGTTTATAAGTCAGTTGAATTACTTATTCCAATTTCTTGCTCGAGGTTTTACTATGTATTCTCTCTCTATACAGATTATATAATTTCTGCCACAATATAGAACGTCTTTCACTGTCTGTGTGTCTATCTGTCACTCTTCCGCGCCATTTATTATATATATATATATATATATATATATATATATATATATATATATATATATATATATATATATATATATACCCAAGTTTAGGATTGGTATATACGGAGTGAAATCCAATAACCAACAATTAATATTCTTTAAAGAGTGCTCAATACAGAGTAGAGCAGATATAATTATTTATTTGAATATTACAACATAAATATGTTATAAAATCACGACAAAAGTAGCCATTTTGTTTCAACACTTCTAGTGTCTTTTCAAGTGACGATGTAGAATATAGAATAAATGGTTTTAAAAGTTTCAAATTAATTAACGATAATTTGAAACTTTTAAAACCATTTATTCTATATTCTACATCGTCACTTGAAAAGACACTAGAAGTGTTGAAACAAAATGGCTACTTTTGTCGTGATTTTATAACATATTTATGTTGTAATATTCAAATAAATAATTATTTATTATATATATATATATATATATATATATATATATATATATATATATATATATATATATATATATATATATATATGAGGGAGAGACTAGATAGGCAGATGAATATATAGACACACAGAGAGTGACTGTGAATTCTATTTTTTCATATTTGAATACACACACACACGCAGACACACACAGACACAAACACATAATATATATATATATATATATATAGAGAGAGAGAGAGAGAGAGAGAGGAGTTAGAGAGATGAATAGATTTAGATAGATATCAACATATTGAAAAAGATAGATAAGTATAGACTTAGATAGATAGATAGATAGATAGATAGATAGATAGATAGATAGATAGATAGATAGATAGATAGATTGAGATAGATAGATAGATAGATAGATAGATAGATAATGAACAGACTGAGGTGTATATATCTATCCTTGTGCCGCACTAATCTAATCCTGATAGATAATCAAATAAGGTAATTATAAAATAAAAGTTACCTGCCTGTATTTTGTAAGTAAATGTTTTATCTTGAAGACACAGTGTACGAAACCTTTTTTTCCTTTAAAAGTTCGCGTTGTGTGTTGTCCCTTTTCACCTGAATGTTTTTCAAAGATCGTTCACATTTAAACTATTTCGCTTAATTCAATTCATCTTTTGAACTTTTGCATTATTTTTTCTAATTGAAGTGAAAATTGGAAGGTTTAGCATAAAAAAAACAAATTCATCAAAATAAAGAAGGAAATTTTGTTTTGGAAGAGAAAATATTAAATGAAGTTCAAAGTTGAGGTACGAATTAACAAGGTACACATTTTGGCCATTTTTTTCTTTCTTGTTTTTAGTCCTATAATGACATGACACTTGAGAACCTAGGCGATCAATCCTTCCCCACCCCGATTCCTTTTCTTTATTATCTACAAATTAGTATGACAATAACCTTGGAATATTTTCCCGGAGCCGTCTCAACGACTTTGTTATGAGAACATTTCTTCAACCAAATTTAGAGATCTCAGACTATCCTGCAATTTCTATTTAGATGGCGCAGAAGGTGAACAGTCGGATTCATTCTTTCCCCAAGGGTATTAGATTGAGAGTAAATTAGTCAGCCTAGACCATCTAGATACGACCAGTAGTAATCCATTATAGACTTCTACTCATCTATCGCCATGGTTCTTTTGGTAATTTGTATTAACTTTGCAATAAACTATGTGGAGAACACTAATGAGGAGACTAATATCATTTTAACAGTTAGAAAGTCACTTTTAACTCTTAATAGTTCCACCTAGACTAAGTGCCATAATGACTACTTTGGTGCATATGATTCAGCCTTGGTTGATGATTTAGTATCTATTTACGTTTTAGATACTCTTAGTAGAAGAGTAAATCCCAAATAAATAGGCCTATACAGAGATGATGGACATATTATCATTTCCAATAGTAATGGTCCACTAACCGCGAGAATCCAAAAGAAAATCATTAGGGCCTTTAAATTACTAGGATTTAGGACTGAGACTACCTCTAAACTTAAAATTATTGATTATTTAGATAACGCGCTTAACCTCAATAATAAAACGTTTAAACCATACCATAAAAACAATGAAACCACCACCAATATTAATGTTAATTTCAACCTCCCCAAAGACATTGTGAAATAGGTCCCTACCACCATTAATACTAGGATTAGTCGATTATCATCCAACATAAATATCTTTAATGAAAATAAAACTTATATAAAAAATACTCTCCAAAAAAGTGGTTTTCAAAATAGATTATTTCATCTAACTCCTATAAATAACACCGAGATATCTGAATTGAAACGTAAACACAGAAAAAGAAAAATATATGGTTCAAGCTCCGCCTTCTGCAAACTGTCAAATATTAATATCGGGCAGTATTTTCTAAAGTTAATCAATAGTTACTTCCAAAAAAAATAACTCTCTAAGATTTTCAATAGGAAAACGATTAAAATTAGCTACCTTCGTACTAAAAACATTTATAAAATTATTCGCCCACGCAATAACTAAATTTTAAGGAATTTCTAAGGGACCCATAAAAAATCTGGTATTGTAACCTCATATAGTTGTAGATCAAAAGATAATTGTCCAGTAGAGGGCAAATGCAAAGCTACTAACGTTATATATCAATCGACTTTTTCCCGAAAGAAAATATGGCAAATAAAAACGGTTACATTGGAATTTCTGCAGGAGAGTGGAAACAAAGATTTTATACTCATAAGCATTCATTCTCTGACACTAAACTTAAACGCCAAACAGCTCTTTTAAAAGAAATTGGGAATTGGAGGACAAAAATTTAAATCTACAGATAGATTGGAAAATTATAGGTTCTACAAAACTTTCGAATAGTTTTAGAGATAGGTGTGATTTATGCTTAAAGAAAAAAATTAAAATAATAAAATACAATAATGAAAGACAAATATTGAATCAGAGCAACGAATTAGTGTTCAATTTCCATAACATATTTAACCGTAATTAACTACCCAATATCACCTCCGACTTCCATCCTCTCAAATTCTTCAAATGTCGAAATAAAAAAATAAAAAATTCTATTTCCCATAGTGGGATTTTACCTTATTTAGCTACACTAAGTCACTTCTCTCCCCCTTCAAAAATATTTACACTATATTGATTATAATTTATAAAATGTCCACTACTTAGAATATCTCCTTATCTTTCCGCTAATCCCTTACGTCTTTTTATATATATATTGTTTAAATTTATTTTTGGCTTCATTTTTAATTTTGTCTTTAATTTTAAATTTAAATTAAAAATTTGTGTTTTTTGTCTAATACCGCCAATTTGTCGTCATAAGGTTAATTTCATATCTCGTGTCAATCGTCTGACTGAAACATTGAAAAGTGTAAACTCGAAATTAGGTATTTTCGGAAAGTTTAGGTTTACCGTTTTGCTTCCAGTATCAAATCCCCACAATGAACTGCTACTTCCTCTAACTTCACAGACGTGAACTTCATTTCGCGCCGAGATTGAAAAGCCAAACGACAACTTTCGTCGTCTGCCGAAATAGCCTATTCCCTATATGAGGTAAAAAGTATTTGTTTGATTATTAATTATATTGCTTTGCATAAATAAAATACATCTAGCTCTTTTTTTTATTGTGGATAAGTTCTAATATTTTTGTATTACTAGGATCCAATACGATTATATACCAACGGATTATTTGCGTTACTATATATATATATATATATATATATATATATATATATATATATATATATATATAAGGCATATATATATATATATATATATATATATATATATATATATATAGTTAGGCGAAAAATGTTGCTAAGAGCTACTAAGAATTGGAAGTTGTGGGGAGCTATGAACTCACAAGCCTTGAAAGGACACAACACAGTGAAGAAGATCTACATACTAAACGTTGGGTTTAGAGTTCTGTTGTTATTCTTTAAGACAATGTTCATGCGAAATCTTCATTCAGCAAAGTAGAATTCTGTCTTTCACAAATTGGAAATAGCTGCTCTGAAAACCAAATGTCTTGCTTTATAATAAAAGATACTGTTCATACAAAGATGGCCGCTCTATACAATGGTTATGTCAGCTCCTGCTGAGTTTTTGAAGGTCAAGAATACCTCGCTTTATATTTGCCGCAAGCGGCTTTTTTTATTGAACATTTATCCAGTGAGAACAATAGAGTCAGCTGACGACATATTTGCATTGTCTTATATGTTTAACACTTTTCTGGCTGTAAGCCTTGCTTCTTTTGATAATAACACACTTCAAGAGTTGCTATTCTTTAACAGTAGCAAACATAGAATGGTGCCTCTTTGTAACGAAAGGATTAAATAAAATGGCGTCTGTTTGTAATGAAAGGAATACATAAAATGGCGTCTGTTTGTAACGAAAGGAATACATAAAATGGCGTCTGTTTGTAACGAAAGGATTAAATAAAATGGCGTCTTTTTGTAACGAAAGAATTATATAAAATGGCGCCTGTTTGTAACGAAAGGGTTAAATAAAATGACGTCTGTTTGTAACAAGTGGATTAAATCAAATAATTTTCTACTGAACAAATTCTCTAGTTAAGTTTACCGCTGGACCAGAAGGGTTGAGCCCCCGGCTTGTAATGTTCTGAGAGTATAGTGTGGTAATTAACGTTCTTCGTTAATGCTTCAAATCAGTTGTTTGCATCCATTAGCAAAATACTTTAGTTTCTCCAAACTTTATAATTCAATATTGGCGAGTTGGGAAAGTAATTACGAATTTCAACGCTATGTACTGTGTCAACAACTCAAAGCAAAACCAAGGTTTATGGTAGAAAACTGCGTTAAGATTTAGTCTATCGTCTCTTCTATTCTACAGTGAATCATTTATAATGCTTTTCAGAGTTTAACCTCTATAGGAGATTATAATTATAAGCAACCTATTCACTATTGCTTATTGTATGAATTCCAAAACTGCTACAGAGTTATCTAAAAAAACGTGTGCAGTGTATATGACTAAACGTCAGTTGAGTGCATATATTTAAAATAGGCTTCAGAACTTAGTGTACTGGAGTACATCCCTACTTTAAGGATTTAGCGCCGGTGAAAAATGCAGCCTGCTTACAGTATATACAGGGTGTCCTTAAAGTTAAAAAAATTATAACTTATTTATGCACACGAACTTTACCTACACCCTGCATAATTTTGAAAAGAAAATAAGAAATATATAAGCGAGACTGCCGGTTTCTCATATATATAATGTCATATAGGAAGAAAATGAGTAACTACCTACGCCAAGCTTCGAGTTTGAGACTCTGGACTTATGAATATCTTTTCCGCCAGCTGTATAAATAGCGTTGTCAGGCTACTGACTGCAGTGATTATAGAGTGACTATTAACGGGGAAATATCCAGTCGAATTAGTGTGAATTATTGTGCGTGGGGGATTTGGGTTTTGATTTAGGTTTTACTGGAAGTTAAGCCGAGCCGAGGCTATTAACAATGTATGCACTGAAATGATAATCTTTGGTTGACGTTTCCTTCTTTGTTCTTGTTAAGTATTATTTGCGGTTGTAATTAAATACTGTTTTATTTCAACACTGAGTTATACTTCATTATTAACGCCCACCGTAGTCACAACACACACACACACACTTAGTGATACAAGTCTTACTAATTAACCCACAGCTGGGGGGAAGAGGAGGATTCATACCAATCCCAAGGTTATTTGCGCGTAAGTGAATATAACGAACCAAATGTGAATTGGAACTCGGCTGACCGAATAACAATTCCTAGCCATTATCCATTATACCAATAGATTTTGCTTATATTCGGTAATCGTAAAGGAAATGGGGTGTGAAGTCGCTATAAGCCTCAAATCCAGAAGAATGACTGATAAGAATATCGTCTCCTCGATTTTACAGACAAATCCTGTATCTATTTATATAGCAATAAAGTGTCACTGCCGAAATTTGAGTTTGAACATAGATCGCCAGTGGACACAGGCGATCCCATTATTGAATTAAGTAGTCCACGTGACCATAGACGAAATGCATATAAGTAAGAAGTCGCGTGACGTCTAAATGATCACTAGTTCTTATCTTCTATACAATACGGATCGCTATTTCTACTCTATCCTCTATTTTTATATGGACTTCTATTCTCTACTCTATTCACTATACTATTTCTCTATTCGGATCACTATACGGATTACTTACTATTCGTACGAGTATGATCGCGCAAGTACTATTAGTGCGAGACTTGTTCGAAAGCGTCTGACACCAGTATTGTTCAACGGCGTACTATAGTTGTATCTGCAATTACAAAGTCTCTACTACAACGGACATTTCAAAAGTGACAACGAGTATTCGTTGACATCACAAAAGTGTTTTCGTTGAGTCACAAAATAGATGAATGCTTAGATTTCCTCCTAATCAATAAAATGAAAGAATTCTCTATCTCATCTGCCATATGTTTGTTTGTCCTTGTCTTGGGGTGAGGACGATATAGCCACTTGACTGTATCCCTTTCGTATGTGAACACAATTCTTGTTTTGTGAGCTTTTTGCTTTATTACTGTTGCTTTGCCTAGTTTTGATCAATTGTTTGCTTAGTATTAAATGGGCCTGTTCGTTTTCTTGACTTTCTGAGTTTTTTTATTGAGAACTTTGTCAAATCTGCTTGTCGAGAATTTTGTCAATTCCTCTTTATCATGGCCAATTACTGTACATTCTTCGTCCATAATCACCAGTTTTAACATGCACAGAATTTCATTTGTTTGGATCAAAACGGCATTTGGCAAGTAGCAGAACATTGAGAGAAACGTTACAAATAGTCTTTCAATCATGCTTTCAGGGGAAAGAAACAAAGTTGTTTTATGTAGATTCGAAAATATATCTTCCCGTTATGCTGCAGTTATTGAAAATTAAGCCGATGATCTTTTTTACTAGACCTAACTTGCATTTCTTTTTATATCCTTTTTGATAAAACATAATTCATTTTCGAACACGCTAATATCTAAATATATGTTACCTTTTAACACTGTGCAAAGAAATTGTCTATACTAAATGGAAATCCTTGTCCTAGGCAGTAATACCTGGAATTATTTTGCAGTGTGCAAGCAAATAAGCTCTAGCTTACATAGCTTTTGGCATTAAATGGCATTAAATGACCTACATTGGTTGCTATGCCAAAAAATCCAACCAACCAACCTAATATTTAAGTAAACGTTTGTTTTAATTCTTTCTGGTAAAACCTAATTATTTTCCGAACACCGAAATATATTTAAAAATTATGTTTCTTCTTTAAATTATCCAATACTTTATATTCTATCTGTCTATATCTCTGCGATGAGGTATTTTGATTACTTGCATTATTTACATTATTCGGACTGCTATCCTCATCTTGATTGACATGGCGCAGTGGATAAAGACGTTGGTTAGATCCAGGGACTAGACCCAAAGAGTTGTGATGTTCAATACCAGGCCAAATCGGCGCGGAACAAAAATTGAGAGTTGAGCTAAAGTGGAATTAACTGGTACACCCGGAAGAGGCATAGCACGTGAAACTAGAACAATCTACCCCGGTAGACGACAGAAAGAATTCGGTTTGAAATTCCAATCAACTGATGGAGGCCGGACCGTACAACGGCCGAAACTTTATGAGGATAACAGTCTGAATAATGCAAGTAGTTTATATTCTTTTTTTATTTAGTAGCTTAAGTTTTTAGATTTTAGAAGAATATAAATAAGTAATTTCTGGGTTTCTTTCAAGAAGATGTTCAAAACGCTTTGTTTTTTTTGTTGTTGTTGTCTTTGTTTTTTCGCGGGGAAAAAAAGCTGGTTTTACCTTAGGAACTAAATATGATGAATACAATCTTAGTCAATAACTAGATAAGTGACCGCTTGGGAATACTAGGTTCTGTAAGCTAGGGTGTGCGGTTGGTGAAATGAATAAAGGCACGGAATTGGAAATCAGAGAGCTGAGTTCCAATTTAGGTCGCGTTCGTAATATTCTGTTACGTGCAAATAAGCTTGAGAAAGGGATGAATCCACCTCTTCTTCCTCTCCCCAGCTATGGATTAATTAGTAGGACTCATCTCAGTACATCTAATTTCCTGGAATTAAATAAACTTCAAAGTGTTGATAGGCCATAAAAACAAATCAATTATTTAATCAATATGATGAAATGTTGCACCACAAGAAAAATAAAACAAAACTTACTCATCAATCAAAGAAAGATACGAACCTCTATAGATAAAAAAAACTAAAAAATTTAGTGTAAACAATGACGTTGTTTTGTGACGACCGCCCTGGGTAAGACGATAAACTATATCCGGCAGCAAGATCTCTGATCGGGAGGTTTTGAGAATCGTGGTACAACCTCTTAACTGCTATTGTTTCCAGGTCACCCCTTATCCGGAGTGGTGGAATTTGTTAGGGTCCCAACTACGGGCACATAGTTAACCTCCAAACTGGGGTGAAAAAACTGAATATATAGATTTAAAAAAAAGAAAGAAAAAAGAAATTACCAGCAACAAATTTTTTTTACAAAGAAAAAATTGCTCAAGCTCCAAAGAAAATTTCAACATTAAATGACCCATTAGGTGTTGATAGGCCGTTAAACAAACAATCAAACAAGCTTCTGACGACAAACCAGGTTCACGTTATAAAGAATTTCGTAACAGTTAATAATATGGAATTTGATAATTCGATATTCAAAGACTGACTTTATTTAAAGGAAAAGAAAATATAAAGTTAGGTAATTCGTATCGAAAGCTAAAATTGCGAAATTGATAATCAAGTTTTCATTTTTCTAGATTGTTTTCCATTTTATTATTATTGGTTTTTAACGTAACGCACTCAACGCTTTACATTCTGCAACCCTTGAGATGCAGCGAACTGAAATAATAAATTTAAAAAAAAACAGACTTGGCATCCTGTTTGACATTGATAAAGCCGTATCGACTTAGTCACGGAGACCAAAGAGTCAACTTAATTTAAAGTTAATCCTAGACGTACATTCTTTCTCATCCGGTTGGCTCTGAGACATTTTTTTTTTGTTTTAAACCAAGATGAAAAATAAACTAATCAAAATTCCTTAAAAATGTTTCAGCTGAGAAGATCAGACAAATTAATAGTATTAGATAATTAAAATCTTGCTCGACGTATGCCGACCTTTTAGTGTTAGGAGCGTACTTTTGCCATTGGAAATAATTTTAGATCTAATCGTCAAGTGACCAATCAGATGTTCATAAACATAAGCAGATTTTGTCATAGATGAATAAAAAAAAGGTTAATATTATAGAATCGTATGTTTGTTCATTACAAATCAGCGGACACTAACTTAGATAGATAGATAGATAGATAGATAGATAGATAGATAGATAGATAGATAGATAGATATACTGGGATAGATAGATAGATAGATAGATAGATAGATAGATAGATAGATAGATAGATAGATAGATAGTGTTGTGGATTCCGGGATGAAATGCAATATCAATGAATAACAAACGCCAGGAATGGATAAGAAAAATAAATGTATTAACGTAATAATACAAACTAGTAATACGGTTAGTAGATCTAGGAATGCGGGTTAGTAGCAATAATATATATACAGTCTTGGTATTGAAGTATCGCAGTATGACTCCTTACTAAGTCTACGTGCTCGCTAACCGTGACGCTTACCGCCGTCTCTGTGTGTGACTTACTCTACTACTACTGAACTCTACTACTCTTCTGTCGTTCCGTCTCGACTCCTACTTGTCTCTTCGGGTATTCACTGGTAGTAGTATATGTATACCTTGGGTGAATCCATTTGAGTGAAAAGGGGAGACCCCTCAATAGATAGATAGATAGATAGATAGATAGATAGATAGATAGATAGATAGATAGATAGATAGATAGATAGATAGATTGGCCGGAGGATCGCATTGACAGACAACATGCAGTGTTTATTTTTATTTAGAGGTCAAAAGATTTCACGCGCTTCCGTGGATGATGAAATATTTCCCCTACAACCTCTTCCTCACAGACAAAATGACTCCCGGCTTTTGCAACTCTACATCTATTTTCATATCAAATGACAAGGCAAGTTACATTCGTTAGTTCCGCCAGTTCAAACCTTCCTAACCAGGATACGCCATGCCATGTACACCGTACATACATCTTCATTTTGTCTGCATTCAGTTGGTAAGGAAAAATTTTAATTCAGGTTCTTCAGAACTGTGGAACAGACTTCTGAGGGAATTCTTCCCTGATCTCTCCGATCTTAACCTCTTCAAGTGTAGGCTCAACAGTTATCTATCCTATATATCCTAATGTAATATGCATTTCTTACTTCATCGCTTTACGAACTTACAACAATCTCATTCAGTAACGCCCTTCCTTGAGTGGCTCTTGGGCAATTTTTATTTAAAATAAATGTCAAGTGTTGGTTGTCTAATAATTCGAGAATGGTTTAGAATTTCTTGCGAATTTTTAGTTTTCGTGGAGTGATCAAAATACGTTTGTACTCACAGCGCTTTAAACAGTATTAGAAAAATATATCCGTTGAAAACATTCAAAACAGAATCAAAACATTGCCCGAATTAGCCTATCATCTGTTTGTTTCCCTATCCAGAGCAATGACCTCCAAATGATCTGAAAGGTCGAAAAGCATTTTATTCGACATAGTAAAATCAATACCTCACTCAATTCTGCGAGAAATTACTTCATTTGTGCCGAAAATGGAATGCTGTGAGCTTTAATGACATCTGCTGATCTGCAATGTCCACCAAGGTCAAAGCTAATGTCACTTTTGGATACCTCGTGAGTATTTCTGTTAACATTCAGTGCGATAAGTGTCATTGTTTGAGGGCAATTGGTCGGGCATACGCATAGACAGAGTAGAAGCCTTTAGCATTAATATAGATAAATTAGATGAGACTCCAGACCGGATGATGTTAAAGTACTATTCACCACCAGGGAATCTGCAGGTGTAACAAATATAATAGACATTATTTACATTATTCGGACTATTGTCCTCATCTTTGTCGCCATATTTATTACAACTTTTCGGCCGTTGTACGCTCCGGCCTTCTTCAGGTGGTTGGAATGTCGAACTGAACCATTTATTTCGCTCACTGGGGTAGACTGTTCTAGTTCCACGTGCCATGTTTACAACATTATTGTTTATTATGTACATTATTTACATTATTCGGACAATAGTCCAAATAATGTAAATAATGTACATAATACCTCATCTCAGAAATATAGACAAATATAGTAGACATACATATTAACTGTGTCTAAAAGTCTACAGCTGTTTTTTTTTTCTCTTTTCTTAAAAGAATTAAACGGATGTCTCTTTTTTGACAGTATATAAAAACTGTCCAAAATGATCTGTAGATCCGAGCGCTTTCGGATAACATATTAGCCCTTATCATTGATGCCTTTTTTTTATTTAACTGAATATGTATATTTTATATATATAGGAATAGGGCTGACTTTAATTTCAGAACACGGCCATCGCATTATGACCGTGTTCAAAATTTATTATTACTGAGGGTTGACCTTTTTATTATTAACCCTTCCATTATTTTTAATTGTTGTTTGTATGTGGATGTGTTCATATTTTCCAGAAGTATGTTACGGACAGAATTTGGCAGGACTCCCTGAGTATCCAAATAAGTCCTAATTGAGATATAAGATTTACATCGCATCCCTGGGATCATAGCTCTAATCTTTAGAAACGAAGATTGCGTTACAGCCTGAAAGAAATTGTTGCCACTCACTGGTAACTTCGGTGTCTCTCTCTCTCTATCTCTCTCTCTCTCTATCTCTCTCTCTCTCTCTCTCTCTCTCTCTCTCTCTCTCTCTGCATATATATATATATATATATATATATATGGGGGGGTGTAAAGGATTACAGTTTGATATTTACAGAGAGGGGGATACTTGACAAATTTAACGGAAACCGTAACAGATAGATATATAAGGATAATATAGATAGATAGATAGATAGATAGATAGATAGATAGATATGAACGGCTCTGAGATAGATAGATAGATAGATAGATAGATAGATAGATAGATAGATAGATAGATAGATATGAACGGCTCTGAGATAGATAGATAGATAGATAGATAGATAGATAGATAGATAGATAGAAACCATCAAATGACCAGTAAATACATTCTAAGGAAAATGGATAAAGGTTGGAAAATATCTCCGTTCAATCAGTCGAGAAAAGAAAACACTTGTTTGCATAAAACAAAAAAAAAATAAAAAATACCTTTTCGTTCTTGTTTAACAAAACATGTATTACAAAGAGATTACTGCTCAGATACAGAGCAGTAATCTCTTTTAAAAATGTTAACACCTCCAACACAAAACCACTATCCTTTAATCCTCATCGTGAATCATTTTTGCTCTCCATTAATATGGCTGATGGTAACCTCAAGGAGAACAACTCACTGAGCCCTCTTGGTAACACGTTTCTATTGTTTAATATTTAATCAGGTGCTAGCTCTACTGCTAAGAAGGTTGGCTCGCTATGCCTTGCGAAACAATTTTTTTTTTGTCTATATTCTCTTTTGCACATTTACAAATCTACCATTTATCCGCGCATTGAATATTGCTACCATGTCTTGTCTGCTACTCTTGCTATACATCTTTCAGATTCTCGACAAATTTCAAAGAGCGGCGTGTTATGTTATCGGTCCTGACCTGGCATCTCGCCTTCAGTCTCTTTCCCATCACCTTGACACGGATTCCCTTTTCTATAAATATTTTCGGGGAAGTTGTTTTAATGTACCCTCCTCCTCGGTCGTGAATTTAAACCTGTTAATTAGATTAACATTTAGGTTTCATCGTTTTATTGTTGAACTAGCTAAATGTAATCGTATACCCTATTCTAATAAGTTCTTTTCTCTCACATTTCAACCTCTGGAACCCCGGTTTCTTGCTTCCATACTATATACAATCTTCGCAAAATTAAATGCGACGTCAATCGCCATCTTCTGTCTTTGTGAAACCTGTTCTTCTATTGTCCTTTCTCTTCACCAAAGTTTTCTTATTCTCTTCCACTCCCATTAGACGTGTCGTTTGGAGTGAAATTATTTAAAGATAGATAGAATATTAAGTTATTAGTAACCAAAGGCGAAGGTTAGATCTTTCAGCAATACGATAAAACCGTTTGGAGCAAAATCGCTGGAAGCTATTATGGTAAACACACGTTAGTAAATGCGCAAAAGAGGTGCCGAGTCGCGTGCGGACATGACTGTCGAAGCTCGACACAATTGGGTTTTTTCCTGTTAGCAGCAGGACTGCTCGGGGCTTTGTCAACTGTCCCGTGTCAATAAAAGCGACGGGAAAAAAACCAGCAGTTGGCGAGACTTGGTGTCTTGTGAGGACGATGTCTTCATGCGTTATGGTCCGGAGTTTGAGTGCAGCTGTTTCTGAAGAGTGGCCTCACTAGTCATTACTCAGTTATTCCTTACTCTGATTGCTAACGCGTAATTCTTGAAGAGAGCAATCGATAAAGTGTTTCCCCTAATGTCAACACGCCATCGCCTTATTTTACAACAGCTATGCAACTTGGATGAGGAATTATTATAAAAAAGAGAGACAGAGAGAAGTGCAGCGCCTTACGTTAAGCGATAAAATTTTAAGAGGAATTTGATTTTTCGAAGATAATAATATAGAACAGTTCAAAGAATCTGTCTATATTTCTGAGATGAGGTATTATGTACATTATTTACATTATTCGGGCTATTGTCCTCATCTTTGTCGCCATATTTATTACAACGTTTCGGCCGTAGTACGCTCCGGCCTTCTTCAGTTGCTTGGAATGTCCAGCTGAACCCTTTATTTCGCTCACTGGAGTAGACTGTTCTAGTTCCACGTGCCATGTTTAATGGATGTCAGTTATCAGTTATCTCCTGTTAATTTCCATCTGAAAGTTCTCCACTGCCTTGAGGACACATGGCACATTGGATAAAGGCGTCTGTTAGATCCAGTGACAGGACCCAAACCGTGTGAGTTCAATACCCGGCTAAAGGGTTCAGTTCGACATTCAACCACCTGAAGACGACCGGAGCGTACAACGACCGAAACGTTGTAATAAATATGGGGACAAAGATGAAGACAATACCGTCTAATAAGCATTAAAAAGCATGCAGCACCATATAATAATTATTTCGTGCCATATAATAAGCACGCCATTCCATATAAGAATGTGTTCCATATAATAAGTATGTCGCGCCAGATAATAAGCAGGCCGTGGCATATAATAAACACACCATGTCATATAAACCGCATAAAAAATACGTGTTCCATATAATAACATGACGCACCATCTAATAATCATACCGTGCCATATAATAAGCATATCGCAGCATATAATAACTACGTCGCGCTATATAATAAACATTCCGTACCATATAATAACCATGCCGCATCTTATAATAAGCTCTCCGTGCCATATAATAAGCATATCGTGCTATATAATAAGCATTACATGCCATAATATAAGCGCGCCTTGCCATGTAATATGTATGTTGCACTATATAATAAACATGTCAGACCATATAATAATCATCCCGTACCATATAATAAGCATTACATGCCATAATATAAGCGCGCCTTGCCATGTAATATGTATGTTGCACTATATAATAAACATGTCAGACCATATAATAATCATCCCGTACCATATAATAAGCATTCCATGCCATATAATTATGTGTTAATATGTTTGCTGCACCATATAATATGCTAGCCGCACCATATAATAAGCATGCAGCGCTATATAATAATTATGCCAGGCCATTTCATAAGCATTCTGTGCCATATAATAAGCATGCCGCAATATATATATATATATATACCGGGACGGTGGCTAATAAATCAATTTAATCGTAAAGGCTCTTGTATTTGTTACACAGGAAAAATTCTGAATCAATATTACTGCCAGTTTACAGAATTATCGATCTAGCATGCAAAGGTGGATATAGTAGAAATCTAATACGAAAATGAATACGGCAAAAATGAAAAGGAAATCCAACGAGATACCTCTATGCGCCGCTTACAGATGAATTCTCGAGTAGCCAAATATTTAACATCTCGCTGCAGCCACAATTTAGCTAATTTCACAAGCCTTTTACCTTATATCATATCTCTCTCTCTCTCTTTCTTTCTTGCTGTCTCTCTGTTTTTCTCTCTCGCTCTGTCTTTCCCCGTCTCTCTCTTTCTGTCTCTCTGTCTTTCCTTCTCGCTCTGTCTCTCCCCCTCTTTCTCTTTCTGTCTCTCTGCCTTTCTCTCTCGCTCTGTCTCTCCCCCTCTCTCTCTTTCTGTCTCTCTGTCTTTCGCGCTGTCTCTCCCCCGCTCTCTCTCTCTCTTTCTGTCTCTCTGTCTTTCCTTCTCGCTCTGTCTCTCCCCCTCTCTCTCTCTTTCTGTCTCTCTGTCTTTCTTTCTCGCTCTGTCTTTCCCCGTCTCTCTCTTTCTATCTCTCTGTCTTTCGCGCTGTCTCTCCCCCTCTCTCTCTTTCTGTCTCTCTGTCTCTCTGTCTTTCTCTCTCGCTCTGTCTTTCCCCGTCTCTCTCTCTCTTTCTGTCTCTCTGTCATTCGCTCTGTCTCTCTCCCTCTCTCT
Organism: Acanthosepion esculentum; assembly: GCA_964036315.1. Lineage (NCBI taxonomy): Eukaryota > Metazoa > Mollusca > Cephalopoda > Sepiida > Sepiidae > Acanthosepion > Acanthosepion esculentum. Next base: position 25,392,374 of record OZ038482.1, read on the forward strand.
CTTTCTGTCTCTCTGTCTTTCCTTCTCGCTCTGTCTCTCCCCCTCTCTCTCTTTCTGTCTCTCTGTTTTTTCTCTCTCGCTCTCTCTCTTTATATATATATATATATATATATATATATATATATATATATGTGTGTGTGTGTGTGTGTGTGTTTGTGTGAGTCCTAGAATTACTTTTTCTTTTAGACTCACGTTACATATATTTTTAGTCATGAATTGAAGATGAAAACTGTGATGCGTAAATATAAATTTACCAAGTACCTAGCGAAAAAGGCAGGTGAAAATATATGATATTTTTTGCTCGGTTAGACTTCCAGAATACACGCGTGCCTTCACTGAAATATACGGCATGTGGCTGAATGTACTGAGGAACAATTTAACAACACCGTTCAGTTAAATACAATTGTGATAAGCAGAATTACTGACGTGTTGCAAAATGAGATTTTCTGGCCATATGTCTGAGCAGAGTTGGTTCGTGTTAACTGCAAAATCATCCGCCATATTTCACGTCCATATTTTGCCGTGTCCTGGAATTCCAATGGTGCTAGTTACGCTTTGAAGGTGTCAGTAATGAAACATATACGAAAATGTAAGTATCTAGGATGTGTTTTAACAGGCGACGAAAAATTGTGACACCGAAATTAGAAGAAGCATTGACAAACTAAAAATATGGCCTCCCAAAACAGAAACTCTCAATAAGTTTTGTCCCTCTACCACCTTCCCCAGAATACGTTCTCTCATCCACTCTCTCCACCCCACCAAGTATGTCATGCATTGCCGTCCCTTCTCTCTCTTTCCCTCTATTCGACCTGTGAGTATCATATTCTCCAGGCCCTCCTTTCTCATTACGTGCCCCAGAAACTTCAGCTGCCTCTTCCTGATGTTAAGTATAAGCCTCCTCCTTGTTTGCATCTTCTCCAGGACCACACCGTTGCGCACACGCTCGGTCCATGATATCTTCAGCATCCTTCTGTAGAACCACATCTCCGTCGCCTCGAGTCTCTTCGTCATCTTTGATGATAAATATTGACATTGGAAAAAAAGACGAAGAGAGAAGAGAGCTCAACAAGCGAGAAGTGTTATATTAGTTTGATTTGCTTTACGGCATATCACTCTCAATGAGTTATTTAATACCGACAAGATTTTTATTGCTCGTAATATCAATAATAATGTCAACTGTCTCGTGTCAATAAAAGCTACGGGAAAAAAAACAGCAGTTGGCGAGACTTGGTGTCTTGTGAGGACGATGTCTTCATGCGTTATGGTCCGGAGTTTGAGTGCAGCTGTTTCTGAAGAGTGGCCTCACTAGTCAGTACTCAGTTATTCCTTACTCTGTTTGTTAACGCGTAATTCTTGAAGAGAACAATCGATAAAGTGTTTCCCCTAATGTCAACACGCCATCGCCTTATTTTACAACAGCTATGCAACTTGGATGAGGAATTATTATAAAAAAGAGAGACAGAGAGATAGAAGTGCATCGCCTTACGTTAAGCGATAAAATCTTAAGAGAGGAATTTGATTTTTCGAAAATAATTATATAGAACAGTTCAAAGATTTTTATTGCTCGTAATATTTTTTTTTTTCGAAAAATGTATTGCTGTTAATAATTTTTTTCTTCAAAAATTCATTGCTGGTAATAACTTTTTACAAAAATGTATTGCTGGTATTAAAACCTATTTTTAAACTTTCATAGTGTTTTGACCCCAGTTTGGGGTTAACTATTTGCCCATAGCTGGGACCATAACAGGTGCCAGCACCCAGAGTCAGGGTGGATCTGGGAACACCAGCAATTAAGAGGTGGTTCTGCGCTCCTTAAAACCTCCTGTTCAGTGGCCTTGCTGTTGGATGTAGTTTATCGTCTTGCCCAGGACGCGGATGTAGTTTATCGTTATACTCAGGACGGGAAGTATTAGAGGAAAAACTATTTGCATAAATCTTGCGGTTACGTCTAGCTATTTCAACTGTAATATAATGAGACCTCGCCGCCAATGTAGTACTGAGCTTAAATTCATAAAGTCTAGGAAAGCTCATCAGAACAATTACCATGAAAATATTTATAGAAAAAGCAGAAGGAACCTATGTTATATCGATTGGAAAGTGACTGGAACCGAAATGATAGGTCAGGACCGATAACATTTCAGATTCTTCTTTGTATTTTATCAAGAATCTCTAAATACATAGCACCAGACCAGTTGTATCAGCAATAGTCAATGTATGGACAAATGGTTCTAATACAAGCCCCAAGGGTCATTCAAAGTAGTACTTTATTGAGAGAGAAGCTTGTAAGGAAGGAGGAATTAAGAAATGCTTATCATAAAGACGTGTAGGATAGATATCTGTTGACCCTGGACTTTAAGAGAAGATTGTTTTTGACAGGGAAGAATCCGCTCGGCAGTCTGTTCCATCAGTCAAGGGTTATGAGATGGAACTTACTCCACATCAAAGGAATACAAAGGAAATGGGGATGTGACGCTATGAATATGACATGATGATTCCTAGCTGGTGTGGTAACACCTGTTAGGGTCCCAGCTATGTTTAATTGCTCAAACCGGAGTCAAAACATTATGAAAGTATAAAAATTGATTTTTACAGTAAAAATACCAACAATATATTTTTGAAAAAAAATATTGCCAGCAATACAGTTTTTTAAAATAATATTACAAGAAATACATTTGACTCTCGTCAAAAACCCTTTTTATAAAAATACGTCAATGAAACCGGATCTACAAATTGATTTCATAGAAAAAAATGCATATCCTATTCATACGAAAGTATCATAAAATCTTGTCGGCATTAGATAACCCACCGAGGTTGATATGCCGTAAAACAAAATAAACCAAACCAGATATGGCCGAAATACTCCATTTTTGATCTGATCTGTCTCTTGTAAATATAAAGCATGGAATTTTCTGGAGCAAAACAAAGAACCAATTACCATTTATGATGGTACGCATATACGCGTTCCATTTGAGTTTGGGAGTGAGTTTTAGACCCAGTGGGACCAGTGAGTAAAATAAAATCTCCAAGCCCTCTTTCTTCATAATCTGCTATAGAAATCTCATCTTATTCTTCCTGTTGTTAAGTATAAATATCCTTTCCGTTTCCATTTTATATTCATTCTGGGTATGACGATAAACTGCATCCGGTAGCAGGACCTCTAATCGGGAGATTGGAGATTTGAGGACGGTGGAACCACCTGTTAATTGCTATTATTCCCAGGTTTACCCTGAGTAGTATCAACTGTTAAAGTCCCAGCTATGGGCAAATAGTGAAACCCAATAAACAATCAACAGTATATTTTTATAGTAAAATTACCAACAATGCATTTGATGATGTGCAAATATATATCTAAAAAATATTTCTTTACCCTGAAAGCATAAAATTATGCGCAAAATATCTGTAGTTGAAAGCATATAATTACATACAAAAGTTCGGCATTAAATATCCCATAGAGGCGTTGATATGCTGCCAAACAAAATCAACCAAGAAAAAACCAACATGAAATAATATTAGTCCATATAATATGATATAATTTCTGAAAGAAATCAAACTGTATTCCAAAATACAACTTAAACAAAACTGCAACATAAAACACACATATCACCGGCTCTTATAATTATCTCCTCACATCTATATGCACAAAACTTGAGTATATTCTACCATGTATTCAACTGTGAAAGCAGATTAATATGTATCATATTTTCATTACTTCAAAGGTCCTAAGAAAATTAAAATTTGACATTAAATGACCCATGAAGTGTTGATATGCTGGTGAACAAACAAATCAAGAAATCATTACAAGTTCCGAGTACGAATTTGCAAATATTTCACAATGTTTTTCCTTCTCAACTTTGGCATTTACGTCTGCCATGATGATTGTAAATGCCTGCGTGCAGTAAAGCATTTCAATTCTTTCTTCCATATTTTATGCTGTCGGTGCATATACAACTATGATGAATATTTTAAAATGCTTCCCTTTCAGTTTAACTACAATAATTCTAACAGATAGTTATTAGTATCCCAGAACAAATTTCTTCATGTACTAGCAGCATGGCCCGGCGTTGCCCGTGCTTCATTCAAAAATCGTACGACTCATACAGCAATCGCTATCACTTGCCTTAAAATATTTTTGCTCTTCCTTGCCTTTAAAGGAGTGCCCTTTGCCGTGCTGATGTTGCTACATGCCTTACTTCTTGCCTATCTCACACTGCGAATTTTTTCTAAGCTCTTTACTAAACATTAAATCTGTTACGAAAAAAGAACTAAACAAAATGGACACAAAACGATCAGATTTAAAAAAAGGACTCGTAACTGGGAAAACTGAATAAAAAAAGAATGTTAACAACAAATACTTTTTCACACCCAACCCAGTTCTGCGGAATCAGAGTCAACGTTGAGTTTAAGCAAGCGAATGAGCCAATTGGCGTAAATTGCCATGCAGATTTAAATTTTTCCCACTTGTGACGAATGCAGATTTTTTTTGCATGCTAGCATGCTAGTTAACATTCGTGTCAGTCAGCTGTTGGCTCTCACGCTGGCCAATAGAATCTTCCAGCCTATTCGTGGCAGCCAGCTATAGGCTCTCACTCTGGCCAGTAAGAAAATGGCCACAAACTACATGAAAACTGCCGTAGAAGCATGAAAAAAAACGATTATTTCCACTATCGATGGGAGTTGGGAAATGCAATGTCGGTCTTGGCCTTTTTGCTAACTTGGAGCATGTGCATGTAAATTTTGGTGCAAATCCGTCGAAAATTGCGGCCGTGCATTCGTTACACACACATATACACACACACACACACACACACACACACACACACACACACACACACACACACACACACACACACATCCTGCCTTTTATAGATAGAGACTGATCATAGAGAACTCTCTTTTTTTTATAACATGCATATATGACTCAGTTTTAGTCATTGAAATCATGTCTACACAACCATGCAAATAAAAGCTGAGTATCATCTACCATGTATTCAACTGAGAAAGCAGAATAACGTATATCATATTTACAAGAAAATTATATTTCGCCAATAAATGACCCATTTTGAGTTGATATGCCGTTAAACAAATCAATGAATTAATCCATTTTCTCTAAAACTTCGGATGTTGGCAACATATTCGTGTCATGTTATACTCAGTATCCTTATGTAGAACAACATTTCTGTTGCTTCAAGTCTTTTCTTCATCAGTGGAAATTGTCCAGCATTCACTGCCATATAGAACTGTGATATTACATAAGAGTTCCGTACTTTTTTTGTTTGTGTCTTACAAAATGTTCCGATTTCATAAAGAGACTTTTTGGGGGTATTGCCCACTCATCAAGATTGGTACAAGTTTCTCAATGTTTATAATACTCCCGTTTACACTCGTTGCAACTTAATTCGAGCGTAATTTCTTCTTCTATGTGACGTGTCCTTTCAGGGTGGTGGCGATCATGGCTCTCCAAAATATGCTCTTTTTTGTAACTCTTAATAAATTTTGGCTATTTATATCTCCTAAATTCTGTTCTGCCATCCATTTACACAAGCCCGCCAGAAATGTTATGTATTGTTTTCTCTGACCCTCTTGCCTTCAATCTATCATGAGGGTAAAAAAAATCAAATCCCTTTTTCCACATGATGTACCCTAGAAATTTCAATTGTCTCTTTTTGATGTTAAGTATTTCCTATGTTTTCATTTTCCCTAAGACTTCCTGGTTGGTCACATGTACAGTTCGTGGTATTCTCATCATCCTTCTGTAGAAATACATTTCTGTTGCTTCAAATCTCTTTTTCACCTGTGAGGAGATTGCCCAGCATTCATTGATCATATGATGGACTGATATCACGTAACAGTTCAGTACTTTTTGTTGCTAATGAAATTTTCCTGTTTCTTAATACTTTTCTTAGCTTTTCAAGGGCATATTTAGCCATTCCAATTAGCCTTCGGATTTCAGTGTCGCATATTCCGTCTTCTGATAAAACACTTCCCGGATATTTAAACTGTTCTACTTGTTTGATTTTGGTATCTCCAATAGTTCTGAGGGGGGCGATTTGTTTTCGTTATCACTTTCATTTGTACATGCATGAGCATGTGCACTTAGGCTGTTTGTAACCGAGTATTTTCATAATGCGCTTACAAGTACTCACCTATATTTTTATGCGGGTGTTTTCTCTCCTCTGTGCGCGCGCTTATATGCATGTATGTATGTATGTGTTTGAGGATCTGCGCGAGTGAATGTGTGATGACAGAAAATATTGTATCATGAAAATGTGTATTTCTGTCGGCGAGAAAATCACTTTGAAGAATTCAACTCGTTTTTTTCTTGAGGCATTATTAAAAATAGCCCTTGGTAATTTTTCTCTTGATCTCTAACGACTAAAATCTTTCTTTTGCTTGAAATGAAGAAAGTGCCACCAGGCAAAAATCGACTTTTATGTGTGTGTGTGTGTGTGTGTGTGTGTGTGTGTGTGTGTGTGTGTGCGTGCGTGCGTGTGTATGTGTGTGTGTGTCCAATTATTTTATTTTTTTATTATTATATTTCTCTTCTTAAATTTTGATGGATTTCTTTTATCCCATTGAGCAATGAAGAAACCAAAACAACATGGCGACCGTTTTTCTATCCAGTTGCCATCTTTGTTATCGCTGTGCCAGTATTCTTTCTTTCTTGATATTGCATCTTCTTCTTCTTCTTCTTCTTCTTATTATTATTATTATTATTATTCTTTGACTGCTTTACTTATTACCCCATTTTCTCTTCCTCTACCTTTTCCCATATTCTTTATTCTTATTTTTCATCGTTTTTTTGTCTATAACACTTTTTTGTTTTCGTTCCCACTTTTCTCTTTCTTTCATCGTTTTCCTTCTTTTTCTGTTTCTCTTTCTTTCATTTTTCATCTATTTTTATTCTCAGCTTTTGTTTAGTTTCTTTTTCTGCTTACTTTCTCATTCTTCTTTTTCTGCTTACTTTCTCATTCTTCTTTTTCTTCTTCTTCATTTACAGCTTGGGTAATGAATTTCTGCTTCTTTTTCTTCTCTTTCTACCTCTTATATTTGATCTTCTTTTAACGATTTCTTCTTTCTCGTTACGTTTTTGTTCTACATTTTTTTTCTTTCATTATTTTTCCTTTTAACTTTTTTCTTCCACTTTCTTCCTTTTTAATTCCTTTTCCGCTTCTTTTTCTTTTCTCTTCATCCAGAAAACATAGAATAAACTAAAAATTTAATATTATTGACATTGTTCCCGTATTCTTAGTAGAAAACAGTTATGGAATCTTGATTTTACTCGGAGGCCAAACAAGAATAATTCAATTCCTTAATTCAAATTCACGATATAATACAATGTGGGGCCCTGCAAAGATTCTCATAGTGAACTTAATGACCTCATCCCGACATGAAGCTAAAATCATAGGCACGCACACACACACATACAAGCACTCATATATAGAAAGATTATGCGCATATTTTCCAATCATTTACTTAGTAAAAACAAACAAATAAATGTAAGACACGTGACAGTCACTGGAGTGGAGTGTTGTTGTGGTTGTAAAGAAAAGAAAAAAAAGAAGATTGTCAGCTTATAGTAGTAACAAATGTCTGCAATAGATTTCTTCTGTTTCTCGACCGCAACACTTGTAGCCAAATCACAGTTCAAACTATAGTCCGTCGTAACAGTCCAACAGGCAACATAGAAACGACAAAATGGGGTCACACATCCAACCTTCACTTCTCACGAGCAAAAAAGCGTGATCGTACACCAAGCTCAGAAAATCTAATACCGCATAAGCGAAAAACAACCGCTTTTGTTCACCGAGAGATCTTTCTGATTGGTCACGCCATTCAGGGGAGGGAAGAACATTAGCATGGATTATAGTCCTTAAAGTAGACTTTTGCTAACTACTTTTTGGTAATTTTTTTTTCGGAAGATCGCACACAAAAGACGAACTCTTTTTCGAGGTAGCTGATTATCTCTTTCACTACAGTTGTGCTGGTGTGTCGAGTTCGAATTACAGTCGAGGGCTTTGTGTTCGATTTTACACGAATACGCTTGGAAAGGTTTGAATCCGTTTATTCCCCCACCCAGCAGTTAATAACAGGAAGATTGGGATTTCTAGCTTTAGTTGGCAACTACTCGAAGGGAAGAACAGCCTCCCAACCATTTTTACATAAGTATGCTGATGAGATATATGAGTGCACCTCCCAATCTCGTGTTGATTGGCAGCTGACCTCTCCTCCGATCGAGATCTAACATCTCATTGAGAGGAAACTGACTGCTTACATTAAATGTCTCAAAAGCCCAAACTAATTACACCCCATTATTGCCCTGAATTACCAGCAATCACGATGAATGGATGTTCCCTGAGGGAGGCCCCGAGCCTTGAGCGACTATTGGACCTCAAAATCAACCTGGACCTCAAATGGAACTAAAAATACAGTTAAAATGAATGGACCCTATACTGAACCTGATCAGGTCGAAAATGAGGTACTGCTGTCATAAGTGGTACTACACTTGAATCATGACTCTCTACAGATTAATTTTCTTTTCTTTTTTATAAGTAAACCAACACAACTTGTGAGAGATGATGGAGTGGTATACCGTTACTTTATCCCTGGCTGCCGTATGACGAGAGAGTCTAGTTTATCCTGCTATTTAACCCATCGTTAGGGGGGAGAAGAGATGGATTCATAATTACCTAAATGATATTTGTGCGAGATCTAACGCAAAAATTTAGTTCGGAATTTGAAGTTTTCTCTCCTCGATTGCATTTACATACGCATATTTTAGAAACTTTTGTACACTAACCTTCGCGAAACTTTTGTGGGAGGGGAGAAATAAGGGAATTCAACTGTTATCTAGGAAAATCAATCTAAAATATATAATTTCGTCTTCACATAATATTAAAAAAGATGAATTCCAGTCGACCTCCGACAGTTTCTTTTCTCGTACTCCCCGCCTGTGGACCTTTCTTTCCGTTTACTTGCTTCCCTGATAATTACAATCTTCAAATATTTAACTGCAATGTCAATCACCACCTTCTATCTTATTGAATCCCGTTCATCTTTTATCCTTTCTTCAACCCGTATATACAGTCATTTCTCTCACTCTCACTCTCACTCTCACTCCACGCAACACTCTGCGTACTAGAGGCATTTCGTTTTGTATGGAGTGAAATGATTCTTTAAAAATACTGAATCCACTCGATATTTGAATGTATTTGTTTGCATCTTCTCCAGGACCACAGATGCTACAGATCTTTACTGCTACTTTCAAGGTTAACAAAGGTTGGTTGCTACTGGGTGAAAAAACACATTCGCTTCGACCCAATTTTTGCAATTTTATTTATTAATCGTTAAAAATATACGGTTTTACTTCTCACATTTGTGCCATTCTTTTCTGAAGAATCCATTGGCGTTTATCAAGGCTTCTATTAGATGCAAAAGATATTTACGGTTACCTCTCACTCCTATGCCATTCTTTTCTGAAATATTTTGATTTACTCTTGACAAGGCTGGCATTAGATGCCACTAAAGTTGATAAACATTTCCTCAAAAAATCTTAAACTTTGTTCTGACACAGAATTCATAAAATGCAAGACATTTGGTACTCTTCCACTCTTCAAAGAATTCCGCTGACTAATAATACCACATGAAAACGTCAAAACTAGTCTTCTTTTATTCTCGCCTTGACTCAAATATCCAGCTACACTTCATTAAACTCACGAGACTAAAGATTTCGCGGGTTAGGTGAATACGAATCGGTCAATCGAAACAATGGAAAAGTAAAGAGAAGCTAAGAAGTCTTGAGTTCTTTAGAAGTTTTCCTTCTTGCCCAAAGCCAGTTCCATTGAGACAAAGACTGCAAATGTCATGTGTCTGGAATTTTCCACAGTTTAAATGGAAGCTGCTGTGCTGGTTCTTTCTATCAACTTTGAAGTGAAATGCAGAATCGTTGACTCATGGGAAAAACACGTTTGCTTCGACTAAACTATTGCGTTTTTATTCGTTTTCATTTTCAAATATACTGTTTCATCTCTCACTCCTGTGCCAGTCTTTTCTGAAATATTTCGATTCACTCTTGTCAAGGTTGGCATTAGATGCAATAGATCTTTACTGCTACTTTCAAGGTTAACAAAGGTTGGTTGCTACTGCCTGAAAAAACACATTTGCTTCGACCCAACTGTTGCAGTTTTATTTGTTAATCTTTCAAAAATGCGGTTTCACTTCTCACTTTTGTGCCATTCTTTTCTGAAAAATTCTTTGGCGTTTATCAAGGCTTCTATTAGATGCAAAAGATATTTACTGTTACTGTCAAGGTTAACAACGTAAGCAACTGCGCTTTGTTGCTACTGCCTAAAAAAGATGTTCACTTCGACCAATCTATTAGCGTTTTTATTCATTTACACCTTCCAGTATACGGGTTCCCTTCTCACTCCTGTGCCTTTCTTTTCTGAAATATTTTGATTTACTCTTGACAAGGCTGGCAGTAGATGCAACAGATCTTTACTTCTACTGTCAAGGTCAACAAGGGATACAACTGCGCGTGGTGGCTATTGACTAAAATCCCGTTCGCTTCGACCAAACTGTTGCTTTTTTATTTGTTTTCACTTTCCAGTATACGGTTTCTGTTTTCATTTCGGTGCCATCCTTTTCTGAAGCATTTTGATTGCGATTGTCAAGGTTGTCAATTGATGCAACAGTTTTGTTATTCTACTGTCAAGATTAGCCAATGATACAGCAGCTTTTGGCTGCTACACCCTATTATTAAACCTCCTTCAAAACTTGATAAAGCAGTTGTTAATCCCGCCTATTTGAGAGACTCCTTTCAATCTTGAAAATGAATGTAACTGCTGTTGCCAATGCTTAACCATTTCAAGATTAGAAGATTTTTTTTAAGCATTTCACCCCAAGTAAGAACACAACTAGCACGCAAGGGGTTACAGAAGGTGACAGTAAAAGTACAGAGAGGTGCTTGAGGAAATGATAAAGAGAAGGACAGGGATCAAGATCAAGGCATCAGAAGATTGACATTACATTTGAATATTTGAAAATTATAGCCATCAGGGAAACAAGTAGGAGGAAGGGAGTTCCACTTTCGGGAAGTGTGAGAGAAGAACCTGTTGGAGTAGAAAGAGCGGTGTCATTTAACTGTTTCGACTGTAAAAGGGTGGGACCGAAATGCCGATCTAGCAGCACGCTTAAATTCATGTAGATGGGGTACCATTGAAAGTAGCACGTCAGAACAGCTGCCATGACAATATTTGTAGAAAAGACAAAGGGAAGGCACAGCACGTTTGTGAGAAAGTGACTGTAGACGAGATGTCAGGTCACATTGCATGTCGATAACCTCAAGATGAACAACGGGGCACCAGACCATATATGCCAATAGTATTCAATGTAAGGACGAATTGTAGATTTGTAGATTTGAAGGATGGACTCAAACGAGAAAAACCTTCTGGCGCAGCACAGAGAAGCAACTTTCTTTAATAGCCATTGTTAATGTCTATTGCTTTTTCATCCCACTTTCTTTTACTGATGGCCTATTTGATCGTGCAATCTTCTTTCCATGTCTCTTATCAAGATGCTGTCACTTGAATATCTTCCGTTGTCAAGATTGTACCCGCCAAATAAAAAAATTAAAAAAAAAACCTTCGTAAGTCTTAGCAACATTTGTCTTCCACGCTCTCTCACGCCAATTATTTACAAAGACTCGTTAAATGGATTACTCGTTTTTTCGTTCTGTTCCTCTTCTTTTCAATATGTCCTGCGAATCTCAAATGGTCGAAGCCGGCTTTCTTCATTACATTCCTTCGAAATTCCAAGCGCCTCTTTTTAATTCTGAGTATAAGTGTCCTTTTTGTTTCCATTTCTCTTAAAACTTCCTTGTTGCTTACATGTTCCATCTATGGTATTCTCAGTTCCTTTCTCTTCCACGTCAAGTCTCTTCTGAGAGAGATTTTCCTATTCCGTGTCTTTTCAGATCTTGGTGCCACAATCTCCATCCCCTGTACGATCATACTACATATACCTAAACCTCTGTATTGGTTTATTTTGATATTTCCACATTAAAACTCGCATCTTTCGATGTTTTTCTTGCTAATACACACATATACACACAGACACACACACACACACACACACACACACACACACACATATATATATATATGTATTGGTTATTGTTATTGTATATATATATATATATATTGGTTAATCAATACATATATATATATATACACACGCACACGCACACACACACACACATATATATATATATATATATATGTATATGTGTGTGTGTGTGTATATATATATATATATATATATATGTGTCTGTGTGTATATATATATATATATGTATGTGTGTGTGTGTATGTATATATATATATATATATATATGTGTGTGTGTATGTATTGGTTAACCAATACATATATATATATATATATATATATATATATATATATATATATATATGTGTGTGTGTGTGTATGTATTGGTTAACCAATACATATATATATATATATATATATATATATATATATATATATATATATATATGTATTGGTTAGCACATATACATATACATATATATATATACATACATATATATATATGTATTGGTTAACCAATCAATATCCGAGATAGAGCGTGACGCTCATCGCACTATAAATAGTGAGCGATATATTTCTTGTTTTCTTCTTACCTTAACAGTTTATTGGACAACATGGAAAACTCTCGCTGAGAACGCGCTTCCCTTTGGGAAACGCATGAACAATACACACACACAGACACACACACATACACAGGTACGTACGAACATTCACCAATTTCCCACTGAACCAAAACTGTTTACACATTCATTTGCTTCACACATCTTTGTCTTTGTCACTTGTATACCTTTGTTTTTAATACATTATCATTTTATGGTACATATATATTGGTTCTTGTTGTCTCTTCTCATTTCTTTACATGGACTCACATCCCGAGTCCGCCATTCTCTTTTAGGCGTGTTATTCCCAATTTACTAACGCCCGCAACAATTTAGGTAACGCATACTGGCCCGCAACACTATATATATATATATATATATATATATATATATATATATATATATATATATATATATATGTTAAGTTTAAGCGCAATCTTCGTAAAAGTAATCTTGAAATGCTACCTTCAACCTTAAATTACAGCATGTATGTAGTTTATGTGGTAATTTTTCCCTTTCAAAGGCAGATCTTCAAAGTCACCTTAGGTCTCATCAGGTTCGATCCATTGAAAGAAGCCGGTAATCAATCCCTGTGCCTTCGTGTACACTCTGCCATTAAGTATGTAACTCAGCTTTTGGATTAACAAGACACATGAAAATTCCCGTTGATGCTATGCCTGTTCAGCTTGGGAATCTCCCTTTCAGGTGCAACATTTGCACAAAAGCTTGTAAAAGTAAGGCTGGTTTAAAAAGTAATCTGAACTTTCATGATCGGTGAATCTGAAAGTTAAAGAAAGAATTCTGTTATGGAGATGGTCTTGTAGAGACAGTCAATATGTGTATATATGTGTGTATATATATATATATATATATATACATATATATATATGTGTGTGTGTGTGTGTGTCTGTGTATGCATGCGTGTCAGTGTGTGTGTGTGTGTGTTGTGTGTGTGTGTGTGTGTGTGTGTGCTAACTTTTGACAAGTGGAAACGTTTCATGAAATAGATTTAGATGAAATTCTATCAAATCTATTTCGCCAAACTTTTCCATTTGTCAAAATTTAAAAAACTTTCTCGTCTATTTGAATATTTATAAGAATACATTTAATTTTCGTTTAATATTTAATTTAAACCGTTAATCTTCTTTGTAAGTCAATAAACATTAATATTTCTTAATTTCAACCATTAATCTTGTTTGCAAGTCAACACTGCATCTGTTGTCATTTAAAGAGTGAGCACATTTCTGGGGGACGCCTTGTATATCTATCTATTATGAAATGTATTAAGTCCGACAATTATTTTAATATATTTTCCGTTTAGACGTTATTTTTAGATATAATTTATTTAATTAAATGCTCTGTTATTTTATTAAACAGTATTAATTACATTTACTGCATTTACGTGCCTGAATGTTCCATCAATTTTGTAGAATATATATATCGTTGAAGATATACAGTAGCGGCCATAATATAAGGAACGGAAACAACAAAGACATAAATATGTGTATTACTTAAAAAGTAATGCATGATTAGCAATTAAATTTTTACCGAATAAAGATTAGGGTGTAAAATGCATAAATATTATACAAAGTTACAAAAATTTGCATAATAGTTTTTTTTTTAAATAAAGATTAAATGGAACAAAGGAAATAAGCTACTGGACAAAAGTTAAGGAACGATGATAATAATTTGCATAAACTTTTAATTTACATTGTTAAAAAACTAGATGGAGCTTTTCAACAATAAGTAAAAGTTCATTTATCATTAGGACTTTATTTTTAAGCAATATGGCAAATTCTTCATGCAAAACGCTCTCTTTTGAAGAAAAAAACTCATTATCGCTATTATGAAAAAAAGTCAATTTCAGAAATTTCTGATATTTTTCATAAGTTTAAAATTGTCGTTAATCGTGTAATTAGCAGGTATAAAACCGATAAAACGTTAGATGCAAAACCAAAAACCGAGTCCTCCAAAAACATCGCAAAGAGAAGATCGAAGTATTGTTAGAATATCTACAAAAAACCGTTTTGCAACTGCTACATCAATTGCCCGTAAATTTAATGAAGAGAGAGATAATAAGATCTCAAGGAAAACGGTTGCTCGCAGATTAAAAAATGCAGGATTGCATACCCGTATTCCAGCTTCGAAGCCTCTCATTTCAAAGCGAAAACAAAGGGCACGCCTGGAGTATGCGAGAGAACATGTTGTTTGGACTGACGCACAATGGGATACAGTTCATTTCAGTGACGAGTCCAAGTTTACTATATTTGGTTCTGAGGGCAAAACTTACGTACGCCATAGAACAGGTGAAAGACTGTCGTCTCAATGTGTCAAGAAAACCGTTAAGTTTGATGGCGGCAGTGTGATGGTTTGGAGAATGATTTCATCTGCAGGAGTTGGCCCTATCATCCGCGTACATGGCAATATCAATGCTGAGATTTACAAAAGGCTTTTTCAGCAGAATGTGGTACCAAGATTACACAATAATCTTTATGAATATCCTATTTTCATGCAGGACAATGCACCTTGCCACAAGGCTCGGAAGGTTATGGCTTTATTTGAAGAAGAAGGAATCGCCCTAATGAAGTGGCCAGCCCAGAGCCCCGACCTGAATCCAATAGAAAATCTTTGGAAGATAATTGGAGAAAGGGCTCAGAAAAGAATCCCGAAAAACCAGAATCACCTATGGGAGTTATTGAAAGACGAATGGGAGGGAATTACTGCTGATTTTTGCAAGAAATTAATTACATCATGTGGTCGACGATGCAGAGAAGTCATTGAAAATAAGGAGATGTTTACCAAATATTAAATTTTGTCGATATTTTGTTCACAATCAAGTATTAACAAGATCATTCCTTAACTTTTGTCCAGTAGCTTATTTCCTTTGTTCCATTTAATCTTTATTTAAAAAACTATTATGTAAATTTTTGTAACTTTGTATAATATTTATGCATCACACCCTAACCTTTATTCGGTAAAAATTTCATTGCTAATAATGCATTATTTTTTAACTAATACACATATTTATGTCTTTGTTGTTTCCGTTCCTTATATTATGGCCGCTACTGTATGTCGTTGAAGACTGGGTCCGAAGGATTTATAACAAGTCAGTCTCTGTAAGTTATAACTTTCTTTATACTTCATATTGTTTTGATTCGCCTCTTTACGGTGATTATATTTCATTATCCTTGCCTGTATATCCCTGCATGTTGTATTGTTTTTCAATATGCAATTTCAATGTGAATTTTTATACCATTTTCATGCATTTAATTTCATTCAATATTTAAGTTCATCTTCTTTGTAATCAATAAACATTAATATTTAATTTCACTTAATATTAAACTGAAACCATTTATCTTTTTCGTAAGTCAATAAACATTAATATTTCTTAATTTTAACCAGTAAACTTCTTTGCAAGTCTATAAACACTGTGTTTATTGTCATTTAAAGACTGAGGACATTATGGGAGTGCACCCCGTGCGTATGTGTGTGTGTGTGTGTACATATATTATTATTCAAATATTATTTTTTAGGTGATCCAAAACAACTTATCCCATCTAAACAACATCCAAATAGACACAACCATTTCCAACACCATTATGGATATGATCAAAACTAAAAACATTCATAACAATAATAATTCAGAAACAGGTATATATAAAATAAATTGCTAAAGATGTTCTTCACAATACATAAGGGGAACATGCAGAGACTTAAAAACACGTGTCAATAAACAAAAAAGGAACCTTGTACATAACAATTTATCAAATGCACTTGTCATACAAAGAAATAAAGTCAACCACACGTATTAAAAGAGAAAGTAATTTACTCATAAGGAAAATTCTCCAGAGTGCCTTCTCGAATCAAAACAAAATATGAATCTACGCCTCAGTTTCTTTCCAATTTCATCTTTTCTGAAAGAATTATTACTTTCCTAAAACAAAGTATACGACCATGTTAAAAATTCAAAAGAAAAAAAATCAAATTAAATCCAATACCTCATATTTTTGAAGATATACAGCAGATACGACGTCCATCCCAAATCTTTAGACTTTTTTCGGTTGCTTTCTAACAATTTTATAGGTGTTTCCTTCAAGCGACGATGTGATACTTAAAACGTGGCTTGATGAATTTTTCAAGTTAAAACCAAATATTTCTATCGTCGAGGCACTGATCAGTTCGTTGGCAGGAGGTCGTAATCATGGAAGGGAAATCCATTATTAAATAATTCATGAGAAATGTTAATAAATAATGAATTTATATAACAACCTAATATATAGGCACAAATTTTCATCTAATCGGGAGAGAGGAGCTCTGTCGACATTTTTGGCATTTTGTTTTTAAAGTATCACCTGATGTAAGGCAGTGAAGCCACTAAGATACAAAAGGTTAATTAGTATGGAAGAACAAGTAAAGTAGAGAAGCATTAGAGTGTGGAAATAAAAGAAGAATAATGACGACAGTAGCGATTAACACGGAATTTACATTTTTGAAGGTTGACTGGAAAGCATGAAACCGGAAGAGAGTTCCACAAGCGAGACGTGCGAGAAAAGAAACTGTTAGCATGTAGCCAATTCAACTGTGACCTTGCCGCCAATCTAGTACTGCGCTTAAATTCAAAAAGTCGATGTACTGTAACGAAGACTTCATCCAAACAATTATCATATTAACAAAATATTTATAGAAAAGGCACAAGGAACCTATATTGGACAGCGGCTGAAGCTGAGATACCAAGTCAAGGACACTAATATTGCAGATTTTTCTTTGAATTTTATCAAGAATCTCTGTAAATACAGAGCAGGCACACCGGACCAGGTTTGGCAAAAGTATTCAAATCATGGACGAATGGTTGACCTATAAATATGTAATCTATATGTAGAAATGGTATCTCAATGAAAGCATCCATGCCGCCCCCGTAACTTGACTTCCGGTGGTGAAGTATTATTCAAAAAATAAAAACCTCTTAATTGCTGGTGTTCCCAGGTCCACCCTGACCTGGGGTGGTAGCACCTGTTGGGGTCCCAGTTATGGGAAAATAGTGAACTTCCAGGTCTTTTCCAGCACATTGAAACAATGATGTTGCCAACTACACTTTTTTGAAACAATGATGTTGCCAACTACACTTTTTTGAAACAATGATGTTGCCAACTATACATTTTTGAAACAATGATGTTGCCAGCTATACGTTTTTGAAACAATGATGTTGCTAGCTATACGTTTTTGAAACAATGATGTTGCCAACTACACTTTTTTGAAACAATGATGTTGCCAACTATACTTTTTTGAAATAATGATGTTGCCAACTATACATTTTTGAAACAATGATTTTGCCAGCTATACGTTTTTGAAACAATGATGTTGCCAGCTATACGTTTTTGATATATTTAGTAAATACTGGATCTGGCATTAAATAACCCATAGTGGTTGATATCCCATAAAACCCCAAACAAACAAACAAAAAATAAAAAATGAAAAGATAACTGAAATTCTTGTAAAAGTCTTCGTAAATTGCCACAGGCGAAAATTGAACAAAATGTTGATGATAATGATCATGTTTAGTATGAAGTGTTCCACGAAATGACATTCTTTTTTTCGGTAAATTTGAATTCTGCGAAGTTAATAATCTATCTGCGGCAAATTGAAGAATAGTGTAAAGAAGCATGTGAAAAAAAATAATTGAAAAACAGCTGAAATTCTGAAAAGAAACTGGTAGTATGTTTAAAACGAAGCCGTCTTTTGGTCACAGATTTATCTGCGCCGCGAGAATGATTTCAGTGTGCTCTGCTCCAGTGACTCGAAGAACGAACAGTTCTATCGCAGAGATATGTTTCTTCTGTCGACGAGATCTTTGGAAGCAGGAAAATGGTTCACACATCATCAGCATATTTTTTACTAATGTGTATCCACTGCTGAAGGCTTCGTAAACTTCACGTGTGCAATGGAATTAAGAATATGGCATACCATGGCTCTCCACTACTTCCTATCCTTGTAGCCCTTAACAGTCATTGTCTTTTTACTATCCCCCACTCCTTGTTCAGCCAATAAATTTACACAAGCTTGGTCAGCAGGTTATTCGATGTTTCCCATCTATCCATTTTGTGATAATTGTGTTCTGTGAGTGTCAAATTTTCCAAGCCTTCTTTCCTTATTACCCCTCCCCATCAAATTTTATATTTCTCTATTTGATGCTAAGTATAAATGACCTATTTGTTTCAGTTTTCCTTAAATCTTCTTCGTTGCTCACATTTTCGGTTCATGCGATTCTAAACATCCTTCAGTAAAACCATTTCTCTTGGGCCTCAGTGATTTTTTAACCTGTGACGAGATTCCCAGCATTAATTATCATAAAGGAAAATTGATATTGCATAGCAATAACCACACTTTCGTTTTGTTACTAATGCTATTTTACAGTTTCTTCAAATTTGTTTATATTTTTGGATTTCGGAGTCAGATTATTCATCCTCAAGATTCTTAAACTTCTGTACTTGTTTGATTGTCCAGCTTTCTTCTTTTCTTTAGTACACCCTTAAGCAAATTGATTGAAACAACGAATAATTCCGTTATTTTTTTCGTATTTTTCGAATGAAACACGACCCAGTGCACTTATTAGTACTTCGTATGTCCATTCCACGATTCTAGACTGGATTTAAATCAGGAGATTCCGGTCCAGTCTATTGTACTTTCATTTGGTCACTGGCAAGGCTTGCCAGTGTGTTCGTGAAGCGTTACAATTTACGTAAGCTTCCTTGGAGTAACGTCCATCGCAGACAATAGCCGTAGGACAACTAATCGACAGTCGAGACAATACTGTCTGGGCGTAATAAAAATATGATGCCATCACGGATGACGCTATATTTTTCAAGGCTAAACAAATTTCATCATACACCCTGAAAATAGATTTATATTACTGCACATCACTACAAATGACCTAATCTGAGGAAAAATAGAAATCGATTACACCCTGCCCCTACAATGGGTCTCAAACTGACCGTTTGGTGGAAGAAAGGAAACTAAGCGGTTGTTTCAATTAATTTGCACAAGGCTGTACATTGTTTAGGAGTTACTGAAAATGTCTTTCTGTACCTGCCCTCAATACGATGTCATCTTCATGTTTTATATTGTGAAAATTCTGCCCATCGATAAGAATCCTTGTGTGTACACTATGAACCATACTTATACGTTCTTCTACACCTGTATTATTGTTGTGGTAGGATCCACCTAATTTGCATAGTGGAGTACCGACCATATAAATATGGTTGGTACCGGGAAGAGAGGGGAACGAATCAAGAGATTCAACCAGAGACTCTGCCCGACTGCGACTCAGTCAACACATTCTCCAGGAACGGTCTTCCCAGGAATATACAAAAGACTATATGTAAATATTGTGTACACTTTCTTGTTTCAATACATTTTGTTCTAAGTACATTTTGTGTTGCATTATTATTCCATGCATTAGTCAAGTTTCAACAATTACACTCTCCGATATCATTCTCATCATAAACATAGCATTTCTTATTCCAAGTTCTCGTTCTACTTCCGGTCTAATTCTGTTACGTGTTCTATTCATCAGAATTCGAAGGATAAGTTTGGTTACTTGGGTCCTTTGACAAATTCTTCTTTTCATATAAATTAGCAGCTTCTTTCCACGGACCGCTGCTTTGTGGAAGTGACTCCGAACAGGATGCTTACCCTATCACTACAATCTTAACATATTGATGTCTAGCAGCAACCGTTATCTTCCCCCGCATATACCCATAAACTGTACCCCTTGCTCTGTAACCCTCGACCTCGAGTGGCTTTTGGGCCTTGTATTGGGTGAACATAACTGTACAAAAATTAATATTTATTTAGGAAAATGTCTTCTCTGGATTTCTGAGATCTTATACATTATTAGTTTTCCACCATCTTCATGTTTCTTGCCTATGTTAATAAGCTGCTGCTGCTGCTGCTGCTTCTTCTTCTTCTTCTTCTGTGTGCCGTGTCTTTTTAGAGCATCGGTGATCATGGCTCTCCACAATTTCCTGCCCTTTGTAGATCTGAGTACAGTTACAGTTTGTCATTTTGCTATATCTCTTTAGCTCTGGTTTAACAACCATTTACTCAACCTCGTTAGCCTGGCAAGACAGACCATCTAGAAGGAAAACCCTGATTGTAAACCTCCGTTGCTTTTCTGTCATATCCAAATACTGAAAAGGCTATAGAAATAAATACAGCCTGAAAGGCCGTTGACGGTTGACTTTCAACACTGACTAACTTCCTGCATCTAATGCAGCCAGGCCGGTGCCAAATACAATGTCCTCTATTACGTTTAAACTTGGCGGTACGGTCGAGAGGTACACTGAGAACTGGGAAGCGTACGGCCTCCATATAACATCGCTCATGTTAGTGGCAGTGGGAATTCACTCCAATCAGGCATCTCGACTTCAGTCACTTCCTCACCGTTATGACGAGCTCCCCACCGGCTGTCTTTTCTACAAATATTTACATGGCAAATGTTTTTTCCCTGGTGTCCCGACTACATGAATTTAAGTATGCTACTAGATTTGCATCTAGGTTTCATGCTTTACTGTTTAAATAGCTAAATGCAAACATCACGTCCACTCCAAGTGTTTCTACTCCCCACCTGTGGAATTCTCTTTCGTTTTCTTGCTTTCCTGATAACTACAATCTTCAATTAATTAAATGCAACGTCAATCGCCATATTCTGTCTTCTTGAATGCCGTTCATCTGTTCCCCTTTCCTTCATCCGCTCTAATCTCAGTCTTCACTTTCACTTTCACTTTCACTTTCATTCCCTGTAATTCCTTGCATATACTAATGGATTTACCGCCTCGCTTGGGGTGAAATGATTAAAAAAATATGTATAGTGTGCGCAAATCGAACTAATGTCTCACGAAACACCGACGTCAGTCTTTATGATAGGTCTCTTTTGTGAAATTTCTGTGTGTATGACTAAGAGTACAGTTACATATCACGTCTTTTTGAGAACATGTCGACTGGGTCTGTGCATAATTTTATATACGGCAAAGTTCAGGGCCACTACTAGTGGTAATGCTTCGGCATTTACACCATTTATTTTTTAGGTTTTCTAAATTTACGCCTGACGCTCTCGTCTTTTACCAAGGCCTCACCACCAAAGGACTGCGTTTTTAACAAACTACCATTAACTCGCATGATAAACGTATGTCTTTCATTTATATTTTCAGAACCTCTCAACTGAAATTCTAAAAACAGGAAACCTATCAATATGATCAATTTACTTTGGATTTTTATGCGCAGTATACTAAGTTTGGCGTAAAACACGACGACTTCTAAAATAAAATTGATTCCAATGCACAGATCTAAATTTATTATTTTGAGACAGCCTTGTTAATGTAAATTGTTTGTGGAAATGCAAACATCTGCTGTGTGTAGATATTCTTAATAGTGCCTGCGTCACTATAAATCTTTATAACTGTGAAACGTATTTTCATACATTTGATTATCAAATGTTACCAGTGATGGCATAGATTGTATAAGCAGCCAATACAGAACTGCAAAATTTCATATTTGAGATAGTTAAAACTGAAAATACTCGAAAACCATACATATTTTTCATGACAATGACTGAGCGTTTATTGGTAAGAATAGACGGATATAAAACGCATGGATAAAAACAATTTCTCTTATTTTTCCGTCTCAACCTTCGGACACTTATGACGGTGAATATAAAAATGTTAAACGATTTTTTTAAATATCACTCATTTTGTTTCCCTTTTTAATCTCGAGCAACGCCAGCTTGGGAAAGATAATATGAGATCTAATTATTTTAAACACACACAAATGCATACACACAACACAATACAGGGATAGATTTTTTCCAGGATTTCATAAAAGACGTTTAGCCATCTTAACACCATTTGTCGTAAGAATCACTGAACCCTTTGAGTTATTCAGCTAGAAAGAGAACAGGTTAAAATCGTTTTGTGCCAGCCCCACTGTCTTCCCAAACGAGCAATGGTGAGAGAAAAAAGATAATTCAGGCCTTCAGTAATGCCACCAACATTTATACTCTAGTCTTCAAAGTCCATTCTAGAACCATCAAGAGTAAAGTCAACGAGTTTTAAAAAGGGTGAACAGTCGAGAGGAAAACTGAATCAGGAGGACATAACAGGAAGAGGGATTATCATTTCAACTTAGAGCTTAATACATTCTTTTGTCAAAGTAGGCTCCCATAGCGTTATACATATATATATATATATATATATATATATATATATATATATATATATATATGTGAGTGTGTGTGTGCGTGTGAGAGAGAGAGAGAGAGAGAGAGAGAGAGAGAGAGAGGAGGGTATGTGTGGGTGTGTTTTAAAAACAGCGGCTTCTACAGCTATTAATGTATTACTCTTCAAGTCCGAATTGAGTTCTCTGGGCCACAGGCGTATTTCGTATTGAAAAACATTAAAAAAAACCTTCCTCTCTGTCGTGCGATGGTAGCCTAGGGGTAAGATCTCTGACTGATGTCAAATCGGTTGTGTTTCGATCCCGGCTTGAAGGAATCGGACATCTAGCTACACTGAAGAGCTGTGATACAGCAAAACAGCCTGTCTGTAATGAATATATATATATATATATATATATATATATATATATATATATATATATATATATATATATATATATATATATATATATATATATAATTTCACCCCAAGCAAAGCAACAAAACCGCTAGGACGGAAGAAAAGGGTTTTATTGCTTGTGAAAGAATATAAGAAAAAGAAAACATAGTTATGGAGTAAGAACAATAAAATAACAGAGATTAAGAATTGATTGATTTGTTTTTTACGGTATATCAACCCTTTGGATTTTATTTAAATACAGAAAATATTTTCTAGATTGTAAGATATTTTTGAGATAATAATGATGTAGTGATACAAGGTTCTACTAATTAAACCTTATCTTGGGGGAAAAGATGTGTTGTCACACCTTTCCCGAGAGTACGCGTATATGAATATAACGAACCCAACTGTTATTGGTATTGGACTCGTCGCTGCGATAAACCATCCACACATCCAAGTTTACAACACCATATATTCCTAAGTGGTCACCCATCTACGTACTGACCAGGGTCAACGTTGTTGAACTTCGGTGATCGTACGAGAATCAGTGTTCCTTTGTCATATATGGGTTGGTTGTTTCATTTTGTTTAGTGACATATCAATATCTATGGAATATTTAATATCGTTTAATGACGTATCTTAACGTAAACAATCACAACATATAATAAAATGGATATATATTTTCTGAATCCATTTCATTATATGTTGTCATTACGTTTCTTGAGAAGATATGATCAATCGAGAAATGTCGTTAAAGATTGTGTGTTTAAAAAAAGTATTTTTACTTTGCTATCCAGACGCTTCTCTTTTAAGTAAATGGCATAAAGGTATACAGGTAAATTCCTGTCGGAGAACGCATATTTTCTACGCAATTTCTCTAACATTCAGGCCGGTAAATGTCGTTAATACTGTTTAATTAAATATATATATATATATATATATATATATATATAGATATATATATATATATATATATATATATATATATATATATATGTATATATATATATATGTATATATATATGTATATATATATGTATATATATATGTATATATATATATATGTATATATATATATATATGTATGTATATATATATATATATGTATATATATGTATATATATATATGTATATATATATATGTATATATATATATGTATATATATATATGTATATATATATATATATATGTATATATATATGTATATATATATGTATATATATATGTATATATATATATATGTATATATATATATATATGTATATATATATATATATGTATGTATATATATATATATATGTATATATATGTATATATATATATGTATATATATATATATGTATATATATATGTATATATATATATGTATATATATATATGTATATATATATATATGTATATATATATGTATATATATATATGTATATATATATATATGTATATATATATATATGTATATATATATATATGTATATATATATATATGTATATATATATATATGTATATATATATATGTATATATATATATATATGTATGTATGTATGTATGTATGTATGAATGTATATATATATATATATATATATATATATATATATAAAATGGACATGGAAGTCAGCACTTAGAGGCGACTGTCTGTTTCATGCCTGACGATTGCACTAACATGAAACAGACTGTCGCCTCTAAGTGCTAACTTCCATGTCCACTTTTATATTTACACACGCTCTATCTCTGATATTGAGCACTTTATCCTATAAATATAGCACACTTTAAGACTATATTTCTTCATATATATATATATATATATATATATATATATATATATATATATATATATATATATATATATATATATAGATAGATAGATATAGATATATACCCGAGGCAAACAGAACGAAAATAATATGTAAATTCTAACGTTCGCAGCATTAATCCAAAAGAGGGCTCGATACCGACAGTAGAGCAGTAAATTTATTTATTATAATTTTTCATATAGACAAAAACAGTTTACTCACTACAAAGATGCATCTTCGTTTCGGTGCATTACAATTGCACCTCAACTGGTGAGAACCAAAATTGTTTATATATATATATATATACATATATATATATATATATATACATATATATATATACATATATATATATATATATATATATATATATATATATATATATATATATATATAAATATATATATATATAAAAGTGAACATTGAAATGAACACTTAGAGGCGACAGGCTGTTTCATGTTAGATACAATCGTCAGGCCACAAGTGTTCTGACGATTGAGTCTAGCATGAAACAGCCTGTCGCCTCTAAGCGTTGATTTCAATGTTATCTTGTATAGTTACACACGTTCTATCTCTGATATTGAGCACTTTATCCCATAAATATAGCACACCTTAAGAGTATATTTCTTCATATATATATATATATATATATATATATATATATATAGAGAGAGAGAGAGAGAGAGAGAGAGAGAGAGAGATTTTAATAGATAATACCATAAAAATATCACAAAAATATTATTAATTATGACAACAAACTTGCTATTACGCCCCGTTAGTTTAAGAAACAGCGTTGGATTTCAAACAAACTTTATTATAATGCATGGCAATGCCAGTGCGAATGAAAGATGATTGCTTGACCAAGAAACTATAAGTCGCGCTTATATTTCTTGTTTCCTATTTAGTATTATATATGCTGTATACAGGCTGGATTTCTACCGGCGCTAACTTTTTAAAATGGGGACCTGACCCCGCACACTAAGTTCACTCTTTTCCTTCGTTGACAAGTTGTAGTATTATGTCAGTTGTATCCTCTGTTAAGTCTAACATGATTGATGGGCTCCGGTTGTCATACTGTACTCCATCGGTGACGGAGAGAGTTGATAGTAGAAAGTGATGTATGATCTTTTTGGAGATATGGGTTACTTTAAAATATTATCTTCTAGCAGAGTTATCTCCCCCTTTATATTAACTGAAAGCAGTCGGCTTGTAATGTAGACCAATTCGGTTTTCATTTTGAGTAAACCTTAGTAGACGATGAGAACAACTTCGATGAGAACAACTTCGCATGCATCACTGTTTCTCTTAAATCGAAATAAAAGAAAATGGAAAATACAAAAACAAAATGTCTGCAATGTTTTGATATTCTCAAGGACGTTATTCATTATAATACATCAATTTCCAAGCTACATGCGTCACAATCATTGAAGGATACGTCACGCAGTCTCTCGCATACAAAATTCAACACGGCCTAATTAATCAACAACTCTGCAAGGCAGCATTTTCATTTGGAGGCCATTAGTAATACAGCTTGTATCAGTCACTTTCTTTGTTTACTCCTGTCTTTTTCAAGGACGTGCATTTGGGTGGGGTAGAACTTAAAGACACTTCGCTTTATTCCTTCTCTAAATGTCCTTGCTGGATGCAAAAAAGAAATAATGTTTACTAATGTTCATCCAAAACAATGCTCAAGAGCCACCCAAGGCATAACGTTAACGTTAATTTAATTATGAGGAATGAGGTGTGTGATAATAAAGAATAGAAAAAAGACGGCAATCTTAAATAAAAAAATTGTACAATCCATGGTGGAATAATGGATACCGGCTCGGATTGAGGAATCGGAGAGCCGAGTTCGAATTCTAATCGGATTCTTTACATTCACTTAGGTGCAAAACACTTTGGGAATAGGTAGAAATCCTGTTCTTTTTCCCCCTCCTAGCTATGGGTAAATAGTAAGACAGACCGGGTTCTGTAGCCTTGGCAACTGGTCTACCGCAGAAAGAAATGGCAACGTACTGTGGGAAAAATATCGAAAAATACATGATCGCCTATGAAAAATCCGCTCAAGATGTGACCTACATCCTTATAAGGATTCGGTTCTCACCTAATTTTAAATACCTTCAGCAGTAATTAGTGCCATTTTATTTGAATTATTTAAAAATAGGTCATCCATCAAGGCTGCGGATTTATAACGTTTTTTTTATTGATTCCTTTTTTACGGTTTATCAACCCTTTGCAGACTATTTAAAAACCGGAATCAGCATTTCAGCTGGAAGCCAAATTGTAGTAGTAGTAGTAGTAGTAGTTGTTGTTGTTGTTGTTGTTGTAATTGTTGTTGTAGCCTTTTACTTCCTTTGGACACGGACGTATTATTCTCAGAATTTGTGTCGACCACAAAAAATCTTTAATTTTACTATTGAACAGTGAATTAAATTAACTAGTGTATCTGTGTCGTCAAAGATTAAGACAGTTGTTCGAAAATTTTAATGCAGTTAGATGCAATGAAACAAAAGTCTTGAAACAATATATTGTCATTCAATTAAGCGGAGATGAAGAATTCCCAAATAGAATAGAAGACAATGAACCGTTTAATTAATCCGTTCTCTATATTTTTTTATACGTCAATGACATCTATAAGTCATTGATTACTCCTGCTATTATATAAATCGCTTTTTGCTCCATATCTTTTCATGTTGAATATTTGTAAGTATATAATTATATAAATATTTTAGTTATACTTTCGATAGTAAGAACACTGAGTTATCCTCATACGTAAAATCAATCGACAACAAACAGACCGATTTAAATTCTTCAAAGACTGAATATCACCACCAACACCAACGGCAAGGCGATCAGCTTTCTGGCCATTACTTTCGTCCTCTGCTGGCACCCCCCTTTTTATGCTATTCCAATACGGCCAAAATTTGCCTGTGTGCAAATATCGTCTCGTTTTTTACGAGATAGACGCGCATAAATTGCGTCTTCAATAGAAGTTTCCCATCTCTAAGAAAGATGCTGACCGTTGGCTCCGATGAGAAGCTCATCTGCCCTTTGGACGGGCAACTGATCATTTTCAATTATTTATTTCGACAGGTTGTCCTGTAAAATCTTAGAGTTTACTAAACCTTCATATGGCCTGTCTTCACCCTCAACACTGCTCCGTCCTTCTTTAAACAATTTAGCCCACTTGTAGACATTTTTTGGCTGAAACATGTGGCACCATACACAGTTGACATTTTCCTATGAATTTCAACTGGTTTGCACCCTTCAGCAACCAAAACCTTGATAACTGACCGCTGTTCAATCCTGGAGCATGCTTCTTGGTCGGCCATCATTGTTAATCGCCAAAACTCTCAAAGTTTTGTTTTTTTAATCTGCAAAAGAAATTAAATCCATGTGAAAAAGGAGTAAAATAAAAAAAATAAAAAAGAGTAAGATTCTATCTATATTAGAAGTCCTTATACCGAAACATTCAAATTATTTATTGATATTCTTATATATAGTGCTCAATATTAAAAATATTAGAATAATTTTAAAGATAGAGCATTAATAACATTATACAAAGAGATTAACTTTAAAAACAGTTTTTGTTGTTTTCCCCGATTTCGAAGTTTCTTGAGAATGCCTTTAGCTAGTCCTTTGTGGCTTCATGTTTCTGTCTCATATATTTCCCTCGTTTCTTACAAAGCTGTTCTAATACTTAATGAACCTGCTTCAATTTGACGACCCCTATGTATAATTCGCACTTCAGCCTATCCCTGTTGCTGGCAACCATGTGATCTATATTCTAACAGTTAACGATTCGTCCTACCAACGCGAATCTTAAAAAGCCCTGCCATTCTATAGGGGTCTACTTTATGCGGATTCACTTTGAAAGGTTCACTGAACATAAGATCCTATAAAAATGTATAATTCATTATTTCAAGAGTCAATATTAGCCCGTGTATCACAACTTTTAAGAGGACAAGATTTCACTAGAGATAAACCTGCACGTCGAACATGAGCCTAAAACGTTACACTTGAGTCTTTCTTCCCAAACTCTTCTTTCTCTTCCTGTTTTCCTAGTCGATGAGACAATTAACCAATCAGCAATTGGCAATTGTCCAATAGCTACGGCCAACTTGAATGAAAGTCCTACTTGTTTAGTCCCAAGTCTAATTCAAGAAAATTAGATAAATCTCAGTTATGCTGGATTTAAGCGGAGGCGCAAGCTGTAAGTGTTGACCACAATGAAATCTCACGAGTTACTTCCCCTTAAAGCTCCAGGCTGTTTCCACTCTTTGATTGCGAGTAATAAATAGAAGCCGAACAATTAGTTCCTAATGACATGGTGTATATAAAGTGAATTTTCTTGTTCAAGATTCACGAAAGAGGGCGCTGCAAACGTATCAGTTTGTCGTTCAGTTCCATAGGTTTGAACAAAGTGCAGGAAGTTTTATAAAAATCAGCCACAGGCAGACTGAAACTTTAATAAAGATGGGAATGATTTGTGATATTTCTGATGTAAATATTTACCATCGGCCATGATGTCTCTTTGGTGTTGACAGTTTACTACTATACTCTGTATAAATACTTTGTAATTTGAAAACTATTAAAAGTTGTTTTATTTATTCAGTATTTCCAAATTGTCCTTAACAGTATTTGCAATATTTTTAGTAATTGTAAACGTTTAATTTTCAAACAATTATTACTTCTTATGCTGACTATAAATTTCATAGTTTAAGTCGGTCTTCTTTATTGAGTCGATACGAAGATTTGGTGTTAAAAATCTTCGGCGTCCATCTCACACTCGAACATTACAATCTTAACCTCTTCAACTCAAGAGTCAATGGTTACCAATTCTCCATATCCTACACTTAATTTATCAGATGGACGTAATAAACACCGTTTAAAATGTTTTTTTTTAAAAGGGCGTTGATTTCAAACACAGGTATCCAATAGAAATAAGGTTTGAAGTAAAAAAAATGTCGTATAAAAATAAATTAATTCATTCTTTAATATATATATATATATATATATATATATATATATATATATATATATACAAGTATAGAATTGGTGTATACGGAATAAATTCCAATGTCCAACAAATACTATTCTTAAAAGAGCGCTCAATACAGAGTAGAGCAAATATAATTATTTATTCGAAAATTATAACATAAATATGTTATAAAATCACTACAAAAATAGCCATTTTGTTTCAACACTTCTGGTGTCTTATTAAGTGATGGTGATGAATATATATATATATATATATATATATATATATATATATATATATATATATATATATATATCATCTTGTTCTGATCTGATGAAGACTCTATAGCAAAGAGTGAAACGCGTAGTCAAGTGAATAAAAGTTTCCAACTTTGTCTGGTTTATCAAAATTTTTGTTAGGATTCTATATGCTACTACACTCACGCACATGCACACACATATACACACGCATATACACCACATACATACATACACACACACACACACCACATACATACATACACACACACACACACACACACATATATATATATATATATATATATATATATATATATATATATATATATATATATATATATATATATATATCGTCGGGTGAAATACCAAAATTGACCAAATCGTGTTACAGCATAATTGCCCATCCCACCAAAAATTTAATATATAAAGAACCCCTAACCTAAATGAGTTTCTTTTTTACCGGTTTTCAGAGAAGACATTCAGCCATCTTGACCCCATTTGTCGTAAGAATCACTGAAACACCCTGTGAGTTATTCAACTAGAAAGAGAACAGTTTAAATTAGTTTTGTGCCAGCCCCACTGTCTTCTCGAATGAGCAATGGTGAGAGAAAAAAGATCATTCAGGCCTTATAGTAATGCTACCAACATTCATACTCTAGGTTCAAAGTCCATTCAAGAACCATCAAGAGCTAAAAAGATGAATTAGAAAGATCCAATTCAATAGATAAGAAGTTTGGTACGTGAGAGAG
The DNA here is from genome assembly GCA_964036315.1 of Acanthosepion esculentum. Lineage (NCBI taxonomy): Eukaryota > Metazoa > Mollusca > Cephalopoda > Sepiida > Sepiidae > Acanthosepion > Acanthosepion esculentum. Next base: position 25,423,465 of record OZ038482.1, read on the forward strand.
GAGTTTCATCTATCACAGTCCAATGATCAAATGAAAAATGGCTTAAAAATGAAATCGTGCGCGAAACCGGTGAAGCATCTTGTTACTCCAGGACAGAAAGTCATAAGGTTACAGAGGGCTTCCTTCTCGAGCAACCTATGCTTAGCTATGATTAATTAATGATGAACATGTCCTTTTTGTTTATAATCGATTTCATCACGATTGTTCTGTTAGTAATTATACATTCTTATTGCTCAAAGTAGAATGCATTAGTGCTATAAAACCTCGAAGAATTCCAGTAAGATATCTTTAATCATTTCTAAGATACAATAATTCAGAGCTAACAACTGAAGAATTTAAGTTTGAAGTGCAATTATACATTCTTAGTGATCAACGTAGAGCCTAATAGAGTTATAAAAACCTTGGAGAATTTCACTAAAATATCTTTAATCATTTCTAAGATACAACGTTTCAAATCTTCAATATCCGTCTATATTTCTGAGATGAGGTATTATGTACATTATTTACATTATTCGGACTATTGTCGCCATATTTATTCCAACGTTGCAGCCGTTGTACACTCCGGCCTTCTTCGGCTGGTTGGAATGTCGAACTGTGCCCTTTATTTCGCTCACTGGGGTAGACTTTTCTAGTTCCACGTGTCATGTTTAATGGATGTCACTTATCAGTTATCTCGTGTTAATTTTTCCCTCTGAAAGTTCTCCACTGCCTTAACCGGGTATTCAACTCACACTCTTTGGGTCCTGTCACTGGATCTAACCAACGCCCTTATCCACTGTGGCATGTGTCCTCTGTGTATGAATTTCTGGGTATTATAAACCTAATGTCTTCAGTACCATTTTTACCAGTGCTCATATTTCAATTTTTGTTTTTATCATGACATGTTTTTACTAAATTGCAATTTTGTTGTTATTATCGCTTTTCATACACAGATGTCCTCATACATATTCGTGAAATTAGACAACTACAATGCATTTTAGGTAAGTCTCTTACAATATTAAAATATTCCATAAATCTAATTGGAACAAATATACAATAGGTTATTCAGGATATTTCCATTCAACAATGCCACCTACCATTAACAATAAACACTAAATAAAAAATCATTCAGCCTAAAAAACCCTATTTTTGAGTGAATATCAAAAAATTCCGGGTCATTAAACGTTACCGGTACACGTTACAAGTACACGTTGCAGATACACGTTGCTGTCAAAACTTAGTGCGGTCTACGACATTCGATTTCACTTTCAAACAAAATATAATGACATTTTTAAAACAATACGCTTCTTACATACATTTGAGTCTCTTTCTTTCTCTATTTTGTTTTTAATCGAGTTCACCCCATACAAGTCAGTAAAACCACGATGACACAATGGTTAACTGAGTGTGGAATAATTAGAAAACAGAAATATTGCTAAGGAGCGGAAACAATAGATGAGCAACCAGCAATCAAATGCACTAAATAAAAGATTAAATACAGATTGATATTGCATCTAAATTTTTAGGTTAAATTTGTCTGGAAATCACAGATCAGGAAAAGAGTCCCTTTAAGCGAGAAGTGCGAGAAAAGAAACTCTTAGCATAGAACTTATGGTTACATCTAGCCAACTCGACTGTAGATAGATGAGACCTAGTTGTCAGTGTAGGACTGCGGTTAAATTTGTAAAGTCTAGTTACCATAGAGGAAAGTTGCGCACAGTTACCATGAAAGTATTTATAGAAAAGGCACAGGGAAGCTACATTACGGCGGTGGGAAAGTGACTGAAGCCGAGATTCCAAGTCAGGACCAATTATTTTGCTGATTCTTTTTGGATTTGATCAAAAATCGCTAAATATATAGCATAAACACCGGACCATATGTGGCAGCAATATTCAAAGCATGGGCATATGGTAGTCTTATTGATCTTCGCTTCTCACGTCGAACTCAAAGTATGAGGGTCAGACAGATCAGCTCCCAGAAACCGAAAGCCCGATAGCCACACAGGACTTGATTATAGCGGTGAAGGCCTTGTGCAGGGCCATCCACACTTTTTGGAGGGACGAATACAGGGACCTGGTGCAACGGATGCCACAAGGTCCCCAAACGACTCTCCGCAGGTTTTGAATTCAGAGTTGTCCTTCTCCTAGACCAGTTGCCATCCAAGGCTATAGAACCCAGTCTGTCCTGCTATTTACCCATAGTTGGAGGGAGAAGAAGAGGATTCACACCTTTCCCAAGGGTATTAGCACGTAAGTGAATGTAATGGAATCGACAGGAATTCGAACTCGGATTCCTCAATCCAAGCCGTTATCCATTACTCCACCGTGCCTCCTTATAGATATGTAAGATAAATTCTGTGAAGAAAAATTGTCTATCACGATTCTACGTATTAACCTCTATTCATTTTGTGTCGATGTATATTACTGGCCGATTTATTGCTAATTCTTCTTTGGATTTTATCAAAAATCGCAGAATATATATAACAGAAGCACCGGGCAATATGTGGCTGCAATATTCAAAGCATGGAAGAATGGTAAGTTATAGAGATGTCGACACAGTGAACCAGCTTCCAATTTCCATGAAAGTATTTAGAGAAAAGAGAGAGGCAACCTTATGGTGGGGGGAAAGTTACTGATCCGAGGTGCCACATCAAGACCAATAATGTTGCTGATTCTTCTTTTGATCATCAAGGAGCTCAAGGTAAATAGCAGGGTCACCAGACGATATATGGCAGCAATATCCTGAGTATGGACGAATGGTAGACTTGTAGATATGTAAGAGAGGTTCTGTAGAGAAAAAAATTGTTTCATACGACGCAGTGAACCGGCTTTCAGAGGAGATTCCATCAATGGATTCAATATAGTCTTTCCGCTTCCTATCCGCTGAGTGCGTGAGCCAGAGAAGAGACAACAAGTGGAGATTAGCATCAGTCATGCTGATGGGAGGTAGCTCAGATGATTGCTGGGGAGAAATTTTGTTTTCGGAGGCTTTAAAATTAACAAGCCATCTTTTGCCTCACTTAACGGCGGACTTAAGTTGTCTGGAAAGCATGCAGCCGGAAGGGATTCCATAAGTGAGAAGTACGAGAAAAGAAACTGTTAATGTAGAACTTAAGGTTTCAATACGCCAACTCAACTGTAAATTGATGAAACCTCGTCGTCAGTCTACTATCGCGATAACATTCATAAAGTGTAAGTTGAATAACGCAAAGCTCATCTTGCTACCAGAAGCTACATTACGACGTTAGGAAATGACTGAAGCCGATATGCCAGTTCAGGAACAATAATATTACTGAGTCTTCATTGCACTTCATCAAGAATGGCATAAACACTCTGTAACAAACCTTCCTTTCATACAAACACGTAACGAGTGGTTGACTTTCCTACTTGTTACCCCAGTAACCATGAAGGTAAGGCTTCCCTATTTAATCCCTGTTTTACCTCCATCTCCAAGTCTTGTCGTGCCACACAGCTCTGCCCTCTTGGCAACTCTGGTCAGGCCGTCGTGTCTATTAACATCTCCTCCTACTCCTCTCTCAGTAAAGAATGCCCTGCCAAAATAACCTCATTCTGTTATCAACGAGTAGACTGGGAATCGTTCCGTGATTTCCTTTGCGATGTCATCTGGAATACTGTTTTTAACCTCCCCGTTCAAAAATGGCGTCTGAGGTGTCGTCCTGGGTAAAAGCTGGAATCGAATCTTTCATCCTGCAAGAAAATATAAAGTGAAATCGTGTTCATTCCCTTGGTTCTCAGCTGCTTGCTCAGCTGCTATTGTCCACAGGAATCACTCCATCCGTCTGTACCGTAGAGACAAATCTGAAGCAAACCGACGTCTCTTTGTCACTGCCCGTAACGAGTGCAAGCGTGTCCTCAATGAAGCGAAGTTGCTGAAAAAATGAAACAACGTATTACATCTCGCAAGTTTAGTTCTAAAGATTATTGGCGGCTCATCAAAAGCGTGCTGAACAACAGCAAAGACACAATACCACCTTTATTTGATCAGTTTGAGGTCGGATTTTTCTTGGAGTTTTTGGGTACTTTGGTGTACTAGTGAGCCAGCCAAAATGAGTTGACTCATTTTATAGTTCACCAATAGAAGGTTTAACCTATCAGAAGGCTCAAAATATTCAATTAGACGTGTATAAAGGCGGCCATGTTTTTTTCCGGAATATTCACTGCCAGCCTTTGATATCGAAGACTGAAGAATTACGGAACTGCTGCTGGTGGTATTGGCGATATAGTCAGATTCAGTAGAATGTCTGTCTCGTGAGTGTTAATCTTTAACGTTGTTTTATTGAAAAGATTACGTACTGCGCTGGATTCTATATTCATAGACTATGGTGAACATGGTCAACACTAACCTCCTCACCTGATAAGGCTTTGCTCGTAAATTCTCATCTAATTCAACGCTAGACTCATCTGGTATGCCCACGCCTGATTTCCCCCTAGAACTAAGGTTCTACTGAGTGAGATGCACATAGATCCAACGATGGTATTGGACATTATCTCTAAATTAGACTCCCATAAGGCTAGTGATGGGGATGGGATACCGGCCATTTTCCTGAAAAAATGTGTTCCTATATTGAATCCTATCCTCTCTAAACTTTACTACTACTACTACCTTAGCGACTCTTGCTTTCCACACTGTTGGAAGTCCTCATCTGTTGTGTCTGTCTTTAAGAACTCTGGTGATCTTTCTGACCCGTCTAACCAGCGTACTATCAGTCTGCTACCACTCTTCGGTAATGTCTTCGAGGCTTAATCAACGCCGACGTTGTTAAACACCTTACTTCACATAATCTGCTCTCCAACAAGCAATATGATTTCCGCTTTGCCCGATCTACCACTGACGTGCTCACGGCCATAACCGAGTTTGTATAGCTAGCGCTTAACAATAACGGAGAAGCTTAAAGCGTTTGATAGGGTTTGGCATGCCGGCTTTCTTCGTAAGCTTCAGGGATTTGGGTTTGATGGTATCGTAAGTATTATTTGTAGGAGGTTAGATTTATAAATAGTTTTATTTATTTTTGTTTGAATTTATGTGCATATATCCGTATTTATCTGTGCTCACACATATATGAACGTGCACATATACACATATAAAAGTGAGTGCACAGGTATACGTACACCTATATTTGTGCTTTGTTATTGATGAACTAGTGCTTAAATAGTGAAGTTATTTTTTTTTTATTTTTATAAAACGTAAATTGCTTATACGTCATGAGGAGTGAACGGGCAGGTCAAGCTACGAAACCCTGGAGTCGCGATGCTGAGGCCAGCACCAATCACTTAAGTGACAAACTTTTACTCATATTAATCCTATATACATATATATATATATATATATATATATATATATATATATATATATATATATATATATATATATATATATATATATATATATATTCTTGTTGGGCACCTCCAGGTGGTGTTATTATTAGCAACCTTGTCTCGCTAGAAAAATTACGACTGAGTAGTCAGTTCGATCCTCACTGGGTGCCCCATACTTTCGGCCTTGTGCCACATCTAAGATACGCTTGGAAAATAACTATATATATTCTTGATCCTCCTTGTATCACTTTTTAAGTCATTTTTTATGAAAAGTCAAAAATAAAATTCTTTGCAGCTCTGTCCCATCGCCAGTCATTATGACCATGGTCGCCACTGAAAGGATAAGATGATTGTATATTCATCATCTATACAATATCTAATGCTTGTTCTTAATACATTTTAATCATTCTATATAAAAGCCTATTTGCCCTATGGACGAATAATTCCCTTGATAATGTAAATTATGTTGCCAATTCAGTTTTATTATTTCCTATACTTCATATATCAAAGTTCAAAACTTCTACGATTTCTCAAGTGCCTTTGCAAGTCTTTATAAACAGACAAGATAAAGTCTGTAGATTTATTATGATGTCAACAAAACCACTTAAACAATTAGACCAATAATTAAACACACAGGCAGCATGAATCCAAGCATTCATTCGAATCAACAAACACATTATATCCACCATAAAATTCGGTATTAATTATTAATAAGACTTAAAGACAGAACATTTCCATCACAATTACATCACAAAATGGCGTTACTGATTTCAACTTGACGAGAGTTCAAATTCTCGTTAAGATTACTTTCATCATTTTTACAGCAATGTTGCATGGAAAGACAAAAAACAATTTTTTTGCGATCTGTCCCATCGCCATTGGAGACCATGAGCATAATGCTCATGGTCTCCAATGGGATGACGGGATCATAGTATATCCATTATTTGTACAAAATCGAATGATATTCAGCAAAATATTGTTTTCATTATAAATAAATTATTTTCATTAATAATTATTTCTCTAATACATTTGAAAGCGACTTTCTGTGAATGGCCATTTCATCTTTAGTCAATTAAATCTATTGATATTGTAAATTATGTTGCCAATTTTATTATTTCCTATACTTTATATGTTATAGTTCCAAACTTCTACGATTTCTCAAGAACCTTTGCAAGACTTGACACACGAACAAGATAGTCTGTAGCTTTATCGTGATGTCAATAAAGCCACTTAAACTATTAGGCCAATAATTAAACACACCGGCAGCATGAATCCAAGCACTTATTCGAATCAACAGAACTTTGACCCATTAATATCCACCATAAAATTCAGTATTAATTGTTAATAAGACAGAAACATTTCCATCATAATTACGACACAGACTATCGGGAGATGATGTTATTGATTTCAACTCGAGGAGGGAATCAGAGACGGTAGTTTTATGGAAAGGCAAAAATCAAATTCCTTTAATCTATGTCCCATCGCCAGTCATCATGACCATGGTCTCCACTGGGACGACGCGATAATAGAGTATTCATTATCTGTAAAAATCTAATGATATCCAAGAAAATATTGTTCTTATTAATTATTAATTCTCATTGTATGTGGCGTCCATTTGTTTCCAGAGACAATAGATCTGCGCTCTAAAAGTTATGCTTCAGCTACGGATGACGGCGTAGAATCTGTTATGGCTGTACAGGCTCACACAGGAGTGACAGTCTCGATTGCAAACAATGTATTTGAAGAGATTCTCTCCCGATGTCGCTGTGTTGTTTTCTTTCCTACGAGCACGCTTCACCCCGGTGGCAAGCCTCCGTTTTCTTCGCCATCCCACTCGCTTCAGCCTTCGGTGTAAATCTCGTATCCAGCGTGAGAGATTATTGTCGATGTCTTCCCGTCTATCGATGTCTAACACACACACACACATATATATATATATATATATATACTCGAACATGAAGTAAGCATAAGGCCGAACTCTTGCCGGTAGTCAGTTTCCCATAGAGAAGTACCTACGGAATCCTCCCGTCAGTGGATTGTTGCTTCCCGTATGAGGCAATGCTGGAGTGTCTTTTCCAGGGCAAAAGTCTGGGAAGTGTTTTCTAAGAAATTAGCTGTTGCCCATGCAGCATGTTTCCCTTCTCCACGCCACGACAGGCGTCATTGCAGAAAGTGCCAGAATGAATTTGAACACCGCATCGTACTGTCTTAGGGAGCCCAGCTCCGGATTTATCCTCAGCTTTTACTCACGAAACCTTGCCGACGATCGGGTATGGTTTTTCCTTCTTTTCAATTCGTATTATTAATAAATTATTCCCATTAATAATTAATTTCTAATATATTTGAAACCAAATTTATATAAATGACCATTTTATCTTTAGTCAAATAAATCTCTTGTTATTGTAAATTATGCTACTAATTCAATTGTATTATTTCTTATTCTTTAAATGCCATAGTTAAAAAAACTTCTACGATTTCTCAAGAACGTTTCCAAATGTGGGATCTCGTTACAGAAGTGTGGAAAATATAATAGATTTCAGTTATATTAATTAAACTCAAAATTAACTCATTTCTGTGCAGTTTGTCCGCTTCAATTTGGAGTTACATCTTTGCGTATATTAACCAATCACATACGGTAATTGTAAGCGCGTGAAGACCTTTGAATTTCTCAGACAACAATATTTGCTGTCTGCTACAACATTTTGAAGGCTCATTCCTGAAAGTGATAAAAAATAATTGCCCTACTAAAATGAAATATTTAAAACTTGTGGAAAATATTTTTTAAATAATAAACTTATGAATTTAATAAAATCTAACTTTTAATCATTTCTGAGTCGGTTTCTCTGTTAAAAAAAGCGTTCGTATTAGCCCGCAAACATTACTTTTACACTTTGACTCGCGTCTTTTGTTCGTTATACAAGCTGAAATTCTCAAACCTTAATTAATTACTTAATTTTAGCATATTTATTCGAGTATATTATATTACAAAAAGAATTAACGATGTTTACGCTGTTTCACAAAATGAAAACATCGGAATTGATTTGTTTACAAATGTAAGTAGTAGAAATGACACTTTGCTGGCAGATCATTACCTATCAGCTGCCAACTGCTTGGAAATTATACGCATGCACAAAACTAAGTTAATACGTGACACAGCCACTATCTTATGTAGACGCATTCTATATTCTATCATACTAAAGCAGTTGATTCGGTTGTATTGTAAAGGACAAACAAAAATATTTTTATGTGAAATTGTTTCGCAAAGAATCTTTGTAATACATTTCTTTCAATCTGAAAGAAAATTAATACTCAGTAATAAAAATTAATTTAAATTTGTAAACCCTAGTTGAATATTTCGTTATTTCATCGCTTTCACACACCTAAACCGCTACACCAAGTCTTTATAAGCAGACGCGATAAGGCCTGTAGCACTACTGTGATGTCGACAAAGTTACTTAAACTCTTAGGCTTATATTTAAACATACCGACACTATGAATCCATTAATTTAATCAGATCAGCAAAGCATTATCTCAAATTTACTCAATAAGTCAAAAAGGATCAATATTCGTATGCTGATATCCAACAAACAACGTATAATTTTCATCGCATTTATCCTTTCTTCTTCTATGTGCTGTGTCCATAATCATGGCTTTCCACAATCTCCTGCCCTCTGTAACTCTTAATAAATTTTATCTCTTTGCTATCTCTCCTAATGTCAACCAATTACACAACCTCTTTATGTAGGTTGGGTGCTTCTTTCCTCAGTCCCTCTTATCTTCAGTATGCCCTGTGAGTGTCAAATTTTCTAAGCACTATTTTCTAGCTATATTACCCTAGAGATGGGAGCCGTCTCTTTATTTATAGTAAATATAAGTGTTGTTTTTATTTTCATTTCCTCTAAACCTTCGTTGTTAGTTACATGTTGTTGTATGCTCCCTCTAATGAGGCTATTGTGGACTCTTCCAATGATTATAAAGTAGTAGGAAAGTAAGGCTCGGGGAAATAATGATGTAGACTGAACGCTAGTCAATTGACACACACTCCCAAGTCATGTAACGCACTACTGTTGTATTTACCGTTCAATGCACTTTTTTATCTGCAACCTCTTGTTTTGTTATTTCTTAACCACTACTTGGTCACAACACATGTTCAGTCCATGAAATTCTCAGCTTGCTTCTGAAGAACCACGTATCTGTTGACTCAAGTCTTCATCTGTGTGGTGATTGCCCAGCATTTGAGGCCATATTGGAGTACTGATGTTAGACAGCATTTCAGCACACATTTCTTTGTCTCTTACGAAGTTTTTTTTTCCATTTCTTAATACTTTCAACAAACATTGTATTCATTAAAGAACACTCAAATACGTTCCGAAAGGCTGAACTCTTTGAAGACAATTATTTAATCCATTGATATTTTAAATTTCGCTGTTTATTCAGTTTTTCCATTTCTGTCTTTTGTTTTTAAGTTCATAGTTCACAATGTGTACGAATTCTCAAGTGCATATCTAAGGCGTTAAAAAAAACAGAAGCTTAATGAAATCAAGTCTGTTGCACATCCAGTCAGACAAAACTACTCGATGAACCCAGTACTTCCCGCCATTCAAAACATCCAAATATCTCATCAATTCAACAGAATCTGCTTTGCGAGTATTTGTCACATACACACACGCACGCGCACACACACACACACACACACACACGCACACACACACGCACACACACACACACACACGCACACACACACACACATATTGATAAACCTTATTTTAGTGGATACTCGTATTTGAGTAGACGCTCTGTTCACTTATTAAACAATAAACAGTATATTTATATATTTTCGTTTATCGGCCTGAATATAAATAAACGGGAATACAAGTATCCATTAAAAATAACGTTTAGTAACGAAAATCTGTCAGATTAATAAATAAAAATACATCCCCTTTTTTATACAGACACACACACACAAACACACACACACACACACACAAGTGTGTGTGTATGTGTGTGTGTGTGTGTGTTTGTGTGTGTGTGTGTATATGTGTGTGAAATAGGATGCACAATCTAAACAAATTAAGAAAAATATGACAAATCGGAAAATGTTCCACTGAAATTAGATTACGCATTTCACACTAGATCAAAAACGAAAGAAAGAAATATATGTTCCTGCAATGGGATGTATGCTTAAATACAACTTTTTCGGCAAAACTGCGTTTTCGTGATGAAAGAAAAGAATGACATTTTGCGTCTTTTAAAAAGATCAGTTAATCGGTATCATTTCTTTAAAGTTTTCTTGTTGAAATATAATTATGCTTTTTTATTTTCACACAATTTCTGCATTGCATTTCAGTTAAATCCTCTTCTTATTTTAATATAATACTATATATATATATATATATATATATATATATATATATATATATATATATATATAATTTCATCCTAAGCAAAGCAGTAAAATTTACTATGATGCAAGATCTTTGAAAGAAAGTTACCTCGCATCTTGGGATGCTGTGCGTTGTGAAAATGACATCGACAATGACAATAGTCAGCATATAAATAATGTAAATAACGATAACTCCTTATCCCAGAAATTTAAAAAGAAGGCGGCCAAGTGATAATAACCACAAAGATAAGTATAATAGTCTGCATCTAAAAAGTGTAAATAATGATAACTCATCCTAGAAATTCAGACCGAAATAAATTTTAAAAATGTCTGTTTAAAAGTATGTTTTGCAAATGAACAATATATCGCTGCCTTTATTGATATATGATAGTTGCCTGATTCAAAGTTCATCAGTAATTTGAGTATAAAAAATTTAATCCTTTTTTAGGCACATTTTTGACGATTATTGCTTTTAAAATGCACTAAAGTTGCCATTGTTGCCATGGATGAGATACACATGAAACTCTCGAGCCGAGGAGGAAATATAAGAAAAAGATTCGGGTTATTTGAACGGTCTTGAGCCATACATAGGATTCAAGTGATGGTCTCGTTTAGAGGAGGCTATATTAGAAAAGAATCCATGTTATTTGAGACAGGTTGGTTGCCATGCCTGAGATTCGTCGGAAGTTCTCCATCTAAGTTTTCTCTATCAGAAAATGATTGGAGTTATTTGAACGGTTTTGATCCCATACACAATATTCATATGAAATTTTCGGCTTGAGGAGGCTACATCAGAAAGTATTTCGAGTTATTTGCACGGCTTTGTTGCCATGCATGAAATATATATGAAACTCTCGATCTGAGGTGGATATATAAGAAAAGGATTAAGGTTATTTCAACGGATTTCGTTGTAAAATTATTTTCCGTCCTCATTTTATAGGCGGAAGCACAGCAATGCATGCTTTGATTCTTTTCTCAGCAACAAAATAGGCCGGTTCTCCGTTTTATCTGACACAGTCCTGGTCTGTTTTATCTCGATATCAGAACACTACGTTCACTTTTGCGGACATGCTCTTGTGTTTCGACGCCAATCCTAAGTTTGTGCACTTTTCGCCATATTACTGTTACGTTATCTTATTTTTACTTTGCCTCGTTGCATATATTACTTGTTTGCTTTTTTTATAATTTTTTGCCTTTTTCTGTTCATTTCTTTTTCTTGTTATTTCTCATTGCAAACTTCGTCAGTTCTGTTTGTTTGACAGTTTTATTATTCATACTCCGCAATAAATGAATCAACCTGTGTGAATTTTTTAGTATTCTAATAATGCCGCATCCTCATTTTTTATAATGGATTCACGTTAGAAGCCATCACTGTTTTCATTCCGATTCCAGATCATAATTTCTGTTTTTTAAATATTTATCTTTCGTCCATTTCTTCTGCAACGTTATTGTTATGGTCCAGGTTAGGACCAAGGAAGAACAACACGAACACAAGAGTAGAAATAACGACGATATATTACACGGAATAATAATACAAGATGTAGAAGGTGTTAGTATGACAGTCAGTCTGGTTTGGAGTGAACTACTATCGGCTCGACTCGATTCGTCCCTCTCTCTTTAGAGGCGTAGTATACATAGTGTTAGGAAGAGTTCATTCTGTAGTTATAGGTAAGGACCCATAACAGTTATCGATCCCTACTTGGCATCTCAATTTCAGTCGTATCCCATCCCCTTAACCTGGCTTCCCTCTGTTCTATTTTGATTGGTGCCTTGATCGCATGAATTTAAGTGTACATTGGCATCTAGATCTCATTGTCTTGATGTAGCCGTAAACTTCTAATATTTCTCTTCCGGTTTCTTGCTCTCCTGCCACCTACAATTTTCAAATATTTAAATGCTACCTCAATGAGGAACATTCTGTATTCCTGAAACCTATCTATTTATTGTCCTTTCTCTTCACAAAATTCTTCTGATTCTCTTTCACTCTCCGTAAGCGCTTGCGTCCTAGTAGCGTCATCACCTTTTGCTTTGCGTTGGGAGACAATATTGATTTTCTTTTTCAAACAGAAAATATCATTACAATTGGTTCTGAATTGGGACACAATAATAAACAACATCAGAACAGGAGTTCGAATGAATGGAACATTCGTCATTTCAAAGAATAAATCCAAAATTATCAAAAAGCGCTATGAAAGTCCCATCATAAGTAAATATCACATCCATCTGATATTGGACATATACGTCCACAAAAATGCACCCCTTATGTTTTTGGGGACGGTGCCTTAGTGGATATAAGATTTATTTAAACATCTGTTACTATCACTTAGTGATTATATATCCTTTCAGCCAGTGAAACAATAGATACTGTTTCAGCATGAACGAACACAAGAGTTGACAGTAACTAAAATGAATAGCACATGTAAATCAAAGACAACAAATAACATATGATATTGAGCAATGAGAAAGATCTATAACAGTTATATTACTTGAGAAACCTATTTTCTGGACCGATTCGTGTACGATCGCTTACGTTAAACAACCTCGAGCCTGGTCAGTATCTAGATGGGTGACCGTTTCTGAATAGCAGGCGCTACAAGCTTGGATGTGCGGGTGGTGAATAGATAAGCGTTCTGGATTTTTAATCTGAGAGCCGAGTTCTAATTTCCGTTGGGTTCGTTATATTCATTTACGCACAAATACTCTTGAGTCAGGTATGAATCCATCTGATCTTCCCCAAGCGATTGGTTAATTAGTAAGACTTGTATCGCTAAACAATTATTATCTCCTCCAAAAATTCTTAAAATGTAAAAATATTTTCTGGCTTTAAATAACTTGCAAATGGCTGAAAACCTATAGAAAACGAATCACTCAATATCTTCCTTAAAAATTTGTTCACATAGAAAGATTTTATAAATTTCAATGGACGGTTTCACTGGCTGCTTGGCCAATGAATGCCAAATGTTTCCTTATAAGGAAACAGCTAATATTACCTGTATCATTAGGATATTTGAAAATAGGTTGCATACGACATTGTTCAACACAAAAGACACAAAAAATCTCCATAATATATTGGGCATGAGTCAGGCATTAAAACTTGCGTTTCCCTAGGACATTGGTGGCTTGTCTCCTGATGGTACCATCAAGAGTGAGAAAGAAACAGATTCAATGGGACAAATCGTCAGTGTCCTCACCCTGGTCATGTTCAAGGAGAGCCATTTTCATTCGATAGTTTACTCGGATCATAGGTTCGCCTGGGTTCGCCTGTACTTAGATTAGCTTAAGGTTACGATGGCTGGATACTGGAAATTGAACGCAAAATTATTTGGTCAGCGAGATTTCCAGGACTAACTGCTACTAATGCAACAGCGCTAATTGACTGGAGTTGTCGTTGTGAATCTGTGGTGGGAAAAACTAAAATCCCAAATTCGTTCCTCTGCTGCTGATTATAGTCGTCGACTCAATCTGGTTAGATTAGCATTGCTAAGGAAAATGTTGATCATGCGATTAAATCCCGTGATAGTGGGGACTAGCATTAGCCAGTACAAAGTTGGCCACCTTGCTCATCAAGAAGGATCAAACTCTAGTAGTTAGGACTAGGTTAAAAAGAATGTCCTCCAATGCAACAAATATGGCCACTCAATTGTGTGCAGAGTTGGGAATGCGTCTCATCGACATGTCGTTTGCCTCACATTGCCGGATAAAAGAAACGTGACTACCAACGCTGTCATATATGTGGCTTTTCGTGACTACTTTCAGGATCAGTTTACCAGGGAGCCCAGTCTGAGCGCTATATGGTTTACTTTCCCCGCCTGAAGCAGCTGGGCGCGAGGGTCCCATCACAGAGTCGGAAATCTGAGAAGTGCTGAAGCAGGTTACCCGGGACAAATCTCCGAGATTAGATGATCTACCCTACGAACTGTAATTGAAGCAGTCACCTGTCCTTGTTCCTTTGCTGGGACCGCTTTACAACAACTGGATGAAGCAGGGCTCTCTATGCAAGGACACGAACGATGAGGTTGGGATAGGTTACTTTCGGCCTATAACGATGTTAAACAGAGTTAAAGATTTCAGTCAAGATCTTTGCCAGCCGTTTGATTGACTCCGAACAGACGTACTGTGACGGGCAGGACTATTCGAGACAATCTTCATATTGTACGCTTGACCATCGAGAAAGTTGACAGTGAAGCTGCGCTGATCAATTTAGATCAGTCCAAGGCATTCGTTAGAGATGACCATCGATTTCTGGAGGGTGTTCTTTCGATGACCGTTTTTCAAACGTACTTTCGCACCTGGATCCAGCTTCTGTATGCGTCTCACGATGCGCTGGTGGAAGTGAATTGGGTACGATCGGAGTCTTTCATATTGTCTCGCTCTATTCGTCAAGGTTGTCCGCTTTTTTTTTCGTAACTGTATGTTCTTGCGTTGGAGCCTTTCCTTCGCAAGTTAAAGACGAATCGTTCCTATGCAGAATTTCCCTACCTGGTGCTACTCCCTTGGCTAGGTGTTCTGCTGACGATTTTTCCCTTCTTGTGTCGGGTATAACTGCGATTGACGAAGTCGGAAAAGTAATCAGAGGGTACGAGACGGTGACAGGAACCAAGATCAACCGTGCTAAGTCAGATGGCTTGTAGATGGTTGCGTAGAAAGAAGTTTCTCTTACCGTGCCTTTTCTCCGAACGGACGTGCCGGTCAAGATACTTAGCGTTTGGTTCGGTCCTGATCTTCTATTGGAAATGAATTGGTTGTAGATGCGAGAGAAGGCCAAGCTCGATGTTTGTCTGTGGTCCCGGAGGAATATTTCCTTAAAGGGGAGGCCGGAAGTATGTACTTCATACATATACCCGATTCTCCTTTACTGACTCTTCGTAATTCCAATTGCGTCTACCACACTAATGCCATTAGTAAGACTTTTGTTCTCTTTCTTGTGTGAAGGCAATGCCCCCAAGGTACCGGGAAGATCTGTTACGTCGACCCTTCTGAAGGCGGTCTGGTTTTTCCTAGCGTTGAGACTCGTCAACACACGCTTCGCATCGCATTCCTACATCGAATGTGTCGGTAAGCCAATTTGGAAGGCAAGGAGGAGGCCCCCCGTTTATTCCAAGGCGAGTGATTTTTCTACCATGAATGTTAGATTGCTCTGAAACAACCATTACGGACAACGGATGACCTCTCCGACGTCCAGGCGTTGTCCCGTATATATATGACATGTTATTTAGGGGTTTCGCTCAAGATGATCTGATAGACGAGCTCCCTTTTACGAGGCAGGAGGCCCGCTCAATAGGGCTTTGGGCGCCAGGATTGAAATGCCTCAATAATGCTGAGGCATCAGGGTAACTCTAAGGGCCCTCTGGGTCAGTAAAAACTTTGGTCGGTGGTCTTGGAAAAATCACGTTCGCTGTCATGGTAAGGTGGAGACCCTGGACCACACCTTTTTTCATTGCAGGGTCGTAGTACCGCTGAACAAGTTTATTGAAGATATCATGGTTTTTGAGAGGTTTTTCGTCTTCGAGGCTTGTCCTGTCTGTAGGAATGTCTCACTGTCGTTTTCGAAGTCTGGACACTATGTGTTCTTTTTCTTGCTTGGCGTAATGAAAGTAGTGATATCGAGGACACGTCAGAAGGAATTCTTTGGAGGTGAGAAGTTCATCTCTTCCCAACTGATCTTGTTCTTTATGTATTAGATTAAAGTCAAGATTTGGACGGAATGGCAGCGGCCTCTCCGTCAACATTTGGCAAAAAGGTCGGTCATTCTTGCGCGTTTGTATCGACTAAGGATATTATTTTAACCATTTTACCTCAAATAAGGTAATAAAGTCATTAAGAATCAAGGGTTTAGTGAGTGTTAGAAAATACTATTAAGGAGAGAGGACAATAAAAAATGAATTAAGCAGAGAAAAGATAACGATTGACATTGTATTTACATTTTTGAAGAGCAATGTTATTCGAAAGGTATCCCAAAGATCTCTGATAAGTGGCAACAAATAATGGTGAATATATAATTGAATAACTTTGCTAGATCTACTGCTAGAAATGTTGGTTAAAACGTGTTATGCCAGAATTTTTTTCGTCAGAATCCATCTTGCACATTTATCTTAGTTTTATATCCGAAAAGTAGACGAAAGTAAATACCGTTTAAAATAAAACATAGCGTCTACTAAAACACGGGCATCCACTAAAATAACGTTGGAATCAATAAAAATATGTCGGATTAAAAAATGAAATCCATGAATTCTTTAGAAATTGCTTTGTTTACATTTCGGATTGCAAAATGAGATGGGATCTTTAAGTTGAAGAAAAAATGAAGAAAGGTTGTGCAACAAAATGGTTTATATTCAGTTGCATAAATATTTAATGGCATAATTTTGTTTGGTTTATTAATTCCCGTTAAACATCTGCATGAATTTTCCAGACAACTCAATGTATATATATATATATATATGTGTGTGTGTGTAGGTAAAAAAACGATGGTTAAGTAATCCAACTAGATCCTATCAATATAAAATATTATCCACAAGAGAGAGCTAAGTAAAAATTTTATTACAGAGCATTGAGGAAATGATCATCTGCATGAGGTAAATTGTTTGTATCTCATCGATTGTAACTCACACACACACAGACACACGCACGCACACACACAGACACACGCACACACACAGAGACACAGACACACACATATATATATATATATATATATATATATATATATATATATATATATATATATATATGCACCATTCGTCCATGCATTGAATAAAAAAAATGAAAACTAACTTCAAGAGTAAGTTGAAAACTTGTTCACGCTAAAACTTGAGAAATTTTAATCAAAAGGCATGGAAGTAATGGCGAATATATAATTGGATAAAATGTAATTGTACGTTGATTTTGGAAGAATAAAGTTGATAAATTAAAGCGAAAATTATTTGTCTCACCCTAATTGTATAGACAACATTTCGGTCAAGTATTATTACATTAATTTCTTGTTTCCTCTTTTGTATTTCTATGCGTTCTAGTTTTAATGTTTTCTATTTCGATATCTGAGCGTCCATTACTTCAGTTTACAACCGAACTGCCACACATAATTTTACTTTAGTGGTAAAATCGGGTAATCCACAAAAGACAAAAAACTAAACATAAAAACTATAAGTTGCCAATTTTCTAACATTGGATGCGCCCTGCTGATGAGACCCAAAAACGGACGTCCAGTGCTTTCTTCCGTTTGTAGGCTTTTTTAACTAAATACAATGATTTAAGTAAAAACCCTCCGTTTATGATAAACAGTATTAATTACATTTACCGGCTCTGAAATGCATATGTGCTTAGTCTTATATCCGAAAAGTAGACAAAAGTAAATGCTGTTTAAAATAAAACATAGCATCTACTAAAACACGGTCGTCTGAAGTAATAAAAAAATATGTCAGATTAAAATAATGAAACTATGGATTCTTCAGACATTGCTTTGTTTATGCTTCCGATTGGAAAATGAGAAGATGGAATCTTTAAATTGAAGGATAAGTGGAGAGAAGTTGTGCAACAAAATGGTTCATATTTAGTTGCATAAATATTTAATAGCATACTTTTGTTTTGTTTATTAATTCCAGTTAAAAATCTGCATGAACTTTCCAGACAACTCAACAGATATATATATATATATTTTTTTTTAATTCAGCTAGCACTTTCAAATGCTTCACGCATTCATCTTCAGGCTGTATTTTTTCCTTTAGAATTAAAACTGGAAGACGAAATAAATATGTATGTATATGTATATATATATATCAAGTATGTGGTGCAGTTCAATTTACATTACAATGAATCATTCATACAGAAAACAGATATAGAAGTTAATGATAAAAATGGCGAGAATACATCTTCGCAAACAAATTTACTGAAAGACATTAACGCCGAACCTGTAAATGAATGTTATGATCCCTGTTTATAAATTCCAGTTGAATAAGGTCTTTTTTTGATATATTTACGAGCTTTCATCTGTTCCTACAATAACTTCTATATCTGTTTTCTGTATGTATGATTCATTGTAATATGTATATGTATATGTGTGTGTGTGTGTGTGTGTGTGTGTGTGTGTGTGTGGAAAACTACAAGTGTCGTTTTAATTTTGATTTGTTACCTACTTTTCAAATTTAGAAATAATCGCGGAATGCGTAATACGACGTCATAGAACCACATCATGAATTTATGACCTGCGTCTCCTATTTCGCGACCGTTATCGTTACATAGCAATCTTCTATGTCAGCATGGCAGAATATCATCTTTGATAGTGAATATCTTTGTTTAAATAGCCATACAACCACTCTGAAGATGGCTCATGTGAGCCGAAAGCTTAAATCAAGGAACAGCTTAATAAAATATATCCAAATATTGAAGAATTTTTGTCTCTATTTTCACCCGAAATTAGAGCAAATATCCGGGGTTTAGAACGGCTTATCATCGAACATAATAGACATTCGTTGTCTGTTATGTTTAAATAATATTCTGCTGTCCCAATACACTATATATATATATACAGTGATGTTCGATAAAAGTGACTCACCTGATTTTTTACTAAATGTTCTCTGCTCCGATGAAACGAAAGTTGAGCTAAATTCAAAGGATAAGCGATCTAATATCCAAAGAAGAAGCTTTGAAAGCTCTTTGAATTTTGCAGTAAGTACTGTTAAGCAGCCGTTCAGTATAATCTTCTGGGGATGCTTTTCTTTTCATGGAACTGGTTTCTTAAAACCTATTGAAAAGACCCTCAGGAGCGAACAGTACAAGAGAATTTTAGAGTTTTATCTGCTCCCTTCTGCTGAAAGGATACAAATCGACCCCACCAAGCTCATTTTTATGCAGGATAATGCTCCCTGTCACAAATCAAAACTGATGAAGGAATACTCTTGATGAGAAGCAGGTGACCACAACCCCATAGAAAACTTATGGAGCATTATAAAGTACAGGCTCTCGAGAAAGCTGTTGAGCAACAAAGAGGATTTGATTGTGAATTTCATATCCGAATGGAATTCAATGCTTGGAGATGAGATTTGCCAGAACCTAATCAAGTTAATGACAAAAAGGGTTGAAAAGGTTATTCAAAATAAAAGAGGACCCATAGATTATTAAATATTTCGAACTATATTACCTATTATAAATAAATTATACCTCTATTATTCTTTATTTAAAGCTATTCGGTTATGTTTCTATTGATTACTAGTTGCAGGAAATAAGCGAGTCACTTTTTTCGCACAGTTTTTACCTAAACCTCATTTATATCCAAAATTATATTTATCAATGTAATACCTTCGGGTAAGTAAACTTTTTACTAGGTGGTCGGGAAGGGGACTTTATATTAGTAAGATTATAAATTAGTTTGATCCCAAAAACAATAGGCGAAAACATTTTTAAGTAAAAAAAATCAGGTGAGTCACTTTTATCGAACAGCACTATATATATATATATATATATATATATATATATATATATATATATATATATTTAGTCAGCAATCCTTCTTTCATGCACATTTCATTAAAAACGACTGACAAGGTGCTTTTATTAAGTTTTTTATACAATTTCTCATGCGATCTAATAATGTTTTTCTTTTCGGATGATAAATTATATAAAAAATGTCCGAATGATCTCATTTACATATTCATGGAGACCTACCGGACACTATTCGGAACATACTTGTCGACAACACTAATATAATAGCATCATCCACATCCCCAAAAAGGCTAAAAATGATGGTAGCCTTATTAATAAAAACAAACAAACCAACACTTAATAATATTAACTTTCAACATGGACATAATATCTTGACCGTGTTTTGAAACAAAAAAATGAAACATTTTAAAAAACATACATATAACAAACTATTTCTAATTCTAACAGTTGAAATATAATCCTTGAAAATGGCTAAATGTATAACCGAAAGCGCTCGGATAAAAAGAACATTCGGACAGTTTTTATATAATTTATCATCCGAAAAGAAAAACATTATTAGATCGCATGAGAAATTGTATAAAAAACTAAATAAAAGCACCTTGTCAGTCATTTTTAATGAATTGTGCATATATATATATATATATATATATATATATATATATATATATATATATATATATATATATATCGAGTTATTTAAAAAATGGCAATTTCTCAGTCTTGCCCGTAGTTTTTTTTTGTGTATGTTTTTGTTCTTTTTTGGGGGGATTAACCGACTTTACTTAGAAAGACCTTTTTCTAACAACCGCTACATAGCGTTACTATAGTAATGTATAAGGAAAGGGTACCATTTCCTTATCTTTTCTCTCTCTTAACCACAAAATGCCTAATAGATAGAAAGTATCTCGTTTCTCCTCCTGGGGGACACTTTGATCTTCAAAGAACTATATGTCGCATTGAACACAATAACACTCCCACACCCACACACACGCTAACGCATACAGATGACTTAATTTGCTTGATTACACAAGGGCATTTTATTATCCGGATTTTCACCCAATACCACCTCCAAGAGTTATTGAAGCTAGAGGGTTAATGTCTAGTGTGTGCGACCGTATGAAAAAGCAAGAAAACAGGCTGATAGAGTTATGCATAACATAACAGTTAACTTTATCTAAAAATTCTATCAAACCAACAGAACTCTTCGGAAAATGAAAGCTTGGCACCATCTTTCCTGGAAGCTTGAC
This sequence comes from Acanthosepion esculentum, assembly GCA_964036315.1. Lineage (NCBI taxonomy): Eukaryota > Metazoa > Mollusca > Cephalopoda > Sepiida > Sepiidae > Acanthosepion > Acanthosepion esculentum. The sequence goes on from OZ038482.1 coordinate 25,444,846, forward strand.
ACACCCGTACATTCACAAAAGAAAAACTCAATACAAACATATTTTTAAAAACATTTCGTATTGTTTAAACCAGTTCGTATTTTTTCCAATTAATTTTCTTTTGTTTCTTTTTCATTTTCTTGAATCATGTGACCGCATGCAAGGAGGAATTGCCACAAATACGCAGTGAGTGAAAGTGAAAGAGAAAATAGACAATAGGGAACATTGAGAAAAGGGGCAAAAATGAAGTGAATTCAAGAAAAAAAGAAGATGGCGATTGACATTGCATTTAAATTTATTAAGAGTGTAGTTATCAGAGAAGCAAGTAAACAGAAGAGGGTTAAACAGATGGGAAGTGCGAGTAAAAGAAACTGTTGGGGTGGAAGTGGCGGTTGCATTTAGCTAATTCTACAGTAAAACGCTGGGATCTAGATGCCAATCTAGTAGCACACTTGAAGTCATGGATTTGGTTCACCAGTGAAAATAGCTAGTCAGAGCAATTGCCATGAAAATATTTGTAGAAAAGACAGAGGGAAGCAACATCATGTCGGTGAGGAAGTCGAGACGCTGGGTCAGCCTAGATTACATTTTGTCAAGAATCTCAAGATCTATAGCAGCAGCAACAGAACAGATGTGACAAAAGTATTGTTATGGGAACTTACCCATAATATTAATAGAGTGTTCCGTACCTCATAAATACTGCGTCTCAAGAGGGAACAGCAGACACTGCCTCAGTGTCAGAACAGCCGTTCAGACTGTTCTTTGCTGTCGAACTCTCCGCCTCGGCGGAGAGGAACTCGGACGGGGCTTTGCCGCAGGGCAAAGTGCCGGCCGCGGAGGTAGACAGTCCCTGAACCCGTGCATACGCGTTCTAATGGGTATATTTTTGCCCGAGCCTACGGGCTCGGTAAGCCCACACTAAACCGGCCTTGTGCCACATCCGACACACGTGGGAGTGTTGTTAAATACCGACACTGCCTCAGTGTCGGAACAGCCGTTCAGACTATTCTTTGCTGTCGAACTCTCCGCCTCGGCGGGGAGGACCTCTGTCGGGGCTTTGCCGCAGTGCAAAGTGCCGTCTGGGGAGGTAGACATTAAAGAATTCCGAGCCATTATCCTTTTCACCACCCGCACATCCAAGCTTACAGCAGATTGTATTCCAAACCGTCACCCATCTAGGTACTGAGCAGGCTCGATGTTTCTTAACTTCGGTGATCGTAATTTTAAATTAACTTAGAAGAGTGTGGACAAATAGCAATCTTAAAACAGAAACCAGATTTAATTCTACAGAACTGTTGTGTTGAGGACCCTTTTTCTGTAGGGCTTTGAATACTGGATTTCATATCGCTGACCCATCGCGTCCCTTAGAAAGATTCTACCAGCACTGCTTATGATCGATCCTAAAGATCCAATGATACAATTTCGTTCACCACTGTTAATGTCTTAAATACTGAATAGGAAATAAACAAGTATCCAAGCAAAGTTTTCAATGCTTTGAAGAATATGTTTCTAGAAAGATAGATGATCGCCTGCCTAAAATAACAAAAACAAGCCTATATGACAATCTGCTAAATTCCCACCGCAATAGGTTGTCTCGAGGTAGCCTTATAACAACACCCTAAAAAAATGGCATCGCTCTGAGTAATATCAGCCACCGCGTGGAATATTAGGCTGCGTGAATGACTAGGCTGCAAGCAATTTTGAAGCAAACACCGCGCCAACCTGGAAGAAAAGAGAATTAGTCGAAAAAAAAAAATTTTAAAAAAGAGGCCCGTACCTAAGAGTTACCCTACCGGTAGGGAATTCCTTTGCAGCAATCGTGGAAGGTCCTCTCCGTCTTGTAACAACCACAACCACCATCAGCGCGTAAGAGATTCGACTGACAACAACATAACAGTTCAATTTATTCCATGTATTCTATATGTCGATAGAAAAAACTGTAAACTGTATTTTAAGTTTTCCAATAGCAAAGCCTAGAAATATAGAATTCAACGAATATCAGTTAATTTTGGTCTTACTTAACTTGATTTTGACGAGAATATAACTTACTTAAAAAAGTTCATTTTACTTTCTTTGTTTACAACGGATTAATCGAAAGGTCAGGTGTCTGGTGAACGAACTTTCGTGGCCTATATCTGGTTAAAAATTGTAAAATCTGTTATTTGTCACCCCACACAGACATGATGAGAAAAGTATATATGACAGGTAGCAAACTTGTACTATGATACAGTTCAACACATTAAAAATTATTTATTTAGAGCAGGTGTCTAACAGCAGTCACTGTAATTGAAACGTATAGTAGGTATTGAATAAGTTTTCGTGAGCCATGACTAAAATTACAAAACTTTATATCTCCAACTATATATATATATCTAATGAGATACAGAACTACATATAAAAATAATTTATTTACAGCGTCTGTTATGTCTGTTACCCGTCAGTTTATTTGAAAGTTTAAATGGGTATAGAAGAAGCTTTTGTGACACAATGACAAAAATTGATACTACCCCCGAATTATATATGACAAGCAGTACACTCGTAGTAAGATGCAGAGAAGCCTATTATGAAAAGAAAACTAGGATATGTTCACAACTCGTACGACAAATCGTCTTAGCGGAAATGTGCTATTTCTACACACTATCATTTAAAGACACGTCGCTTCATTAATCAGTCAAGATGTAACCAGCTGAATGATAAAACATGATTTTATTTTCTTTCAGTCAGACAATCCCATGGTATTTATAAAACCAGACAGATAAGGATGCCTTTTTATTATTTATTTCTAATTGAAAATTATAAAACTTTTCTTCAGTGTCAGAACAAAGAATCAAGATAAGTAGAGCTCAGATAGTGTAGAAGAGTTATTGAATTTTGCGGCAAGAAGTAGCCCTAAAGATCGAGCGATTTAATAGCCGGCTATAATAAAGAAAATAAAAAGAACACTTTATTGTATTTTTTTTCATAATTTTGCTTCTAATTGGACAGTGGATAATTTGCCTTACCTTTGTATAATAAGTGGCCTGAACTTAATAAAAACTTCGCAGGAGAATAAGTCATTTCAATGAACACCTTCCAAATTTTCATTAAAATCTTTCAAACACTCCCATAGCTGGAAAGAATATACTGGCACGTGTAGTTCATATATAGCAGCAATACTCCATTTCTGGTCTAATATGACTCTTGTAAAAAAATAATGCATGAGAGAAGCAGTCACGTACATTCGGAAGCGGTACAAGGAACCGAGAATATTTTCATTTGTTGTTCAGCTATGTTCTACGTGATGTCCAGAGTGAGCTTGGGGCTACACAGACGTTCGATGTGAAGACTCATCGAGAAGACACCCATTAATCAGCGATGAAGTATTTTTTATCTATTCCTTTGCTGCCTTTGGCTAGCATTTCCATCCTCACCTTTGGAGAACATCTTGGATGTGTACTCCGTCCGCCCAAATGCCATTAACTGCACAACGAACACGCTTACAATAGACACATCTAAATGCTTACTCAATAATAAGATCATTAAATTCAATTTTTGCAAAGACTTCAATTCAAGACGCCGTGCGGAAGACAAGCATCATTTTAAAGGTCAACTTTATTTAATATAATTATTAATAAACTTAATTTAGTTTTGGTACAAGACTACAAGCATGAACACTCGACTTAATAATAAAATCAATTAGCTTAATTTGTCTATATTTCTGAGATGAGGTATTGAAACTATTTACATCTTTCGGACAGTTTAGTTAGCTTTATTGCCAAATTCACGACATGCAGGCCGTTGTACTCAATAAGGAGTTCTGTTCGAACTTTAAAAGTATATCAGCCGAAGAAGTCCGGAGCGTACAATGACCAAAACGTTATGAATATGGCAATAGAGCTGAGGACAACTGTCCGAATGCTGTAGTGTAAAGAGCCGAGTTTACTAAACGTTACAAGATGATTAAACGCCTTCGAATACTGTTGTCTTAAGATCGCACTGAAACATGAAACAAGCAGTCAATATACAGTGGTTATACCGATGTCTACACAGTTAATATATATATATATATATATATATATATATATATAGTGAAAATAGTTTTAAACAAAGCCGCATATTTTTCCATAAATGGTAACCTTTTTCGGCCAACAACTCAGCAGAAGAATCGCTGCCGACTTTGTAAAATATTAACGGGATTCGCAGAGTGATAAACAGACTGGGAATAAACGAAGAAATACAACTAAAATTTAATTTAATATTAAAATGGGAGTCTTAAATATATATATATATATATATATATATATATATATATATATATATATATATATATATAAGATGTTATAGTTATTCCAACGAGAGAAAAGTGTATATTTTAAAAAGAAGATAAACCGCAAACGATTTTGTTTGAAATGTGGATTTTTTTAATTAAAATATATATTATACTCTATTTTACATAATTCTGTTTCGCGACCTTCTTCAAGCAAAGAGTAGATATTTCTACATATTATAAAAATGAATTTTTTGCGTGGTAGTGATTCAAATGTCTTTCTTGGACTGGTAATAAGAGTTTATATATATATATATATATATATATATATATATATATATATATATATATATATATATATATATATATATATATATATATATATATATATATATTGTTAATATTTCGTTATTTCGCGTGGTACGACGTCATAGAAAGAACGAAATATTAACAAGAGAACTATATATATATATTTAAAATATTCTAGTTTGGGATTATTTTATGTTTTAAGACATTTTTAAGTTTATACATTCTTTTTTTATAAATACAAATATTTAAGTAAATGCTCTGTTTATAATTAACAACATTTACCGGCCTGAATGTCCGAGAAAATATGCGTCCTCCGACAGGATTTGAACCTGTATCCTATACGGAACCGTCATAAGCCTGGTGTGCTTTTATTGATTTCGCCACAGAGGAGCGTTTGATTTTACTGTTTTTAAACTACAATTTTCCATGATTTTCTCACGTACATTCATATCTGCTCGATGCGTATCCAAATGTAAACAAATGGCGTGACACATTATGAAATGGACAAAGTCTGACAATTATTTTAAGACATTTTTATGTTTATACATTATTTTTATAGATACAAATATTTATGTAAATGCTCAGATTATAATAAACAGTATTAACAACATGTACGTGAGAAAATCATGGAAAATTGTTGTTTAGAAACAGTAAAATCGACTTCGCTAACCGAACGCTCATCTGTGGCGAAATCGGTAAAAGCACGTCAGGCTATATGACGGTTCCGTATAGGATACAGGTTCGATTCCTGTCGGAGGTCGAATATTTTCTATGAAAATTCCTCGGACATTCAGGCCGGTTAATATTGTTTATTATAAACAAAGCATTTACTTAAATATTTGTATCTATAATAAAGAATGTACAATCATAAAAATGTCTTAAAATAATTGTCGGACTTTGTCAATTTCGTTATTTCATGTGTTAATTAATTTAACCATTTTTTAAACAATTTTTAGTTATGTATATTGGCTTGGTAAATTAGTGATTCTTTCAGGAATGAAGATATTTTTAAAAAAATTCGGGGCACAGATTTTGATAAGATTCGATAGCGGTACTCTCGATAATTTTCCTTCTAAGCAAGTTACTTTCTCCTTTAATTATGAATATACGAAGTGATATAATTCAATGTCTAAAAAACGAATGTGGGTATGTCCTGTTTCTGAAATTTAATTTTATTTTAATATTTTTTATACAAATTATTATTTAAATTATTTTAGTTTGGGATTAATTTATGTGTTATATATTTTAAATAACATGAGGTTATTAATTTAATATTTTTGTAGTCATATATATTGGCTTGAGAAAGTAGGAATTCTTTCAGGAATGGAAATATTTGAAAAAATCCTGTTCGCAGATTTATATTTTGATAAGATAGAGGCACTCTCGAGAATTTTCCGTCTAAGTTACTTTCACGTTTAATATGTGCGGATTTTTTTATATCAAAGTTGTGTATGAATTTAGGGATAAGTAATGTATTTGATAAATTGTTGTGCATAAGATCCATTTTGTGTTCATACATACGTTTTTTCCTTTCAATTTCTGCAAATTTCCCCATTGTATTGCGAGAAGCATTTCTGGCTGTTTATTTTATATATACCGGCTTCAGAATTATTATTGTTATGGGTTCTGGAGCAGGTATATATAAAATAAACTGAATAATAGGGTATACTCAAGATAATAGGGCCATGACTATTCTCCACTCCATTCATTCTGTTCTGGAATGATATGGACTAAACTCACTGATCTAGCAAATTGAAGTAGAGTTTGCTTTCCAACACATTACGATGAGCTTCTGCCCACAGATAGATAGATAGATAGATAGATAGATAGATAGATAGATAGATAGATAGATAGATAGATAATGAAAATACTGAAAAGGATAGATAGATAGATAGATAGATAGATAGATAGATAGATAGATAGATAGATAGATAAACAATGAAAAGACTGAAAAGGATAGATAGATAGATAGATAGATAGATAGATAGATAGATAGATAGATAGATAGATAAACAATGAAAAGACTGAAAAGGATAGATAGATAGATAGATAGATAGATAGATAGATAGATAGATAGATAGATAGATAAACAATGAAAAGACTGAAAAGGATAGATAGATAGATAGATAGATAGATAGATAGATAGATAGATAGATAGATAGAGAGATAGATAAACAATGAAAAGACTGAAAAGGATAGATAGATAGATAGATAGATAGATAGATAGATAGATAGATAAACAATGAAAAGACTGAAAAGGATAGATAGATAGATAGATAGATAGATAGATAGATAGATAGATAGATAGATAGATAGATAGATAGATAGATAGATAGATAAACAAACAATGAAAAGACTGAAAAGGATAGATAGATAGATAGATAGATAGATAGATAGATAGATAGATAGATAGATAGATAGATAAAATATAGTTTTAAATTACTCTCTATTTATGGATAATAGTTCCCAATATCCGGCATATATACATATGTATCTCACTTCATATTAAAAAAAAACAAATACATAATATTAAATTTCAAATAAAGTATTTTTAAACTGTTGTGAGTCCGATACTTTCCTACATCATGGACTCTCCCAGTACTATATTATTATGTGAATGGGAGTAGCACCAGTAATGCGCAGCCGCGTACGATACCAATATCGGACACCACTGGATAGTAAGCTCTGCTTACTCTTACACTATTCTTTGTAACTTTTCTGTTTAATATATCTTTCTTACCTCTAACCCGTGTTCCGTGTTTGCCTTCCGTGGCCCCTACTTCGGGTCCACATCATAAACTAAGATAGATAGATAGATAGATAGATAGATAGATAGATAGATAGATAGATAGATAGATAGATAGACTAACTGTAAGAGTTACCTGTGTCGTTTGGGATGAGCATTAAAGCGAGAAGTTGATGTAAAAAGCCAGAATAGGCAATCTAGGGAATTTGGATTTTACTAGCATAACAGAAGTATGATGGTATATGTTTGTTCACATGTGATATTGGAGAAATGAAGAGCATTTAATTCCAATTACTCTCGGGAGACATAAATTAAAAAACACATTTAATTTTAATGACTGTCGGAAGACAAAAATGAATCCAGATGTTACTGATATAACAACAGTATTATATTTAGAATTAAGACAAATTGTTAATCACTGTAATGTACTGATGAAAATTAAATCATTTTATTATAGGTAACCACTGATAATTTAAAATGATTTGAATAAATAGAAATTAAAGACAAGTGATGTTCACAGAATAGGACGATTTTATGTATAATATAATTGCATTGCTCATAATTCTAATATATAAAAGGCTTCCATGGGATTTTACTAGTGGAATGTATTGTAAATCCGGACAAAAAGGAATTATCAATGGTCATGAAATAAAGATAGAATATATAGTTTCATAAGCATAAAATAGCAATGTTAATAATCATGATAATTTACTATGTGTTCCTAAGTGAATATATATATATATATATATATATATATATATATATATATATATATATATATATATATATATATATTCACCAACACTCAACAAAATGTATTACGAATATAGCAGTAACGTGTTGAAGTGCATAAAACAAACATTTAATGTCATTTTTCATCCTTTCAATTTCCAGTCAGGGCCCTTATATTGGCACGCTTGTTTTGCAAAATATTCCATAGCTTCAACGGACAAATTAAAAATTTTAAAATAATTATAATTGAGGGCGTTCTCGCTTGTTTTTTTTTTATCGTCATCACAAAGAATTTCAGACATTATCAGAGCTACAACAAGTTTGTATTTGTAATTTATCCATGAGGATGATCTTGGAGGAGATCGAAAGTACTTTGATAGGAAAAAACTACGGCGCAAAATCTTAACATCAAGAAACTGATTAGGAAACTGAAAGTTTTTATGAAAATGTAAACAGAAAGGGAAGTCATAATTAAAGACAAAAAGCAAAAGTTGCAATTTCTAGCAGACCTAATGAAGAAAATTTGGCACTCACAAGGCGAAAAGAAACAGCAAGTCAGATATGCAACAATTTGGCTGGCAGAACAGGGAATGGGAGTGATAGTAAATGTACAAGACTTGCTAAAATCTATAAAGTATAGGAAGTAGTGGATAGCTATTTTCATTCACTTCCTGAATGTATACGGCTTCGAGAAGAGCTTAAACAGGATTTTGCACTAAGGAAAAGCAATGAAATTACGAAAAACGTGATTTGAATTCAAAGGTAAACATTACTGACAGGTTAGTATTGATACATATGGAGTTAGATAGATAGATAGATAGATAGGTAGATAGATAGATAGATAGATAGATAGATAGATAGATAATGTCAACTGCAATAAAATATTTCAGTGGAACATAACGACGCAGAGAATAAAGTTCATGAACGCAAACTGGATAGAATGCTTCGCGTCCGTCCTCCACACTTAGAAACCCCTTCGCACCCATTTCTGTATAGATTAATCGTCGACATCGAAGAATCGGGCATCAGATGAAAGCTTCCATCCACACCACAAAGCCAGTGATGTTTGCTGCCAGAAACTGTCATTAAAAGAAATCTCTGATTCTGGGATAAGGTAAAGGGGCCTAACGATTACAGGTCAGCCAAGTACAAACTTGTGATTCCGGGAGGAGTTTTATGGGCATAGCCCAATTGTACTGAGGGAAATAGTTTATCAAGAGGTTATACAAGTAACCACAGATCTCAGTTTACTCAACTGAATCACCACAAACTCAGAAGATTTTTAAAAAATGTTGATTTGAATTCAAAATAAAAATGTGATCGATATTTTTACTTTATTTCATGCGCTTAAGACTTCCCAGTTTTTATGAAATTATAACTATATACAACACTACGCAACTCGGGAAGGTATATTTTAAAAACAATATTGCGCAATATTTTTCTGTCTTCTTAAGATAAATGACATACACATTTTATATATATATATATATATATATATATATATACACTATTTATATTATTCGGACTATTGTCCTCATCTTTGTCGCCATATTTATTACAACGTTTCGGCCGTTGTACGCTCCGGCCTTCTTCAGGCGGTTGGAATGTCGAACTGAACCCTTTCTTTCACTCACTGGTGTAGACTGCTCTAGTTCTCCGTACCATGCCTAATGGATGTCAGTTATCAGTTATATATATATATATATATATATATAAGTGAACATAGAAGTCAACACTTAGAGGCGATAGTCTGTTTCATGCTAGATGCAATCGTCAGGCCTCTAATTGTTGAGATCTATGTTCACTTTTATATTTACACACATTCTATCTCTGATATTGAGGACTTTATTCCATAAATATAGCACATCGTACGACTATATTTCTTGATATATATATATATATGTGTGTGTGTGTGTGTGTGTGTGTGTGTGTGTGTGTGTGTGTGTGTGTGTGTGTGTGTGTGTGTGTGTGTGTACCCAACGCCTTTATCCAATGTGGCATGTGTCCATGAGAACATTTGTGTATGAATTTCTGGGTATTATAAACCTAATGTCTTCGGCCATCATTTTTTACCAGTGTTCATATTGTAATTTTTGCTGGTATTATTCCAATAGTCCTAGTAGTGTAATTAGTGTAAATTTCAGAAATATATGTGGAATTTAAACTATTACAATACTTCCCCCTTTCTACAGTAACGGACCTCTCTAAGAAATGATCATTTTTTAATTGTTTCTTTTCCCAGTGGATTACACAGCATATGAAGAATATAAAACAAATGTTTTTAAGTTTCTAAATTTTAAGTTCAGTTTGCTGTGTAAATTTATTATAAATGGATATCTTTACGGAAGCCAAAAATAAATAAATATAAGGTAAGTAAGGAAAATAATAATAATAATAATGAAAATAAGAATAACAATATCAGCTATAAACACTTTGGGTGTCCATCAGATGCAGTTTCGTCTCAACATGATAACTGACATTAAGTGAATGGTTATCAAAACGAGAAAGCTTCTCACTTGCCACCGCAGGCGTCATCCTAAGAATAATGTTGATCGTCTTTATATGTCCAGATCAGATAGAGGATTAGTTCAACTAGAACTCTCTTACAAAATTACAACAATCAGTTTTCAAAGTGACCTGAAAACTACGGAAGAGTGGATGATGATCTGTGTCAAAGAACATGAAATGATAATATTTTTCAGTCATAAAGGAAGCCAACAAATTCAAAAAGGAACTTAAAGTGGGTGAAAAAAATGAAAATAAACCATGATACACCTATTGTAGAGGCAATAACTTTAAAAAGCAAGCAAAAGCAATGTACCCAGTGCAGAAACGATGGCAAAATAAGTCTCTTTAGGGTCAATACTCTGCCCTTACTAAACAAGCTGATGTTGGCAAACCCCACACCCATCAATGATTACGTAGTGCAGGGGTAAAAGCTGAAATTGAAGGTTTTATTCTTGCTGCAAAGGTCCAATGACTGGTAAATAGAAACTACCAAGCACAGATACTGAAAAATTGTGTTAACCAAAATGCAGTTTCTGTGATATCAGGAAACAATTGACCATCTTGTATCAGGTTGCACAATGTTAGCACCCACTGAATATGAAACTCAGCATAACAGCGTGGGCCATTATCTGCACTGGAAAATATGCAACTTTTACGGAAAAGAAAACTTCAAGAAACTCCTATGAGATGTAACAATTTTATGTGACTTTACAATACACACAGAGAGAAGTATAGAAGCTAATCGCCCAGATATCGTGATCAAAGACAACAAAGACAATGTGCTTTCACGTTGACGTAAAAATGCCTGCAAATTGTAAAGTACTTTTGAAAATCTTTAAAAACTATCAAAATATAAAGATCTTGAAGTGTAAATCTCAGAAAATGGAGCACATGAGGACATCAATAATTGCAGCCCTCGAATTGATTGGAAAGGTTTCAATTGATTCATTGAATAAATTCCTGGAAGCATATGCCTTCAAGAAATACAAAAATTGTATTCACAAATACAGCTCACACAATACGAAGAGCTTTATCTATGTAAAATATGTATGATATGTGGGATTTATCTGCAAAACATAATTAGTGGGAAATGTCATGAAGCCATTTTTTACTTTAGGTCACTTCTTGAGAGCCGGAAGGAAATGTCGATACAACAGAAAACGGGAAATAATAATATTATTAGCAATAATAATTCTTAAAAAATTTTTAAAAGGGGGCTTTATTGCTTCCAGATACCCAAGATTGGATGTTACCACTAGTGGGCAAAAGTGAAATACTTCATTCTGCATCACAAGATATCCATTAATATGCAAGAGAATTGGGGTTAAATCTCGAAAGCAAATATATGGGATAATATAACCGGTACCTTGACCAAAGCAAAAACGCTGATGTAGACCAATTCGCAACCCAGCAGTGGCTAAGGAGTTCAAGACTTTATGGTAGGACTGAATGATTTATTTTTGCTGTATAGAGACCGGGGCTGCTTACACGTAACCACCAAGCCAATATCTCATATATTAGTATAGATCCAAAATGTAAGTTATGTGACCAATGCATTGAAACTATTTAACACATTATCACAGGAAGCACAATAATCACACACAATGAGTTCAAAAATCGTCATGAAACGTTAGGTCAATATCTGCAATGGAAGATTTGTAATCAATACGGAGTAAAACTGCTGCAAACTGATACGAACTTAATGAATCTTTAGTTGTAGATGTTAATATCTTCTGGGATTTTTCTATTAACACAAATCGAATAATCCAAGCAGGTCGCCTAGACATTATAACCAAAGATAAAAAAGAAAATGTTTGTATAATGATTGACATGATCATATCATGAGACACAAACATCAGTGCTAAGGTTGATTGTTTTTTAATTAAGCAATTTACGACCCGAAGATGGAAACAGAAAAAATGGCGGTACATAAGAACTAAAACTCTTCCTGTTGTGGTTGGAGCTTTGAGTGCACCATCTTTTCATGAAATCTCAAAAGTACAGTAGGAGGCCAAGAAAATGGACCCACCTATAGAAAGTCGAAAGAAATCAAGGGAATCAGGGGCTAACATCAATGCCACAACACACTTGTTAACCAAATGTGGCATTCTGCTAAAAAGCTTTTTTGCCCAACGCTTCACGTTCCGACACGATAATGATCCTAAGCATACTGTCTTAAAGAATAAACGTTATCTACAGACGAAAGCGCGACGTGAGTAAATTGCAACTCTTCCAGTGGCCTAGTCAGAGTCCTGACTTTAACCCAATTTAAAACCTTCGGGTAATAATAGACAAGTGTGCCCGTAACAGGAAGGTTAACACATAATATGCGCTTTTTCGAGAATTAAAAGAATACTGGAATAATCTGGCGAAGGGGGTTGACTTACTAAAGGATTTAGTCTATAGCATACCACAACAAATTAAGGCCGTTATTAAAGGAAAAGGTTACCCAACGAAATACTAAATCATTTATTACTTATATAATGTACGTATGAACAATTGTATTAATAAACGAATTCTATTACTCACTTGCCTTGGTGAAAAATACAAAAATCGACTTTCTATGGGTGCATCCATTTTTTTCGCCCAGTACTGTTGTTCTAACAAGCACAGCGTTGTTCATTTAAGTTTGTGTCAATAGTTTTATTTATTTAATTCAGTGGAAACAACGAAAATATCATAACGGCGATTTTGTTAGCGTAGCTTAAATGCGGCCGGAAGTATGCAGCAGCAGGTGAGAATCGAACTCATTATTCAGTCGTAATAGATCTAGCAAAAGAAGCCTGCTAACCATTACGCCAAGATAGACCAACTACCACTGGTTTGTAATCACATGCCGGGCAAATACCATTGCCCGGCATGGGATTACAAAACTAATTCAGGCCACAAAAGTATTTTTAAATGACACTAAAATCAAAAGTATGGAGTAACTAGGAATATGCTTTAAGTTCATATTTGCCAGCGTTTTAAAATTAATTGAAATTTATGTGTCAGTTCTATTTTAAAACAACACAGAAATAAGTTAAGAGAATGCTTTACATAACACCTTCAAACGTAAAGCCAATTTTTAGAGCTGAAATTGAGAGGACGACGTGGAGCAATTTAGTGGCCGTCACGATCAACAGACCTAACACCATCAGACCTTACACCACCAGACCTTGCACAACAAGACCTTACACCATCAGACTTTTTCTTGCCGATGTAATGAAAGATCCTATTTGCGGGTTCAAACTGAAAACAATTCCTGAATTAAAACGAGGAACTTCTTTCCTAAAATTAATTTAGAAATGTGTCAAATGGTTTGTGTAACTGTGATTTCTCAGCTTTGTATTAAATAGGAAGCGCAGCATTTTGAACATGCTAAATACTTTGTTAATCATAACACAATCATGTTGTTTTGATGTGACAATACTTATAAAATTTCTTAAAATATTGTAATTTATTTTTGTCCAATAAAAGTATATATATTAAAAAGGGTGTTACTTTTGCCGCACTCTGCGTAAATATTAACTTATGTCAAATTTTATAATGTAAGTAATAATATGGTATGAGTATATACGGATATATTTGGAGGGTGCTTGAGTGTACGGATGAATTTACAATGGGTTTAAATTGCAAACTGACCTCCAACTCAAAATTTAAAAAGGAAGTTTTAGCGCTTTCCAATATTGATGGAAGTTTTCTTCCTAACATTTGGTTTGAAACTGTGTGAAACGTTACTACTAATTATATCATTATTTCCTCTTGCAATCCATTTTAGTTGTTGCTGCTGGTGGTGGTCCTCAAGTGATGTGGTTTCTGTTATTTGATACAATTCTTTGTTGTTGATTATGTAGCGTCAGTCTAGAAGATTTGTTGAAGGATGGTTTGACCAAACAGACTACACTCGCTCAAATCTATTTTAAACATTGATCTAAGAAGGCGATTTATATACAGCGGATAGTTTCGATATTTCTGAACGGTTCTGGCGCCACGCATGACATTTATATGAAAGTCTGGCGCACATCTCAGTGTCTAGTTGTCAAATGTTAATAAAGGGAAATGACGATGAATAGATCTAGGATTCAAACAAATAAGAAATTTGAGGATATTAGACAGATACCGTAAATCAGAATATCAGGATTTGAACACATCTTTTTTTTCTTCTTGTTCGACACAGGAAAAAAAACATCATACGAGAGAAGTTGACGCTCGAGAAATCTATTGATTACAAGAATCCAAAACTAAAACGACGTGTCAAGATACAGAAAAGCCAGCAACATTTGAGCCGAACCTGAAAGCCGAGAATCGATTCTCTAAAAGAATACAAAGTGCAGGTGTGCATCTGTCAAATGACACCTGATTGCAATTGATTCTTTCACCATACTCAACCATATCGCATTTGTAAACGTCGGAATATCAGCCGAAAACAACAAACTGTTATGGCAGTTACACCGTCACATGATGGCCAGTAAGACTGAAACTTTAACCAGAATGCTACCTCTTAGAATCCATATACACTGTGTAGCGAATTATGAACGAGGTGACAATTTCCCATTTTCTCCAAGAACTGCACGTTGTAATTTAATGATTTTTTCACAAAATGATAGCAACAGTTATATGCGCGTACTGTGTAAAAACTGTAACGTTCTGCGCAAGTGTGAACAAACCGCATCCATTTGCATGAGTAACACGATACTTCAATGTTCCAAATTATTAACGAGTGACTTTATAATCGTGTAATTATGGGTTGCAATTTTGACTTAACCGCTTATGAGAAGTCTGAACATGTAAAGGGTAAAATATTAGAAATATCCAAAATGACTGGCAGATATCATCATACTATGAGAAGGTTTGTTGTAGCTACTACGAAGGTACGTAAGAGTGCCGTAAGGGTCACTAGAGGCTTGTTTCCCAACGTTCTCTGTGGCGAATTAAACGTGAACGTGTATATAACCCAGGCGTGACCAGCGGAGGACTTTTTAGGAGCATCGGAGAAACAACTGTGTCCAGAAGTATTCGATGTCGTCTTCTGAAAAAGGCCGGAAAATCATTAAAACCGGTGACAACGCCTTAACATATGGGCAGAAGATAACATGAAGGTCGACTTCTCAAAGGCTTTGTTGACGGATGAATCTCGTGCTACCATTAATGGTCCTGATGGTTGGAGCAAAAGTTGGGTCGTAAACAGACGACATTGTGATCAACGCCTGAGACACCTACAAACAGTAATAGTATCATGATTTGGCTGGTATCATTGGAGGTACCATGGTTTGAAAGTGTCTGACGGTATTAAAATGACTGAAGATGCTAAGATAGCCTTCGTGAGAGGACACCTTAAACCTTGGTTAAAAAAAAACAAAGAATCATATTCAGGAGATTCATCATCTATGTGCACGATAATGCTCCCACGTATGCAGCGCCTAAAACTACGAAGTAACTGCAACAATTAGGTTTCTGGACACCTCAAAAAATGAACTGGCTGGCCAATTCTCCAAACTTTAACCCAATTGAAAACTTGTGGGGAATTCTGACACGACGGGCCTGCTAGAATGAACGTCAATTTACAAGCAAGGAGGACATGTGACAGGTCATACTGCATGTATCACGTGGAATTATATCAGAGGAGATTCAGAAATTGACATATTCCATGAACCAGCGACGTATCCATGTTATTTCAAGAAAAGAATCACATATCCCTCATTAACCAGCTCCACTATTATTATTTTGTAACTCTGTTTACTTGTTGATTTCTATTTATTTCATATCGGTTCCTGTATATATCCATAAACTTAATTCACATTTAAAATCGGTCCAAGTTATTGGAACACACTTTATTTAGGCATATCTGATTAAATAAATTAGAAAACATTATGTGCGAAATGCATTTCTGTTTGAACGTCCATTTTTGTATAGGCTTCGATAATTCTAATACGTTGTTTGATTGTTAATTTTTCCATGGGTGAAAGTGTCGAAAAAAAATATAACCTTCGACGCAGAAAAAATGGGGGGTACCCAGAAGAGAGCAGTATGATAAGGGTTACAAAAGAAGTCCTCCTATTGCGAACCGCTCCAACTAGGTCTAATAACAGTGTAAAGATAAAAAAAAGTGATTTTTTTTTTTTTTGCACGACAATTAACCAGTCACGCGTAGACCGGAAGAAAACGTAAGAACAGTACGGTGGACGATTTTTATAAGGAGGCTAACGCTTCCCACAATCCTCCTTAACAAGACCATAAATATAAATAGGTCACTTGCTTCCTGTTTAGCCGGCACAATTCCCCCGAGACTGAGGCAACCCGTCCGTAAGTACCCACCTCTCTCTTCCTCTTTTCTTTTAACAAAATTGCCAAAGATTTAAGTTGTTAAATCTGAAAGAAAAAGAAAAAAACATTAGATGCTTAAGGTTAATTCACATTTAAAATCGGTCCAAGTTATTGGAACATCCTTTATTTACACCATGTGGATGTGTTCGAAAATGATTTTTGTATCTTTAGATTCGATTAGCGACCATCTATTCCCATCATTAGTTATGTGCAAAAGTGACGAGCATTTATTTTTAAACCCCACACATGTTATGTTGGTAATGTTATGAATCCATTTCTTCTTCTTCTCCCCACCCCCTGCCAGTTATGGATTAATTAGTAAAACTTGTCTCACTAAACTATTGTTACCTCACATAAAAATCCTTACACTGTAAAAGATATTTTCTGGTTTAAAATAAATTGCAGTTATTAATAAGCCGTAGAAAACGAATCAATCAATCTTTTATTGTTCTCGCCCCTTAATAATGTTTTCCTTGTTCTTATACTTTCACACTCATTAACCCCTTTTTTTGTCTTAGTGGCTTTATTGCTTTACTTGGGGTGATATGCTTATAAAAATACTCATTTCAATAGAACACCTCATATATATATTTCTATCTTGATATTTTGACCCACCTTTAAAATTAGCAATTATACCCATAAAACCTTCTCCATTTTATCTTATATGACGTCTGCCTTCAGTACATGGGCGATTAAGTTTTTTTTACAATTTCCCATTCAGTGTTTTTTCCTTTTAATATCAACTCCTGCCCCTGTTCTCTCATCCATTTATAAAAGGAACTGGTTAGACAAGGTACTCGATTTTTCCGTCTGCACATCTTGTCTACAATATGTCATGTTAGTTAAAGGTTCTCCAAGCCTCCTTTCCTAATTACATGTTCCAGAAATTTCAACTGTAACTTTTGGTTCTATTTGGCTTAAATCTTCCTCGTTCCTCACATATCCCGTCCATTGTTCGTCTTGGGTATGACGATAAACTCCATCCGACAGTAAAGGGCTCTGATCGGGAGATTGGATGTTTAGAGGAGCGTGAAACCACCAAACAACAGCTGTTGTTCCCAGGTCTACACTGTTAGAATCCCAGTTATAAGCAAATAGTGAACCACTCAAATAAAAATCAACAATGCATTTTTATAATAAAATGGGCAACAATAAATTTTATAGTAAAATTATCAGCAATACCTTTACTTTGAATGTCTAAATTACGTACAAAATATTTGTAGTGGAAAGCATAACATTAAATATTTAGTAGAAAGCATAAAATTAAATATTTAGATTTCGGCATTAAATAAATCTTAGAAGATGATATGCCACTAAACAGAATCAACTAACCAACTGTTCATGGTATTCTCAGCTTCCTCCTGTAGAACCACATCTATGTAGCCTAAAGTCTCCTCTGGATCTGTGAGTAAATTGACCCGTATTTCTTGACACATTTCTTCTTCGTTTCTGACGAGTTTTTCCTGTTTCTTAATACTTTGTTTCGGTTCCGGAAGGCATATTTTACTATTCCAATGCGCCTTCATATATCTGTCACGTTTTCTCTCGTCCCTTATGATAGATACATTTTGAAGCTTGCTTAAATCTGATATATCCAATTTGAAGCACACGGCTTGGGGTATTGTTCTTACCAAGGAGCAGGCATTCTGTCTTCCGATTTGGGGGTTAAAACTGTTTTCTTACTCTCCTCTTTTAATTCTTTTATTTGGCCTTCCATCAGTTTTCGTTCATCGGCTGTCATCAACACAGTGCCTTCTGTAATTCTTAGATTCTTAGCACCGTGTCCACCGATTATGTTCTGGTATAATTTCTATTTCAATTAAGATTTATACGTTAAATAAATAGGGTGAAAAAAAACATCCTTTTCTAATTAAAAAGAAAACAAAAATCACACACATTTTACATAAATACCGCCTTTCGTAAACTGTGAGCTGTACTCGTTAGTACATTTTTTTTTGTATTTCCCTTCAAACCTTTTCCCTATCGAGCCTTTTCTATTCCATCCGAGCGCTCCAGCTACAACTGGAATTGTTCATGTCTTCAAGTACCACAGTTTTTAGACTCGTTTTTTTTTTTTGAAGATCTTCAAAGTTACATTAAAGTCTGCAGGGACTGACATGTCATTAAGAAGGCACATTCGGTTTTTGCAGTTTCTGATCACGACGTCTGGGCGATTAACTTTGATTTTTTGGTCAGTTTGTATTGTAAGCGGTTACTCATCTAGGTACAGACCAGGCTCGACGTTGCTTAATTTGGGGGGATGTTATGGGAACCGTTAATTCAATTGATGTTCTATCTCTGGAGGAACAGTTACAGGTGCAAATCGGGCAAATTATAAAAAAATGGAACAGCAGTCGAAAGAATAAAGATCGTAATAATAATAATAAAGTCCTTTTTCCACAGACAGAACAGTCAAAGAATACAATGTTCTGCAATGTTGGGCGTTCGGGTGCTTTAATGGATAATGTTTCGAAATTGTTAATTTAGGTTGGGTTCGTCATATTCACATACGTGCAATACTCTTGGTAAAGTTATGAATCTACATCTTCTCCTCCAGCTATGGGTTAATTATTAAAACTTGTATAATGAACCCATTTTTATGGCCCCACCATCTAAAAATTCAGAGAATCTATAAATATTTTCTGGCTTTAAATAACCTTCAAAACTAAGCTGTAGAAAATGAATCGACTATCAGTTGTATCCGCCGAGTGATTATTAATAATGACGTTACGATTGTTTTCCTGAATGTCGTAAGTTCGATCCAATCGAAAGAAGAAAATGTTGTGGAAAAGATTAAAAAGAGCTATCTAAATGCAGAACAAGTACCGTACTGGGTATGACGATAAACTACATCCGGCAGCAAGCCCTCTGATCGGGAGGTTTTGAGAAGCCTGGAACCACCTCTTGTATTTTGCTGTTCCCAGGTTAACTCTGATCCAGCCCTGTTAGGATCACAGCTATAGGGAAGTAATTAACCACCCCAAATTGGGGTAAAAACAATGTGAAAGTATAAATTAGCGAAAAAATTTACATTTTTTGAAAAAATATTACCAGCAATATATTTTTTGAAAAAATATTATGTTTTGCTCTCGACAAAAAAACCCTCTAAAAAAATATATCACTGAAACTTAATCTACAAACTGATTTCTTACAAAGAATACATATTCTATTCATGCGATTCTATCCTAAAACTCTTGTTGGCATTAGATAACCCATTGAGGTTGATATAACGTAAAACAAAATAAACCAAGCCAAACCTTCTACAAATCAACCATTCGTTTTTATATTGAAAACTGATGTCATATATGTCATATATGGTCTGATGCCCCCGCTGTTCATTTCGAAGTCCTCGACAAAATCCAGAGACGGATATGCAATGGGATAGGTCCTGATCTGGCATCTCGTCTACAGTCACTTTCTCACAGACGTGATGTGGCTTCCCTCTGTATTTCCTACAAATATTTTCATGCCAACTGCACTGAGGAGTTATTTTCACAGGTTCCCAAACTGCATGAATTTAAGCGTGCTACTAGGTAGGCATCTTGGTCCTACACTTTCAATGTCAAAACGGTTAAATATAGCGTCTCTTCTACTCGAACAGTTTCATATCTCGCACTTCCCGACAGTGAAACTCCATTCCTCTTACTTGCTTCCCTGATAGTTATAGTCTTCAAATATTCAAATGTAATGTCAATCGACATCTTCTGATGCCTTGATCTTGATCCCCATCTTTCTCTTTATCCTTTCTTCAAACAGCCTCCATATTCTTGCTCTCACTCCCTGTAAACCATTGACTGCTAGTAGCACTCTCGCCTTGCTTGCGGTTGATATTCTTAAAAACAAAAAAAAACAAAACAATACAAAAACAAACGGAACATGTAACTAGAAAACGACGGAAGAGATATAGAAAATAAATATATATGAGGACCGTCCTGGGTATGACTATAAACTACATCCAGCTGCAAGGCCTCTGATTAGAAGGTTTTGAGGAGCGCGTTACCACCTCTTAATTGCTGGTGTTCCCAGGTCCACCCTGACCCGGAGTGGTAGCACATGTTAGGGTACCACCTATGGGAAAATAGTTACCACCAAACTGGGGTCAAAACACCATAAAAATATGAAAATAGGTTTTGATACCAGAAATACTTTGTAAAAATTTATTACCAGTAATAAATTTTTGAGAGAAAAATTACTACGAAGCATTACATTTTTGAAAAAAAAAATATTACCAGCAATACATTTTTTTGAAAAAAATAATATTACCAGCAGTAGAAATTGTCGGCATTAAATAACCCATTGAGGTTGATATGCCGTAAAACAAAACAAACAAAACCAATCCAATGATGACAAAATGTGAAACAATATTTCGAGTAATCAAAACGAATACAATAAATAAAATATGGTTATATTTGTGAACGATATAAAGTAAACTTTTTGAAAATTCCTTACTAAATTATTTTCGTTCACTTTTGAGACATTTGGCGTCTTTTCTTGTTTTTGTTTTTTGCGTTCTTTAACCGAAAATCTAATTTTAAACTCATCCAATAGAAACAATGTTAGCAACTTTTGCGCGTGAAGTTTGTTAATGTCTGCAAGATTTTAACTTCTTTTGATGTTTGTATATTGCAAAAACAAAAGCGTCAACACAATTACATCCACGAGCGAAGCGTGTTTGCGTTTTTATATAGGGTCTTTTTTTTAATACTTTTTTGTTTGGTACAACTGCAGCTTCGACAAAAATGTATATTGCCTTGAATCGAATTTAAAGCTGGTTCATTAAATTATCTTCGTTCTCTTGCTTGGTTCTACTGTTTTCTTTTTATTTAATGTTTTTCTTTCTTTTGTCTTTTTTTTTTATTTTCGGACGCACTCTTGGAATTTGCCTCCCAGGTTTTGGATTTCCTGCACGCATTCGATTTGTTTCATATTTGCTGTATTCCAGGCGTATGAGTCGCGACATTGTTTTTGTCAAAATATAAACAAACTGGACAACAATCAAATCAGTCTGAGGAATGAAGACAATAAAAAAGAAAGAAAAAAACTGTCTAAGATAGATAGATAGATAGATATCAACGAGGTATATTGTTACTACTGGTAAAACAATTTCGACTTTGATTTTGCTGGTCTCATTTTCTCCCCTACGAAATCTACATTGATATTTCAGTGTATCAAGAGTTATTTCCCCATAATAGATAGATAGATAGATAGATAGATAGATAGATAGATAGATAGATAGATAGATAGATAGATAAAATACTTCGGGACAGAATGAGTTATATCGATATTAACACAACCGAAAATGACGTGAGAATATAGTTCTTTATTTCATTCTATCCTCCCCCCCTCTCTCTCTCTCTCTCTCTCTCTCTCTGTGTGTGTGTATATATATATATATATATATATATATATATATATATATATATATATATATATATATATATATGTCGATCGATCTATCTGTCGATTGATTGATCTATTTTCTTTTCTTCAAAATACCCAAGCATACATGATAATACTCTGGA
The DNA here is from genome assembly GCA_964036315.1 of Acanthosepion esculentum. Classification (NCBI taxonomy): domain Eukaryota; kingdom Metazoa; phylum Mollusca; class Cephalopoda; order Sepiida; family Sepiidae; genus Acanthosepion; species Acanthosepion esculentum. Next base: position 25,467,194 of record OZ038482.1, read on the forward strand.
CAGAAAGAAAATGTGAACCGCTTCTCCACAGAAATTCGTTTATGTCGTTAGAATTTAAATTTATCTTTGAAATTTTTCTCATTACTGTCTTTAATTCGAATGATTTCACTTGTTATCGAACATTTACTAAGGGTTGTCGAACTTGAAATATCTGTTATCAATTATAATTCATTTAAAATCACACATAGTTACTCAGCCAAATGATAAGCGTATCGTTGTCAATGACGTAGCAAATTATACTGAACATTTCTGCATAAAAATAATCATAATAATCTGTAACAGTTACGGAGATAGGACCTGTAACAATTCTATGGGACTTTACAATACATACAGACAGAAGAATCAGATCTAATCGCCCTGACATCGTGATAAGAGACCGCAAAGACAAAATGTGCCTCCTTATTGGCGTGGAAGTCCCTGCAGACTGCAATCTATCTTTGAAGAACTTCAAAAAACTATCAAAATAAATCGAAATCTCAAAATTGTGCCGCATGAGGACATTAACAATTCCAGTTTGAGGGGAAAAGATTCCAAATGACTCATTGAAGGAATCCCTGGTAGCCCATGCCTTGCAGAAATACAAAACATTGTATTTACATGTACAGCCCACACCTTATTAAGGGTTTCATCTTTGTAAAATATGTCCGATTTTTTTCAAAACCTGTCAGTGGAAAATATCATGATTCCTTTTCTGATCTTAGGTCTCTGGTCGGGACCCGGAAAGAAATGATTAGGCACCAGAAACCGAAGGAAATAAAACAACAATAATAAATTAATAATAATAATAATAATAATAATAATAATAATAATAATAATAAACTACAGACCAATTACATGTCTTCCCATTACTTAAAACTGTTGACATCTATTCTAACAAAACAGACATATTCTTCCTTAGAAAAAAATGACATACTACCTTTTGAACAAAAATAGTACAAACGTGGCTCTTACGGATAACCAATTAATAGTATGATCTTGGAAACCTACTTCACTGCAAAGAAAAATCTCAACACTGCTTGGATAGATTAACGTAAGGCATTCCATAGTGTACCCAAATCCAGGATGTTAACATCTTTAACTATATGTAAGGTATCACCCGTCGTCATCAATTTCATCAAACAATGTATGTCGATATGGAAAACAACACCCCACCTCAATTATCTAAATAGAATCTATAAGTCTGGTGAAATAAACAACAACACAGAAATATTTCAAGGTCACTCTTTGTCTCCCTTGCTATTTTGTATATCCCTAATAGCATTAATCAGCGAAATTAACAGGACGGAATATAGCTGTAAGATATATCAAAAGAAAATAAACCTTCTTTTTTACATGGATGACTTAAAGTTGTACGCTAAGAATGACGGTGAGCTGGAAGGTTTCCAGAAAACAGTAAAATGTTTCAGTAATGACATTGGAAAGGAATTCGGTTTGGATAAATGTGTAAAAGCCACAATTTTATGAGTATCACTACAGCAGATCACTTCTATTAGCTTATGTCCTAGGGTAACAAAGAATTTGAGAAAGAAGCTTATAAGTATCTCGGTGAAGATGAGAGCGAAGGAATTCGCGATAAAAAAATGATAGAAATAGGGCGAAAAGAGTACTTAGAAGAGCGCCACTGATATTAAGACACTGAAGTGAATACTCAGAACAGAATGATGGCCATTAATAGCTTTGCCATCCCAGTGATTTAATATAGTTTCAACATCCTAAGCTGGACTCTAAATGACATCAGACGAATGGATTCTAAGACCAGAAAGCTTCTTTCTAGGCATGACATGTATCACCCTAAGACTTATGCATACCATCAATATATAACCGGTAAAGAAGGTGGAAAAGGTCTTATTCGGCTAGAATTGTCATACAAGATAACAACTATTGGCTTACTAACATACATGGAAATAATAAAGAACTGGATGACACAATTAATCAAGCAATAGGAAAACAGAAAGAAAAAATATACAATCAAGAATGTTTTAAATACTAACGAAATTTACATTTACTATATTCTCTAGAAAAGCAAAACAGAACACAAGAACCAACTATTGGAGCAAAAAATATGAAAAAGAAAGCCAAGGATAAAGCCCTTGAGCAATCGATACAACGCTGGCAAGACAAACTTCTGCATAACCAATATCCGGGATGTTCTAATAAAGCTGATGTTGATAAAGTTATCATTCGATGGTTACGAGCAGCTGGAATAAAGACTGAAACGGGAGGGTTTATTCGTGCAGTGCAAGACCCGGGTCTTTTCATTAGGAAGTTTCAGGAAAATAGCATGCATAATGGATCCAAAATGCAGGTTCTGTGACAAATGTAACCATAGACCATCGAATATCAGGATGTTCTGCACTTACGCCAAAGGAATATAGAAATCGTCACGATGGAGTTGGGCAATATTAACACTGAACAACGTATAAACACTTTGGAAAAGATGTTAACAAACACCGGTATGAACATCAACCAGCACCGGTTACAGAAACCGAAGTCATCACAATTCTATGGCATTACATCATCTTTACAGACAGGAAGATTGAAGCATATAGCCCGGACATAATTGTTAAAAACCGAAAAATAAGAATTTGCCTACTAACTGATATGGCTTGGCCAGCGGACTGTAACATAGCAAACAAGGAATGTGAAAACTATCGAAGAATAAAGCACTGGAAATCGAAATGGAACAAATGTGGAAATTGAAAACAAGAATAGTACCAATCATAGTAGGTGCACTTGGAATGATAAAAAAGGAACACAACACATTGGAAAAAATCTCTGGAAATATCAGCTTAAGAGAAACACAAAACTTGTCTCGATATATACAGGCCACACACTAAGAAGAACTTTGTCCATGTACGCAGGTGATGCTATGCCTTCGGTCTTCCTACAGATTTGGTAGGTAATGTAACCATAGCGGAAATCGAAATATAATGATTATGATGATAATGACAGCAACATAATTAACGCTTAAGGAGAAATAATATAACCGCTTTCATGGTAATATGGCCTCTCATATGAATTGTTAGCAATGTGACTTGAATTCTACGAGAAGTGGTAGCTATAGAAACTGACCGAGTCAAAATCTTGTGGCATTTCATCATCCAAACAGACCACGTCCTTGAGGCCACCAAAACAGACATCATTCTAGGTGACAAAGAAACAAGAAAAAATCTCCTCGCTGACCTTTCTGTTCCAGATTATCATAATTTCAATGTCAAATGTGGGACGTTATGGCAGCACTTGTGTACGTGTGCTCTCTAAGCGCTTGTCCGTAAAGATTGTTGTATCCTTGGAGCGGTGGGGTCAGTACTACCAAATTCAAAATCCTTCATTGAGAAAATCGGAATAAAAAAGATAATAATAATAATAATAATAATAATAATAATAATAATAATAATAATAATAATAATAATCCCAGTTGTAGTTAGAGCCCTCGGATTGGTTGGAAAATATTCCAGTAGACTAATTGAAGGGATCCCTGGAAGCCCATGCCTTAAAGAAATACAAAATATTGTTCTCACGAGTACAGCCCACACCTAACGAAGGGATTTGTCTATGTAATTTTTTTTTTCAGTGGAAAACGTCATGATGCCATTTCTAACCTTAGGTCCTGGGTGGGACCCGGAAAGAAATGAGTACACATCAGAAATCAAAGGAAATATAATAATAATAATAATAATAATAATAATAATAATAATAATAATAATAATAATAATGTGATACGAACATGGGGAAGGCGGAGCAAGTGAAAATACAAAGGTATCAGGATCTGGCTGGATAAATCACAGAAATATACCAGCCAGCAGCCATTATTGTGGTTGGGATGGTTGGGACGATTTCCAGGAATCTTATTACCTCGCAGGATGCCTATATACTTGACATCTTTGGGGGAGATGGAAGTGGCAGCACTGCTTCGGACAATTCATGTGCTGAAAAAAAGTGTTGCGTCTCCAAGCTGCGGTTAGGGGAATTGTAGACGAAAAGAACAACAATTTGTGTGCTCTAAATGTCTGCTTTGGAAGATATGTGAAAATTATAAGCACCCCTAAATAATGGCATGTAATAACAATCACTTATATTGAATGGAAATACTGCATCTTCAAAAGGCCATCTTTTGTAGATTTTATAGATCCTTTCTCTCGGAATACAACAGATTTAATGGAGTTATCCTGTAGAAAGTTCTGGTCACTTTTATATATTGTCTTCAAACGAAACCCGAAAATTTAACACGTCTGTTATTTCTCTTGCCAATGCGAACGTACGCGCGCGTACACACACACACATACATACGCAGACACATATAGAAAGTCATCTTCCTCTTCCGGGAGATGATAACTTATGGGAATGATGCCAAATAAGTTGGGTTTCCATCCTGGCTTTAGGCAATTGTATGTGTAGCCACAATGATGAACTGTGATACAGCGAAACAAACTGTCTGTGGATGACAATATATACGCCCCGGAAAAAATAATATTCGGTCGAGCAATTTAGAGGGAATTTGTAAACAGTAACTGCTACTGCTGATAATACAAAGCTCTTCTATGACTTGAGCACTCTGAGTTACTGGCGTGTTTATTCAAAAATAAATACGTAAAAATTCACCTTCCTCTCTGCCGGGAGCTGATAGCTGCGGGGAATAATGCGAAATCAGTTGGGTTTTGATTATGGCTTGAGGCAATCGGATGTCTAGCCATACTGATGAGTTGTGATACAGCAAAACAGTCTCTGGCTGACAATATATATATATATATATATATATATATATATATATATATAGACAATATTAGTGGTGAACATACACATACATATGCAATTCTATATACACATACATATATGTATAAAAAATAATTCCAAGAGGATATGATCCAGGTAGAACTCGATGTCCAGGGCAGAGTAAGGATATAATAAAAAGACTTAAACACTAATATTCCATGGTCATAATTTATTCCATTGGAATCGTAAGAACGATCTAATTCATCAGACTTACAGATTCAAAACGAAAACGGAACAAAGACTCCGGGAAAAATTGGTGAGAGTATGTGTGAGAGTGTGGGGCGACCTGTAATCTATATAGAGAGGTAACAGACGAGAGAGACATATATATATATATATATATATATATATATATATATATATATATATATATATATCAAGAGACATTTATAATAGCAAAATAAGTTTCTCTTTGTATTTTCCCGTTCACTCTACGCTTCAGTTTCTTCTTTTAGATAAAAAAATATTATCGGATTCCCAGAGAAGCCACATAATCTTATGATGTCTGTTTGTATTGAAGCCAAACCATTTTTTATCTAGTTCCCCGTAAGACAAAATATTGTCATGATGTAAATTCGCAGGACAAAAAAAAATCCCTTATGGCAAAATATGACAAATGTTATCGATGAGATATCAACGAGACATACCGACACTACTGGCAAAACAATTTCTACTTTGATTTCACTAATCTCATTTTCTCCAACGACGAAATCTATATTCATATTTCTCTGTATCAAGAGTTATTTCCCCATGATAGATAGATAGATAGATAGATAGATAGATAGATAGATATTAACAGACTGACATAGATAGATAGATATTAACAGACTGACATAGATAGATAGATATTAACAGACTGACATAGATAGATAGATAGATAGATAGATTAAAAAATATAGTTTTACATGATGCTATATTTATCGGTAAATGTCCCAAATAGCCGGTATATATACGTATGTATATCACTTGATATAAAAAAAATTTCGAAATATCAAATTGCGAGTAATAATGTATTTTTAATCTAAGACAGATATATAGATATGAAATAACTGAGATACTGAGATAGATAGATAGATAGATAGATAGATAGATAGATAGATACGAACAAATTGAGATAGATAGATAGATAGATAGATAGATAGATAGATAGATAGATAGATAGATAAATCTTATATTTATAAGTAAAAATGCGCAATATCCGGTATGCATGCGTATGTATATTACTTCATTTCAAAACTTTTTCCATAATATTAAATTCTGAGAAATTATTTTTAAACATTTTTAAACTAAGATAGATAGATAGATAGAGAGATATGACTGAAATAAGAATTGTCTTTGAAAGATTAATTGAAATATTTTAAACTTTTTATAGTTTATTAACCTTATATATTTATAATGTTCAACAGGAGATTTTTTAATACCCTGTTCCTTTGGCGGGTGGCGGTTCTAGACTGACTTTCAGTCAAGGCAACAGGAGTCACTCTGCGCTGATTGTCTCATATCTAGATGAATGCGAAATCGCTCGGTCGGGTGGCTGAATGTATTTCAAGATATAGGGGTTCATGGCTATCTATATATTCTTTTTTTTTCTTTCTAGCAGAAAACCTTTGGAAAGATAGTGGAGTAGTTCCTATTACATTCTCCAGGGTTTAGAACTCAGATATTTCTTTCATTTAGACTGATCTGAGGCCAGAGAGCCCAGACTACCCTTGTCATTTACCCCACCTTTTTATAATTGTTCAATGGCGTTTGACCTACGGCCCTGTCACTTAGAATCATTGGTTCGCGTTCGATCACCGATCCCAATGGGTGGACTTTTGAAGACACAACACTCGACTCATCCGGAGTACCCACACCAGACTTACCCACTAGACCTGAGGCTCTGTTGAGTGACATAAACATAACCACATCGATGGTTTGGGACATTGTCTCCAAATTAGACTCCTATACGGCTAGTGGCGGATACCAGCTGTTGTCCTGAAGACATATGCTCCTGAACTGGCACCAGTCCTCTCCTAACTATATAACTATTGCCTCATTGCCTCTTGCTTTCCAGCCTGTTGGAAGTCCTCCTTTGTTGTCCATGTCTTTAAGAACACTGGTGACACTTCTGACGATCTAACTACCGTCCTATAAGTCTCCTACCACACATCGGCAAAGTCTTGGAGACTTTAATCAACGTGGTTAAGCACCTTACATCCCATGATCTGCTCTCAGACAAGCAATATGGTTTCCTCTTTGCCCGGTCCACCGCTGACGTGTTCACGACCATAACTGAATTTATATACCAAGCACTTTACAATAACGGAGAAGATCGGGTCATAGCTTTAGATATCTCTAAAGCGTTTTATAGGGTCTGGCGTGCTGGCCTTCTTCGTAAGCTTCAGGACGATTATTGACTTAATAAAAACATTCCTGTCAAACCGTGAAATGAAGGTCGTTCTAAACGGGTTCTCCTCCAGTTCCTTTCACATGAACGCTGGTGTTCCCCTTGGCTCTATCCTGGGTCCTACACTGATTCTGATCTTCATCAACTATCTCCCAGATGTCATCAACTCTCCAGTTGACATATACGCTAATGACTACTATTTACTGATGCCTTTATAGTAAATCCAGCATTGTTGACAAAACTAACCTGGGCGTCGACCTCGAGAAATTCCTCCAATCTGTGGTTGACTGGGAAGGAAATGCCTTGTAAACTTTAATGCCTCACAAACGATTATTTTTATTTCATGGGGGACAGAACAGGGGACAATTTATAAGATAAAATTAATATAGTGTACAGATGGAAAAATAGCGTTGAAGAATTAGAGAAACATAGTAGATAATTAAGTAAAACCTATATTATGCTGTCTATATGAGTAAATGCGAAATTGAAACGAAAATATCCAACGATTTCTGGGTTTAAAAAGACCCACCTCTTTATACTAACTTATACGCAAGAAACACAATATCTGTATTATATATTATCCACATTTAGGTAATATCACTCTGCAGGTTTAACTAATTTACATACTGATTTTTAAAAATGTCTATTTCATTAATTAACTGCCCGTCATTATTGTTCTTTTTTTCGAGAATTGTTTTGATTTTCATATCAAAAATAGTTCTGTGAAGAATATTGTCTTATATAGTGCAGAAAAGTGTTTGAAATTTGCATTTTACTTGGTCTTCAACAAGTTGGCATCTATTTGTAAAACTTTCCTTAATTATAAAAAGCCAATTTATGAATGAAATGTTCATTTAAAAATTTTCTTTCAAATATTTAAAGTAGTAAATATATCTTACTTTGTGAAGCGATAGTGAGCGGGCGAAGACTGCTAGTCTTATATAAGTTACTAATCACGATTTTAGGTTTCTTTCAGGCAATAATAATTTACATAATCTTCTAATTAAGGGTAATATGGTATGCTCCAAGAAAATATTTACAGACACCGACTGTCATAAAAAACAGGATTCTAAATGCTATATGACATCAGCTTAAACATGTAATACATGTTTAAGGTTGTTTGAATGTAGCAATCCGACGTAGGAAGTAATTTGTCCAATGTAACAGCACCAATGTCTCGTAGCACCTATTCAGGAATTCTTAAGGTCTTCCATATCAGAAGCTGGCAATGGGTATTTGGATAGAATAGGAAAACATACTTTTGCAGGTCTCCTCATCTGACAGGTTAGCAGTAGATCTTCCGAAAAAGAAAACAAAATGACCGCCTTTATACACATCGGGTCGAATATTTCTAGTCTTATGATTGGTTAATCTTCTATGGGTGTACTATAAAATGAGTCAGCTCATTTTGGTTTGCTCACTAGTATATAAAATAATCTAACAAAACATCAGTCCCATGTTACATTTGTTCGATAAATATAACGTATCAGACACCAAATACCGAATGATTTGAAAGCTCATCAGAAGTACAAGGACGAAATGCGAGACCCAATTTGCATAATCTCTTTTTAGACTGTGCATATTAAAGCACAGATACGAATAGATAGACTCGCCAAAATCATTAAAACAATCCACACCACATCCCAAATGATTCTTCTAATAGAAAACAGCGTTTCCGTTCCGTGGCCAGTTTACTGATTATGAGTTGGTGCCTATGCTGATGATATAGGTATTCATAGTTCGGATAATAATGATCAAGAACAAGAACAAAATCAACATCCTAATAGGTTTTCTATGAAATAGGGTTAAAGGGAATCATTTTGAAAACAAAAGCCACACAGTGCGATGAATAAATTGTCTAAATTACGCCCAAAATGAAATTAACACTGACATCTTATTTTGATTTATTTTATATTTACCAACATTAGACAAAAATATCTTGAAAACTAAAGAGTACATTTCTTCAATAAAATCGCCATTGGCTTTCACCACATCCTCCAGATTACTTCGGGATCTCTTGCAACTCTTTTGCACGGTTTCTTTGTTTAAGCTGGTGTCTCCATTCATAATTCTTGCCTTCAGTTCATCTTTAGTGTTACAATGCTTTTATTCAGTCTCTCGCTTAACCACACCCAACACATAATAATCAAGGGGGTTGCAGTCTGGCGAGTTAGGTGACCAAATGTAAGGAGTGATGTGGTCGCAAAAATTTTCTGACAGACTTTACTGAGTTCTCCTGCTTGTGTGACATGGTGCAGAGTCCTGCTGCCAGACATAGGGTCTTCCAGCAGACACCTTATTGACCCAATGCAGCACTACCTCCTCAAGGTACTTGATGTAAGCCTCCATGTTGATTCTGAGACCTTGTGGGAAGATGAATGGAGGCGTGACGTCGCCACCCCTAGTGATCACTCGAAAACACATTCGTAGCCCCACCATCAGAAAGATCCAACTCTTTACGAACCCACTGCACTGTTCTCATATTGTCACCTGAACACTCTGAAATATTCGTATTGGAGATTCCTGCGCGAATGCCAAGCAGCACAGCGTGCTGTTTCCAAATTTCTGGCGGATTGAATTGCGACATGATGCTCTTATTCTCACAGACGGTGCACAACTGACCCTGCTATATTTTGCAGTGGACAATATAAAAAAACTATCAGTGGACGATATCAAAAACTATCAACGCGCATGCGCGAAATTAAAAATACAAAAAGGCGAAAATTTACCCATCGCAGTCTGTATATGGAATGGGAATGAAAGCAATGTTGACATATGGACTCGATCCATCATAAAAATTAAGAGATGGGAAATTAATAAATATTAAACACTTCAAATACAATGGATTAGTTATAAAAAACAATAATGCATGGAATTGAACACTGAGCTTGAATTAGTTTTGTCCAACAACGCAAAATGCTACAAAAATGAAAACAGTAATCTAAGAAATTGAGATATCCATGTGGATGTCAAGCATGGCGCCCAATCCATTCATAAATGTCTAAACTCTCAACTGTATACAACCACTTTCCCGAATCAATCGTTGAAAACTTCAGTTTAAATATATATAACATTATCTTGATTAATAGTTAACGAACTAGTAGGTTACACCTAAACTAGAAAGGTGTGAATTCAGTACTCACTGGGTGTCAAATAATCTTCATACATCTCTATAACATTTTAACATTGGAAGATTAATGTATCTAATTATAGAGGAACGCGTTAGGTTGGCATAATCAAAATATTTAAATAATATTTTCTTTACACTTTATTGATACCCTGTTATAAAACTAGATTGACAATGATTTTCGACATTTAATGAAGACAGAAAATTCAGCAGGTGGGATTGATCTATCGTCATATAGTCTTTGAATTGGTGACACATGTGGATAGATACACCACTGTTTCCTTCCACTGGCCTTGTACATTGAAAACCATTTGATCGACCGCTGAAACCGTCTTCCTAAACATTTCCTTTGAAGTGATTTTTCAGCTGTAGCGTTAAGGACTTGCGAGAAAGCAGAAAACCTAAGGACATTTATACAATTTACTTTGATCAGAAAATTGAAATTCATTCCATCGTAATTGTAAATATATATATATATATATATATATATATATATATATATATATATATATATATATATACGATGTGTTTCCAAAGGGATCATAACATTTATTCAGTTCAATTTTCACTTTCCCATCACCCGGTATGGGTTACCTTGTGCGAGGACGTGGTCAAAATATTTCTGGACCTCATTTAACTGAGTAATCGATTTGCCTTATCTTTACATTTCTGTAAATAAATAGAATTTTATTACAAAGTCTCATAACGAGGGGATAAGCCAAATCTTACATCGATGCGAGTACGCGTTCGTACAAAGGTAGAGGGGAGCTGAAATTTGAAACTTTTAAACTTAAATTTTCTTTTTATATGTTTTTTGGTATACAGAATGATTGAAAGTTAAGTCTTTATGTATGATGGACAATCCTATCTAACTATAAATTTTACAAAACGGGAAAGCCCATTTTAACTAAAATAGGGAGTTCATTTTTCTATCACACTGTATAGTATAGACAATTTCACTTATTCTATTTTTTGTTTAGGTTTTTTTATGAATGTTGACATCAAGTATCCCACATTGATATAACAAGATTTGTCAATAACTTTTTTCCATTTTCTCATAAATTTTCCTGTTATGGTTCGGGTATATATTGCCCTCTAATGTTATACTACTATTAACCATTTCCTTATATGGAAACATTCAGCACTCACTGATTGAACAGACTGAGCTTACTCTCGGTGAAAATTTATAAAATCTTTCTCTTAAAACTGTTTTCATGAAAATAGGTTCATGTCCGCAAAGAGTTATCGTTCTTCCTGGTATTAACCCTAGAACACTAACCATCAATTAAAGTTACACCACTACTAACCATGGGTATATCATACCAGATTCTGAAAATATCATAAACAAATATTAAATATAAATCTTTATTTGAAATATTTTACATGCAGGCACTTCAAAATTTGTACTTTGAGTTAACATTAATAGGAACTAAAAAAACATATTATTTAAGTAAGAAAATCAGGTACTGAAAATTGTAATTAAAAATAGGAAAATTTGCGCTGGGTACTATGCACCCATGGTTAGCGTTCTAGGGTTAATGATTGATTCATTCCTAACCTTTTATTTAAAGTAGTATGGAAGGTCAACATCGTAATTATGACATCATTTACTCTTCGATTTCCTTGTATCACCCTTTTTAGTTATTACTGTTGTCAAGTAATGTAATTTCTGTTTTTTTATACAGTTCATTGTTCAATTTAGGAGTTTCGAAGGTCTTTTTTTCCTTATAACTTTGTGCACGTGCCCGGACTCCCCACATTATACCAGCCTTGTGCCATGTCCCGCTACCGTCGGTTGACGGGTAAATACCATGTATAGTATCTCCTCGTCGCTAATGGTAATATTAATGGTTTCCTTATAAGGAAATATTCGTCATTCATTACCCGAGTCGCTAGTGTTTCCTTCGGTTAAGATTTATAGAATCTTTTCATTAAAAAAATTATTCAGGAAAAAGTTTTTTCTCGGTGCGCTGTTATCACACTTTCTAATACTGACAGGAGTTTCCTTCCTAACCTTTTATCTAAATTATTCTGGAATCTTGATTATGTCATTATCTTCACTTTACATATGCTTCACAGTTACATGTGCTACCCATTTTCTTTGTTGCTGTTGTTGAAAGTCCTCAAGTGATGTTGTTTCTGCTACTTGGTAAAGTTATTCTATGTAATTGTATGGCGCCAGCCCATGATTTTCGACGAATAACTGTTTACTCTGAGATCTACAGGCTTCATTCCTTCGAAGCGACGTTTAAGCACTAACCTGTGGAAGATGATGTCAGATTTTAGATATCTCTGAACGGACTGGATGTCACGTATGACATCCATATGAAAGTCTCAATCTGATGAGGCTACTTAAGAATATGACTCTCGTTAGATTAATATTTTGCTTTTGCATCAAAGAATACATACACACACTTATAGGTATATATACATTTATGTGTGTGTGTGCGCGCGTCAGGGGCGGCGAAAATCTCTCATACCGATTCAGTTCCTGCAATATGACTAAATCATAAAAAGATGAATATCTTAGTCGGACTTCGAACTTAGCTGCACATTCACGTATAGATAAAATTCGTAGGAATAATTTATTCATGATGCATTCAGTGAAAACTGAACTCATTTCTAGGATCAGCTTGTTAACCACTACGCTTTTCGGTTCGCTCGGAACCATTATTATTATTATTATTATTATTATAATTATTATTATTCACATCAAATAAACTTTATTTATTACATGAAATAAAATAAATTGCACCCTTCAGTGCGATTCGAAACCCAAGATATATCGATCGGGCAGCTAAAATTCATTGCCTGATTGTCTTAATGAACGCTTTCCAGAATCTAATGCAAGTGGTTATTATTTAGATGTTTCTCAGTTGCACAAAACCATAAAAACCTTCTTGAGTTGCATTGTTCAGCATACGTTTCCTTACGCTGTATGAGAACGTCAATCAAAAATACGTATAATGACTAACTTTAGGTATTAACATTCGATTCACATAATATGGGGTATTTTAATACTTCTTTTCTAAATGAGATAAACCAGAAATCTGTTATGAAGGCTTACTCAATAAACAGGGATTCACCCTTATTCGCATTTTCGCATTGAATTACCGATGTCCGAGTCCGGGAAGCAATTCATACGTTTTATTTAATAACCGCCCAAAAGTGATGTTAACAAGATACACCAATCAGAAATGTAATAAGATCCGTTTAAATGAAAAGTTGAGACTTCAAGCGTTAAAGGTAATGCTAATGGTAACATTAGATGTTTCCTTATATGGAAACGTTCGGTATTCGTCGATATTCCAGTGCTATTCGAGTTACGCTTTCATTCACTCCCTGGCTATTATCCTGGGATGAAAGTGTAGTATCTGCCTTCGGGTGGACTATATTTTGTCACTCATTTATGTTTCTGTTTTCGAATACTACGCAACTGAATTGTGTGATTGTATAACGCAAGCTACGGATTTTAGAAGAATAATTGCCTTCTCTAAAAGCTACAGACTTCATTCGATTCAACTGATGCTTACTCGCTAATCATTAAAGGAAGCTTCTGGGAGATTCAAAACATGACTGAATCGGCTGAGTGCCACTGATCACATCTATATGAAAGTCACAATCTTAAGAAGCTATTTAAGAATATGAGTTCTTAGGTCAAAGTTCTGGTTTTGAATCACATTACGATACAACACATATAATATATATATATATATATATATATATATATATTATATGTGCTGTATCGTAATGTGATTCAAAACCAGAACTTTGACCTAAGAACTCATTATATATATATATGTGTGTGTGTTGTTTTGTGTGTGTGTGTGTATCTGTGTGTGTATGTATGTATGTATGTATGTATTGTGCGTGTATGTGTCTGTGTGTGTGTGTGTTCAAACAGTTTTGGTTAAATTTTGGAAAATAAAAACTGTCTGGAAGAAAATTTTGGCATTTTTCTTAATCAATTTTCAAAGGCTAAGAAATTAATCCGGAAACTTGAAAGGATCGCAAAGTAAATCTATATGATAAGTCTAAATTATTTAACCAAACATTTTTGAATGAAAATATGCTGCCTATATATATATATATATATATGTGTGTGTGTGTGTGTGTGTGTGTGTGTGTGTACCTGGGGTGCTGAAAAGTTTTATACCGACTGATTTCCTACAATATGACTAAAACATCAAGAATCAGAGTTTTTAGTGAAACAGTTGTTTTAGAATTTTTGCTGTTTTGTCCAGTTCTTTGTTGGTTATTCTATACCGCCAACCTTCCACGTGATGCGAATTCAATCACCTACAGCCTACATTCGCTCGAAGTTATTTTAACCATTGATCTGAGAAAGCGGTTCTACGTAGCTGACAGTTGAGATATTCTGAATCTGTTTGGGCCCATAGATTGTATCCATGTGAAAGTCTCGATCTGACGGATAAAGGAAGAAAAAATGCTTTTGTCAGATTGAAAATAACAAAACTGGTCTTTCATTTGTCTTCGTTAATGCGCCGTGTCTGTTCAGGACAACACTGTGAATATTTCTCTGCACCAGTGTTTCCTAGCCTTGGTGATATCGCACACCGATGGGCGATTTCAACTTTTTCGTGGGCGATGGACAACCGAACAGAAAATAGTAGGCGATTAGAAATGTGAGTGGGCGATATTGTATTTTGAGTATTAAAATGGTATTTTAACGTGTATGCTACCTGAGAAACATTTTCAAAGAAGATTTGCATAAAACAAAGAAAAAGACAGAAGGCTAAATGGGAATAACTGGGATATAAATATCACGGAAACAATGAATATTTTTGTAGTGAAAATTGGAACGAAAATAATCACCCACCTGATCGCAAACGGCGGCAGCGTATATGTTCCGCGTGCAAGGTTTGTTTTTTGTTTTTTGACTGGAAAAAAAACATGGCTGCCCCCAGCAAGCTTATATTGCGAATGGTCACGTATCCTCTCGCGGGCGGTCGCGTAAAACCACGAAAAGTGAATTCACGCATGCAAATGAAGGAAGGCAGAAAAGGACATAAAAACGCCGAACACTCGTCACTAACACAGAAACAGAAGAAAAAAAAAGAGTCTCTTTTGCAACGTTGGAGGAGAATCGTGTAAAGGAGAAAGCAGAGGCGAAGGAAGAGATTATTGAGAACACTGAGGAAGTTTATCAGTCGTAATTTTACACCCGGCGCACCAAGGAAGTTTGTCAGTCGTAATTTTACACCCGGCGCACCAAGGAAGTTTGTCAGTCGTAATTTTACACCCGGCGCACCAAGGAAGTTTATCAGTCGTAATTTTACACCCGGCGCACCAAGGAAGTTTGTCAGTCGTAATTTTACACCCGGCGCACCAAGGAAGTTTGTCAGTCGTATTTTTACACCCGGCGCACCAAGGAAGTTTGTCAGTCGTAATTTTACACCCGGCGCACCAAGGAAGTTTGTCAGTCGTAATTTTACACCAGGCGCACCAAGGAAGTTTGTCAGTCGTAATTTTACACCCGGCGCACCAAGGAAGTTTGTCAGTCGTCTCGGATTTGCATCCGGCTCAATTTTCCTATCTTCTTTAGTTTTGAGAAGTGTCATTAACAGCCAAATAGTTGTTCAGACGGAATAACATTTTTGGGGGGATATAAATCAGATAACGGAAGACCAAGAACAACAAAAATATATTCCCTGATTTCTATTAGTTGTTAATTGCACTAACCAAAGGAATAACAATGACCATGAAACTAAATGTTATATATATATATATATATATATATATATATATATATATATATATATATATATATATATTCAGTTGTATGGATATGAGACTGTGACCCTGGGTTTTACTCTTTTGTGATCATCAGACAAACTCTGCTGATTGAAAAAGCGTGAAACCCAGGGTCACAAACTCATATCCATACAACTGAATATGTCATCTCTATCACTGATATTGAGCGCTCTCCACTAAGTACTGCACGTCTAAAATAAAATATGTATAAAATACACACACACACATACACACACAGAGATAGATAGATAGATAGATAGATAGATAGATAGATAGATAGATAGATAGATAGATAGATAGATATTCCTCTCGACAGATCGAATATTTTTAAGAAATGGAATCAATTCATACAAACAGATATATCAGGGGAAAAGAGTGTGAGAAAAGAAAAAAATATAATATTAATAAGAAAAAAGAAAAAAATTTAAAAATATACAAGAAAAAATTTAAAAAATTAAAAGAAGAGAGAGAGTGAGCGAGAGAGAAAGAAAAGAATGGAATGAAGGAAGAAAAAATGATGAGCCAATAGCAAAAGAAAATAAATAGAATGACTTTTAAAAATCCTTAAAAGAGCTGAATAAGCTCATATGCCGGGTAATGGAAGGAAGAAAATGGGGTATATGAAGTTAAAAGAGATACAACAATTTGTCTAATAAAGTTGTGTCATTTTACTCGGCAATCGTCATCATATAATATAATCATCATCATTTTAAACTAATAATAATAATAATAATAATAATAATAATAATAATAATAATAATATCCAACATAAAATAATATAATATAATATAATAATTCAATAAAACTAATATATTTAGACAATTATAATAAACAAATTTACAATATAATAATTTGGTAAGAATAAAAAAAAATATAATACAATTAATAATAGTAACAAATAAAAATAATAAATGATGTAGGCATCAGCAAGACAGTCACATAAATAATTTAATATACCTACAAACCTATATATATATATAAATGTGTGACAAGCAATATTACTACATATACACATACATATGAATACACGTACACGCATATATTTGTACCCATATAAAATAAGGATCAAAGTTTCAAGTGTATATCCCACAATGTCAATGTTTTTAGGGAATTTTAAATTTGCCCTTATGTCGACACTTGAAAATAAGTTCATTTCTGTGATTCAAAAATTAGTCAGTATTTTTATATTTAATTATTATGACCTTCTCCTCGCTGCATCGATTGCATCTGTCCCGGAAGTTGTTGAGAATTTGAGACTGACAGATGATGCCCCATATAATTTGTGGGGTGAAGCCTCTACCTTTAAGTATACAATAATGCTTAGATAGAGCAGTTTGGTGTCTTAAAGAAGTATTGGCAAAGGAATGCCGGTGATTGCAGAGTCTCTGTTTCCAATTCCCTGCGGATATCCCGATATATGCTCTTTTATCATTAATATTTTCTTTTGGAATATATATAGTTTTTCTTGATCAAGTTTGCTTTCGTTTGTTCTTTAATAAGGCAATAATAGTAGACAAAGTCAGATTTATTTATTGCCTCCCTGTGGTATATTTTACTACATCATAAAATAAGTTTATGAACTAGTAACAAACTTTTACAAAATAATTTTGTTATGCTTTTGAATGTTTATTATACAGGTGGTCGGTTGCCAATGTTTCTATGTGACAGTGAACGATCGCGCAAAAAGGTTTAGGAACTACCCTTTTACACAATCTTATTCTTCATATTTTTAAGCTATGATTGTTCCGTTACTATCTATCCCATTAACGTATTATGCCATCCATTTACTAGCTCGTTTGTGAGGTTACTCATTGTTTTCTAGACTCCAGGAGCTTTTGTGAGGGTCAAATTGTTTAAGATTTCTTTCCACATGAAGCGTTCTAAAAATGTCAACTCCTACACTTTTCAGTATACCTTTTATGTTTCTAACAAAAATTTTCTGTTTCTTAGTACATTTCTCGGTTTCTAGAGGGCATCTTTCTCTGTTTTAATACTCCTTCAGATATTTCTGACATATTTTGTGTCTGTGTTGTGAGGCTCTCCCCTTTTACACAAGATGGATTCTTCTAAAGTAGACTTATTTTGACAGAGTGGAGATACGTTGAGTACACAGCGTGTTCACAGAGAGATACGTTGAGATATGGTTGAGATCCACAGGGAGAGAGAGATCATTACGGCTTCACTTACAGAGACTTGTACATATACTTTCTACTAACCCGTATTCCTGGACTACTAATCTTCATTTCAAGTTTGTATTCTTACGTTCAATACACTTATTTTCCTATTTCAATTACTGGCGTTATTTATTTATTTGTGCAGGATTCCATCCCGGAATCCACAACAGTCTGTTATGACATTTCTGTGCTTATTCGATTTCAATATCTTGAATACGTAATATCCTGGACAATACCGTTTGCTCATAGGGTCACTTAACTTTGTATATGTTCACCGTCATATTCTAAATTATTAACTTAAGTGCCCGTTTATACCAGGCAATGTTTACGGCCATATCACACAGAAACACCGATTCTCGTACGACCATCCAAGTCAAGTAACGTCGAGCCAGGTCAGTACCTAGATATGCGTGTGTTTGTGTTTGTGTGTGTGTGTTACGATATTTATGTAATGTGATGTAATTGGACGCCTCTTTGAACGAATAATGTACGAAGATCACTCCCACCAAATTACGTAATTTTTCTGGATTCTTTCTCGATTTCCTATGACTGAAGGTCAAACTATACATATTTCAGTGACTTTGGTTCAATTTTCGACGAATGAAAAGAAGAAAATTGCTCTGCTGAATGAATGCAAAAAAGGAAATATTTCTCATCAATAATTTTACCTCAATGCACTCTCATCCTGTTATTTGTTTACTTTTTGGGGTTTCTCTTCATAGACTCATAGGGCGAGTCTAATTCTTCTAATCAACATTAATATAAAATATTGTTTTCAACGTTATATTAAGTTTCAGAAAATAAACGGGTGGAACCTATATGCCAGTCTAGTAGCACAGTTAAATTAGTAGAAGTGAGTAGAAAAGGCTGTTGCATTTAGGTATTTCAACAGAAAGCGGCTGGGGTCTAGATACCAGTCTAGTAGCACGGTTAAATTCATGTATTCTGGGAACCAGATTCATATATTCTGGGCGCCAGGGTAAAAGCTCTCGTCCGAGTAGTTTCCTTGAACATATCTGTAGAAAAGGCAGAGCGAAACCATGTCACGTCGGTGAGAAAGTGGCTGAACTCTAGACACCAAGTTATGATCGATTACATTACAGATCCTTCTTTGGATTTTGTCAAGAATCTCGAAATGAATAGCAAGAGCAACCGACCAGATATGGCAGCAATATTCAATCCAAGGGAGATTGTTTTTTTTTTAGCTTTCTCCTCATAGACTCTCATCAACCAAAAATTATGGTAGGCTTAGGCATTCTCAATATTTATAGATTCTTTAAATGCATCATTTTGAAAGGACGACGACGTCATTTACTTTCTCTATTCTTGGTAACTTCTAAGAATTATCAGTGACTAATGGTGAGTCTGTTTCTTCTAATTAACATTTATATAAAATATTGTTTTCAACATTATACTAAGTTTCAGGACCAGCATTTAAAACAAAACAAAAAAATAATCATCATGCGAATTTGGAAGTGAAGATTACCGGTATAAGGCGGATAGATAATTACTGACCTTGGACATTTAAAGGTTAAGACTGTAGTGTCCGTAGAAGCATCTACACCGGAGTCTGCTCTACAAAGCTACCATTATTGGGAACAAGATTTCGGAGTGGAACACGCTCTTCTTATCAAAGGCCCATTACTCCCTTTGGACGGAGAAAAGTGTTTTTGGGGGGGGCTATAAAGGTCTCAGCTGCAGACATTAAAGAATAGAGCTCGTCTAAATATTTAATTGTTAAACTCTTAGGCTCAACTATTCAATATTAATTATTATGGTAATCATATAACATTTAGATCTACCTGAGAGACACTGGCAGGAAATAAATAAAGTAAATAGGGATTCAAAGAATTTAAACAAGCAAAAGTATATATATCTATATTTAATTCAATATTTAATCATTATATTTATTCGAAATTATAATATAAATATGTTATAACATCACTACAAAAATAGCCATTTTATTTCAACACTTCTGGTGTATTATCAAGTGATTGTGTTGATTGCAAAATGAAGAGTTTTTTTTAATCAAAACCATATCCAAACCCCTCAATAGGGAAAACCTTGTTACGTAACCTATGACAACCAATCAGAATAAAGTAAATGAAAATTCAAAAAACGTGACAATGTATTCTAAATACAAATCGTTAGTTTATCAAATTTAATTTTAGACTAAACTAGAAATCAATATGAAATAACTGAGTTTTAATTTCATGGTAAAATTAAAAGTTAAATATTTCAAATTCTAATTTAAACCGAGCATTAGGGTTAAAATATTACAAAATTATTAAAAATGAAACCTAATGGTCGATTTAATTATAATTTTTAATTTTAACGTGAAATTAAAACTTAATTATTTCATATTGATTTCTAGTTTAGTCTAACATTAAATTTGATCAACTAACGGTTTGTATTTAGAATACACTGTCAATTTTTTCGCAATCAACACCATAACTTGATAAGACACCAAAAGTTTTGAAACAAAATGGCTGTTTTTGAATGTGATGTTATAACACGCTTTTTGAATGTGATGTTATAACACGCTTTTTGAATGTGATGTTATAACATGCTTATGTTATAATTTTTGAAAAAATATTATTTTCTCTACCTTGTATTGTGCGCATTTAAAAATAGTTTTGTTTATTGGAATTTTATTCCATCTGTACCATAACTCCGGGTATAAAAAATAAAATTTTAGTGAGAGTGTATGTGTGGAAGTGGGAAACATGTGTGAGAGAGAAATGTATGAAAACTTTAGAGAGGTGTTACAGAATATTAATGTTTGAGCCTTTTATATAATATTCTTACTCTGTTCTGGACATAGAGTTCTACCTGAATTCTATCCTCTTGGGAATTTATATATATATATATATATATATATATAATATATATATATATATATATATATATATATATATATATATATATATATATATATATATATATGTATTGACCACTAATATTACATATAAATATATATATATATATACATATGTGTGTGTGTGTGTGTGTGTGTGTGTGTGTGTGAAGTTGTTTTTAATCTTTTCACCCCTAAGCAAGGCGATGATGCCATTAAATTACCACGGGTAACTGAAAGTGAAACAAAATAAGAACACTTTAATTAGGAGAAAGGACATCAGAGATCCAGGAAGAAAGAAAGAAGACGGTAACTGACGATGCATTTATATTTCTGAAGATGGTAAGAATCAAGGAACAAGAAACCGGAAGAGAGTCCCGGAGCCTGCGAAAAATCTTATTACAAATGACCGTTATTTCGATTAACACAATGTGCACATTTTGAAAAAAATAAATCAGAATCTATCGACTGCTGAACCCTTAAAACGCATGAATATAGTTACGTATGCAAACTTTGCGCCCGTCGGAATGAACAGAATGACAGGAGAATTCTATAAGTTTCATACTAAACTGATTAATTACTCTTAGTAACGAATCAACTAACGGAAAAATTACGTTAAACAAATTATAAATAAAATAGATAGCCCATTTTGGTGAGGATAGGGCATGTGGATGCAGAAAAAAAATAAATGAATGACAGAATGATTGAGAATGATGGAAAACTGACGGTGCCACCAAAAAGAAAGTGAAATAAGCTCAAGAATTTTATTTTCTAAAAACTATTTCTAACTGAAAAGCGTCACGTCATTCCGGAACTCATATCCTGGTTGTAAATGTCTCGAGTGATGGATAAAATTATAACATCACACTACATAATCACTTGGAAGTAGAATAAAATTCCGGAACAGAAGAAAATACTCTACTAATGCTAACTCAAAGTGATAACATAAAAATGACTTATTAAAATCCTACAAAGTCACCAATAATGACGTCGAAAATCCCAAGAAAAGAAGATGGCGGAATAAATTTCGTACACCCGAGAAATACAATACTTCCTAAATGACAAACGGGTATTATTAGCAAATGAAGCTTTCTCAGCCATTATTATTTTTAACTATTATTTCTTTGATTCCAGTTACTTAACTAATTAAATACCTATAATCTTAATAGTAATATTAACTGTTTTCCGTTTCATTCGGCTTTTTAATCATTTCATTCCAAGCAAGATGGAAATGCCACTAATAAGCAAGGGTTACATGGAGTGAAAACAAGAGAAACGACTGAGTATCGTGAGGATTGAGGAAAGGACAAAAGATTCACGGAATTCACGAAGACAGAAAGTGGCATTTAATTTCTGAAGATTGTACTTATCAGGAAAGCAAGTAAACGGGAGGGTGTTCCACAGGTGGGAAGTGCTAGAAAAATTGCTAGACTAGAAGTGGCGTTTGCATTTAAGTATTTCAACAGTAAACGAGGTGGGACCTAGATGCCAGTCTAGTAGCACGGTTAAATTCATGTATTCTGGGTACCAAGAGGCACGGTGGAGTAATGGATAACGGCTCGGATTGAGGAATCGGAGAGCCGAGGTTCGAATTAAATTCGAATCCATTACATTCACTTACGTGCTAATACCCTTGGGAAAGGTATGAATCCTCTTTTTCTTCTCCCAGCTATGGTTAAATAGCAAGACAGACCGGGTTCTGTAGCCGTGGATGGCAACTGGTCTACTGCATAAATGGCAACCTACTGAGTGAAAACATCGACCTCGTCATCATGTATCGAAAGATATATGATCGCCTAAGGGTGTATCACGCATGGTACATAACTGACTGGCTGACGTGCTAATACCCTTGGGAAAGTATTGAATCTTCTTCTTCTTCACTCTACTATGGGTAAATAGCAGGACGGATCGGGTTCTATAGCTTTGGATGGCAACCGGTCTACCGTAGAATGAAATGGCAGCCTACTGCGGAAAAAATCTGCCTCGTAAGTCATGTATCAAAAGATACATGACCGCCTAAGCGTGTATCACACATGGCACATAATTGACTGAATGATTCTGGGCACCAGAGAAAAGGCTCACGTCCGAGTCGTTGCCATAAAAATATTTGTAGAAAAGACAGAGGGAAGTCACATGACGTCGGTGAGAAAGTGAGTGAAGTCTAGACCAGGATTGATTACATTACAGATTCTTCTTTGGATTTTGTCAAGAATCCCGAAATGAATAGCATGAGCACCAGACCAGATATCGAAGCAGTATTCAATGCAAGGGGGAATGGGAAGATTGTTTTGGGGGAGTTCTCCTCATAGACTCTCATCAACCAAAAATTATGGTAGGCTTAGGCGTTCTCAATATTTATAGATTCTTTAAATGCATCACTTGGAAAGGACGACGACGTCATTTACTTTCTCTATTCTTGGTAACATGGCAGCAGTATCGGGAAAATTGTAAATTTACCGAACCTTCAATACTGCTATTTGTTGAAATTATATAATTAAAACAATTTCTCAAAAAATTGGTTTCTGAAGTCCAGTAGCTGTTATAGCTCTTTCTAGTATTGACGGGTGTTTTCTTCTTAACCTTTTACTTGAAGTAGTGTGTAATATCAATATCTTGATTATGTCATTATCTTCTCTTCGAATTACATATGCTAGTCATTTTACTTGCTGATTCTGTCAGTAGTCTTCACGCGATGGGATTTACCTTTTTTATACATTTCTTACTTTGAGATTATATAGCACCAGTCCACAATATTCAAAGATGGATAGTCATTGTCAAAACCCTTTGGTTTCTCTCAATCGTTTTTACCCATTGATTTGAGAAGGTTGTTGTGAATAGCTAACTATTTAGATATTTCTGAACGGGTTTGGCACCATGAATGCATCCCATCTTGTCCTGTCTTGTTCTGATGAGGCTATTTAAGTATTTTCATTGTTAATATTAAATGACCACAACTTGACACTGTGAAAATCTGGTTTTAAATTTCTAATCGGGCATGCAGTTTTGCATAATCTAATACAGGGCTCGAGTTTTAAAAGTAATGTTCTTTAATCAGTTTGCAATCATGCGGGAAATTACTTCTGGAATAGCACAAACTATTAGTATTTGTCTATATTTCTGAGATGAGGTATTATGTACACTATTTACATTATTCGGACTATTGTCCTCATCTTTGTCGTCATATTTATTACAACGTTTCGGCCCTTCAGTATCTGTCTATATTTCTGAGATGAGGTATTATGTACACTATATAGATTATTCGGACTACTGTCCTCATCTTTATCGTCATATTTATTACAACGTTTCGGCCGTTCTACGCTCCGGCCTTCTGAGGTATCTTTCTATATTTCTGAGATGGGGCATTATGTACACTATTTAAATTATAAGGACTATTGCCCTCATCTTTGTTGCCATATTTATTACAACGTTTCGGCCGTTGTACGCTCCGGCCTTCTGCACTATCTGCCTATATTTCTGAGATGAGGTATTATGTACACTATTTACATTATTCGGACTATTGTCCTCATCTGTATCGCCATATTTATTACAACGTTTCGGCCGTTGTACGCTCCGGCCTTCTGTACTATCTGTCTATATTTCTTAGATGAGGTATTATGTACACTATTTACATTATTCGGACTATTGTCCTCATCTGTATCGCCATATTTATTACAACGTTTCGGCCGTTGTACGCTCCGGCCTTCTGCACTATCTGTCTATATTTCTGAGATGAGGTATTATGTACACTATTTACATTATTCGGACTATTGTCCTTATCTTTCTTGCGATGTTAATCACAAAGTTTCAGTTGGTTGGAATGTCGAACTGAACCCTTTATTTCGCTCACTGGAGTAGACTATTCTCGTTATCAGTTATCTCCTGTTAATTCACCTTTCCAAGTTCTCCACTGCCTTAACCAGGTATTGAACTCACAACACCTTGGGTCCTGTCACTGGATATAACCAAGGCCTTTATTCACTGTGCTATGTGTCCTTAAGGCGTCCTGCTGTGCTTTTTGTCATCAGAATTTACGTCAAATATTAATCACTTCATAACAACCTATATGAAGTTTTGGAATGCTTAATATCTGAAAATATATTCTCTCGTAAATAGGTTTGTCATATGAACACCAATTGCCGGTAAAAGATTTTAACGCAGACTATCATTAATATGGGACATATTTATTAAAGTCAGTTAACTGTCCTTCATTGAATTTGTAAATAGTTTCTTTGAATAATTGTCTTATATGATCAGATAGTCTTCTTTGAATATTATTAATAACTATTTTATATTTATGGCTTACGATTATATCACGTTGAAAAACACGGTCTCGTCCGATCACCCAAAAGTAATCAACGTTGAGCCTTGTAAGTATCTAGATGGGTAGTTGCATGGGAATACTAACTGCTCTATACTTAAATTTCCGGGTGGTGGGATGGCATGAGAAATCGGATGGCAGTTTTCCAATTCTACTCGAGTTATTTGCATTCACTTACGCGCAAATAACCATTGGAGAGGTATGAATCCATCTGTTCTTCACCAAGCTATGGATTAAATAGCAGAATAGACTGATTCGTATAGCCTTGGTTGGCAAACAGTCCACCGCTGAAAGTGACATCAGTCTCCTGCGGGAATTCTTCTGACTGGTCATCGATGAATCGAAAAGAGACATGATCGCCTAAGCGTTTATCAGGCATACAATCTAAGGAAGGAAGAGTTTTATTTTAAATATTTTTAAATAAATAGATTAAAAAATTCGTCTTAGTTATTGTATATGTTATAATTTTCGTTCATTCTTAGGATATATAGATAGATAATCAAAACTATTTTTAAGTTGTACAAGCTAATATAAAAGGAAAATAAAATAATAATGATTATTTAAGAGTAACAGCATACGTCGTATGGCCCACGGGTTGCGGTTTGCCGACCTGAGTCAAAAGCGTTAAAAATAAAAATAAAATATGCATATGATTTTTCAAGTGTAGTTGCTGACAGAAATGCAACAACGTCTGTATAAAATCGCCCGGAAACACTAACTCATGTCCGTTAGTGAAACAGTTTATGAATCCCTATCACGCTATAGTGCCATTCTGGCAAATAAATTACAGATTTTAAAGGCTTATGAGATAAAAAAAAATATTGCATGAGAGAAAATTATAGAAAGGTGGGGGAGAAAGAAAGGAAGTAAGAAAGAAAGAAAGAAAGAAAGACAAAATGGCTAAAGAACGACACGCAGACAGAAAGAATTAAAGAATGAAAGTAAAAAGACATAAAGACAGAAACAAAGACAGACAGAAAGAAAAAACAGACAGACAGACAGAAAGAAAGAAAGAAAGAAAGAAAGAAAGAAAGAAAGAAAGAAAGAAAGAAAGAAAGAAAGAAAGAAAACCAACAGAAAGAAAGAAAGCCAGAAAGTCAGGCTGACAAACCAAACAGAAATAAGGAATTAAAGAAAAACAGAGAGAACAAAATAAAGAAAAGCAGACAGAAAGAATGATAGACAAACAGAATGAATGAAAAACAGAAAGAAATATCGAAAGAAATAAAGAAAGAATGAAAGATAGAAAGAAAGACAGAAAGAAAGAACGAAAGAATGTAAGAAATAAAGACAGAAAGTAAGAAAGAAAGAAAGTCAAAAAGAAGAAATGACAATGACTAAAAGAGAAAGAAAGAATAAAAGAAAAACAAACAAATGAAAGACAGAAAGAAAAACAGAAAGAAGGACAGAAAAAAATAAGAAAGATAAAAAGAACAAATACCGAAAGAAATAAAGAAAGAAAGAAAAAAAGAAAGAAAGAAGGTGAAGGATTAAGATGATCTCCCAAAAGAAAAGAAAAATCCCCAAATAATCCTTTAATTCTACTGAAATATTTACGATCTGTAAAAATGGTCCGGAGATTTTATTTGAAAGTCGCCAATTGCAGTCATTTTCAGGCGCCATAATTTAATTCCGTCAAAGCTTATTAAATTTCATCATTATAATAAATTCCCAATTACAATCACCAAAAAAGTGATTTAATGTTTATTTTCTGCGAATAAATCTGAAAATTATATTTACATTTGTGGTCTTTGCATTTTATTTTTTACAGTTTAAATAATTTTCTCTTTTCACTCATTTTGTTTTGAATTTTCTGGCTTACATCTGATTTGCCTTGTTAATTCCACTCGCTGCTCTTATTCGCCAATGGCAATTGCAAATTATGGAGATTTATATTGAAATTAATTAGATGACATTTAGTTATGCCTTTTTTAAAATTTTCAACGTGTTAAATAATTCTACTTAAATATTAATTCCAATTTTCAACATCCACTGACGCGCAACTGCGCAAGGCAAAGGGATGAATACATTTATTCTCCCGCTAGCTAGGGGCTAAACAGTAGAACTTGTAAATCATTGTTCTATCCAAAAAGAAATTGTCAAAGTAATACTCTGTCCCTAAGAGATAAAAGAAATCGTACAACCCCAATGTTTAGGCATTAAAAAACCCACAAATCTTCGATAAACTTTAAAAACATCAAGAAACAAAATAACCGATCCCCATTTCAAAATATATATCTTTCATTATTAGTTTTGCCTATTATTTCTTTCAAGTTAATTTGAGTTGCTTTTAAATGCAACTACTCACGCTGTCCTACGAAAACTAGTATACATTTAGTAACATTAACTTTAATTTATATGGTATGTAGCAGCAAAATTGTCCAAATTGTGTAACAGCATGGGATAATTGCCCATCCCACAAAATATTTAACATCTTATAAAAAGCACTAGACTGAGTTTCTTTTTTCAGGTTTTCAGATGAGACGTTTATACATCTTTACAGCATTTGTCGCCAGTGAATGTTGAAAATAGTAATTATTTTTTCAATTAGAATCATTAAACGCGTTCGATTAAAACCCTAAGCATCATCTTATTAAATTCAAAATAAATCTCCATAACTCGCAATTTGCTTGTAATTTCCTAATCGGTCACGAACTTTTGCGATATTCCATTACATGACTCGAGTTGAACGTTGAGGTTTTATCCACAAATGAATGCATTAAAGTTGGAATTTCGGAAAGGAATAAGCGTCGGAACACTACAGCACCAACCATTTTCTCCTGACTTGGAAACTTCGGATTTCCATTTGTTCCAGTCTCTACGGACCTCCTGATCCAGTTTTTTCTCTCTACTGTTCACTCTTTAAAACTTATACACCGTTTTCTTGGTGGTTCCTAAATAAACTTTGAAGATGGAAGCCAGATTATGAATGTTGGTATCATTACTGAAGGCCTTAATGATCTTTTTCCTCTCACCATTTCTCCGTTGAGAAAACAATGCTGCTGGCACAAACGACTTTAACCTGTTCTCTTACTAACTGAATAACTGTTTTTCAGTGATTCTTACGACAAATGGTGTCAAGATGGCTAAACGACTTATATGAAAACCTGGAATAAAGAATATCAATTCGTTTACTGTTTTTTATTCGATATTAAATATTTTGTGGAATGGATAATTATATCCTATGTAGTTACACGATGTGGATAATTTTGCTGTTACACACGATATAAATTAAAGGTAAAATTACTAGATGTATGCTAGTAGTTGGGGCCTCTGAATTGGAGTTTATACTTCTTGATCCAGAATTTGAACTCAACATTATTATGAAACAAACACTTTAATTAGATTCAATAAAAGATTCAGTTTGACATTGCCATTTGACAAAACTACACACCTTAAGAAGGACGGAGAACACAATGGCCGAAACGTTGTTAATAGTAACAAATAAGTGGACATTATTCCGACAATATATAATGTTTTTTCCTTTAACTCTTCTTCTGCAATCACTTTTGTCTCTTGATTTGCTTTTTTTATGTTTTCTTGCAACATTTCCGGTTGGTTAACTAGAACTTCCGCTATAATTGATTGTTAAGAGCTGGGGAGACATACTGATGCGTTTTGTAAATATATTTTATTTCATTTAAGTCCATAAGCAATACTTTTATTTTTTTACCCCTACCCTAAACGCCCGTGACATTTTAAGTATAGGTTTAGTTGGGATTTCTTGAAAATACAATCTATTAATGATTATTTCGATATGAAATAAGGTAGCTTCCTGTTAATGTCATATTGCCAAAAACCTTTTTCATATCTTTGTAAATTACATGCCGTGAATATGACGCTGGCCAATGAGAACATCTAGGGAATTTATTTGCCAGGTTGAAGAGACAGTTTTTGC
Organism: Acanthosepion esculentum; assembly: GCA_964036315.1. Taxonomy (NCBI): domain Eukaryota; kingdom Metazoa; phylum Mollusca; class Cephalopoda; order Sepiida; family Sepiidae; genus Acanthosepion; species Acanthosepion esculentum. The sequence continues at coordinate 25,496,505 of OZ038482.1, forward strand.
AATAATTTCACCCTAAGCAAGATAATAAAGCCACTAAAATACAAAAAGTTACTGAAAGTGAAGAAAACTGAGAAAATGTTACTGAGGAGAAATGACAATAAAAAGACCAGAATTCAGGGAAACAGAAAATTACGATTGACGTTGTATTTACAATTTTGAAGTTGACAGGAAAGCAAAAAACCTTAAGTTAGTTTCGCAAGCGACATTTAGAGAGAAGAAATTATTAGAATAGAACTTACCGTTACGCCTAGCAATTTAAATAGTAAAATGATGTTACTAAAGCTGCTAATCTAGCATTATACTAAAATTCATGAAACCCCGAAGTAGCAAAGAAGAGTGCCATGAAAATATTTATAGAAAAGAATACACGGAAGTTAGGATACTACTGTCGGAAAGTGATTGAAACCGAGATGCCATGTTATAACTGATATTATTGCAGATTCTTTCTCAAATATTGTATTGTCATGTGCGTCTGGTACTGAATACGGAGTTGAATTCAAAAAACAGAATATCAAACATAAACACCTTATCTATCTCTGTGGTGTAATACAGTCTCAACATCTTTAACTGGATCCTAGCTGACATTAAGCGAATGGATGCCAAAACGAGAAAGCTTCTCACTTGCCACCGCACGCATCATCCCCAGACTGACATTGATCGTATTTAAAAAGAAAGCAAAGACAAATGGATTCGTTCAGATACAGAAACGAATGTAGGATAAACCGTTCTGAGCGGACGAAACAAGCTGATGTAAGCAAACTCCGTACTCATCAGTGGATACGTAGTGCAGGGTTAAAAGCTGAAACTCAATGGTTTATTCTTGCTGCACAGGATCAATGCTTGCCAACTAGAAGTTACCAAATACATATACTGAAAAACTATGTTAGCCCAAAATGCAGATACTGTGATAAATATCCAGAAACAATTGACCATCTTGTAGCATCTTGCACAGTATTGGCACCCACTGAATATAAAACCCGGCATAGCAGAGTGGGCCAATATCTGCATTGAAAATTCTGAAAATTTTTCGGAAAGTGAACTGCAAGAAATTAGTATGAACACGACTGCAAGAAATTGGTACGAATAGGACCTGTAACAATTTAATGGATTTAAAAGGTGTCCAACTTCAAATATATGTTATCAATTATAATTCTTTTAAAATCACACATAGTTACTCAGCCAAATGATAAGCGTCTCTTTGTCAATCACGTAGCACATTGTACTGAACATTACTGCATAATAATAATAATAATGATAATAATAATAATAATAATAATAATAATAATAATAATAATAATAATAATAATAATAACAACATATACGGAGATAGGACCTGTAACAGTTTTATGGGACTTTAGAATGCACATGGATAACACAATGAAAGTTAATCGCCCAGATATCGTGATTAGAGACCGCAAAGACGCAAATGTGCCTCCTTATTGATATGGCAGTTCCTGCAGACTGCGATGTATATCTGAAGAGCTTCAAAAAAACTATCAAAATAGAAGGACCTTGAAATCGAAGTCTCAAAAATGTGATGAATGAGGACATTAAGAACTCCCGTTGTAGTTGGAGCCCTCGGATTGATTGGAAAAGATTCCAATAGATTCATCGTAGAAATTCTTGGTATCCGATGCCTTGAAGTAATACAAAATACTTTTTTCTCACAAATACAGCCCACACCTTACGAAGAGATTTATCTATGTAAATTATGTTTGATTTTTTTTCAAAAATGCTGAGTGGAAAATATCATGATGCCTTTGTCTAGCCTTAGGTCTCAGGTAGCGACCCGCTAAGAAATGTGTATATACCAGAAATAAAAGAAAAAAAAAGAATTATAATAATATCTATGTAGTGGAAATACCTAGGTTCTAGTTTCATTAAGAGTATTAAAAAGAAGTAATGACTAGAGGTTCTTAAAATGTTTTAACATTTTTGAGGTGGTTACAGCCCGAATTTCGAAAGATGACATTCAAGCCATGTAGAAACTCTTTCTTTATGACATTAGCACATCACGATCTTTCGACAAACATATTTTCAGGTTAGCCAGCCTACGTAATGTGTTATTCATAGTTTAAAAACAATTGAAATCACTAATCTGAAAACTATACCTGCTAATATGCTCATCATTATACATTATACTTCGGCGAACTGGGTAAGACAACAATCTACTCCGCGTCCTATGTAAGACGATAAACTACGTCCAACAGCAAGGCCTCTGATCAGGAGGTTTTGAGGAGCGTGGAACCACCTCTTAATTCCCAGGTTCACCCTGACCCGGGGTGGTAGCGTCTGCGAGGGTCCCAACTATGAGTAATTATTTAACCCCCAAACTGGCGTCAAAACACTATGAAAGTATAAAAATAGGTTTTAATACCAGTAATAAATTTTCTGACGAAAAATTATTACCAGCAATACATTATTACCATCAATACATTTCTAAAGAAAATAAATATTACCAGCAATACATTTTTGAAGAAGAAATATTACCATCAATATATTTTTGAAAAAATATTGCCAGCAATACATTTTCGAGGGAAAATATTACCAGTAATACAGTTTTGCAAATAAATATTACAGCAATAGATTTTTGGTAAAAATATTACCAGCAATAGATTTTTTGGTAAAAATATTACCAGCAATAGATTTTTGAAGAAAAAATATTACTAGCAATATATTATTGGAAAAATATAGCGAGCAATACATTTTTGAGGAAAAATATTACCAGTAATACAGTTTTGGAAATAAATATTACAGCATTACATTTTTGGTAAAAATATTACCAGCAATACATTTTTGAAGAAAAAATATTACCAGCAATATATTTTTTGAAAAAATATTGCAAACAATACATTTTTAAGGATAGATATTACCAGTAATACATTTTGGTAAATGACGATTACAGCAATACATTTTTGGTAAAAATATTACCAGCAATAAAAAATCTTGTCGGTATTAAATTACCCATTACAATTGATATGCCGTAAAACAAAATGAAACAATGAAAAATTATACCTCGTTTGCTGTTTGAGAATTGAAAGAATCGTTAGTGTGTCAAACGACGGATCTCTTAATATAAAGTAACTCCTAATAAAAGAATATACCTTCCAGCGTTTCTCCAGCTCAGGAAAGGATTTTTAATGGAAAATTAAACCTGTCCTCGTTATCGTCCACATCTAACACACTGGTTTTACCTCGTTTTCGTGTCTGTTTGCCATTGTTCTGTGGATGATAATGAAGAAGGTCGGCGACGGATTCGAGTGCGAAACAAGAAAACGTTTCACCACACTGTATAAGTTTAATTTCCTTTGCAGACAACTTGTTATATGGAGTACGCGGCCATTTCCGTACGTTTGATTGTTTTTACATTGGTCCATAATAGAAATGGCTTCTTCGCTTCATACAAAGCGCTTTTAACTTTCTTTCGTTGCGTCTTTGTTTCTATTGATCTCCAGTTGTTTATTTTTATCTGTCCCTAACGACCTGACCCCATATGGTTATCTACATATCTATCTATCTATTTATGTTTTAATATATATATATGTATATATATATACATATATATATATATATATATATATATTTGTCTGTCTATCTATATATCTATCTATAAATCTTCAGTCGATTTGTCGATTTATCTCAATCTATGTCCATATATATATATATATATATATATATATATATATATATATATATATATATAATAATTTAGCTCTCGAAAATATATACATATATTTTATCTCTTGAAAATATATTTTCAATTGAGCAGTGTTGAACGACAAGCTAATTCTAAAAACAACGGTCACTTGCGTAAATGCGAAGCTCTTCAGTAAAATGAATGGAGCACTTTGGCTGCTTGGCGTTTGTTTACGTTTATAAAAACACTACACTAGATTTGGCTGATCCGTACTCTAGAGTGATGACGGTTCAGTGGTAGAAGCTCTGACTGACACCAAATCGGTTGGGTTTCGATCCGGGGTTGAGGCATTCGGTTGTCTTGTCGCACAGCGAAACAGTACTGTCTGCGAAACATATACGTGTGTACCGGGTGCGTTGGGTAAATTGTTGCCATTTTATATTTTGCGCATGTGCGTTTTTTTATGATATTTTATATATAGCACAGTAGATTAATAGGGTCAGTTAGGCTACGTTTGAAAGAAAAAGAGCACCATGAGGCAATTCACTCCGCTCGCCATAAATTTGGAAACGGCATGCTATCATATCCTATATCAGGCAACAGGACTCTGCACCATGCTGTACAATCTGCACATACGGTCACCTAACTCCCCAGACTGCAACCACCCCTTGATTATTATGTGTGGGGCGCAGTTGAGTGTGATTCCGACAAAACTCCTTGTAACACCAAAGACGAACTGAAAGCAAGGATTATGGCAGCATTCACAAACTTAGTCAAAGAGACCCCCCCGAAAAATATGTTTGTATCTATCTATTTGTCTATCTTTTTCAGTCTGTTAGCTATCTGTTTATCTATCACATTTGTCTGTTCTATATATTTATTTATCTGTGTATGTTAGTTCATATATATATATATATATATATATATATATATATATATGTGTGTGTGTGTGTGTGTGTGTGTGTGTGTGTGTGTGTGTGTGTGTGTGTGTTTTCTTGTTAACGCATAGCTCTTGTTATGAATTAAGTGCTCTTGGCTACTGATCTGGCGTTTGTATACATCACGTATATAATAAGTTAGAATATTCACTTTCTCTGCCGTGCGCCTAAAGCTTAGGGGTTGATTCTGTGACTGTTGTCAAATCGGTCGAGTTTCGATCCCGGCTTGAAGCAATCGGTTGTCTCTTCACACTGATGATCTGATGAGTTGTAATACAGCGAAACAGGTTTGTATGTGGATGACTATATATATATATATATATATATATATACTTATATATATATGTGTATGTATATATATATATATATATATATGTTGATATATCTATCTATCTATATATCTATCTACTTCAGTCTATCTTTCAGTATGTTTATCGATCTATCTATTTCAGTTTATTCATATCTGTCAGTCTATCTTTCTATCTGTATTGATGCATGTCTGGTTTTATTATTTAAGAAAATGAACCATACCTCAATAAAATCACCACTGTCCAAACATGATTTTCTTTTGATGTGTAAAATTCCTTTGAGTTTAAAGATGGCTGTTTAGAAACAGCATTTTTAGATATTACTTAATCTTGATAATTATTCATGGTTCCGGAAATGTACCGATCCGGACGGATTAAGATTAACAAGTGCAGCTCTTTAAGTCAAACTTTCTAATAAATATACACTTTTATCTAGGTGATACACACACACACACACACACACACATATATATATATATATATATATATATATATATATATATATATATATATATATATATGTCTGTGTGTGTGTGTGTGTGTGTGTGTGTGTGTGTGTGTGTGTGTGTGTGTGTGTATTACATGAATCATTCATACAAAAAGTAGATTAGGAAAGTTAATGATATAAATGGCGAAAAATTTCTTCACAAACACTCGATGAATGTTATGATCCTTGTTTTTAATAACTTCAAGTTGTATAAGGTCTTTTTTTATTCTGCTAGTACTTTCGTCTGTACATTCAGCCATCCTCAGGCATGGAAATTATTTTGTTTTTAGTAGATCCAGGTAGTAGCGGACACGAAAAATTAAATGCCAATCGAAATATGTTTTTTTTAGAAATGTGTTATTGTTAACGGATAAAAACTTATGGAGCGTACATTCGCAACGCTAAGTCTGAATTTTTTTTTAAATTTAAGAGAGTGCGTTTTTTCCTAATATGGTAATTTGAGAATTTCTTTTTGTAGGAGTTTTTCGGTCAATGTGGCATGAACTCAATTGTTCAATAAATAGAGTAATGTCACAGCTGTTATCCCGAAAATTTGCACGTCGGATCAGTTCTTTTTAAATATGTGGTGCAGTTCAATTTATATGACATGAAACATTCATACAAAAAGTAGATTAGTAAAGTTAATGAAACACCATCACTTGATAAGACACCAGAAGTGTTGAAGCAAAATGGCTATTTTTGTAGTGATTTTATAACATATTTATGTCATAATTTTCGTATATATTATATTTGCTCTACTCTGTATTGAGCACTCTTTTAAGAATTGTATTTTTAGTTATTGGAATTTATTCCGTATACACCAATCCCATAGGCCACACTACAAATTGTTTAACACGCAGATTAACCCTACACATTTCTGACAATAGCTCAATTAGATCTCATTTAAATATTCATGGAGACCTACCGGACACTATTCGGAATATACTTGTCGACAACACTAATATAATCATCCACTTGCAAAAAAAGTCTAAAAATAATGGAAGCCTTAGTAATAAAAACAAACAAACCAACACTTAATAATATTAACTTTGAACATGGACATAATATCTTGACCGTGTTTTGAAACAAAAAAAAATAAAAATGAATCTTTTTATAAAACATACATATAGCAAACTATTTCTATTTCTAATTCTAACAGTTGAAATATAATGAAAATGGCTAAATGTATAGCCGAAAGCGCTCGGATAAAACGAACATTCGGACAGTTTTTATATAATTTATTCTCTGAAAAGAAAAACTTTATTAGATCGCACGAGAAATTATATAAAAAACTAAATAAAAGCACCTTGTCAGTCGTTTTTAATGAAATGTGCATGAAAGAAGGATTGCTGCCTAAATACACAAATATATATATATATATATATATATATATATATATATATATATGTATATATATATATATATATGTATATAAATATATATATATATATATAAATAAATATATATGTATATAAATATATATATATATATAAAAATAAATATATATGTATATAAATATATATATATATATATAAAAATAAATATATATATATAAATATATATATATATATAAATATATATATATATATAAATATACATATATATATATAAATATACATATATATATATAAATATATATATATATATAAATATACATATATATATAAATATACATATATATATATATATAAATATATATATATATAAAAATATATATAAATATATATACATATATATATATAAATATATATATATAAATATATATATATATAAATATATATATATAAATATATATATAAATATATATATATATATAAATATATATATATATATATAAATATATATATATATATATAAATATATATATATATACCTAAATTTTTTAAAATTTAGTATGCTTTAAATGCTAATGTTTTAACGTATATTAATGCCTAGTATTAATAGTGATCATTATTTTTTTATTGCACACACACATATGTGTGTATATATATATATGTAGAGAGTGATTATTTTTCTGTAACATTTTAATTATTTATTGATTATTGACAAATCCTTTCTTTTCTTCATAATTTTCAATGCATTAGCATTCATTAGAAATTCATTATCATATGTAGGGAAACAATTGACTAATGACAAAATCTCACTCTTTAGCGCGTTAGCTCAATGCATACTTTCCCTCATTATACATACAAACATCTCTGTTAAGAAGAACCTTTCCTGACCAATCAGAACCCTTCCCGCGTATATGAAGTCTTTCATGATACACTTTCTGACTATGAATTGATTCTTACAGCAGAATATCAGTATGTGCTTTGACCTTTCTCTTCTTCGGCGACATAAACGGCATCGTTCATATTAAATATTGAACCCAGGGTCAGAAATATGCCAATATAAATCTTTTATAAACTTATTTTCTTTTGCATTTTGGTTTGTTCTCATGCAACCTTACGCACATTGCCTAAAATATTGAATTAGCCAGACTGTCTTTTAATAAAATTCTCATTCGACTAAGATTACTTCTTTTAACACTTAGTTGATTCTGTGCATCCATTCAATTAAACTGGGGACAACATCGAACGTCAAAGTGCAGACACCTTTTCAACTGCTGTCGAGAAATCAATTTTCAAAAACCTGTCAACAGTTTGGTTTGATTTGGTTTGGTTTGTGCAATCATTTTATGAACAGAAAAAAATTAGTAATAAGTGAAAAAACAAAAATTGCCCCCAAATTCCTTCGAAATCTTGATCACAAATAACCAAGTTTCACGAGTTCTTCATTCAGCTGAGGAAAACCCATCAGTTTCTATTGGAAAATATTGGAAATATGGATGAAACTCCATTAAGCTTTGACACGTTGGATAACGAAATGGTGGATTTTAAAGGAATAAAAACAGTAGACGTTAAAAATACAGGGCATGGGAAGACAAGTTTACGGTGGTGCTTTTTAGATTATTTTGTGTACCTTTGTACTAGTGAGCAAACCAAAATGACTTGACTCACTTTATATTTCCCCACTAGAAGGTTAACCAATCAGAAGACGTGAAATATTCAATCCGTCGTGTATAAAGGCGGCCATTTTGTTTACTCTCTCCGAATACCCAGTGACAACCTGTCAGGCGAAAGCACAGAAGGAAGAACTACTGAACTACGCTCTGCTACTTTATCGGGATATCCACTGCTAACCTGAACTACGCTTCCCTACTGTCTTCAAAATATTCACTGCCAACCTCTGGATTCTATACTCAAGGACTACCGTCATCATGAGCAACAGTGCTATCTTGCATTGGTGATGGTACAACACTGAAACCTATTTGAAACCTATCTATTAAAAACCTAGAATTTTCAAGTTATGTTTACAGCAGCATATTTCGAAAAGCCTTCAAGAAAAAAAATGTGAAAACACGAAATTCCTTCGAGCTCAGACGTCCCGTTTGAGTATTCACTGAAGAGCTAAGATGGAAGCGTGCTCTGTATTTTCTGCCTTGTAATTTGATTTTTGCTTCCTCTAAGTTTTCCCCTTTTTTTCAAAGGGTGTAATATTTTTTGGCTTTGAATCCGTATCTTTTTCTAAACGTTATAATACTTTTTTTCCTTATAACTGATGATGTCTCTTTTTTGTATCATCAGAAAATTTTTATCCTACCGTAATAGGCGCACAAAAGGGAATTTTTGATTTGATTTGGTTTGGTTTGGTTTGGTTTGTTCTACGACATATCACCTTCAATAGGGGATTTAATGCCGACAAGATCTTTTATTGTTGGTAATATTTTTTCCAAGAATGTATTTCTGGTAATAATTTTTCCCTCAAAAAACTTTTTGCTGATATTAAAATATATGTTTATACTTTCATAGTGTTTTGACACCAGTGTGGAGGTTAAGTATTTTCACATAGCTGGGACCCTAACAGATGCTACCAACCCGGGTCAAGGCGGACCTGGGAACACCAGCAATTAAGAGGTGTTTCCACGCTCTTCAAAACCTCTTGATCAGAGGCCTTGCTGTTGGACCTAGTTCGGGACGGACGTAAAAAAAATGAGGGAAGGACGATGGGACGAAGACGGCAAGCGCCGGCGGAAATCGTACACGGTTAGGCGTCAGCAGGAAGTGGAACTAACCGCCGGACCGCACGATTTAAGTTTCCGCATCTGCTTGATTTTAGATTCCCCGAAACGTAAATCGCATTCGGACTCATCCTTTTGCTGATGAACATGCATTCTGTCCATCTTGTAGTTTATAGTTAGTCCCTTCTTCTCGCTCTCCTGTGCTAGGAGATTTTGTAATTTTGTAATTTTCTGACAGTGTCCCACTTAACATCAGCATACAAGCTGCCCAGAAAGTCGCCCTACTAGGAACATCCCATATACTAAGAAAAGTGCTATCAATTAAATGATAATTCTTCTATAGGGCCTAAGGTGCATAGTTTAGACCCGGCTCTAGAGGGTACTAAGCAGGAAACATAACATAAACAAATAATAATAATAATGATGGAGCGGATACATTGGCTTAGATGTGTACATGAAGGAAGCTTTCGATTAAAGGACTGTAATAAACAAAAATACATTTCATTCATTTTTTTTATGTAACAATAATCAAAACAATAAAAACACAAATAATAATAATAATAATAATAATAATGAGACGAAGAAGAACGGTGAAGAGGATGATTATGATTTAGCGAATTCATGGTTTTTATATATATATATATATATGTGTGTGTGTGTGTGTGTGTGTGTGTGTGTGTGTGTGTGTGTGTGTGTGTGTGAAATAAGCATTTCAAGTAAAGGTCAATGAAAAATAAAAATAATTTTAATAAACACAAATAATAATAAGAAGAAGAAGAAGAAGAAGAACAACAACAACAAGCAGAAGAACAAGAACAAGAACTTTTAACATTGTATTTGCTAAATTAGGTCGCATGTGTGTACTGTTTCTGGTTTGTTGGTACTGTCACTATTCTTTCGGTGGGCCTGTCTTTCCGTGGCGACTTATGTCAGCCTCTCCTTCCCTGACTTGAGGTGTTTGGTCAGGGTTCCTCTCCATTTGAATCGTATGGCTGTCAGGCTCTCCCAGGAGTTTGTTAATGTCCACAGCTTTCATGTCGCACCTTACGACATCGCAGTACCGCAGCTGTGGCCGCCTGGCTAGTCTCCTGCCATCGGCCAGCTCTCCATACATGAGGCCGTCTGGCATGCGATGGACGTGGCCCAACCAACGGAGTCTGGGCTAGCTTAACAGTGTGAACATGCTGGGCAAACCTGCTCGAGACAGGACCTTAGTGTTGGGCACCTTGTCCTGCCACGCTATTCCCAGGATACGACGGATGCTTCTCATGTGAAAGGTGTTCAGACGCGTTTCTTTCCTGGGATACGTGGTCCAAGCCTAGCTGCCATATAGCAGTGTGCTGATAACACAGGCGTTGTACACTGTCATCTTGGTCATCACTGACAGCTTGGGATTGGTCCACACATGTGTTGTGAGGCGCGCAAGGGTTGTGGCTGCCTTTCCCGATTCTCATGTCAATATCTACGTCTAAGGAGAGATTATCAGTGATCGTCGAGCCAAGGTACGTGAATTAATGGACAGCACTGGTAGAGGACCTCGTGCAACGGGAGCAGGAGGACAGTCTTGCAGTACCCGATCAGGTCAGGGGGATTCTGTCACTGCCAGGAGACTTCCTTGAGCCCAAGCTGTCAATGGCCTTGCTAAGCTCCTCTATGGTCGGTTTGATGTCGAGGTCCTCCAGGACCGGCAGGCACTCAAAGGCATCAAGGGTTGCGTTGTCACAACATTTTGCCTGATGTAGAGATCGGAATAGTATTCCACCCACCTCTCCATCTGTTACCCCTTGTCTACGATGATTTCCCGGTGGTATATCTGAGGAGAGTTGTCTTGTTCTGCACTGACCTCATCGCCGTCTTGGTGCCATCGTACATCCCTCTTATGTTCCCTGTAATTGATGCTGTCAGGATTGGTTTCGCGAAGATCTTTCCAGTACTCGGTGGTGCAGCGTCTAGCAGTTTCATGAGCTTTGCTCCTGGCAGCTCGGAGGATCTGCAGGTTTCTCTTGCTGGGTGACCGCTTGTATTCTGCAAGAGCGGCACGCTTGGCCACAATGACAGGAGCCATCTTGGCGGACTGTGCCTCAAACCAGTCATATAACTTTGAGGTATTTCTCCCAAAGGTGGCTAAGGCAGTGTGGTGCATGGTGTCCCGCAAGGTCGCCCACTTCTCCTTGGCAGAGTCTCCCGTCCTCGAGGTGGCCTGCTCGTTGTCAAACCTATTTGTAAACTGTTGCTCAAGGTCTGGCTGGCTCATCTTGCTGACATCAATGCGAGGATTACCCTGCATCTTGCCGCGATGGAACCGCTTGGCCTGGAGCTTGATCTTGCAGAACACCAAGGAGTGGTCTGTATCGCAGGCCGTGCTGATTATAAATTTTTTTTGTTTTTGTTTTTTTTAAGCGTATAACCCCAAGCAAGGCTGGAGGCCACTATCACGCAAGGGGTTAAAGAAGGGTTGGAGGAAGAGCAGATAGGAGTGGTAAAGGAGAGGATGTGGAGAAAGAGAAAGACAGTGGGTCGATCAAGGCAAGGGGGTTACAGAAGATTTGGAACGAGAGCAGATAGCAATGAAAAATGAAAGGATGTGGAGAAGGGAAGTGGATAGATCAAGGCAACTGGAGATGTCGATTGACGCTACACTTAAATCGTTGGAGATTGTATTTGTCAGGGAAACAGTAATAGGGAAGGAAGTTCCATAGGCGAGATGTGCGAGACATGAAGCTATTGGAGTAGAAGTAACATAACATTTTTATGAACGAGGATGTATTTTCAAATGTGTAGGAAAAGCGTTTCGAGCCGTAATGTTATTTTATTTTGTTTACGACTTTTATTATTGGTTCAAAATAGTCAGCAAAAAAATGTCCTCATACATTCGATGATAATTTTATACTTATTATTATTATTTATTGATTTATTGATTTCTATTATTATCCTTTTAAAGTAATAATAAAAATAATTCTTAAATTGATACATTTGATAACGAACTGTTTACTCCGACATCAAGTATAATATATATATATATATATATATATATAAAAGGCTGTTTGTGTGTGTGTGTGTGTGTGTGTGTGTGTGTGTGTGTGTGTGTGTGTGTGTGTGTGTGTGTGTGTGTGTTTACTTCGTGTATACGGAACTCGTCCATCTAAGAGAAGAGAAACTCTAGTTTTAAACCTCTGCTGCCTTGCGGACATAGCCAATCATGCGAAAGGCTTCGGGAGTAAACCCTCATAACGAAACAGGAACTGAAGACCCTAAGACAATCCGATGTTATGTTCAACATCGTTCTGGTAATTCCTGCAAGACAGTCACCCCTATGTGGACAGCCATAACAGATACTACCCAACCGCCAGCAGCCGAGGTATAACTTTTGGGGCGCATTCTATTATCTCTCGAGACCAACGAACTCCAACATAATAATAATAATAATAATAATAATAATAATAATAATAATAATAATAATAATAATTGGACTGGTTGGAAAAGATTCCAGTAGGCTGATTGAAGGGATCCCTGGAAGTCCATGCCTCAAAGAGATACAAAAAATTGTTATGACAAGTACAGCCCACACTTTACGAAGAGCTTTATCTATGTAATTTTTTTTTTTTTTTTTGCAGTGGAAAGTGTCATGATGCCATTTCGAACCTTGGGTCCCTGGGCGGGTCCCGGAAAGAAATGTGTAAACGCCAGATATCAAAGAAAATAACAATAATAATATAATAATAATAATAATGATAATAATAATAATAATAAAGAAAATTATATGAACACCACGCAGAATCGGTTACGTAGATAACGCATGTTACAATTTTATAGGACTACACAATACACACAGACAGAACAATCAAAGCCAACCGCGCAGAGATTGCTATTAGATACCACAAACAAAAAAAGTGCCTCCTTATGGAAGTCCCTGCGGACTGCAATGTATCTTTTAAGATCTTCAAAAAGCTATCAAAACAAGCGGACTTTGAAATTGAAATCTGAAAAATGTGGCACATGGGAACTTCGGATTGGTTGTAAAAGATTCCAGTAGACTAATTGAAGGGATTCCTGGAATCCCAAGCCTTAAAGAAATTCAAAAAAATGTTCTCACGAGTACTGTACGAAGGTTTTTATCTCCGTAAAATATATATTTTTTTTTTTGTCAGTGGAAAATTTCATGATGCCATTTCTAACCTTAGGTCTCTTGGTAGGACCCGGAATGAAATGGGAACCCACCAGAAATCAAAGGAAATAAAACAATAACAATAATAAATGCATAAATAAAACTCTGATGGCCTAGAAATATCGGGGTGTGATATCCGGTGGGGATATCTCTTGGACAGAACGAGCTCTTTTCTTTTGAACGATAGTCGTCCTAGGGGTGTTATCTTGAACAAAATTGCCCCCTGGCGTTTAAGGATAAAATGCAACAAAAATATGAATAAACAAACAAAAACTCATAGCGGATCTGTCGCCAGCCGAGTCAAAAAAGGTCGCGTCACTTAGAGAGAAAGTCAATGGGGCAAACACTTACACCAACAATGAGACACCTGTTCACCAAAACACTTAAAAAATGGAAAGCGAACGGAACGGAATCATAACGAGTATAAACAAGTCATGGAATCCACAAAAGAACAGACATACCAAATATGGGGAGATATGGTAGGAAATAATATAAGACCTTTTCTCGACCGACATATGCATGCCAATTTTCTCGGTACATTATGCGAAATAAAAACACTCAGATACAGAAAGAGATAAAACTAAATATAAGACAAAATACAATCAGATATCAACCAAACATAAATGAGGCAACAGTGAAAGTAAAAAATATGACAGAGGATGACATACACAAATGCACTGATTCAAATTCTATTACTGAAAAAAATTACTCAAACGATATTAGGGCAGAATACAGAGGCGAAATTACCAGAATCGAAAAACTACATCATTCAAATAATCAGCAAAGTAACTTGCACATAAATGTCAAATGGAAACGGGCATCAAAAAATCCATATGACTAAGTCCAATAAACATATTTGGCAAACACATAACGCTGAATTGCAAACATTTGAAAACTATATATATATATATATATATATATATAATTCCGTTATTCTGTTTGTATGTTTGTTTGCTTGTGTTTTATAGGCTTCTCAGTATTTGGACTTTATGATCTGAATCTTGGTATGTGGCCTCCTTTGTCCCTTGGGAAGGTTTTAGGCTATCGGCCGGCAAACGGCTTACGTACATCCCGTGGCTCAAGTTCAAATTTTAATCATTTTCTACCAATAATTGTCCAGAAAACTTGAATTTTAATTTCTATGGATAAAGGGAAGATATTGGACCACATGTCGGCTTGTGGGGCACAACCTGACCGCAGGCCAAATGCGATTTTTGATTATTTTCTACTAAACTTGCTCCAAAAGCCTGAATTTGAATTTGTACGTCCCCGGAAGGCATTACAGGTCAATCGTGTTTTTAATTTCTCTCAGAGCTATTAAAAGATGTCATATTTGGCTTAAAATATTCTGAAATTGCAAAATATCAGGCTTTTTTGCAAGTGCTGAAATATCTCATGACTCAGCTTCGAAAAGAAACTCGGGAAACCACTTGGAAATATCATAGTTGTAAATAATGCTACATTTGCAACAGGTTTGGCAGCTAATAGAACACTTAATTTCAAGACTAATAAAAGATTAAACAACACCAAAAAGAGCCCAGTTGTAAGGCAAAATAAAAGCGAGAAATTGAAGAAATCGGATATGAGTCATCGATACCAGATGAGATTTCAAGAAATTCAAATGTTTCAACACAGAAAAGCAAGAATATCAAGGAGAAATATAAACTTAAAGCAGTAAATGAAATTCCATCAACTAAGGAAACATTTAAACAGAAATTGCAATTAAAGGCATCGAGAACAATTGTCGATATGAAGAGCATTATAAGTTCTATCAACGAAATAAGATATTCCAAGCAGACGTTAAGAATTTTTATAGAAAAATTAAAAAAAAGAAGTCATAGAAATCAAGAAGCCTCCCCTCTATTTAAGCAGGGCAATTCGAAGAATATTAGGAGCAACCCAGAGGAAAATAATCCCAATGTAGAATGGATCAAACAACAAAAAGAACAAATGAAATGCCCAGGAAATGACAAGGTACCCAAGTTTTATCTCTATCATCTTCCATCAATTCATAAAACTCTTTCACAAATTTTATCGATGGTAATTAATAACCCCAATAAAATTCCAAAGTTGACCACTGAAGGTATTACATATCTCCTACCAAAAACCAATGAAACAGAGGACCCCAAAAATTATAAGCCAATAGCTGTCGATGCACTCACAAGTACAACTAATACATTACGAGGAGCTTTATCTTTGTAAAATGTCCGTGATCTTTTTTTGCTTTTGTGATTTTTTTGTTTTATTTTTACAAAGAATGGTAACAATTTCTGACCTTCAATTGAAATAATAATAATAATAATAATAATAATAATAATGCTTCCTTATTCATATGGCAGTCCCGGCAGACTGCAATGTATATTTGAAGATATTCGAAAAGCTGTCAAAATACAAGAACCTTGAAATAGAAATCTCAAAAAATGTGGCACATGGGACATCAACAATCCCTGTTGTAGTTGGAGCCCTTGGACTGGTTGGAAAAGATTCCAGTAGACTAATTGAAGGGATCCCTGGAAGTCCATGCCTCAAAGAGATACAAAAGATTATTTTGACAAGTACAGCCCACACTTTACGAAGGTCTTTATCTATGTAATATTTTTTTTTGCAGTGGAAAGTGTCATGATACCATTTCTAACCTTGGGTCCATGGGCGGGACCCGCAAAGAAATGTGTACACGCCAGAAATCAAAGGAAATAAAAATAATAACAATAATATGCTTTCTCTTCGATATGACAGTGTCACCAGATAAAATTTTGCATGCTACAAAATATGACAGATTATATAAATTTAAGTTTATTGAAATTTAAATTGAAAATGGCACATCAAAAACTCTGCTATACATTTATGAATTGCAGCTCTACTTGCGAACATATCAATAGTACAGACAGGAGTAATAACAAGATCCCCTGTAGACCCTATTGGCAAGGGGATTCAAAACCTTGCACTGAGTGAAACTCCTCATCTATCCAGGAGAAAGTACTCTCAATATAAAGAAGTTATAAATACTTGGCAAGTGAAGTATCATTTAACATCAGAGTTTGAGCATAATTCAAAAATACGCTTTTAAGTAGGCACCCGAGGGGGTCGTCAGTGATGTTTTGACTTGGTTCATCAGGGAGTTTCGGGTCTTTCAACATCATATCCCCATCACCAAATCGACCCAATCAGGGGAGATCTAACCCTGATTC
Organism: Acanthosepion esculentum; assembly: GCA_964036315.1. Classification (NCBI taxonomy): domain Eukaryota; kingdom Metazoa; phylum Mollusca; class Cephalopoda; order Sepiida; family Sepiidae; genus Acanthosepion; species Acanthosepion esculentum. The sequence goes on from OZ038482.1 coordinate 25,513,288, forward strand.
CCCCTCACTTTTAAAACGCTAACAGCTACTCTGGCCTTTTTAAAGAATTCTACGAAGAAAGACCACGTATTCCGCACATCCGATTGGCTGTTTGTACAACCAATCAGCTGCGCGAACTATTTTTTTAAATGGCCCGCAGTGGGGACTGGCATTTTTTGTTTTCTTTGGTGGATAGCAGCTTCAATGGATAACCGAGGAGGTAATCTTAATATTCCTAAGTTTAATCCCTTCCCTAAGTGTTGCATCGTTTAAATATTGCCGTTTGTATTTTATTTGTGCTTTTTTTTGGGGGGGGGAGGATTAAACTCAACCCTACTATTACATTTATCGTTTAGCCCGATTCTTAACATTTGTTACAGGTTAACTTTAACTGGATTGGTTTTATTCGCTATATTTAAATAATTGTCCATGAACATAGTCTATTTCTATTTATAGCAAACAGGATAAATGTAATTATTAATTGACCTTTAGCCTTAATAATAATAATATTAATATCAACTCTGCGAATATTCTTGGAAAACTAAGCAAATTCAAAGAGCCGAAGATAGAAATGGAAAAATGTCGCACTTAAAAACTAAAACTATTTCAGTTTCCGGTCTAAATAAAGAAAGGGACTCAAAAACAAATGAACATAATCCTTGGTGAAAATTTCACTATGAAACTTTAGAAAATACTTCTAACAAACACAGTCCCTATTTTGCGAAAAGCTTTGTCAATTTAATTGTTTTTTTATAGATATTTTGGTTTAATTAAGTAAAAACAACAAAATCACATCTATCGCTTGGGCTTGATCATTCGCTGTGACACTGTATAAGATTATATAATAAATGCAGGTGAAAAATATTTTTTTAAATAATAATAATATAGTAAGCTCATTGCCTTAGCTGTGTACATAATGAGCTATGGAGTATAAGTCTATAAAAAAACAAAAATACTTTTTTGATACCACCTAATATAACAACAACACCAATAATAATAATAATAATAATAATAATACAAAATTATTATTATTATTATTGTCAAAATACAAGTACCTTGAAATAGAAATCTCAAAAATGTGGCACATGGGAACATCAACAATTCCTGTTGTAGTTGGAGCCCTTGGACTGGTTGGAAAAGATTCCAGTAGGCTGATTGAAGGGATCCCTGGAAGTCCATGCCTCAAAGAGATACAAAAAATTGTTCTGACAAGTACAGCCCACACTTTACGAAGGGCTTTATCTATGTAATTATTATTTTTATTTTTTTTTTTTATATTTTTTTTTTTGGAAGTGGAAAGTGTCATGATGCCATTTCTAACCTTAGGTCCCTGGGCGGGACCCGGAAAGAAATGTGCAAACGCCAGATATCAAAAAAAAAAAAAAAAATAATAATAATAATAATAATAATAATAATAATAATAATAAGAAGAAGAAGAAGAAGAAGAAGAAGAAGAAGAAGAAGAAGAAGCCCTAAAAGTGCAATACCACAAAATGGAATAAGTTATGGAGAAATATGATGAGAAACATCATAATAAAAAGAGATGTCACATAGATTTCTTTTTCGTAGATATTTTGTTTTTACAATGATGTTCACCCTGTACAACACCTGGAAGCCACTCGCGGTAGAGGGTGAGAGTAAATGGCACAGTTTATGCGCATGTGTGAGGTTCGATAACTATTAACTCTAGACTTGAACAGGTTAAAATTGTAATCATCTTGAGAGTTAGTTCCACACAGCAACGGTTGGTGGGAAGAAGTTACTCGAGTGGAATCTACTTCGCATTTAACCCGAATAATATTAAATCTATTGAGAATTAACATGTCTAATTTCTGTTCTGATGAAATCACTTCAAATAGTCATCGTAAATTACTTAAAATATAACAGATGATAAAAAGTGGATTGCCTACAACAATAATAAAAGCAAAGGATGACAAGTATGAACGTTCAAAACCGACCCCAAATGCAGGATGAATAGTGATGTTGCTCCTATTTAAGCGGTGATGAAACACTAAATGTACATTTATACGTCCAGCCTCTGCAGAGTATCCTTAAATGTTTCGCCAAAAATGTCCTGCGCTCAACAAAAGAGTAATGCTGACCATTATGACAACACAATGACCTATACGAACAGATTTTTTAACCTAGTTCTGTTACACCCACTATACTCATCTGACCTTGCACCCATCAAAGTTTATTGTAATTCGGTTATAAAACCACTTTTTCTGGGGTTTGTTTGGGTTTTATTTTTAGAGTCAGCTAAAGAATTTAAAGTATTGTTTTCTATGTGAAAATATAGTTTTTGTGCATGGAAATTTTTATTTCGGAAATATCAATCGGAACTCTTGTAGGAAATTCAATCGAGCCATTATGGATCATCGATTGATTTAATGTTTCCTAATCGGGCACACAGGAGTAAAAACAGCAAGTGTAAACGGAATAAAAGTCACGGAACTAAAGTTAAAATATAGCGTTATCGTGCACTACGTGAAATATGAACAAAGAAGGAAAGTACGATTTTTTAAAAAATAAATATAAACAATTTCAAGAAAAATGTAACTCATCGAATGATTATACTGATTGTCATGCACTTAAAGTTAAACACGCATCTTCTTTCAGCTAGCAAAACATGACTTCCTGATGAATGAAAACGCAGCGATGAGAGAATTCATTCCCTATAATGAGAGAAGTGACTGAATGCGTTCCGGTGACTGAGACCAGCTAGCCCAAAGCGAGTTCTGTAATAATGCCGATGAGATGATTTAAAATTGTTTATTCTGCAGTACGTTAATTAAAACATGTAATGTACATTAACGGCATGGGGTTTTGTTCCCTATTTCGAGAAATTAGAATAAACCCTAGAATAAAAGGTAGCACTCTTATTTAAACGATAATCTAACTTTTATTTATTACTCTTTGAGACTTGACCACCGCTTTACTGGTGGTTGAGAAAAATAACTTAATGCCCAGCCACCGGTTGAACGGTGGTAAAAAAAGATTACTTAATGTTCAACTACCGGTTGAACGGTGGGTAAACACTTGTAACTATTTTTATATCTACCTAGAAACATTACATACCAATTATTTGCGTATTTTGACTCAGGAGCTCAGGCAGAAGAGTTAAAATTGTTCGGGAACGCAGGGCTCAAAAGGTTAAGGACAGAGATACCAATTATTCCATCAGTTATTGTCTACTTTTTCGTTGTTTATATCAGAATATTTTTCTTTCCATTGTTTTAATTATTTCACACCAACGAAGGCAATAAAGCCACTAAGTCGCAAGAAGTCACTGAGTTACTGAGTGTTAGATATTATGCGAAAGAAAAAAAGAACACTATTAAGGAGAGCGAAGAGTAAAAGAACCGTAATTAAGACGAGAGAAGATAACGATTGACATTGCATTGAATCAAGAGGCCGGAAGAGAATTCCACAAGCATAAAATTCAAGAGAAGAAACTGTTAGCATAGAACTTACGGTTACATCTAGCTATTTGAACTGTAAATAGATAAGACCTTACCGCCAATCTAGTACTTCGCTTAAATTCATAAAGTTATAGTCATCATAGATGAAAATTCGCCAGAACACTAAGCATGAAAGTCTTTATATAAAAGGCGCATTACAGCGGCGAGAAAATGAATGGAGGCAAGATGCTACGTCAGGAGCAATAACATTGCATATCCTTCTTTGGATTTTAACAAGAATGCCGACATATATAGCACCACGCTATATGTGGCAGCTTTATTCAAAACAAGGACGAATGGTAAACTTTTAAATATGTAGGATAGATGCTAGCGATAAAGATTGTCTAGCTCGATACAAGGAACTAACATTCCTTGGAGCAGATCTATAAATTTATTTAAATGAACCTTTTCATTGATGTCAGGTGAAATCGTCAGTCCGAGAAATCGCAATAAGTCAGATTTCTGATGGTTCGCATCAGCCATGCTGATGGAAGGTAAAAAGGGTTGTCCAAGACGATTAAAAGAGAGTAGTTCCGTTTTTGAAGCATTAGAATAAGCAGGCTATCGCTTGCCCCAGTTAACAACGGAAAGTAGTTCATTTTTAGATCAGCTGACAATTTGACCAGTCAGACTGACTGTTAAGGCAGAAATAAATGGTTATGTCACAGTGCATTGATACCGAATTGAGAACTGATATCACCAGGAAGATGGTTGACGAAAATTAGGAAAAACGCTTATATACAGGATAGAGTCATGGGGGACATCTGGAAAAAGATCTAGAAGAGTGGCCATTCAGGAACACTTTCATTTCTTGATTCATTTACTGGGGGTGCAGTGTGATGTAACATCACTCGAGAAGCTGGAAAAATGTTCGGCTACTTGTACTGCTGTAGAAAGTATCAGACTTCTCCTAGCTTTACGAGATTTACATGAGTCAGATCAGAACAATAATGGAGTATTGCTGCTGTATCAGGGCTAGCGCTGCCCATCCCACACTTTCCAGTCTAGGAAAACCCCAAAAGCTTCTTATTGATATTATGGATGTATAATTATTTCCACCCCACAAATCGATTTTCCACAGACGAAACTCCGCAAGCCTCTTCCTACTCTAGCTCTATTTCGGTGGCAAATCTTCATTAGTTCCCTCAATTTCGACCTTCGTACATGGGAACCGCAATTCCAGGGTCGAAACATTCTCATTCTCTTCGCGTTTCTTTAATAAGAAGTAATTTCTCCTCGGACATCTTCTTCCCAAGAATTGCTATTTTGCAGAACAGACTCCCAATAGCATTCTTCCACGATTACTACAGTCTTAACCCCTTGACGTCTCAGATCAACCTTTATCTACTTTGAACGTCCACATTCAGTAAGCCCCTTACTTGAGTGGCTCTTTGGCCTTGTATTGGGTGAACTAATAAATTTCAGGCTGAATGACCTTCTGCTTTGATTTTTCTATATTTTATTTTCAAGTACACTGCGAGAATTTTGAAAGGATGTTATAATCAAATATAGGCATGCGCACTAACATTTATTTTCTTGACACACGGCAATATTTATTTAGTTCCAATGCCAGCTGCTGTAACGATCCAATGAAAATAAAGCCAGAAATCACGAGATTAATGTATACGTGTGATTGCGAAAGTCAGTCGAAATTTCCAGGGGACATAATGAGAAAAGAGGGATTGGAAAGTTTGTTACTCACAGGACTGATTGAAGGAAAGAGGGACAGAAGCAAACAACGCATTACCCTACTAACGAGCTTGAGTAAATCATTGGCGGAACAATGTTTAGGATATATATCAAAAAGACAAAATTTCTTAAGAGCTATAAAGAAGAGAAGATTGTGAGGAGACATGATCTTCAACGTCCTGAATGGACACGGCACACAGAAGAAGACCTAATTGATCTATACTGTGATTCAACGTTTTCTTTGAGTGAGTTTTGATAAAAAAAAAGGTGGTATGCCTGCTTCTGATCGCAACAAACAAACCACATATGCACAACGTTTGACAAAAGCAAACACACAATTGCACATTGGCACAAACAGTTTACACACATGCATACGAAAATTTACCGTTTTCTCACTGCTATCTCTCTCGGCCATTATGACTGCCTTCCTGTGTTGGATTATCTCCCTTGGGTTATCATGGCTGATCAATGATCATGTGCTTCACAATGTCGATCTTCATTTTTCAAACCGAAATGAAACGGGAAAGCGATCTTCCCCTGAGCCTGCGCTTCTTTGATGGATCGTTTTTCCGGATTTCTGTGCGTTTATTTATTTTACTTTTTCTCCATTTCTTCTGCTTGGTACGACAATGCTTTGTCTTTCTGCCTTTCGAAAGGAGGTGAGAGTATCGAAATTCTTTTCACGGTGGATTCCGCCATTTAAAATACTGCTGAGTGACTTATTCGCTTTGTACTTGTGGCCGTTTTTATGTTGCACGTTCTTAAATGGGAAATTTTGTGACAGTAGGATTAGAAGTCAATGCCATTCAATTTCTAAGGAAGATTTTGGAAAAATAGATTTTATTGAAAAAAAAAAAGCAGATCTGAAAATGTTAAGATGATTCAGGGAATAGCAAGAAAGAAAAAAAGAAAGAAAATGAGCGAAACGGAAGAAAAAATGAAAATGAACGAATAATAAAAGAAGGACAGACATAAACAAAATTAATAGATAAAAGAAGAAGAGGCCGTCTATGGAGACAATAAAATCAAAGGAAGAATATTACTGTGAATTTAAAGAAATGAAAGAAAAAGAAAGAAAAAAGATAGATATCTACGCAAATTAGAAAGAATAATAAAAGAAAGAAAGAAAGATTACTATCGGCCAAAAATAGAAAGAATGAAAAATTAGAGAAGACAGAAAGAAATGAGAGAAAAAGAAAGAAAGAAAAAAATGAGAGAAAAAGAAAGAAAGAAAGAAAGAATGAAAGATATCTAAACAAAATAGAAAGAATAATAAATGAGAGAAGAAAGAAAGAAATGGGAGAAAATGAAAAAAGAAAGAAAGAAAGAAAGAAATCTACACAAAATAGAAAGAATAATAAATGAGAGAAGAAAGAAAGAAATGGGAGAAAATGAAAAAAGAAAGAAAGAAAGAAAGAAAGAAATCTACACAAAATAGAAAGAATAATAAATGAGAGAAGAAAGAAAGAAATGGGAGAAAATGAAAAAAGAAAGAAAGAAAGAAAGATATCTAAACAAAATAGAAAGAATAATAAATGAGAGAAGAAAGAAAGAAAGATTGCTATCGGCCTAAAATAGAAAGAATGAAAAATTAGAAAAGAAAGAATGAAAGATATCTACCCAAAATAGAAAAAAATAATAAATGAGAGAAGAAAGAAAGAAAGAAAACAAGAAAGAAAGAAAGTGAAATAGAAAGAAAGTAAGAATGTTATCGTCCCAACATACAAAGAATAATAAATTAGAGAAGCAAGAAAGTAAGAATGTGAAAGTAAGAATGTTATCAGCGTAAAATAGAAAGAATAATAAAGAGATGAGAAAAGGAAAGAATGAATGTCATCGGCCCGACATAGAAAGTTTAATAAATGAGAGAAGAAAGAAAGAAAGAATGATTGCTATCCGCCTAAAATAGAAAGAATAAAAAATTAGAGAAAAAAGAAAGAAAGAAAGAAGAAAGAAATCGAGTAAAAAAGAAAGAAAGTAAGAATATTATTGGATCAACATACAAAGAATAATAAATGAGAGAAAGAAAGAAAGAAAGAAAGAAAGACAGACAGAAAGAAAGAAAGAAGAAAGAAATCGAGTAAAAAAGAAAGAAAGTAAGAATATTATTGGCTCAACATACAAAGAATAATAAATGAGAGAAAGAAAGACAGAAAGACAGAAAGAAAGAAAGAAATCGAGTAAAAAAGAAAGAAATCGAGTAAAAAAGAAAGAAAGTAAGAATATTATTGGCTCAACATACAATGAATAATAAATGAGAGAAGAAAGAAAGAAAGAAAAAATAAAGAAAGAATGAATGAATGAATGAATGAATGTTATAGGCTCAACATAGAAAGTTTAATAAATGAGAGAAGAAAGAAAGAAAGAGAGAATGTTATCGTCCTAAAATAGAAAGAATAATGAATTAAAGGAAAAAAAGCAACAAAAAAAGAGGCAATGAAAGAATCAAAGAAAATAAAAAGAATGGTATCAGCCCAAAATAGGAAGAATATTAAATGAAAGAAAGAAAGAAAGAAGGAAGGAAGGAACATTCACTCTAAAAAGAAATATCATTAAATATCCGGAAAAGAAAATTAAGAAAGAGAATGTAAGAAAGATATTTGAACCTGTTTAAAAATGGCGATAATAAAAATGAACAAAGGAACAATTCGTGAGTTATTAGAAGAAAAGGAATTTAAAGAAAATGTAAATCGTGAATGGCATAAAAATGAAGGGAAGAAAAGTAAACAGAGTATTTTAAGTATTTAAGTGAATAAAAAAATAAAAGCGAAAATGAATCACTAAAAAATGGCTCAACACTTTGCATAAAGACAAAGAGAAAAACTAACATAAAAATAACAAAGAAAAGTGAATAGGAAGTGGAGGAGAGAAGAAAGATCCAGGCTTAAATCGAACGTGGAAAAAATAATGCAATATATAACACTCAGTTTTTCTGTGTATTGATGAGTGCATGTCCGTCCGAAATTCATAATATTAATCAAATGTCAGAGGTTTCTTGCCTTAGTGTGTATGTGTGTGCGTAAATGTATTTGATAATGTGTCTGAGGGAGTGTTTTTATGTGCAAATATTTCGTAAAATTGTGACATCTAATACAAATGGTTTAATCATTTACATATACTGCTACCCGGTAAGTCTACTGACAGGAAGATTCCGAAAGTCCTTCTGAATGGGGAACTTTTCACCGGCAAGAGGGTACGAGGGCGACGTCATCTTCGCTTCAAGGACGTCTGCAAGAGTGACAGCAAGGCATGGAAATCAAGGCAGGGGAAGACGTCACGAATGATCGCTGAAGACGTTATTTACACTGAGAGCTGCAGTGAGACTGAGGAAGAAATGAAGGTTTGCCGCCGGGGTGAAGCTTGCTCGAAAGGAAAAGAACAATACAACACCACCTAGGGAAAGCGTGGTCACATGCATTGGTTGCAATCGAGACTGTCACTCCCGTGTGGGCCTTTACAGCCATAACAGATGCTGCACCACAACCAGAAGCTGAGGTATAACTTTTGCGGCACAGATTCATGGTCTCTCGAGACCGACGGATGTCTCATTAATAAACTGAATGAATTTTTACGTCATTAATACCGCTGACACCATCCAGTTATTGATAATGACTGAGACGATAGAAAATACTTGAACAGAAAGCAAACAGAAACTTTGGAAAAAGTGTAATGTTTTTAATACGTGTATGTGTGCGTTTGTGAATATGTTTTCAGAGCGTCTGCCGGAACCCGGGTCGGAACGCGATTTCTTTAATTCTACGACGTCGTTTCTTGCAGATGGATCACAGATCCTCGATTGGATTTAAATCAGGAGAGTTTCCGAGCCAGAATATAGTACTTTGATTTGCTTACTAGTAAGACTTGCCAGTTTGTTCGTGGAGCGTTACAAATTTCGTACGCTTCTTTGGGGATAACGTCCATCACAAACAATGACTGTGGGACAACTAATCGACCGTCGAGACAATAGTTGCTAGGCGTGATAAAAATCTGATGCAATCACGAATGATGCAATATTTTTCAAGGCCAAACAAATTTCATCATATATCCCAAAAATAGATTCATATTACTGCATACCACCGCAAATGACCTAATCTGAGGGAAAAATAGAAATCTATTATCCCTGTCACGCCAGTGGGTCTAAAACTGACTGTATACTGAAAGAAAGGAAACTAAAGCGGTTGTTTCAGTTAATTTGCACAAAGGTGTATATACTACCGTATATCTTATAGCTCGCCTAGCATAACAATTTTCGTTTAATTCCAATAAAATAGCTAGGTTAATTTTCAAATCTGTCTTGTTTGGATCTTTATAAACTCGGAACTCTTTTGATAATGAGTTCCATTGTTAAATTCCAAAGATATTCAATGAACCTGTTTTCAGCACTGAAAGTGATAACTTCATTAGCATTTATATTGTTGTGGTGTCCTCCCTCTAAAGAGTCTATGTTGGACTCTTCCGCCTACTATAAAATTAGTAAGAGAAGAGGCCTTAGGGGAACAATCGAATAGATTGAACGCTGGGTCATCCGACACACACTCACTAACACTTATTAGTCGTGTACTACTCTTCTGTTGTATTTACTGTTTAATATATGATATATCTATAACACTTGTTTGTTATTTCTTTAACCATTTACTTGGTCACAACATATATCACAGCTTGAAGTAAACGGAAGCGATTAAAGAAATGATGACATTTTGATTTTCCTCTTCTATGTACTGTTTTCGTCCAGTACATGGGTGATCATGGCTTTCCAAAACTGTCTCTCCTTTCGAGCTATGTTTCTCTTTTCCCTATCCCTGTTCTGACATCCTTTTACTCGCTAGGTAGGCTACTCGCTGATTTCCTCTTTCACTTTTGCTTTCAATATAGTTTGTTAGTGTCAGATTCTCCAAACCCTCTTTCCTCATATAAATTTCAACTGTCTGTTTCTCACTCTAAGAAACATGATGTATATGAAATAAACGACGACCGAACTATCTACATCTTGGAAAAGCTCATGTCAACCATCTGAAATAGAAAATTATGTTATGCAGGGGTGACAAGACTTTCGAACCACCCTGTAGCAGACAGACAGACTGACAGACAGACAGAAAGAAAGAAAGAAAGAAAGAAAGAAAGTTTTTTGTAGAATAACAACTGATGTGCATTACACTAAATTGTCGAGTATATATCAGGTCGTACAGGGGTCACTGTAATCGCAAACAGTGTGTCACTAACTATGGTATTCGCTAATACTGATATTCGCTAATACTGTGATAGTAATCCACGTAATTAAATAGTTTACTAATCTTTTACTAATCTTACATTCCAGTGATTTCTTTGGAATATTATTAACCCCAGCTACGAGTTAATACGGGCATTATAACCTCTGCCTCTTCTTGCCGTCGGCACATCCTGTGAGTGTCAAATTCTCTAAATTCTCTTTCCTCATTATGTATCCCTCAAAAGGTCTACAATCTTTTTCCGGTTCTATACAGAAGTATATTTTTGCCATTTTTCTCGTTGTTCACATGATCTGCCCATAATTTTTCCAACATCTTTCACTAGAAATACGTCTCTGATGCATCTAATCTCCCTTTGACTGTGGGGGAAAGTGTCTGCAATTCACTGCCTATATTACTTTGCAGTTCAGCACTCTTTTCTTTGTTTCTAATGAAATGCTCCTGTCCTTACATAAAGATTAATAAATAAAGTGGTACATCATCCGGGCATGTTATAGGTCCCCAGCAATCATTGCCCTTGTCATCAGAAGACGTGTAGAAAGAAGTTAGCTAAAGAATAAAAAACTTAATATTAATTTCTATATAGATAACACGACACACCTTATCTTTTACTTCTTCTTTATAACGTTTCACTTAGGCAGTCATGGTTCTCCACGATTTCCTATCTCTTGTAGTGCTGCTTTAGTTTGGTTTAAGGCATATCAACCTCAATGTGATATTTGATGCCGACAAAATTTTTATTGCTGGTATTTTTTTCAAAAATGTATTGCTAGTAATATTTTTTCCTTTAAAAATCTATTTCTGGTAAAAAATTTTCTTCAAAAATGTATCTGGTAATTTTTTTTACAAAAATATATTGCTGGCAATTTTTTTTTTTTTCAAAAATGTATTCTTGGTAATATTTTTTTTTAAAAAAACGTACAGCTAGTAATAATGTATTGTTGGCAATATTTTTTACAAAGTATATCTTGTATTAAAACCTATTTTTACACTTCCATAGTGTTTTGACCCCAGTTTGTGGGTTAGCTATTTGCCCATAGCTGGGACCGTAACAGGTGCTACCACTCTGGGTCAGAGTGGACCTGGGAGCACCAGAAAATAAGTAGTAGTTCCACGTTCCTCAAAACCTCCTGATCAGAGGCCATGCTGTTGGACGTAGTTTATCGTCTTACCCAGGACGCGGATGTAGTTTATCGTCATACCTAGGACGGGTAGCTCTTAGCAATATTTGTTTGTTACCATCCATCCCACTCTACGTTCTGCTATATATTCATAAAAGCTCGTCAGGTAGGTGGCACGCTGCCTCTCTCTGTCACTTTTGCCTTCCATATTTCATCTGAGTGCCAGATTTTCCAAGCCTTCCTTCCTTATTACATGATGGCTTTAGAAAATTGTATCCGGAAGTGCATCATATCAGATCATGCAAAATGCAATTTTTATTCTTTTTCCATTAATAGCTTCACAAAAGCGCTTAGCATCTTCAGTCCAGACCAAAGAGAATGCATGGCCTTTTTCTCTTCCCTTAGGTTCTTCTGCTTTCTAAGAGTGAGCGATCAAGGCTCTCCACAACTTACTATCCTTAATCAATGATTGCCTCCTCATTATCCCTTCTAGTCCCTGTTCTGCTATCCATTTACACAAGCTCTTTAGATATTTCCATCTGACCCTCTTATCTCGAGTATGTTTCATTGTCTGTCAAATTCTCCAAGTCTTCTTTCCTCATTATGTTTCCCAGAAATTCCAGCCGTCTATTTCTAATCCTAAATACCATTCCCCATTTTTGTTCCTATTTTATTTTAAATTTCCTCCATGTTCATATTTTCAGTCCTTGGTAAATCTTACGCACCGTGTCCATTTGCTCTCCACAAATCCCTATTTTTTTTAGCTCTTAGTAACCTATTTGCCATGCATTCATACACACTGGCTAGGTAGATAACCCGATGTTTCCCTCTGTTATTTTTACTTTGGACATATCATGTGAGTGTAAAATTCTCCAAGCCTTCTTTCCTCATTATGCGTTCGAAATATTTCAGCTGCTTCTTTCTGATTTTGAATATGAGACTTTTTTTGTTCCCATTTTCATTACGACTTCCTTGTTGGCTTCCCAGTCCAACCATAGAATTCTCAGCATATTTCTGTAGAATCTTATTTGTGTTGCCGCCAGTTTTCTCTTCATCTGTGAGAAAATTAGCCATCATTTACTGCCATATTAAGGATCGTTTTTACGTAACAGCACTATTTTCATTGTTTCTAACGAAGTTTTCTTGCTTCTTGATACTTTGCTTAGCTGTTGGAAGGCATCTTTTGCTATTCCAATGTATGTTTGGATTTCGGTGTCGAATTTTGCATCTTCTGTTAAAAGACTTGTTCGTAGTTGACACCTCTAATTCGTAGTCTGTCTATATCTCTGAGATGGGGTATTATGATTACTTCCTTTATTTACATTATTCAGACTTCAACTTCATTTCCATATTGACAACGTTTCAGCCGTTGTACGCTCCGGCTCTCTTCAAGGACACATGGCCCAGTGGATAAAGACGTTGGTTAGATCCAGTGGCTAGACCCAAAGAGTTGTGAGTTCAGTAACAGGCTACAGCAGTAGTGAACCAAAGAGAGAGTTGAGTTAAAAACGAAATAACCCAGACATCCGAAAGAGGCATGGCACATGGAACTAGAACAATCTACCCCGGTGGACCAAATAAAAGGTTCAGTTCCAAATTCCAATCACTTGAAGAAGGACAGAGCGTACAACGGACGAAAAGTTGTGAATATGAAAACAAAGATGAGTATAACAGTCCGAATAATGTAAATAATGCAAGTAATCTCATTCGTCGCTTGCATCTTGGCTTTTACCTCTTGGTGGCAGACATATATAATGTCTACTTACAATTGATACTCCTTTCTTCTCATTCCGTTTAATATTATTCTGTATTACAGGATTTTAAAAACAATACAGTTTGTCTTTTTGAGATCCTCTTAATTTTCCATAGAATTCAACACTTAATCTTGGCTGAACCCATTTTGGCATCATGGAACGAATCTCAATTGCTACAGAAACGTATTCTTGGCCCCGGAAAACAAGAATTATTCTCTTTGAAACAATAAGCTGAATGTAGTAGCTATTCAAATATATTTCAGCTGGCAGCCAGAAACTTTGTTGAAATATATTCATAAAAATATTTGCAGTATGGGTCCATTTTAAAACCCAGGCAATTTTTGAGGCTACACCATTGTTTTAATCTCACTTTTTTACCATTTCAGCCAGTTATGTGTTATACACGCTTAAGCTATCGAGCCAGGTAGGTTGTCATTTCTTTCTGCCCTAGACAAGTTTCTATCCAAGAATATTGAACCAGATCTCTCCCGCAGTAGTTTGTCATTTCTTTCCATGGTAGACCAGTTGCCATCCAAGGCTATAGAACCCGGTCTGTCCTGCTACTTACCCATAGCTAGGGTATTAGCACGTAAGTTCAATTAATGGATTCGAATGGAATTCGAACTCGGCTCTCCGATTCCTCAATCCGAGCCGGTATCCATTACTCCACCGTGCCTCACTTTTTCACCGACGTGCGTAATTATAACTTTGTAAATATCTAATTCATAGCATTCGTTTATGTGAGTGGCGGTTTCATCTGTCTCAGCAGAATTAATTATTATTTATTCTATTAACTTGTATATTCACTTCGTTTTTGTGTCGCGTGTGACTGGCGGCTTTTATTGAACGTGACAGAAAGTTTCTCTCGTATCGCTAGAAATATTCTAGGGAGTCTAGCTGATTTTAATCGTGTTTTCTGGGTAGTTTTCTTTCTTCAACCAGCGTTCCAATTCTTCCAATCACTTTCCTAGATTCCTTGGGATTCTTCTGGTTTTTTTACTTCTTTTTTCTTAGTCTCGTTGCCCTTACTGAAAGATCGTTTTTCCTACAATTTCCTAAATTCGAGTACCCGTACATTGGGCAACTATTAACATGACTTCTGTTTCTCTTTTCAAATGCCTTCTACACAATATAAATGTTTAATATATCATGTAGGTGTAGTTCTTTGCGATTTTTTTAGTTTTCTGATTCGCTTTGTTTCAGTCTTACTGCATTTTTGATAGTCATCTATATATATATATATATATATATATATATATATATATATATATATATATGTATATATATATATATATATAATACAGAGGATGTCTGTCTGTCTGTCTGTGTGATACCTTTTCACTTGAGATTCATCCTACCGATTTGGACCAAACTTGACACATACAGTATACAATGTAAGTGATATGTTCTTAGCGTAAAAATCGATAATTTTTTAAAAATCAATAATCGATAGAGCCGATCAAAAATTGATAAATTCAACGTTTTTCCTCCGATTTCGTTCAAACTCGTCATGTAGGTTACTTACATCATGACAAACTGAACGATACATCGTTTTATATCTACGCCACCGCTTTTAGAGAAAAACTGCGAAAAAGATTTCAGCACAAATCAATTTCAACACAAATTTTAAACTAAAAACTCCGTCAGTTTTCACGCAGTCTAATACAAACTCCACTCAATTGTAGCCAACAATAAGTTGATTGTTTAACAGTCATTTCATAACTGAGTCTACCCGTATAGTGAAAACCCACGTAATATGGCGAAAAATGGTGATTTTTACTGGTTTCTTTCTTATTTTTCGTTAATCTTTCAACCAATTTTCATCAAACTTAACAATTGCTTTATAAATGTATCCTCTTTTACATACCTGGTATGACACTTAAAAATTGAATTTCAAAAGTTCCAAAATAATTGTGGTCCTAAATGGGTCTTCATGTTGTGTGTTACCCCTTCATATCCTCGGCTAACTTCGATTGAATAAATATAGACTACTTCTGTTATATCTGTAATTGCATTAATTCAAAATGTTTTTTTAATGAAAGTACTTTAAATTAATTGAAAAAGATAGACTCTGTTACATCTAAACATGATGTTGTTTTTGTTCCATTTCAGTTGAACGCTTTTTCTGATCGACCAGCTGGGTATGGCTGCTAGTAATTCCTATTTTCTTGCTCTGTTTTTATTTTCAATTTTCGAGCGAGGTGCTTTTATTTATTTATGTTTAGTCTCTTTCTATTCTATAACATTATAATTTTTTTTCACTTTAATTTTTCGCGTTAATACATTTGTTGTGTGAAGTCCTTAAGAATTTCACCCATTCTTGAATAAATGCCGGTATTGAATACAGTAAGATATTTGTACTTAAGAGAGAGAAAACATTTTTTTTTAAATATCAAATTAAAATTTATTTCATTTTTTACTTGAAGGAAGTTTACTAGAATTTAAAATTGCATCGTGGGAATGTTGCAGAAAAATGGCATCAATTAAAGAAAACGGAAACGTTATTATCTGCATTCTTTGATGGTTTTCAAAATGTGGAAAAAGAGAGAAAAAATCGACTCGATAAAACCCGGAACTCTTTTGTCAAATTGATAATAAAAAAAATAAAAAATTTTAAATTTCTTGTAATTTTCCAAAACAAAATAGTTGAATTTTTACTGAATTTTGGATTGTTTTATTTTAATTTTATTTAACTATTTATTTAGTTACGTTAGCCCTGAAGTATTTATAATTTCTCACGAATAGCACTTCACACTATCATATGGATTCAAAGAGCGAAAATGATAGAATGGGATATGTTATTTTTTTTTGTTGTCTTTTTAAAACGATCTAATTTATCTCGAGAGTAAGTCAAAAATAGATGGGCTTCGCAAGGTTAAAATGTCCAAGACACGCCACATGATGAGCACGCCAAGAAATCATTCGGAAATACCAAAGCTCTGGTACACGACAGCGACAAATGGAGGCGATTAGTGGACAGCTCAACATATCGGCGCTCCAACGACTCACTCCGGGGTTAAAGGCGAAAGAAGAAGAAATAAAAAAATTATCAGAACTTTCGTCATGATATATCTTTAAGTTTGTCACACTGCCTTCTGCTCATGCGGGCTTATAGTTGATACTATTGCGGTCCCGTGAGCGAAGTTTGAGCTTGATCTCGGCAGTTTTGTTACTGCTGCTACAGTGTAAACATGGCCGTTCCGATAGCAGTGTGCAACAAAGAACGGTGATCCGATTCTGCAGAGAACATGGTCGCTCATCGATGTTAACTCACCGGTTTCGCATTACCAAATCCAGAGCTTCCTGGGTCTTCTCGGCATTGGTTGAGCTTGACGGTCACTCTACTCATCGCTGTGCGATAGGCCTGTACGGATACTTTTAAAGTTCTCGATCTGCTCGTAAACACTTCTACGCGGTAATGCCCTGTTTCTGTATTGGGTTAAAGTCTACGGTTTAATTTCAGCCGCTGACGCACCTTCCGACCAGAGAAATCACTCACAACTCATACCACTTAGTTAAAGTCTTAGGACACCCAGTGTAAAACAAATTCCCTATAATAGCTCAATGGTCAAGGTGTCAAATTATCTGCTACCGTAAACTGCATATTCTTTTCATTTTTCATTTATCGGAGTAATCTAAAAGATAGATCGTGTAGCGTCTCTCTTTTCAATAGGGGAAAACTGTCGAACTTGAAAATTCAGCATTCAAAATACTGGGTTTTGATCTGGATTCGAATATTGTCTACTGGCACTAATTGGAAGTGGGCAGTTTCGCCTCGTATATGTTTTCAAATCCGATGGCAAACTTATCCTGCTGCACTGTTAAAAATAACTGTCATGTGACGTTACATGTATACTCATATAATGTCATTTTATTTGAGTATATTGGATCAGTGGGGTGTTTAAAGATAAGGTAATGGTATTCTAGTCATTGGATCATAACAAAAGATAAAATTAAGACTTTGTGTCGCTTAGTAGATAATTGTAACGTGTTTGGAGGCTCCTACCTTAGTTTAGAAACGTTTTCTCGCAGCACAATACACTTGCATAGGTAATTTGGTTAACTCATTACTGGTAAGTTATACAAACAGAACGGTTAGGTTTTGGCTGATTTTCTTTTTTCTTTTTCTTTAGTTTTTAAGCGTATTGCATTAACTGGTGTGATTGGTAGCTTCTCTCATCTATCACCACATAAATGACTTTTTTCTATTATCATTTCTATTAGGATTCACATTTGTTGAGTTTGCACACCGGTTGTGACTAGCGGCTTTTTAAAGAGACTAACAGTGTTTCCTCACTATTGAAAGAATAAGAAAGTGAAAGATGCAAATGGAAAGTGAAAATCAAAAAGAGAGAAAGAAAGAAAGAAAGAAAGAAAGAAAGAAAACGTGAAAGAGTGAATGAAACAGAAACAATGAGAAAGAAAGAAAGAAAGAAAGAAAGAAAGAAAGAAAGAAAGAAAGAAAGAAAGAGAGAGAAAAAGAAAGAAAGAGTGAACGAAACAGAAAAAATGAGAAAGAGAAAAAGACAAAGGAAAATAAAGGAGGTCGGGAAAGAAAGAAAGAAAGAAAGAAAGAAAGAAAGAAAGAAAGAAAGAAAGAAAGAAAACGTGAAAAAGTGAACGAAACAAAAAGAATGAAAAAAAGTAAAACTGAAAGGAAAATAAAGTGGGTCGGGAAAGAAAGAAAAAAAGAAAGAAAGAAAGAAAGAAAGAAAGAAAACGTGAAAAAGTGAACGAAACATAAAGAATGAAAAAAAGTAAAACTGAAAGGAAAATAAAGTGGGTCGGGAAAGAAAGAAAGAAAGAAAGAAAGAAAGAAAGAAAGAAAGAAAGAAAGAAAGAAAGAAAGAAAACGTGAAAAAGTGAACGAAACAAAAAGAACGAAAAAAAGTAAAAGTGAAAGGAAAATAAAGTGGGTCGGGAAAGAAAGAAAGAAAGAAAGTGTTGCAACCCAGGGAAAGTTACAGAATAGAATAATCAAACGAAGATTGGTAATGAACGATAATACTTAGGACAAGAACAACATATATAAGATTCGCCAGCGGCGCGTAGAAGAAGTAGTCAACTACTAGGAGTTAAGTAAATTCTACAATGAATCTCCAACTTCAGGATATCTACCAACCGCTCCACGCGGTCAGATGTGACACAAGGCTGAATTTAATGTGGGGCCCCCGAGCCCATAGTCTCGGTCAAAAATTCACCATAGACTACTGAGGTCGGGTTCCGGTGACGAGACTCTGCCCTTCGACATAGCCTCGTCTGGTGATCCTCTTTGTCCGGAGGTGAATTCTCTTTCTTTGCAGAGACAGCGCTTATAAGTCCACCTGTCATCTTGTTGTTTCACGTGTGCGCCTCCTTAGCGCAGCAAGATCGACCACCTGTTTACATGTTGTCAATAGCCACCGATAGTCTTTGAGGCGCAAAATGTACGTTTGGCGACGAGAAGATCTCTGTCTAAGTCGGACAAACGATACACATCAGTTCTCTGACGTTTTTATGTGATAATGAGTGCAAAGACTATCTTGGTATCATCTGGGCTTAGTCCAGGATATAGTGAGATAATCAAAAATCAAATTCTCGTAGAACAAATGTTTGTTATTGGCATTAAATACAAATCCGTCAATCGTTACGAAATTACCGAACAGTATCTCTTCCAAACATGGCACCAGTGTTAATATATCTGAAATAGAAATAAAAATATCGGACATCTTTCTTTCCGTGTTCCTTTTGCGTTGATATGTCCTGCGAGTATGAGATTTTCCATACCAACATTCCTCATTATGTGTCCAAGACATTTCATCTGCATCTCTCGGATTCTGACTGTGATTCTCCTTTGTCTGTCTATATTTCTGAGATGAGGTATTATGCACACTATTTACATTATTCAGACTATTTTCCTAATCTTTGTCGCCATATCTATCACAACGTTTCGGCCGTTGTACGCTCTGGCCTTCTTCAGGTGGTTGAAATGTCGAACTGAACCCTTTATTTCGCTCACTGGGGTAGACTGTTCTAGTTAGACGTGCTATATGAGACAATCGATGTTATATAATAGTTCACCACCCGATAAAACACACAAAGCCACATGCCATATGCAGATATTAACTGATGAAATCCGGAGTGGAATAAACTATAATATTACACATATAAGATTTTACAACGATAAAATTACGTTATTTAGATTTGGACTATTATCCTCATTTTTTGTTATTATCACAACGTTTCGACCATTTTGCCCCCGGCCTCCGAACCAGGTTATCGTCAGGGAATTTTCGAACTAAACGGTTTAAATAATCTACAGCTATAAATTATTCTTACTGCTTTATCCCACTTTTAGAGTTATCTTGTTTCGTCCTCATTTCGATGTTTACTTACTACGCACACTATTTCAACTGATTGGTTTCGTCTGGTTTGCTTTATTAAGCTCAATGGGTTATTTAATGCCGACAAGATTTTTATGACTGGCAATATTTTTTTCGAAAATGTACTACTGTAATAATTTTTCCTCAAAAATGTTATTGCTGGTATTAAAACCAGTTTCTACATTTTCATAGTGCTTTGTCTCAAGTTTGGAGGTGAACTATTTGCCCATAGTTGGGAGCTTAACAGGTGCTACCACCCCAGTTCAGGGTGGACCTGGGAACACCACGCGCCTCAAAACCTCCTGCTCAGAGGCCTTGCTGTTGGACATAGTTTATCGTCTTACCGAGGACGGATAGCTTTTAATAATGTTTATTTTTTACCATCCATCCCACTCTACGTTCTGCTATACATTCTTGCAAGCTCGTCAGGTAGGTGACAGGCTGCGTCTCTTTTGCCTTCCATATTTCATCTGAGTGTCAGATTTTCCAAGCCTTCCTTCCTCATTACATGATCGCTTTATACATTGAATCCGGATGCACATCCCATAGTCGGGACCGTAACAGATGCTATCACCTCGGGTCAGGTGGACCTGGGAACACCAGCAACTAAGAGGTGGTTCCACGCTCTTCAAAAACCTCCTGAACAGAGGCCTTTCTGTCGGATGTAGTTTACGCCTTTTCCAGGTCGCGGATGTAGATTATCGTCATACCCAGGACGGTATTTCGACTGAGTCGACGTACACAGTATGCGACCCAGACATTAAACTCACATTTACTATGTCACTAACTTGAAGAACAAAGGCATTAAGATACCAGGCTATTGTTCCGTGATTATAACAACAATTATAAGGACAATAGTCCGAATGTAATCTCACACCAGAGATTCAGAGAGACAGAATATTACATTTCAAACAGTTTTGAACTGCCATTATCTCACATAAACAAGTTTTAATGTACACAGCACAAACACCTTGATCTTTAATATTAACATAATAAGTCGAACGATCACGGCTAAGCATTGATCCACACAAAACAGCTTATTGATTTAAGTCTGTCTTGGCACGTTATCGCTTTGACCAATTAGAGATCAGTTCAGATAAAATATATTTTCTAGCCAATACATTTTCGATACGTCCAATTCTTTCTGTAATGTAATTGATCCTGACCAGGCATATTGATTTCAGTTACTTTCTCACAGACGTGACGTGAACCGAAAACATGAATTTAAGAGTGCTACTAGACTGGCATATAGGTCTTACCCTTTAACTTTTGAAAAACTTAAATACAACCGTTTCTACTTCAACAGTTTCTTTTCTCAGCCTTCCCTCTTGTGAATATCCCTTGCTTGCCTTCCTCTAACTCCCCTGCAAACTAGTCGCATTCCTGCCTTGCATGGGGTGAAATGATTAACAAGAAAATTCACTTGTATTTTAAAAAATATCCAATGTGATTGTTTGGTTCTTTAAACAAATCGCAAAACTCTTTGCCGGTTTCATTAATGTTTCCGCAACAGCTGTTTTAATCATGCACATTGGTTAGTTCAGAATAATGACTGCTTTTTTTTGTGTGGCAAAGCCCCTTCGTGCTCAGGGTAGTCTTGGGGCGACGGTCTTGTTTCACACATATGTTGCTTTTTTTCTTTCTGTCATCTTCCGCCCGGGTGATCGCTAGTTGGTTAATTCGGATGTAAAATGAGAGACATCAATAAAGGGAATTTTAAACTTATCTGTTTTATTAAACACGTCGGCGTGTACATCTTTAACTATCTAGTGGTGTCGTTCTATCAGCCCCCCGCACTGGGGGAAAGTTCCCCGAGGCATGAAATAACCACGTCTGATCTCTTTGACGTGTAAAAACTTACTCCTCGAAAGCAATTGCTTAATCTAACATTATCACGTTCAGCTAAGAAAAACAAAATCGACATCCCTATTTTGTCTACCATCTGACCTTAAAGTTCAGCCTCAGAAGGTTCGAGCCAAATACACTGCTACTAAAAAAATAATAGTCTGAAACTATTATTTAACATTTGTTGCTATTGTTTTGTCACAGTATCTTGTTTACGTGATATGTGTTCTGTACTGCTTCGGGGTAGTGAGAATTTGCTTCCACTGCGGTGAGTGTTTCTGTGTGTTTATCAGCTACTAAACTAATCGTAAGATTCAAATGGACCTCTTGAATTGCGCTAAAGCTCACATCTCTTGCAACATGCTTCTGAAATCTTCAATTCACTGTTTTCCCGCACCTGATTAATTATTCGTACAAGCTGATTAAGTCTACGATAGTTCTGCTGATCAAGTTATCTGAACACAGTATATGTACTGACACTAATTCACTCAATAACATTTTCGCTTTCTAACAATTTGAAGGGTGTTACATTCGACAACAATTTCGAGCTTAAAACATGTCTTGAATAATTTTTCGAGTCAAAGCCTTGTGATTTCTATCCTTGAGGCATTAAACAGTTTGTGGATCGTTGGAAGGGGGTCGCAAACAATGAATTGAAATGCTCCGTTGAATGATTCATCAGAACTATTAATAAATAATAAGTATTAAAATAAATCATAAAAAACAAACGAACCCATGTAACAACCAAACATGTAAGCTGAAACACTTAGAAAAATAATCACGTGGACACACAGATGAAGGTTTTAGTTGCATGAGACTGGTGGCAAGTGAAAAACCAACCCCACGGACAAATTTACGCCGATTTTAGTCGTAGGAGAGAAGAAGAAAAAAGAATCCCAAGGACACACAAGCGCGGATATTAGATGCATGAGATCGGAAGTACATGAAAAAAGAAATCCAATTATGCACACTGAAAGATATTAGATGCATGAATGTAGAAGCGAATGAAAGGAAATCCCAAGGACACACAAGCGCCGACTTCAGATATATGAGAAGAGAAACACATAAAAAAACGTCTAAAGGGCACCCAGGAGCAAATATTAAATTATCTGAGAAAAGAATCACATGGAGAACGAAATCCAAGGTCCTACAAGAGCATGCACTAGAGGGGACGTGCGAGCTTCATTAGGTTAACAATCTCTATTTCAGAATTCACAAGAAACATTCGGAAATTACGCAGACAAAACGTTATGATAAAATAAAAGGACAGAGCCAAAGAAATTCTTTCCATTAAACTATATGACCAGACACAAGTATTTATTTTATTTGTATGTTTATGGTTATATCAATTCCTTATGGCTCATTTAATGCCGAAATTTAATTTTCTTGGGAGCTTGAAAGTAATAAAAATATGACATGTTATTCTGCTTTCACATTTGAATACATGGTAGATGATACTCTGCTTTTGTGCATATACATGTTTGTACGGACATTACTAGAAGCAATGATATGCGAAAAGAATTGTATTCATCAAAATATATCCCATGATATTGTATTCTTTGTTGCCATCGTTGTGCCAGAATCTCATTTCCACACATAAAATATTTGGCTCGTTTAGAAGCCAAAAACTCCCTACACACGTTTTCAACCTTATCCGCATTGTTAAACCTCTATAAGAACAGGAAAAGATCCATGACACGGAAAAGTGGTGCAAAAATGAGATTATAGGCCTGTTGAGGCAGAATGTCGAAGTCTCTCAACTTCTAAAGTTTGGTAGCATTAGTAGCGTGTGCTCAGGCATTATTGTGCTGTAAGAGCGCGTTTCTTCGATTTACCATTACACTATATGACCAGACACAAGCATCTATTTTATTTGTATGTTTAATGTTTTATCAATTCCTTATGGGTCATTTAATGCCGAAATTTAATTTTCTTGGCAGCTTGAAAGTAATAAAAATATGACATGTTATTCTGCTTTCACATTTGAATATATGGTAGATGATACTCTGCTTTTGTGCATATACATGTTTGTACGGACATTACTACAAGCAGTAATATGTGTTTTATGTTTTGTTTAAGTCATATTTTGGAATAAAGTTTGATTTAAGAAATTATAGGATATATGTGTGAATGTCATGACAGTTCTTTCATGTTGAATGATTTATTGTTACATGTTGTTGGTATATTTTTATATCAAATATGTATTTTTATTATTTCATTGTGTTTTGTATTTGTTTGTGGATTCAGTCCTTGTCCATAGCCGAGACCCTAACATATGCTACCACACCGGGTCAATTAAGAGGTGGTTTCACACTCAAATCTCCCATCTCCCGAAAGACTTTATTATCTACGTACTGTACATATAAAGGACGGGTCGACATTACTTACAGAGATGAAAACAAAATTGAATACATTTGGACAAGGCGAAATATGCATATGTTTTTTTTTATATAACAGAGTAACAAAGGAGAGAAAATACACCAGTATACATGTAAAAGAAAGGAAGTAATAAAAGCTAGGAAGTTTGTGTTTTCTATGTGTCATGAGGTAGGTGTCATTTCGACCGCATGCTAGAAGGTAAAAAGAGAAAAGGATCCGAAGACAGGAAGTGTCACATTCTTATAGCGACTTAACATCGCCACTTAACGACCTTCTCAGTGAAACTAGCAATGCCATATAGAGGTAAATTACAATCCAATATTGTAATCCAGCTGGGTCGACCTAACCTGTAAGTAAACTTTCGCTAAGAAAAGTCCAACTGTGCAAATGACCATGAATTTGCAATGCGCTTTGACAACGACATACTCCTTAAAACTTAATAAAGGTAACCATGTGATTATAATATTTAACGAGATTAATCGTCTTTCTAATATTTCTACTCCATAAATTCTTCTTCTCTGATAATATTATTACCTCTTAGTCGTTATTACTTATTTTATAACTTATTCCCATTCTTTGATAAACTATCTTTCGTATTGTTGTGGCCTTGTTAGGGCCAGAAATAAAGACACAAGACAGGGATTGAGTTAAAGATATATATTAACAGAAACAGTAATACAAACATATACAAACGAGAGTGTTACTGCAAGTCGGACGAAGAAAAATTAAAGAGATAAACTCTAGCGAGGGATTGCAAAAAATTAAATAAATGGAAAAAATAAATTGAAAAAATAACTTTAAAATAAAAGAAAATCAAAAGACTAATAGTAAAAGAATTAGAGCCAAAAGGAAAAAATAAAAATAGGGAGGGTATGAAATAGAAAAAGAAAAAATTAAAAATACTTTTCAAAAACAGTCAGTAAAAAAAAGAACGTAAGAAAAGGTAAAATAAAAAACAGACTTAGCAGAAACGAATTCAAAGTTCACAAAAAAGAAAAAAACAGTTCAGTTTCAGAAAAAACGTCAGGTGACAATCATCAGTCGTATCAGGTCTGAAAAACAGCTGGAAACTTCGCTCTCCAAAAAGGCAGTAACTGCTCCTATTTATAGCTGGGAAAGTTCATGCGTGCGTGGGTAAATTACCATGATACGTATATTTTATTAATATTCAATAATATAATTTAATGAAAAGCCAATTCTTTACTGTTCACCTTAATACAATTCATACCGAGTTAAAAGCTAATCTCTCCTGTCTCACATTTTATAAAAACTGAAGTTATCGTAAAGCAGAAAACCTGATCCAAAACGAAACCTAATTCGCTTCATACCCAAATCAGTCGTTACATCTTAGCATCATTTTATATATCTATTTATTTTTTTGCTATACGTCAGAGCTTCGTTGATAAATTATATTTAACACTAATTTCCAATGAACGAAAATGCATATCCAAATTTATTTTTATTCTTTATTTATATTTGTTTTATGTTTTTATTTATTTCGCCGCCGGTGATGACGCAACAGAAAACAATGTAATCTGAAGGAATAATGCGTAATGAAATTGTTGACGCCTGATATAGGAATTCTAGAAAGAAAGAATAACTATGTTACAGATTAAGGGTTCTGGAGCATATACTTTAAATTCACCTGAGGGTTTCTTATCTTGGGCACATTTTTTATGTCTTCAATTTCTTCACAAGCATTAAAGGGTGGGAAAGAACCCTATCTTTGCTTGTGAAGTCTTTCGAAATACCATGTTGCTTGAACGGCGAGCAACATAGAAAATGATGCCTGTGTGGGTTTGTTTCCATCTTCATTTTTATAAAATACTAAATAGACCAAAATATGATAATATACTGTCTTCTTTATTAGATACACACACACATATATATATGTGTTTGTGTGTGTGTGTGTGTATAAAATGAAATGGTCTAAGTCCGACAATTATTTAAATATATTTTATTGTTATACGTTATTTATATATACACAAATAATTAAGTAAATGCTCTGTTTATAATAAATAGTATTAACATTTACCGACCTGAATGTCTGAAAAATTTCATAGAAAACTTGCGTCATCCGACAGGAATCGAAACTGTATCGTGCATGGAAGAATCTGGTTAGGGAGGTCGATTAACTGCTTTTAAACTACAAATTTCCCATGATTTCCACAGAAAGATCGTATCTGCTCGAAGCGTATCCTAACTTAAACAAATGACGTCATATATTATGAAATGAGATATGTTTACGTTAAGATACGCAGCTAGCAGATATGATCGTTCGAGGGAAATCATGGGAAATCTGTAGTTTAAAAGCAGTAAATGGACTTTTCTAACCAGACGCTTCCTTCGTAGCTAAAGTGGTATAGCACGTCATGCTATACAACGGATTCGTGTAGGATTCAGATTCGATTTCCGTCGCAGGACACATATTTTCTATGAGATTTCTCGGACATTCAGGCCGGTAAATGTTGCTAATACTGTTTATTATAAACAGAGCATTTAATTAATATCTGTATCTATAAAAATAACAAATATATATATATATATATATATATATATATATATATATATATATATATATATATAATACCCTAACAATCCACCTAGGTGAAACCTAGATAGGTTTGCCTGGTTCTTTAGGTACACAGACTTGCTCTACTTAGAGTATTGAACACTTTACTTTTGCTTTACTCGTGTTGGAGGGGGTTTTTTGGGACTCTTAGCCTGGATTCTGGACGACTGTTTTCGCCTGAATTACATGTTCTTAGTTCTTTCTCTTTTTAGCCCTTATTTTTCCTGGGGTATTGTTTTGTTCATTTACAAGCCAAAACACTTGAGGATTTTCCAGACAAATATACTTACTTTTATTCATCAAAATATATCCCTTCACTTTATATTCTGTATTGCTACCGTTGTACCAGAAACTCATTTCCACACTTCAAATATTTGGCTCGTTTACAGGCCAAAAACGCCCCTACACCCGTTTTCAACCTTATCCATATTGCTAAACCTCCTTTATGGTTATATCAATTCCTTATGGCTCATTTAATGCCGAAATTTAATTTTCTTGGGAGCTTGAAAGTAATAAAAATATGAAATGTTATTCTGCTTTCACATTTGAATACATGGTAGATGATACACTGCTTTTGTGCATATACATGTTTGTACGGACATTACTAGAAGCAATGATATGCGAAAAGAATTGTATTCATCAAAATATATCCCATGATATTATATTCTTTGTTGCCATCGTTGTGCCAGAAACTTATTTCCACACTTAAAATATTTGGCTCCTTTACAGGCCAAAAACCCCCCTACACACGTTTTCAACCTTATCCACATTGTTAAACCTCCAAAACAACAGGAAAAGATTCATGACACGGAAAATTGAAGCAAAAATGAGAATATAGGCCTGTTGAGGCAGAATGTCAAAGTCTCTCAACTCCTAAAGTTTGGTAGTATTACCAGTGTGTGCTGGGGTATCATTGTGCTGTAAGAGGGCGTTTTTTCGATTGACCAGTGCTGGGTAGCGGATTTTCAAAGCATCATAGAATGGCTGCAGTTGTTGAGTATTAAGATCCTCTGGGAGAAGCTCAAAGTGCAACAACGCCCTCGAAATTCTACTAAACACAAAACCTGACCCTTTGTTCTAACTGCCTTCGTTTGCCAATAGGTCAGAGACCTGAACAAACGAAGACACTGATTTATGCTATTAGGATTATTTTCATCCCCAGTTTCAATTCGACGCCAAATCCGGGCATCCTGAGGATTTGCCAGGAGTTGTTTGCAAATGTTCACACGTCGTTGAGCCTGGTTCTTGGTCAGTTCAAGAGAAACTACTCGACAACGTCTATTCATAAGTCCGAGATTACAGAGATATCGATTGATGGTGCTTTGTGAAGCACCACATTCTACCAATAATGTACGAGTGTTTGTGTTTGGCTTTTGTTCAACCATTTCAAGCAAGGTCTCATCTTCAACAACAGAAGGTCTTCCTGACCTTGGTTTGTCTTCGAGACTGTTATCTTCCTTAAAACCTCTGAGCACTGATATAATAATTGGACATAAAACCTTATTGTCAACGTTGTTCCTATGACAGTGACACGGCAACAAACAAGCATAACTGGTGACATAAAAATATATAAAAGCATGAAACGGAATATTCAAAAACTTATAGGTGCTCTCTCTTTGTTTTTATTTGCTACGTCATTTCGTAGCGTCGAGGTTCAAGTTTCTCCATATCTTTCTTGAGCAAGATATTTCTTGCCGCTTTCCTTCATATACTTTGTCCTTGTTTTACCATCACTTCACTCCAACTCGTTTATTTTCACTACTCGCTATTTCCCTCTGCTTCTCTTGCTTTCATTGCGACTTATGAGTATTAAATTCTCCGAGCCCTTCTTTCCTCATTATGTATCTCGTTCTAATTATAAGTATCAATTTCATTGGGGTTCCTGTTTTCCTTTTGGCTTACGGCCATATTACATTTAAACATCGTATCTCGTACAGTCACCGAAGTTAAGCAACGTCGAGCCTAGTCAGTATCTAGAAGGGTAACTGCTGTAAACTTGAACGTGCAGGTGGTGTAATCGATATCGGCTCGGAATTGAAAATGCCAATTCCAGTCGCGTTCGTTATATTCACTTACACGCAAATACCATTGGGAAAGGGAGGAATCCACCTCTTCCTCCCCTCAGCTATGGGTTAATTAGTAAGACTGTGTATCAGTAAACATCATTATGCAAAAATCACTAAAATATTTTTTTAATTCTAAAAATTATCTTCTGTCTTTAAATAACCTACAATGGGTTGATAAACCGTAAAAACAAATCTCTCAATCTGTTTCTTTATTTATCATATGTTCTGTTACTTCAACATTCTTCTGCATCTACTATCTCTCCATCTCATCGTCTCTCTCACTTTTTTCTCTCTCTCTTTCTCTGAAACGCTCACATACACATACACGCAAGTATACATATACACAAACTCATCTATATGTCTTAGTCTGTTTGCATCTTAATATGTTGCATTGAAATGTGATTATGATTAATGAAACCGATTGCTTGAACAAGAATGTTCACTTCGATCCTCACTGGGTGCGTTGTAATTGTAACCTTAACGTACTTTCTTCCATTTTTACCTCTGATCGCAGTTCGCTGTTTTTGGCAAGAATTGAATGAGGTGAAAGCAGATTCCAAGCAGAGAGAAAAAAAATGGGCGACATTGAAACATTCCGAAAAAAAATGTCTGCGCGCAGTTCGGGGTATTTTATTTATCAGAGATATAAAATCGAATTAATTTGATAAACTGCAAAAGTCGAGGCGGAATTCACGGAAACACTCAACCTTGTCGAAGAGAGTCAGATTCACCTTCTCTTCCGAGCCGTACAACAAGTGCACTTACTTTACTACCAAATAGATCAAAGGATTGATAGAGAAACGTTAATAAAATTACTCTCTTTTTGCGATTCAGTTTCTTTTTTGCATTTTTAGTTGCAAATGGCCGCTTCCCCAAAAGACCATATGAATTAATTGATACGATAGAATAAATTCGATTTCGTTTTGTTTTGCTTACACTTAAATTGATTCCATATTTATTAATTTTATTTTCAATTCCATTGATCCTGCGCTATGTTTAATGAAAAGTGGGTTGAATATTATCTTCCATTTAATATTCTCCGACCTTCCCGAAATTTATTGAGCACCTGATAGCGAAATCTCCTTAGGGATGAAACTGTTACATTTATACGTCATTTGGTGAGCGCACTTATCACTAAAAGCATGTTAATTTATTGAAAAAATGTCTCGAAAGTTTGGGGCTGTTTGTCCTCATCACATTTACTAAATGCAGCTTGGTTAAATGAGTAGAGGATATATGGGAGTAGGAAGATTGTGTTCCGCCGTTCTTTCAGGTAGGAAGGGCCAACCTACCCAGAAAATCAACATTCATGATCCTAACACTTATTTCAGCTGAAATAGTGACCACTGATTACTCCGTGAACAAGTACCTCATTATCATTACCCTTCGACCTCTCTATGATTTGTTGGAACTCCATTGACAATTCCTTTCTAAACTGTCCGGTCCTGTGTTGCTGTCCTCAGATCCCCAAAGTCCAACCCTGAATCCCGAGATATGGTGTCTAGGAAGGTCAATTTTCGTGTGAAGAGACTTCCAGAACGAACGATGCCATAGGTGTAAGGATGAGATGATTTACCTGTCCGCTCGATGGCAGTGGCCGGCAAACTGTAATGGTTTTTGTTTGAGCTTAAGAGAGATTGGTCTCAGGTCGTAAATTGCGTTAAGCGTTGTATGGTATCTCCAACTAATGTTCTGGATTTTTCTAAGTAGATTTATAGATGTTCCATCCAGTCGTCTTTCAAGACGAACAGATAATTTCCAATTTTCGGATCCATACATTAGGAGATGGTTCAATCAATGCTCGAAAGGTTTTGACTTTTAAGGAGGATGGAAGGTTCGAGCGTCAAGTCTTGTGAAGTTTGTTACACGCATCCCATGCAAGAGCTCTGCGAATGTTGAATTCTGTTTGGGGATCTATTATCTGCGATCCAAGGTATTTGAAGTTCAAGAGAAAACCGGAAAAACAGAAATGCGTTTCTACTGTTGAGAATAACATTGACGCAGCGAGTAACAAAGTAGACGTAAGGAAAATAGGAACAAAAATGACACATAATAAGAATCAGACGTGTACAGCTGAAATTTCTCGGACAAGCCATGAGGAAGGTGGACTTGAAGAGTTTGACCATTACAGTATATATCAAAGGTAAGGTACATAGGGAAGATAGTGAACCACCTACCTGACGTGCTTATGTGAATGGTTTGGTGGAAGAGATTGTTCAGAAAACAAAAGTTACCCTAGGGCTGCACGGAATAGGACATTGTGGAGAGACATGATTGTCCATGCAACGAAGAGACACAATACATAGCTGAAGAAGTTTTCCTCACTTTCAAAGAATTTACTTTTCATATGTTTCTCATAAGCCTTGGAAAATCAGCGCATAAAAACAAATATCTTTTGTTGGCGATGTCTGAATAACTAAAAACCTTAATTCTCCATGTATAATACGCATTTTTCTGAAAAATAATAAGAATAATTAGTGATGCGTATTATGCACAGCGACAATTTTTTTAAAAATTGCCGTTTCCTAGGTCGATTTCAGTTGCGAAATGACGACTCACCATAAACATGCGACAATTTGACACTAATATTCGGCGATTGCGAACCCATAAGGATGTCAAATACAATCATATCTACCTAACAATACTTACAAATGTAATATAAAATAAGAATTATCATAAAACTAAATTAGAATAATATTCTATGCTTAAAACCATTTTTATTTAATAAGAGTAGGAAACGCTGGCCGTAATGAAATTGGAACGGTAGAATTTATAGGGTTTGATTACCAAACAAGGGGTATGTATTATGCGTGAGTATAAGTATTTTCCCACACTTTCAGCACAATTTTAGGGGTGCGTATTATGGATGAAGGCGTGTTATACGTGGGGAATTACGGTAGATGAATCCCGCGAATCCAGAGAATCGACGCAATGACTTGAAGGCTGATACCACACTATTTACAAGTGAATGGAATTTTGCTTTTTTCATCAGTTGTTCCGTCGATAAAACAATTTATATAACATACTTTTTGTTTTATTTGTATAGTGATACTCCTGCGAGATGTACGACTACAAGCAGACGTTTTCTTTTTCATGGTTCGTTCTGTTCAAATTTATATTCCTTCTCTTCCACACATTCGGTCACCATACTGATAATATAAATATTGATATTTCTACAATTTGTCCAGACTGACAGCAATAAAACTTTGAAGTGTTCCATAACGCTTATTCCGACTTGATACTCATTGTAATTGTTGGTCTTAATATTATATTACTGAATTTATACATTCATCCATACGCAGGCAAATATATATATGTGTGTGTGTGTGTGTGTGTGTGTGTGTGTGTGTGTGTGTGTGTGTGTGTGTGTGTGTGTGTGTGTGTGTGTGTGTGCGCGTGTGTGTGCGCGTGTAATCATGACCCTACAAACAAAGACACACCATACGCAAATAGTGGCCGAACACACTAGTCGGACCACACACACACACACACACACACACACACACACACACACACACACACACCATACTAAGTGTATACATATATATATATATATATATATATATATATATATTTGAACTGATTCTTAATGGTAGAGAATTTTAAAACAGCAAGGAATAAGTAAGTTTTTGATGGCATTTTAACTAAAAACTAAAACGACCGGTTTCGACCCAGATCTTATCAAGTTTATTCTCTGGGTATATCTTACAGGACTAAAAGCATGTAATGCGGGGAATGGGGCAAATAAAAAAAAAAAAAAAAAAAACACTAGTGTCCAATCACACTCAAACCCAACAAGCAATCTCTCTTTTTGCAGAGAGAAGGATTGCGAGATCTAATGTAAATGGACTCCAATGCTTTAAGATGAAATATTGAGTGCAACCTAGACAGAATGGTAAAACGGTCGACACTCAATCCATACACACATTCCCTACTGTTTATAGCATGCTGTGATAAGGAAGACCCGGATGTATTCACGAGCTGACTACCACCAGCGGCCGGATTCAAAATTCTGGCGGGTAAATGTTGTTTAATTCTGAAATCCAAACGTTGAGATGTTCTACCTATGTAGTTACATCCGCAACTGCACTCAAATTTATACACAACGGAATTGATATGGTGTGGAGGTAAAACATCTTTACGGCCGAGTGAAAAATATTACTCTCACATTAGAAACAAAATAGCATTTACTAATGGAAGGTGAAATTCGCCTATACATACATATATATATATATATATATATATATATATATATATATATATATATATATATATATATATATATATATATATATACACACACACATATATATATATATATACTATTTCTTTGTAATAAAATTATATATATGTATCGAGAAGGAATATGTATACACATATTAGCAAAAACACGCACACAAAATATTAAAAAATGGAGATAGGTTTAAAAAGATACAGAAGTCAAAAAAAGATAACACCTAAGACCTCCTTACTTCTATTGTCCTCATCTTGTTGCCATATTTACCACGTTTCTTCCGTTATACGCTCCGGCCTTCTTCAGGTGTTTGGAATGTCGAATTGAACCCTTTATTTGCAACTTTTGAAAAGCGATAATAACAACAAAAATTGCAATATAAGCTCTGGTAAAAACATGTCTGATAGCAAAAATTGCAATATAAGCACTGGTAAAAATTGTTAGGGAGACATTAGGTTTATAATACCAAGATATTCATACACAAATGTCCTCAAGGCACATGGCACAGTGGATAAAGGCGTGACAGGATCCAAGGAGTGTGATACTCGGTTAAGGCAGTGGAGGACTTTAAGAGGGAACAATTAACAGGAGATAACTGAGATCCATTAAATATGGCACGTGGAACTAGAACAGTGAGCGAAATAAAGGGTTCAGTTCGACATTCCAACCACCTGAAGAATGCCGGGGCGTACAACGGCTGAAACGTTGTAATAAATATGACGCCAAAGGTAAGGACTATCGTCCAAATAATGTAATTCATATGGTCACATTCTGATTTATTTCTCAAGAATACGTAATGTTTGGCTGTTTGCAATAAACCGGACGGAATCATTTTAAAGACCGCAAAATCTGTAAACGTGAAAGTGAATGTTAGTTGGGGAAAAATCCCAATGTTTTGATGTTGTAAGTGGTGCTTGTTTATTTGAGACAGCAACCAAAATGAGTGAGGCGGATCGCTCTTTCCGCTTCCCCTAAACGGGCTAATCTTCTCACTGTTACCTCCAAATCTGATTCAGTCGTGTTACAACCCCCACCCAACACACATACACACGCAAATCACCGTTTATATCGACCTACGTCTGATATGTTGCGATCTGAACGACCCAGGTAATCGTTAGCTATCATCATCAAAATCATCAACAACATCATAAGCAATTTTCTCACCAAGCTTAAAAAGTAAATTCAACACTTTAAAAAAATTCGATTTTACCAACCGAATTCCAACACATAAAAATCACAGAAAAAAATATATAAGTTTATCAGTACAAACGGTCAGCATTATACAATATTGATTTCACTAGAAAGATAGTAAGGATTATTTTATTTTTTTAATTGACTCAATGAAAAACGAGACAGATTCGGTCTTTATCTCTGAGAGGAAAAATTTGAATTAATTGCAACATTATTGTTATACAGTTTAACCATGTGTTAATTACGTTGGCTGATTTCTTACCCTAAGATTTATTCGTATTTCCTAGCTGGCAACTTGTTTCTTTTTCTCCTGTCTCAATGTCTCAATGTAGTAGGCAGTGTGGCGCGGTTGTAGCTCAGTTGTCGTGGTAGGCGAGCGTAAATACGATGCGACTAACGCAGTGTTAATAAAGACACAAGAGTAAATCTCATATACGGCTTACGGCCATATCATGTTGAAACACCGATTCTCGTACGATCACCGAAGTTTTTCTAAACAGTTTTTCGCGGTTTTTCGTTATGCATAGGAGGGCCGGAAAATAATGTCGGTATTGGCTACTTTTCGAGAATGAGCTGTGTCAAGTTTGAGCGAAATCGGTTGAAAGATGCAGAAATGACGAACAACGAACAGACACACACCTTTTGATATATATATATATATATATATATATATATATATATATATATATATATATATATATATATATATTGATGCATGTTTCATTAAATAATATAGACAAGTTTTGTGACGTCACGAGCTGTGACGCGATTTTCGCTTCCGCGTCTCGTATACACGAGTTTGTGTTGCTTTGAAATTTGTTCATGCAACAAAAACAGACAATCATTATTGTTTCGTCCGTGTGTTGTTTGATATATTGAAATGAAATTGTCATCTTTGATAATGGCTTATGTAAACCGAA
The DNA here is from genome assembly GCA_964036315.1 of Acanthosepion esculentum. NCBI lineage: Eukaryota > Metazoa > Mollusca > Cephalopoda > Sepiida > Sepiidae > Acanthosepion > Acanthosepion esculentum. Next base: position 25,548,086 of record OZ038482.1, read on the forward strand.
AGCTTAGATTGGATTTAAACATGTATCAATATGGTGATATCCTTTCGTCTTTCAATGATAATGTTAAGCTTATCAGACAATACGAAAGGAACTTACTTAAAATAAATAGACAAAACTTGTCTATATTATTTAATGAAACATGAATCAATGAAAAATTGCTGCCTAAATATACACAATATATATATATTTATATATGCGTGTGTGTGTGTGTGCGTGTGTGTCTGTGTGTATAAAAGTGAACACTGTGATCAACACCGACGGGCGACAGTCTACAGTTTTCAAGCCAATTGCGTTTAACCATGAAACAATGTCGTCGCACGGTGTTGATCTCCACTTTTATATTTAGTTTAGATATGCCTTATCCCTGATATTAATCACTCTTACCCATAAATATATCATACCTACAAACTATATTTATCATATATATATACATATATATATATATATATATATATATATATATATATATATATATATATATATTGTATGTGTTGTTTGCGTGTGTGTTGTGTGTGATAGAGAGAGATTGAGTGAATTTGACAGAATTCTAGATTTTTGATAAGTGAAATACTGATTTTAGGAAGTTAATAGAGCTGAAAATCTTTATCAGACTGCCTACGCACAAGCAAATACACACACACACACATAGATAGATAGATAGATAGATAGATAGATAGATAGATAGATAGATAGATCTGAAAAGACATAGATAGATAGATAGATAGATAGATAGATAGATAGATAGATAGATAGATAGATCTGAAAAGACATAGATAGATAGATAGATAGATAGATAGATAGATAGATAGATCTGAAAAGACATAGATAGATAGATAGATAGATAGATAGATAGATAGATAGATAGATTTATGATTTAGTGCCTGTCCCCAGGCAATACGATTTTAACCTCTGTGTTTTAAAGACCAGTCCAACAAATCATTTTTCGTTACGACTTGTATCACTTTTGAGCTTTCGTCTAGCGCTCGACCTTTTTATACTGTGAAACTGTGTTTGACGTTTCGTGCCTTAATCTTGTTGGTAGGTAATTTGGGGAATTTTATTTGATCGCGAACTTATTTCCCTGCATCACAAATGGAAGTTATCATCTAGGGAAGATGGACAAAGTATCATTTTTCTGAGATCAATTATTCTGATATGATTTGAAAGGACATTGCACACTGTTTATGACTGCCCGGTTTGATGACCCATGTCAGATATATAAGACAATTTTGCGGCTCAAAAAATAAGCGACTTAGATTAAATTACAATGTCTCTTTCAGTATTCTCTTTCTGATTGGTTCACAAATCAATAGATGTTCACTGTAATGTTGCAAATGCGTTGCCGTATAGGTTAGTCTCTTGATGGTGTCAGTGAATCAAGTTCAAATTTCGTCTGAGACTGATTAACTTCATTTTATTAACCCCTTTCATTCCCACCGCTTTACGTTGTAATAAAAATTCCTCCTCACTGGCATGACACGAAAGTGGGCGCGTAAGCAATTAGACAAATCACTCTCTCGCTCTCTCTAAGCTAAGTGAAGTGGTCCTCGCAAGGACTAATGCAAACGGCTCGGACAAAGTAAGCCACGGAATGAAGATAAATTATTTTAGACAAAGATGACAGGAGAACAATGTTCTCTATAAGACAGTAGTCAATACCTGCGAAAACGGCAGAGTGACGAGAGATCGCCTCACATCGACGGAAAAGTGAAGACGCCTGTTAGACTGTTCAACCCCTCCCGTGTCACCGTCGACTATAACAGTAAGTTATATCCCGGAAATAAAATCTGCTTACTGCTACAAATTTTCATGTTTTTTTTAAATTTGCGTGTAATTAGTACATATAAGCCACAAGCGTATGACTGAAGAAAGCTGCACCCTGAGAACGACCCTGGTGCCTGATCTGGGCTGCAACGTTACAGGGCTGGATTATTGGTGCCGAGACCAACGTTAATTATCGCTTCGACCACCACCAGTCGTGAGAAAACGATCGGGGAAAAGGAAAAACATGATAGTCATAACATCATTTGATTTCTTGTAGCTTTTTTCCGTCATGGACCTTCAGACGTTTGCAAATGCACTCTGTCACGGAACGAACGAAGTTAGAATGTTAGGCGTGGGCTTCCCAAATGATCTATTAGCGGCTAAAACACGAATATCACAGGAATCGATAGGCAGAAGAAAATATATCAAGCGTCCGTAGGCAGGAAAAATCATTTTGTCTCCTTCAGCCACTCTACACTCAGGTTATAACTAATAATCCCTATTCAAAGCATCACCCATCGGCCTAGTTGTCGAGGCATCTTGCACGCGTCCGTAGGCAGGAAAAATCATTTTGTCTCCTTCAGCCACTCTCCACTCAGGTTATAACTAATAATCCCTATTCAAAGCATCACCCATCGGCCTAGTTGTCGAGGCATCTTGCACGCGTCCGTAGGCAGGAAAAATCATTTTGTCTCCTTCAGCCACTCTCCACTCAGGTTATAACTAATAATCCCTATTCAAAGCATCACCCATCGGCCTAGTTGTCGAGGCATCTTGCACGCGTCCGTAAGCAGGAAAAATCATTTTGTCTCCTTCAGCCACTCTCCACTCAGGTTATAACTAATAATCCCTATTCAAAGCATCACCCATCGGCCTAGTTGTCGAGGCATCTTGCACGCGTCCGTAGGCAGGAAAAATCATTTTGTCTCCTTCAGCCACTCTCCACTCAGGTTATAACTAATAATCCCTATTCAAAGCATCACCCATCGGCCTAGTTGTCGAGGCATCTTGCACGCGTCCGTAGGCAGGAAAAATCATTTTGTCTCCTTCAGCCACTCTCCACTCAGGTTATAACTAATAATCCCTATTCAAAGCATCACCCATCGGCCTAGTTGTCGAGGCATCTTGCACGCGTCCGTAGGCAGGAAAAATCATTTTGTCTCCTTCAGCCACTCTCCACTCAGGTTATAACTAATAATCCCTATTCAAAGCCTCACCCATCGGCCTAGTTGTCGAGGCATCTTGCACGCGTCCGTAAGCAGGAAAAATCATTTTGTCTCCTTCAGCCACTCTCCACTCAGGTTATAACTAATAATCCCTATTCAATGCATCACCCATCGGCCTAGTTGTCGAGGCATCTTGCACGCGTCCGTAGGCAGGAAAAATCATTTTGTCTCCTTCAGCCACTCTCCACTCATGTTATAACTAATAATCCCTATTCAAAGCATCACCCATCGGCCTAGTTGTCGAGGCATCTTGCACGCGTCCGTAGGCAGGAAAAATCATTTTGTCTCCTTCAGCCACTCTCCACTCAGGTTATAACTAATAATCCCTATTCAAAGCATCACCCATCGGCCTAGTTGTCGAGGCATCTTGCACGCGTCCGTAAGCAGGAAAAATCATTTTGTCTCCTTCAGCCACTCTCCACTCAGGTTATAACTAATAATCCCTATTCAAAGCATCACCCATCGGCCTAGTTGTCGAGGCATCTTGCACGCGTCCGTAAGCAGGAAAAATCATTTTGTCTCCTTCAGCCACTCTCCACTCAGGTTATAACTAATAATCCCTATTCAAAGCATCACCCATCGGCCTAGTTGTCGAGGCATCTTGCACGCGTCCGTAGGCAGGAAAAATCATTTTGTCTCCTTCAGCCACTCTCCACTCAGGTTATAACTAATAATCCCTATTCAAAGCATCACCCATCGGCCTAGTTGTCGAGGCATCTTGCACGCGTCCGTAAGCAGGAAAAATCATTTTGTCTCCTTCAGCCACTCTCCACTCAGGTTATAACTAATAATCCCTATTCAAAGCATCACCCATCGGCCTAGTTGTCGAGGCATCTTGCACGCGTCCGTAGGCAGGAAAAATCATTTTGTCTCCTTCAGCCACTCTCCACTCAGGTTATAACTAATAATCCCTATTCAAAGCATCACCCATCGGCCTAGTTGTCGAGGCATCTTGCACGCGTCCGTAAGCAGGAAAAATCATTTTGTCTCCTTCAGCCACTCTCCACTCAGGTTATAACTAATAATCCCTATTCAAAGCATCACCCATCGGCCTAGTTGTCGAGGCATCTTGCACGCGTCCGTAGGCAGGAAAAATCATTTTGTCTCCTTCAGCCACTCTCCACTCAGGTTATAACTAATAATCCCTATTCAAAGCATCACCCATCGGCCTAGTTGTCGAGGCATCTTGCACGCGTCCGTAGGCAGGAAAAATCATTTTGTCTCCTTCAGCCACTCTCCACTCAGGTTATAACTAATAATCCCTATTCAAAGCATCACCCATCGGCCTAGTTGTCGAGGCATCTTGCACGCGTCCGTAGGCAGGAAAAATCATTTTGTCTCCTTCAGCCACTCTCCACTCAGGTTATAACTAATAATCCCTATTCAAAGCCTCACCCATCGGCCTAGTTGTCGAGGCATCTTGCACGCGTCCGTAAGCAGGAAAAATCATTTTGTCTCCTTCAGCCACTCTCCACTCAGGTTATAACTAATAATCCCTATTCAATGCATCACCCATCGGCCTAGTTGTCGAGGCATCTTGCACGCGTCCGTAGGCAGGAAAAATCATTTTGTCTCCTTCAGCCACTCTCCACTCATGTTATAACTAATAATCCCTATTCAAAGCATCACCCATCGGCCTAGTTGTCGAGGCATCTTGCACGCGTCCGTAGGCAGGAAAAATCATTTTGTCTCCTTCAGCCACTCTCCACTCAGGTTATAACTAATAATCCCTATTCAAAGCATCACCCATCGGCCTAGTTGTCGAGGCATCTTGCACGCGTCCGTAGGCAGGAAAAATCATTTTGTCTCCTTCAGCCACTCTCCACTCAGGTTATAACTAATAATCCCTATTCAAAGCATCACCCATCGGCCTAGTTGTCGAGGCATCTTGCAAGCGTCCGTAGGCAGGAAAAATCATTTTGTCTCCTTCAGCCACTCTCCACTCAGGTTATAACTAATAATCCCTATTCAAAGCCTCACCCATCGGCCTAGTTGTCGAGGCATCTTGCACGCGTCCGTAAGCAGGAAAAATCATTTTGTCTCCTTCAGCCACTCTCCACTCAGGTTATAACTAATAATCCCTATTCAAAGCATCACCCATCGGCCTAGTTGTCGAGGCATCTTGCACGCGTCCGTAGGCAGGAAAAATCATTTTGTCTCCTTCAGCCACTCTCCACTCAGGTTATAACTAATAATCCCTATTCAAAGCATCACCCATCGGCCTAGTTGTCGAGGCATCTTGCACGCGTCCGTAAGCAGGAAAAATCATTTTGTCTCCTTCAGCCACTCTCCACTCAGGTTATAACTAATAATCCCTATTCAAAGCATCACCCATCGGCCTAGTTGTCGAGGCATCTTGCACGCGTCCGTAGGCAGGAAAAATCATTTTGTCTCCTTCAGCCACTCTCCACTCAGGTTATAACTAATAATCCCTATTCAAAGCCTCACCCATCGGCCTAGTTGTCGAGGCATCTTGCACGCGTCCGTAGGCAGGAAAAATCATTTTGTCTCCTTCAGCCACTCTCCACTCAGGTTATAACTAATAATCCCTATTCAAAGCCTCACCCATCGGCCTAGTTGTCGAGGCATCTTGCACGCGTCCGTAAGCAGGAAAAATCATTTTGTCTCCTTCAGCCACTCTCCACTCATGTTATAACTAATAATCCCTATTCAAAGCATCACCCATCGGCCTAGTTGTCGAGGCATCTTGCACGCGTCCGTAGGCAGGAAAAATCATTTTGTCTCCTTCAGCCACTCTCCACTCAGGTTATAACTAATAATCCCTATTCAAAGCATCACCCATCGGCCTAGTTGTCGAGGCATCTTGCACGCGTCCGTAAGCAGGAAAAATCATTTTGTCTCCTTCAGCCACTCTCCACTCAGGTTATAACTAATAATCCCTATTCAAAGCATCACCCATCGGCCTAGTTGTCGAGGCATCTTGCACGCGTCCGTAAGCAGGAAAAATCATTTTGTCTCCTTCAGCCACTCTCCACTCAGGTTATAACTAATAATCCCTATTCAAAGCATCACCCATCGGCCTAGTTGTCGAGGCATCTTGCACGCGTCCGTAAGCAGGAAAAATCATTTTGTCTCCTTCAGCCACTCTCCACTCAGGTTATAACTAATAATCCCTATTCAAAGCATCACCCATCGGCCTAGTTGTCGAGGCATCTTGCACGCGTCCGTAGGCAGGAAAAATCATTTTGTCTCCTTCAGCCACTCTCCACTCAGGTTATAACTAATAATCCCTATTCAAAGCCTCACCCATCGGCCTAGTTGTCGAGGCATCTTGCACGCGTCCGTAGGCAGGAAAAATCATTTTGTCTCCTTCAGCCACTCTCCACTCAGGTTATAACTAATAATCCCTATTCAAAGCCTCACCCATCGGCCTAGTTGTCGAGGCATCTTGCACGCGTCCGTAAGCAGGAAAAATCATTTTGTCTCCTTCAGCCACTCTCCACTCATGTTATAACTAATAATCCCTATTCAAAGCATCACCCATCGGCCTAGTTGTCGAGGCATCTTGCACGCGTCCGTAGGCAGGAAAAATCATTTTGTCTCCTTCAGCCACTCTCCACTCAGGTTATAACTAATAATCCCTATTCAAAGCATCACCCATCGGCCTAGTTGTCGAGGCATCTTGCACGCGTCCGTAGGCAGGAAAAATCATTTTGTCTCCTTCAGCCACTCTCCACTCAGGTTATAACTAATAATCCCTATTCAAAGCCTCACCCATCGGCCTAGTTGTCGAGGCATCTTGCACGCGTCCGTAGGCAGGAAAAATCATTTTGTCTCCTTCAGCCACTCTCCACTCAGGTTATAACTAATAATCCCTATTCAAAGCATCACCCATCGGCCTAGTTGTCGAGGCATCTTGCAAGCGTCCGTAGGCAGGAAAAATCATTTTGTCTCCTTCAGCCACTCTCCACTCAGGTTATAACTAATAATCCCTATTCAAAGCCTCACCCATCGGCCTAGTTGTCGAGGCATCTTGCACGCGTCCGTAAGCAGGAAAAATCATTTTGTCTCCTTCAGCCACTCTCCACTCAGGTTATAACTAATAATCCCTATTCAAAGCATCACCCATCGGCCTAGTTGTCGAGGCATCTTGCACGCGTCCGTAGGCAGGAAAAATCATTTTGTCTCCTTCAGCCACTCTCCACTCAGGTTATAACTAATAATCCCTATTCAAAGCATCACCCATCGGCCTAGTTGTCGAGGCATCTTGCACGCGTCCGTAAGCAGGAAAAATCATTTTGTCTCCTTCAGCCACTCTCCACTCAGGTTATAACTAATAATCCCTATTCAAAGCATCACCCATCGGCCTAGTTGTCGAGGCATCTTGCACGCGTCCGTAGGCAGGAAAAATCATTTTGTCTCCTTCAGCCACTCTCCACTCAGGTTATAACTAATAATCCCTATTCAAAGCCTCACCCATCGGCCTAGTTGTCGAGGCATCTTGCACGCGTCCGTAGGCAGGAAAAATCATTTTGTCTCCTTCAGCCACTCTCCACTCAGGTTATAACTAATAATCCCTATTCAAAGCCTCACCCATCGGCCTAGTTGTCGAGGCATCTTGCACGCGTCCGTAAGCAGGAAAAATCATTTTGTCTCCTTCAGCCACTCTCCACTCATGTTATAACTAATAATCCCTATTCAAAGCATCACCCATCGGCCTAGTTGTCGAGGCATCTTGCACGCGTCCGTAGGCAGGAAAAATCATTTTGTCTCCTTCAGCCACTCTCCACTCAGGTTATAACTAATAATCCCTATTCAAAGCATCACCCATCGGCCTAGTTGTCGAGGCATCTTGCACGCGTCCGTAGGCAGGAAAAATCATTTTGTCTCCTTCAGCCACTCTCCACTCAGGTTATAACTAATAATCCCTATTCAAAGCCTCACCCATCGGCCTAGTTGTCGAGGCATCTTGCACGCGTCCGTAGGCAGGAAAAATCATTTTGTCTCCTTCAGCCACTCTCCACTCAGGTTATAACTAATAATCCCTATTCAAAGCATCACCCATCGGCCTAGTTGTCGAGGCATCTTGCACGCGTCCGTAGGCAGGAAAAATCATTTTGTCTCCTTCAGCCACTCTCCACTCAGGTTATAACTAATAATCCCTATTCAAAGCCTCACCCATCGGCCTAGTTGTCGAGGCATCTTGCACGCGTCCGTAAGCAGGAAAAATCATTTTGTCTCCTTCAGCCACTCTCCACTCATGTTATAACTAATAATCCCTATTCAAAGCATCACCCATCGGCCTAGTTGTCGAGGCATCTTGCACGCGTCCGTAGGCAGGAAAAATCATTTTGTCTCCTTCAGCCACTCTCCACTCAGGTTATAACTAATAATCCCTATTCAAAGCATCACCCATCGGCCTAGTTGTCGAGGCATCTTGCACGCGTCCGTAGGCAGGAAAAATCATTTTGTCTCCTTCAGCCACTCTCCACTCAGGTTATAACTAATAATCCCTATTCAAAGCATCACCCATCGGCCTAGTTGTCGAGGCATCTTGCACGCGTCCGTAGGCAGGAAAAATCATTTTGTCTCCTTCAGCCACTCTCCACTCAGGTTATAACTAATAATCCCTATTCAAAGCCTCACCCATCGGCCTAGTTGTCGAGGCATCTTGCACGCGTCCGTAAGCAGGAAAAATCATTTTGTCTCCTTCAGCCACTCTCCACTCATGTTATAACTAATAATCCCTATTCAAAGCATCACCCATCGGCCTAGTTGTCGAGGCATCTTGCACGCGTCCGTAGGCAGGAAAAATCATTTTGTCTCCTTCAGCCACTCTCCACTCAGGTTATAACTAATAATCCCTATTCAAAGCATCACCCATCGGCCTAGTTGTCGAGGCATCTTGCAAGCGTCCGTAGGCAGGAAAAATCATTTTGTCTCCTTCAGCCAATCTCCACTCAGGTTATAACTAATAATCCCTATTCAAAGCCTCACCCATCGGCCTAGTTGTCGAGGCATCTTGCACGCGTCCGTAAGCAGGAAAAATCATTTTGGGTCCTTCAGCCACTCTCCACTCAGGTTATAACTAATAATCCCTATTCAAAGCCTCACCCATCGGCCTAGTTGTCGAGGCATCTTGCACGCGTCCGTAAGCAGGAAAAATCATTTTGTCTCCTTCAGCCACTCTCCACTCAGGTTATAACTAATAATCCCTATTCAAAGCATCACACATCGGCCTAGTTGTCGAGGCATCTGGCAAAGAGCTTTAACCTATTCTTACAGACATCGTCTGGTTTGCCATGCGTCATGATCATCCTTCGCTGTCATATTTTACAGAATCGATTTCTCAGTTCGATGGTCAAAAATGGATTGGATTATAAAAGTGTGTAGTTCCTATTGTCGACCATCACCGCTACAGAATCACAAAATAATGTACCAAATAACAGAAATCACATGACTTGAAGATTTTCAACGGCTAAAACGGTTAGCACATATATCTTGAAAAAAATAATACTTAATCATGATATTGACCTTCCACACTACATGAAACAAATTTTTTTGGAAGGAAACCCCGGACAATACTGAAAAGAACAATAACAGTTGGTGGACTTGAGATTCCTTTTCCTAAAAAATTGTCTGAGGAGAATGATTTTACTAATTTCATCCGACAGAGACACTGGCAGCTTGATCCATGAATGTCGAATATTTCCGTATAAGGAAACTGCTAACATTTTCATCATTATATAAACTGAAGTGGTGAAAATAGCAAAAGTTATCTAATAATGTGTAACGACCCCATTGACTTAAATAAGTGTATCTATACGACTTACCTTGGAGTGTCAGCGCTTCAGGCTTATCTATGTAAGTATATCTATCCAGGAGAGGTACCGACATTGAAGTCTGAAGTAATATCATGTATATCTATCCAGAGCTTTGCAGGACTATCCTTAAGTGAGTTTTATAGTCGCGTCATCAAGAAATGCAGTGGGGTCTGCAATACGTAAAAAACATGTTTTCCATTCGTCAAATAAAAGACAAAAATCATATTGTTTATTTTTGTTTTTGGTACTTGCACTGCATGCAGTTCAAGAGAAATTTTTCGATCCTAAGATGGCTATGCAAGATATTTAGCAAGATATTTAGTCTCTTCAGGACGTTCGCGGGTCTTCACAATTTCCTATACTTTGTAGATCTTAGAGACTTTCATCTTTTTTCTATCTCTCCTAAACCCTGTTCTACCAATCATTTAGACAAGTTCGTTAGATAGGTTATGTTCTGATTTCAGTATCTCTTGTGTGTGTCAAACTTTCCAAGCTCTCTTTCCTCATTATGTGCGCTAGAAATTTCAGCTGTCACTTTCTGATATTACGTAAGTGTGCTTTTTTCCCATTTTGTTTAAAACTTTCATCGTATCTCACATGTTCCATCCATGGTATTCTCAACATCATTCTGTAGAACCACATTCCTGTTGCTTAAAATCACTTCTTCATCGGTACTATGATTGCTTAATATTCAGTGTAATATTATGGATATTCCATAATAGTTCAAAACTCTTTTCTTAATTTCCAATTAAATTTTCCCATTTCTTAATACTTTGCTTATGTTTTGGATAATATCTTTCACAGTCATAATGTGTCGTCAGATTTCGATGTCTCATTGTCCGTCGTCTGTTAAAACACTTCTCAATGTTTGATTTTTTTAACTTGTTTATATTGTTATCTCCAGCTTGTAATTTGCACATTGGGTATTTACTTTTGCTGACAACCCTACATCCTCTCTTCTTACTGTTGATGCTTAGTCTGAAGGAGTTTTTCTAGATTCCTTTCTGTGTCTGTTATCAACACTGTGTCATTAGTTGTTAGGTTTGTAGCCGACAATAATGAAACTACAGAAACTAAATAAACCTAACCAGCAACTAAAGTACAAATCAACACCTAAATGTACAAAAATGCAAGGAGATATGTGCTGACAGAATTTTAAGAATGCAATAAAAAGAATTGAAATAATAATTCAAATTGCAACACATCAAGAGAAGCTTTAATTATATCGGCAAACGAGCTCATCACAATGTAAATGAGATAAGAAATAAGGAATGGGAAGACAAACGTAATTTTCGACATGATAAATAAGAGACAGAAAACAATGCCAAGGAATGTTACAGAATATAGAACCTTAGACACGAAAATTAGAAACAAATGTTGGTCGGCAAAAAGAAATGTCTGGATGAAATTTCTGCAGAGATAGAAAGAATAACCACCATAGATAAGGCACAGATACAAAAATGAGAAAATATAATATCAGGACCAAAGATCAGCTTATCGACAGACAGTTTACAATCAAAAGACGGGACTTTGAAAATAGAGAAATAAAAAATACTTACAAGATAGAATGAATACATCGAAGAACTCTTCCACAAGTAAATAGGAAAACCTGCAATACACAAAATATGAAAGGACTTGAAATATTAATATCTGGGGATAGAACTGTACTACTATGAAAATGAACCCAAGCAGCAGGACATGATGGAGTTGTAACAGAAATGCTCTTATCCTTAGACCATTTTCATATCGACAAGGTCACTGAAATAATAAATGAAATATACGATAGTGGCGAGATACCGGAAGCCGTTACTAGAGAACATCTTTATAGCGTTCAAAGCCAGGTGCAAATAAATGCAAGATCAATCGGCTTTTTTAACTTAGCGATTCGTATAACCAAGATAAGCATCCAAATTCTGATGAATAGAGCTCGTAGAATTAAACTGGAAATAAGACAAGAACAGTGCAATTAGATTAAAGAACAAGAAATGTGATGTTTATGATCAGAGAGAGAAATATAAATGCAGAAAGACATAAACATATATGTAATCGACCATGTAACAGTATCTGATAAGCTACAACGCAAAACTCTGTGTTTACTGCTTAGAAAACTTTATTTGAGAAGGATTATAGGAAAATCCGTAACTTTTACTGGGAGCAAAGCGCCTGCATACAGATAGTAAATGAATTCAGTAAAGACACAGAGATAAAAAGTTGTTGTAAAACAAGGATGTTTCTTTTCGCAGACTTCTAACCGAACTAGAGGTTCTACCAGTATTAATTATCGTTGTGTACAATCTTACCGAGCTAAGATATGTCGATGATACAGTGTTGATTACAGACACGAAAGAAACTATAGGAACCCTTTCACAAGGTTGTAAAAGAAAGCCGGAAGAAAGGGCTAACCATTAATTTAAAAATAACAATATACGGTCTTCGATCTGCGAAATGGTGACGTCAAAATCAAGTAAGTCCAGATATTTAAGTGTTTCAACAGAGGAAAGATAATGTGGCACCGAAATCCGAAGGTGCATTTGAATAGCGAAACGTGATTTCATAAAGCTGAGTGCCGAACTGGAATGGCATTATCGGTTCTCTTACATGGGAATGAATGCTAGACAATCTCCTCAATGAAGAACTCTCTTGGGGCAAGAGAAATGAGATTTTACGCAAGAGGCTTAGAATTCCTTGGATTGAACATGTGAGTAACGATGAAGTTTTAAGAAAAAGGAAAACGAAATTGACGCTTGTACGTAGAATCATGAAATGAAAATTGAAATTTCTGCGACACATAATGTGGAACGAATCTTGTAGAATTTGACGCTCACGTGACATGGCAAAAAAATGATAGAGGGTACCCGGGAAATGTATGGCAGAACAGGTAGGGAGAGAGATAGGAAAATGGCAAAAATTGCGAAGAGATACAAAGGATAAGAACACCTGTCTATATTTCTGAGATGAGTCTGTAATTATTTACATTTACATTGTTTGGACTGCTGTCCTCATTTTTACTGCCATATTCACGACGTTTCGGCCGTTGTACGCTCCAGCCTTATTCAGGTGATTGGAATTTCGAACCATTTAGGGGGGTAGATTTTTCTAATTCCACGTGCCATGCCTCTTCCAGATGTCTCAGTTATTTGTTCACCACTGCCGTAGACAGGTATTGAAATCACAACTCTTTAGGTCAAGTCACTGTATCCAACCAACGCTTTTATCCACTGGGAAATGGTGGACGAAATAAAGGGTTCATTTCGAAATTTCAATAACCTGAATAAGGCCGGAGCATTGAAAGGCCGAAACGTCGTGAATATGGCAATAAAGAGGAGGAGAACAGTCCGAACAATGTAAATAGAGTAAATAGGATAAGGTGCAGGGGGCCATGATCACCAATATCCTCAAGGGACAAATTACATTGAAGAAGTTTGGCTGTTATATACATATGTGTCCAAAGTATTTCACGAATCACATAATCTAATAAGGAACCATAACAGATGTGCGTCAGGTACAAGATTGCCTGACGGGCGCGAATCACTCTTTAGGCTGGTTTTGAATCCATAGTGTTTGCTGCCTTAAGGCGAGATAACCACGCGGTTCTGTTTAACTCATACCTAGAAGATTGGTGGTTTCATGCTCTTCCCAAAGTTGTGTAATTAAAAAAACCTCGTGAGATCGAGGCTTTCATATCGATGTCAAGCATGGCGCCAAATCCGTTCAGAAATATAAATTCTAAATATCTACAACAGCTTTCTCAGATCGATGCTTAAAAAGGTCTTTGAGTGAGTGAAGTCTGTGGTTCTTAGAGAAAACAAGACTTCTTTGAAACTAGTGAACTGGCGTTAGAGAATCACAATCAAAGAACTGTACCAAATAACAGAAAATAATCACTTGAAGACTTCCAACAGTATTAACAATTAAAATTGATAGCACATCTGACTAGAAGAGATAATAATGAGATAATCGAAGTTTGTTTTTTGTTCGAAGTGGTACGGAATGACAACATCTTTTGACATTCCGTACCACTTCGAACAAAAGGTTAGTCAGGAAACCGACATCAGTATTGGAATTTGCCATAACAGCTACTGGACTTGAGAAACCTATTTTCCTGAAAAATTATTATCAGTATTACTGACTGCTTGGTCATGAATGACAAGTATTTACTTATAAGGAAACGGTTAATATTGCAATTAATATTAGCACGAAGTGAACGAAACGGCAGAGAGTTAGAATCGAACTCGGCAACCGGAAATCACTTTTATGCCTTTCGTTCACTTTTTTTCTTTGTCTATTGACATAAAACTTCTTTTTTTCTGTTTCTATTTTCTTTCTTTTCTTTTTTTTCTTTTGTTTCTTCTCTTTACTTCTTCTTCTTCTTCTTCTTCTCTTTTCTTCTTCTTCTTTTGTCTTCTCTCTTCTCCCTTTTCTTCTACTTGTTCTTTATCTTTGATTTTTCTATGGTTTTTCTTCTTTTTCTCTTTCTCGTTCCTTCTTTCTTTTTTCTTTTTTCTTTTTTCTTTCTTTCTGTTTTTCTTCTTTTTCTCGTGTTTATTTTCTTTCTCTCTTACCCTCTTTTTCTTTCTTTCTTCCTTTCTATAATGCGGTCTACCTCATTACTACTATAGGCCTACTGCGCTATAAAATCTACCACACTTCTCGTTCCGTCCACCTGCGATCTACCACGGTGAATTCTACCATCACCTCTCGGGTGTCCTGTCCACATAAAAGGAAGGAAATAGAGCTCCCACATCAGAATCCCCCTAGGTTTGAAACCGTTAACATCAGCTGGATAACCTCCTTCAGATTAAAATGCTGCTGAAAGATTTTTATAGACGTGTCATCTTGACCTAGGAAACAATAGTCGCATTTTTACTAGAGAAAAATCTGCTAGATACGTTTTAGTGTTAGATAGCGAGGTAAAGCGAATACTATAGAATTAAATGAGGTAGACCGCATGCTATAATGTTTCATACCGTGGTAGACAGCATACTATAGTAGCACCGAATGAAATAGCTAGCGTTTTTTTCTTTCTATGAAAATCATTAATAGATCCACAGGTAGCTTGATTCAAACGTTACGCACACTGTAGTTATGCAGGTAGGTCAATGGGGGGCGAACAAGTATATTAATCAATAATCGTGTCGTTTATAATCAGTACAATCATAGTGGCTGCCTCTTTTGTGCATTAGTTTCGATATGTCTACATAGGTAATTATCAGTAACGCAATTATTATAATATTTAGCGCGCTAACGATCACATCAAAGAACATATTTATTTGGCCGGCAGGCGTTGAAGCAAAAATAACGTTCCTACTGTGACGCGCTCTAAATAAAGTTTTGTGCAGCGTAAGAAAGAACATGAGAGAATATACGCAAATAACAAGCAGTAATCACCCTTGGGCGTTCTTGTTCGTTTGCGTGAAGAACAATAGATTTAAAGAAATGAAATGAAAAGGAAGAAAGAAAGAAAAGAGTAGAAAAATCAAGGAAATGGGACAAAGAAAAGAAAAGAAAAGAGTAGAAGAAAACGGAGAAGAGAAAAGACACAAGAAAAAAAGCAAAGGACAAAAAAAAGGAAGAAAGACAATAGAAAGAGAAAAAGATGAAAAGGGAAGAACAAGAAAAAGAAGAAATGGGGAAGAAGACAGAAGATTAAAGGAAAAACGGAAAGAATGAAGAAAAAGAAATGTATCGAAGAGAAAAGGAAAACGAAGAAGAAAGAAAAAAGAAGAGACAAGTAAAATAAAGAAGAAAGAAGAGAAAAGATGATGAAAGAAGAGAGAAGAAAGAAAAACAAAAGAGAGTAGTAGAAAGAACATGCAGGAGAAAAAGAAAGAAAAAAGAAGAGAAGTAAGAAAAAGAAGGAAAAGAGGCGGAAGAAAGAGAAGAAAAGATAATGAAAAAATGAAAAGAAAGGAAAGAAAAACAGATAAAGAAGGAAAAAGAAGAAATCAATAAGAAAAGAGATGAAAAATGGAGAGAAGAAAGAAGATGAAGAAGAAGCAAGTTATTAAATCAAATACGAACAGATGTAAGTCGATTTAAAAACGTCTTCCCGTGAGAATTTTGAAAAAAATAATTCGAATACGATATTAGCAAATTACTGTCTTCGTTCGAAGCTGAATATTTTTGCGACGATCAGACAATGAAATGCCGTTTATATTCAATATCTAAAATAAGCGATACGTCAATCTGAGAATATAATTAATTTTCTTTTTATATAAACATTTAAAATCTTTTTTAAAAAAGCAATACGCAATAAAAAAAACCTCAGAATTATCTCCCTTTAAGCATGCGCAGTTGAGGCAACAAAATGCAGCAATTACAAATTATTCTCCTGATAATGTATGTGTAGCTTAGGCTTATCAACGTGGAAAAAAAAGAAATAGCAGACCGAGTTCAAATTCCAGACGAGGCATTCATTTCGCGTTAATTCCTTCAAAAAGAGATGTTTTCATTTTTTCTTCCGCAATGTATGAGTTAAATTGTAGGGTAGACTGGGCTCTGTAGCTCTGGTTGTTAATTAGTCTAAGAGAAAAAGAATTTTGAGTAATAGGACACAGCGTTAATAATTTTCTAAGTTAAAAATCATTTATGGCGACTCACAATTTACAGATATTAAAAAAGTGAATATATGGAAATGAGGATATCAGGTATAATTTTTTTAAATTTTTCTACTAATAAAATATCGTCAAAAATATTTATAATTTAATGATAATCCTACGCTTTTAGCTACTAAAAATATAATAATAAGATTTAGTGTTGTACAGATAATAGCGTTAATCTGTCAATAAGGAGTCCATTACACATTTTTTCGTGGTATTCAAATCCATTCTATCGGAAAATCATTAAGAATGTATACATAACCATCATTGCAGGTTATTTAAAGACAAAATATTTTCCAAGTGAAAGATTTTTTGGTTGGTGAAAAAATACTTATTTAGTAATACAAGTCTTACTAATCAACCCATATCTGTTACGAGAAGAGGAGTATCCATACTTTCCAAAGGTTATTTGCGTGAGACTGAATATAACGGACTCAACGAGAATTAGAACTGGGCTCCCTGATTAATAATTCCAAGTCATTATCTGTCTATATTTCCGAGATTAGGTATTATGTACACTATTTACATTATTCGGACTACTGTCCTCATCTTTGTCGCCATTATTATTACAAAGTTTCGGCCGTTGTACGTTCCGGCCTTCTTCAGGTGGTTGAAATGTCGAACACAACCCTTTATTTCGCCCACTAAGGTAAACTGTTCTAGTTCCACGTGCCATTTTTAATGGATGTCAATTGTCAGTTATCTCATATTAATTCACCTCTCCAAGTTCTCCACTGCCTTAACCGGGTATTGAACTCACACTCTTCAAGGACACATGGCAACAGTGGATAAAATTTAAGACCGACAAAATATATACAAGTATTATTTTGTAATGAGTATCTGTCTATATTTCTGGGATGATGTATTATGTACACTATTTGGACTACTGTCCTCATCTTTGTCGCCATAATTATTACAACGTTTCGGCCGTTGTACGCTCCGGCCTTCTGCAGGTCGTTGGAATTTCGAACAGAACCCTTTATTTCGCTCACTGAGGTAGACTGTTCTAGTTCCACGTGCCATGTCTAATGGATGTCAGTTATCAGTTATCTCCTGTTAATTCCCCTCACCAAGTTCTCCACCGCCTTAATCAGGTATTGAACTCACACTCTTTGGGTCCTGTCATTGGATCGAACTAACGCCTTTATCCACTGGGCCATGTGTCTGAGTTATTATCCATTAAACCGAACGCATATCCAAGCTTTTATTCAAACTGGTATTCTCAAGCGGTCCCCCATCTTGGTACTTACCAGGCTCGTCGTTGCTTAACTTTAGTGAGCGTACAGGAACAGATCCTTCAACGTGATGTGACCGCAAGCCTAAGATGGGGGTTGACTCTTTAGCCTTTGTTGTCATTTAGAGAAGGAAAATTGGATTCAAAACCGCGGTAAATGTAACGAGAAAACTGTTCATTGTCATTCCCCGCCACTAGAAAAAATGTCAAGCAATTCATAGATTATTTACACCTGAACTGTTATCCCCAATTCTTTTTTATGACAACTTTTTGGCCGTTGTGTCCTCCGGTTTTAATCAAGTGCTTGTCGATTTAGGCATTTTACATCGGGTCCCGCAAGCCTTCCTTGTGCAAACAACGTGAGTGTTTGTTGGGGCTCGCTGCCATTTGCCTCTAGCTCCTTGTGCTCATATTTTTCCCTCCTCCTCCACATTTCCTTTTCATTGTACATTTTCTGTGTTTTTTAATTTAAATTAAATCTCCCGTTGTAAGCCTGATGAGCGGGAGCGAAACCGGTTGCTTCGCCCGTTTTTAATATGTCTATTAATATCAAGCTTCATATGTTTATTGCTGTGATAAAACCTATTTCTACACTTTTATAATGCTTTTTACCACAGTTTCGGTGTTAACTATTTGCCCATAGCTGGGACCCTAACAGGTGCTACCACCGCGGGTCATGGTGAACCTGAGAACACCAGCAATTAAGAGGTGGTTCCACGCTCCTCAAAACCTGATCAAAGGCCTTGCTGTGGGATGTAGTTTATCGTCATACCCCGGACGCCGAGACTATTGGCTTCTTAAAACTTAGTATAAGCAGAAAAAAAAGCAATAGCTGAGTAACCAAAAGAAATAATTAAATAGGAATGGTTTCCCTCTTAATAAATAAACGGCAACTTCTGTCTGTCTGTCCTTGTGTCGGTTTGGTTTGGTTTGTTTTGTTTTACGGCATATCAACCTCAATCGGTTATTTAATGCCGACAAGATTTTTATTGCATGTAATATTTTTTCCAAAAATGTATTGCTGGTAGTATTTATTTTCTTCAAAAATGTATTGCTGGTATCAAAACCTATTTTTAGACTTTCAGAGTGCTTTGACCCCAGTTTAAGAGTTAATTATTTGCCCATAGTTGGGACCCTAACAGTTTCTACCACCCCGGGTCAGGTGGACCTGGGATTACCAGCAATTAAGAGGTGGTTCCACGCTCCTCAAATCCTCCTTATCAGAGGCTTTGCTGCTGGACATAGTTTATCGTCTTACCCCGGACGTCCACCGTGTGTCGGAAACCACTCTTATTTGGTCCACATATGCTCTACATAGACATATCTTTTTTTAAAATCAGATTTATCGCGGAATGGAAAATCTGACTTTCATCTGGCGTTTGAACATCAAGATGATGTCCAGATGAGGAGGGAACAGTTAAAAATTCAAATTTTAAAATAACTGAAAAAAGTTAGTGATTTGAAAAGTTTTAATTTATATTGAGTTTAAAGTAACTCAATTCGCAAGTGGATAGCAGATCGGAATGAGCCGAGTTCGAATTCTAGTTGGGTGTGTTGCAGTCACTTAATCACAAATATCCTTGGGAATGGTATGATTCCATCCTCTCCCAAACTTTGGGTCAAACAATTGTATTTGTATCTGGAAAAGTCATTGTTAACTAAAAAAAGAATTATTTTTACAAGCCAAAATATATTTCAATTTTAAATATTAAATTTAAATTTTAAATAACCAACAAAGTATTCATAAGTCGTAAAAAAGAATTGGTTTGGTTTGAATTGTTTTGTTTTACGGCATATCAACACCTCAATGGGTCATTAAATGCCAACAACTTTTTTTTTTCTGGTTATATTTTTGTTTTGTCAAAAATCTATTTTTGTTAATATTTTTTCCTCAAAAAGGTATAGCTGGTAATATTATTTTTTTTAATGTATAGCTGGTAATATTATTTTCTTCAAAAATGGATAGCTGGTAATATTATTTTTTTAAAAATGTATAGCTGGTAATATTTTTTTTCTTCAAAAATTTATTTCTGGTAATAATTTTTTACAAAGTATTTTTGATATTAAAACCTATTTTTACACTTTTATAATGCCTTTTACCTCAGTTTCTGAGTTAGATATTTGCCCATAGCTGGGATCCTAACAGGTGCTACCACCCCGGGTCAAGGTGGATCTGGGAACACCAGCAATTAAGAGAAGGCCTTGCTGTTGGACGTAGTTTATCGTCTTACCCTGGACGCGGATGTAGTTTATTGTCATACCCAGGACGCCTCATTGGGGAGTCTTATCCCTCTGCAGATGTGCAGTTGGCTTATTCTACAGCCCCAGCCGATAAGGCTCGTAAAAAAGAAATCAGTTGTTATAATTAATCTTATAATTATTTTTAATATTAATCTTCCAGTCATTTTTATAAATGCATAATGAAAATTTTGGTATTTTCCCAGTTTCTTTTTATGCTTTCACTGTGTGACTGTGTATTACCTGATAAGTAATTAAGTTAAGCAACGTCGAACCTGATGAGGAATGATGGGTGACCACTTGAGAATACAAGGTGCTGAAAACTTGGATGTGTGGGTTGTTTAATGAATAAGAATACTGAGTTGGAGATCGTAGAGCCAAGTTCTAATTCCAGTTATGCTCGTTATCTTAACTTACACAAAATACCCCTGAGAAAGGTATGCAACTAACTCTTCCCCCAACTATGGGTTAATTAATAAAACGTGTATAAGTAAATCATTATTATTTCGAGAACAATCTTACAATCTAAAAATATTTACTGATTTTAAATAACTTTAAAAAATGTTGATCTATTATATACCGTATTTATGAACACTTATGGGTATGTCCCCATCCTCATAAATACGTTGGACGCTATTGTAAGTGGGGGCATTATGCTGTCTAAGTAGTCCACCACTAGCAGTGGTTTACCTACTTCACGTCACTGGCGAGTATTGTATTTTGTTGATGCTATAAAGATCACCATTTCATTTTTCAACCTCCGTTTTTGTTATTCCTCATTTAGTAACCCTTTCTAGGTTACAACATTTGTGTAAAAACAAATAAGTAAATGAA
Source organism: Acanthosepion esculentum (assembly GCA_964036315.1). Taxonomy (NCBI): domain Eukaryota; kingdom Metazoa; phylum Mollusca; class Cephalopoda; order Sepiida; family Sepiidae; genus Acanthosepion; species Acanthosepion esculentum. The sequence continues at coordinate 25,568,766 of OZ038482.1, forward strand.
CACTCTATCAATTATTTGACTAAACGAAATTTTGGATGTTCTTGTTTAATATATCTCCATGCTAATATCAACGGTTATATGAACATGTTTTATTATCGTATATAATATTTTAATTGCTTTTCATTGTAGTGTCATCTTCATGTAAGAATAAGCAGGTAACCAGGTACTTGTCACAATTCAATCCCTTATTACAACTGACACTGATTCTAAGCATAGAAATCTATAACTGCAAAAGTCACATGCAGCGAAAGTAATGCCTTGAGTCATCATCGCACGTTGGCGATTGTAAATATTGTACAGAAACATCAGTTAGGTCTAAAACTTTCAGGAGAAAGCAACACACAAACACTGCCTGGGTCTCGAAGATACGTGCAGATGTATAGTGCCTAATGTCTTTGGAGATACTTCCGTTTTCGAATCAAAATTTAGAAAGCATTCAGCTTTTCTTCGCTTCTTTTTCTTTTTCGTTCTCTTTAGAACATTTTTTTTTAAAAGTAATCGACTTCAGACTGCAAGAATCTTTCCCATGAGACGTCATCTCGAGAATCAGTCTGTTATGTGCCATGCGTGATACACGCATAGGCGATCATGTATTTTTTTATACATGACTGACGAGGCAGATTTTTCCCCGCAGTAGGTTGCCATTTCTTTCTGCGGTAAACCAGTTGCTATCCAAGTCTATAGAATCTGGTCTGTCCTGCTATTTATCCATATCTAGGGGGAGAAGATGATTCATACAGTTCCCAAGAGTATTAGCACGTAATAGAAAGTAATGGATTCGACTGGAATTCGAACTCGGCTCTCCGATTCCTCAATCCATTACTCTACCGTATGTGGGTCCTTAACAAAAGCACCTAAACAAAAAACAATGGACTTTCAAACAACGTTCACCTCTATGAATTCTCCTTAACGTTTATGTTCTATAGACGGGCGGTTCGTCCCGAACTCCGTCTCCACACACAGCACAAGACCACAAGCAATGTCGTATGTCATGCAACGCTGTACAGAATAATTGTGACGAATAAATGAGGAAACTGGTAAGTGAATATAATGAATTACAATTTGTAAAAAAGAAGTTTGTTTTATTTTATTATTTTCATTTCTGTACTTGATTTTTCCCCGGCTAATCAAAAGAAAGCCAGCGGCCTTGTGCTAAGTATTAACACTTTGAACTGCTCAGTTTCTTGTATCTAAAACCAATTAAACGTACGATCGATTTATGCGTAATACTATCGCAGTAATACGCTTGCACATTCTAACCTGTTGGGGAAAATATTTGTGAAAAGCGCGTTTCGCATTACATATTTACCACAGTTTACTTCTAAATCAAGAAAACAAAGTCCATCTTGGTTGAGAGTTCTACAAATTTTCAAAACACAGAGCTATTGTCTGGAGTCGACAATCACGGTTGCCGCAACCCTATGTCGTAAGGACACCTCATGTACGTCAGCAGTAGTAGCATAGTGTGTCTAAGGTAAGGCAGGCTGGCGGGTCCTAAGCTCCTTTAGGATGGTTTAAATTTCCTTTTTTCTTTTTTCTAGACAGCAGGAGATTGTTCCCACTACCACACACGGCTACGGCAACCTTTGAAACAATATATAGGGTGTCCATAAAGTTGGTGTGCACTTTAAAAAATGTATAACTTTATTTGTATTTGCGATAGAAATAATCTGTAAAAATTTTTATAAAGTTTACTGTACCTAGTTTTAAGTATAGCTAGAATAACTAATGTGATTTCAGGCATTACTGTAAATCAGTTGGCAAATGTTTTCCGTGAACTGCAAAATCGTATTACCCTTTGTATTGCTAATGATGGAGGACATGTGGAAACTTAAATAAAATTTCAATAAAACCTTAAAAAATATAGATTTACTTCTTTCTCATCCTTTTTATAAATTATTTTTATCGCAAATACAAATAAAGTTATGAATTTTTTTAAAGCGCACACGAACTTTATGGACACCCTGTATAATATACAAACACTAGATATTGTGATGATATATAAATGAGATGCTGTATAAAAGGCGGTATCGCTATACCTACGGAGGAGTTATCTTCTCTTGTCCAGACTACATCGGTCAGAAAGAATACCTATCATAAGATATATATTACGTTTTAGAAGCTCCCGCCAAAATTAACGCTTTTTTTCGTTAGAAAAAAACAAGTGAAAAGCAAGACAAATTAAAAGATAGTAAATATTTGTGCATAAATAGGATAATCAAGATAAAAAAAAAACTTTGATAACTGTGGAGAAAAGGTAGCCGAAAGGAAAATAAAATTAAAAAACATGATTTAAGCCTGAAATTTCCGGAGATTAGAAATTCATTATTTATAACATTAGAAATAATCTATATTACATTTTTTTCACAGTACTAAATTATCAGTTGATACAAAATAAATTAAAATGAAATAAATTAAAAGTAGAAAAGGGCCAGGTTGATAAATATAACTTTAGATAAGCAAACCAGAAAGTAAATTTAAGAAAAACGTCCTTCAAGATAGTTGTACAAAAATAAAAACTAATAGCGAAAAAGAACGGGAACGGGGGAAAAGCTGAAAAAATAATAATAACCAATATGTATAAAAGAATAAATGTCATAATCATAATATATATATAAGAATAAATATCATAATCGTAATATATATATAAGAATAAATGTTATAATCATAATATATATATATATATATATATATATAAGAATAAATGTCATAATCATAATATATATATATATAAGAATAAATATCATAATCATAATATACATATATATAACAATAGATATCATAATCATAATATATATATATAGAAAAGAATACATATAATATATATTTATGAGAATAAATGTCATAATCACAATATATATATCAGTATAAATAGCATAATTATAATATATATATAAGAATGTCATAATCATAATATATATATATATAAGAATAAATATCATAATCATAATATATATGTATAAAAGAATAAATAATCAGAATCATAATATATATATATAAGGATAAATAACATAATCATAATATATATAAGAATAAATAACATAATCATAATATATATATAAGAATAAATAACATAATCATAATATATATATATAAGAATAAATGTCATAATAATAATATATATATATAAGAATAAATATCAAAATCATAAAATATATATATATATATATATATATATATATATATATATTATTGACTCTCCCGTTGAATTCGACGTATGAGGGTCAAGCAGATCAGTTCATAGAAACTGAGAGCCCGACGCCGATACATCAGATTTGATTATAGTAGTGAAGGTTTCGTGCAGGACCAACCACGCTTTTTGAAGGGACGAATACAGAGACGTGGTGCACTAAGTGCCACAAGGTCCCCAAACGACCCTCCGCTGGTTTTGAATTCAGAGTTGTCCATCTCGTAAACCAGTTGCCATCCAAGGCTATAGAATCCAGTCTGTCCTGCTATTTACCCATAGTTGGAGGCAGAAGAATAGGATTCACACCTTTCCCAAGGGTATTAGCACGTAAGTGAATGTAACGGAGATATATATATACATATATATATATATATATATATATATATATATATATATATATATATATATGAGAATAGATATCATAATCATAATATATATATATATATAGATAAGAATAAATATAATATATATATATATGTATAAGAATAATCATAGTATATATATATAAGTATAAATAGTATAATTATAATATATATATAAGAATGTCATAATCATAATATATATATATATAAGAATAAATATCATAATCATAATATATATATATAAGAATAAATATCATAATATATATATATATGAGAATAAATATCATATTCATAATATATAGAGAGATAGAGATAGATAGATAGATAGATAGATAGATAAGAATAAATATCATAATCATAAAATATATATATATATGAGAAATTAAATAAAAATACTAATAATTTTGTCTTATATTAAATTATTAGTTTTAAGAAATATTTACATTGTTCTTTTTTAGTTCTGCTACAGAAAACATTATTCTTTTTTAAGCTATTGTTCACCCAATACAACGCCCAAGAGGCCCTCAAGGTAGAGTGTTATTAAAATGGGCTTCTATATATGAATTTATGAGGAAGTAATAAAGAAATATTATGAGGATATGTGGGCTAGATAACACTTGTTTCTAAGTCGAAGGGGTTGAGATTATAGGGATCGAGAAAGCACCCCCACGAAAGTCTTTTTATGTTTATTTGCAAATAAAAATTGACCTTTTATTTTGTGCAATTAAACGCGAAACTTTCAAAAGAATAACTGTAATAAATATTTTCCATAAGGGCAGATATTATAAGCTTAAAATTACACGATATATTGCTGTTCTAAAAAGATTTTAGTGTGTGCGTCGTCGAATGGCGAAAATATTAGCATGCCTACTAAAAGACTAAAAAAGCATGGTTTCGAATCTTAGCAGGGTTCATTCGTTAGAATGATTACTCCTTGCTCATAACGGCCAAAGGAGACACTGAAACGTGCTTGAAAAATCATAACATTGGTTGACGTAAGCCTTGTGAGTTGAATTGGGTAGGCAAAACTGCTTAAAATCCATCGATGCTTGTGTAAACATGAAGTCACAATCATCGTGGCCGAGAGTATAAACATACTGGCTTTGTTGAAAATTGTTGATCATGCCAGACAATGCGCTCCCTCCCAGAAACTGTAATTATGCTCCGTCCAGCAAGGATACGGTATAAAGCACAATTTGGCTCTGTGGGTGCTGATAAAGCAGAAATGTACCTGAGCAGGCTCCTAAAAAGGAATTACCTACTCCCCTAACTCCTATAATCGACGAAAATACTGATTTGCATTATAACACTGAAAGAATGTAAGTTCGTTCGAACAAAAATGTAACTTTTTATGACTCAGTTAAGGCGATAATGTCACTAAGACGTAAGGCGTTACTGAGAATGAAAGAAAAAGGGAAGACGTTAGTGAAGAGAAAGAATAAGAGTAAAAATGGATTAAGGAAAAGCAGTAAGATAAGGTTGAAATTGCCTTTAATTTTTTTTTTAAATCGCAGGTGGCAAGGAAAAAATGCTATGGAGTTCCACAGGCGAGAAGTGTGAGAAAGGAAATTATTATAATAGAACTTACAGTTACATCTAGCTATTCCAACAGTAAAATAATTAAGCCAAGTTTCCTACTCTTAAATTCATCTGGTTGCGGTGTAAATCAAAACAATAGCCGTGAAAATATATATAGAAAAGACAGAGTGAAGTCACGTCGCGGTAGTGAGAGAGTAATTGAAGTCGAGATGCTATGTAAGGATTATAGATTTTCGATTTTGTCACGAATCTTGAGATATATAACAGGAGCACCAGATCAGAGTTTGCACCAATATCCAATGCCCGGATGAATGGTAAATTCATAAAAGTGCAACATGTACGCTCGCGAGAAAATTCGCTGGCACGACAAAGTGAACCACTTTTCCTTGCAATTGATTCAATATAATCATTCTACTTCGTGTCAATGGAAAAAGTTAGACCAAGAAGGCACAACGGAGGAAACATGTGTTTTCAAACAAGAGCCTTTATTCCACAACCAATCGATTCAAAATCATTTTTATACTGGAATTATGATTTAGTTAACCTGATATTGGCAGATTTAAAATGGGTTAGAAGTTCCCAAATCGAATTTGTCAGATCTTCTTACTAGATCAAATCAGACGGCATTCAAAACATTAATAAATCCAAACCAACCCAGATATATTCAAAAGAACTTATCTTCAAATTGACCTGACAACGAAAGGTTATTTTACGTTTCCTCAATCTAAACAAAATTTAGAATTAAATTTTCCCAGTTTAGAATAACTCGGAGTTAAATTCCCTTTGTGAGTTTTCTGACAACGTTAACCACTTTATCCATATATAACCTATTAAGATTATTTTTAAGTTATAAGTCACTCTGGGGGATGAAATGGTCTGTATTTTTTATAGATCTTTTTTTTTCTCTATAGAATTGAAGTAGATTTTGTATCGTTAGAAATGTGATCTAATCCGATAGTGCAAGTTCAGCTAAGTACGGCGGTTGTAGTAAAACATCCAAATTCTACTGGAAATCTACAAAGATTAGTGAGGTCTGGCATTGTCGTAAGAGAAGGCAACATCATTCCAATTGGCCAATGCCTTTAATCAGTCCATATTAGATCTTTACCTGTCTTAATTCAACGTTTGATTTTTCGGAAATTGCTTATAAATACACTCATCCGTTCCAATCCTATCAGAGATACTTCGTCACCATTGGATGCGGACCGACTTTTTTCACTCCACGTTTTTGTCAATAATACATTTTCCATCTCTTGTAATCATTATTTTCAATAATGCTTTTGTTTGAATCGCTAATGTAAATACGTCCATTAAATTTATCGTTAAACTGTGTGACACCAAAACACCGTATTGATTCACATATTTATGTGTGTTTCCCGTAAATGCCTTATAACGATATGTGGAGTATATCTGCGATGTCATGCGTCATATGACATGTATTTTTTTTTCATCAGCCTTTGATTTGGTTATCATCACTGATTGCAGGCATGTAGGAATCTACTCAGACTTTCAGAACAAAATGTCCATTTAAGAACCTAACTAAACACTAACAAACTCTACTGTTAGCTATAGCACCATCGGCAAAAGCAGCACATATACATTTTCTGTTTGTACCGTGTTCTTTTCCTTCCCAGAATTAAACTAACTTCAAGTGATGAAAATGCAACTATATTACTTTCACTTTCACTTTTAACAATGAGAACTTAAAATCAACATATGAACTTGTACAGAAAAAGACGTGTTGAAATATCACTTTTCCGAACATGGAACATGAATATATTTAAAGAAAAAAATGCCACCTTTTTGGTTCCAACACATTACATTAAAAACTGAATAATAATGCTGTGGATTCATATATGCAGGAAACGTTTACTTCAAACTATAAATACAATCAAACTCCATTCATTTGATAATCTTTGGGTCATACTAAGAAATAAAATTTAAACAATGTAATCTGCTTTGCTTATCATCAAGGATACCGGTTATGTTATATCTTGATAATTAAAAGCTTCATAGGACATATGTCTTTCACCTGATTCTTTCAGAGTAACAGCCCAAGACGCGAACTACGAAAAAACACTTCTGGTGTCTTATCAAGTGATGATGTTGAATACATTCAAATTCAACGACACCAGAAATGTTTAAACAAAATGGCTATTTTTGTAGTGATTTTATAACATATTTATGTTATAATATTTAAATAAATAATGATATATATATATATATATATATATATATATATATATATATATATAAGTATTATTTATCAAAAGTATCATTACACATGGGATATTTATTTACTATTTTTTAATTGTTATAAGTGCCGTTCAAAATGTCCTCCTCCTTTTTCAAAACACATTTCAATTCTGTGCTTGCATGATTCATTAAAATGCCAGAGAATTTCCTTTCTCATTTTTTTATTGCATTCATATTTAATTATTTCTTTAAGTTCCTCAATATTTAATGGGCGCTTCTGATAAACAACCAATTTCAAACGGCCCCACAGAAACAATCCAAGTGCATGATATCTGGCGATCTTGATGACCACTCAACATGGCCTCTCCGACCTATTCATTTGTTGAAGAAATGTTCATTTAGAATGGATGGCGCTCGATCCTGTTGAAGGAACAAGTTCATTTTGGGGGCTAATGGAACATGCAATCCACTACGAATGTCGATACCATGGGAAGGTATGTTTCACCCGTGACATTACCGTCAAAGAAGTATAGACCGATTTACTGATCTTGCCATATTCCAGGTCATACCATAATTTGGAAATCGTTTGACACGTAGCTATCTTGTAGCCATGCAAGTGCCCGACTTTTACCTCACCCTGTATATACAAATGACTGGGATTAACAGAGACATATGCAAGTATGTAAAAAAAGAAATAGCGAGGTAGTAATATGAATATGTTGTTTATAGGCAATGATAATTTTGGGCTGTGTTAATGCAGTGGATTCTGTTGCCTTCACCCCCGGGATTTCATGGGGACAACGCTAATTATCTGACCGTTGACTGAAGAGTTCTTCCGCGTAAACAACGAAGATTTTTTAACGAAAATGGCAAGAAAAAAAAGGACACTTATACTCAGAATCAGAAAGAGACAGCTGAAATATCTTAGAGACATAATGAGAATGGGAGGCTCGGAAAAGTTGACACTCATAAGATATATCGGAGGAAAAATGGACAGGGAGCAGCGTATCAATGCACAATATATTAATTGACTTTATACGATGGTGCATTAATGTTTGCAACTCGTCAAGTGTTTATAAGTTGGATTCTTATCTGAAATTTTCACTTTATAATTTTTCACCTATGGGATTATCATTCACCATTTAATTAAGTGTGCCGACAAAAAAGAAGTTATTAAAATTAATATTTGTTGTGTAAAAGAATTTTTAATTACAGTTTTGGTGTTCCAGCGTTTATATGAGGAGACGGAGATAGATAGATAGATAGATAGATAGATAGATAGATAGATAGATAGATAGATAGATAGATAGATAGATAGATAGATAGATAAGGAAAATACGATGATAGATAGATAGATAGATAGATAGATAGATAGATAGATAGATAGATAGATAGATAAGGAAAAGACGATGATAGATAGATAGATAGATAGATAGATAGATAGATAGATAGATAGATAGATAGATAGATAGATAGATAAGGAAAAGACGATGATAGATAGATAGATAGATAAGGAAAAGACGATGATAGATAGATAGATAGATAGATAGATAGATAGATAGATAATGAAAAGACGTTGATAGATAGATAGATAGATAAGGAAAAGACGATGATAGATAGATAGATAGATAGATAGATAGATAGATAGATAGATAGATAGATAGATAGATAATGAAAAGACGTTGATAGATAGATAGATAGATAGATAGATAGATAGATAAGTTTGAATACCCACATAGTAAATGATGTCAGAACTCTATCTCATATTTAGCCATATATACATTTACACACACACACACACACACACACACACACACACACACACACACACACACACACACACACACACACACACACACTTAAGTGTACACGGGGAAACTGACGAAACTTTCTCGCTTGATAACAACTTTTTTCTCCCGCCAGGACTTTTCGACTTTTTTCTTTAAATAAGTTGTTCCAGGTTGTCGTAGGAATAGAACGAAACTTCCAATTTTTTCCATACTTTTGTCTTTTTATTCTAGTCGATGTAAAGAAAATTTGCCAACATGACGCATAAAGTTTCCGAATACAGTCGTTTTCTTTTTTACCGAACGTATTTATACCGCCCACTATCATTTACTGACTAAAGATTTTCGACAAATATAACGAATCCTTGCTAAAAAACAAAAATATTTCCATGCGAACGAGGCACCGGAGAATCTTCAAACTTTCAAGTAGCCCCTGAATTTATGCACATCACCAACACGACCCTCCCCAGCATCCCCTCCCAAAATCCTGCAGTATAAAAATATTTCGAGAGAAACAAGAAATATGTCATCATTATTTATTTAAGGAATTTATTTTTATGTTATGCTTTGATGGAGTAGAAAGAGTAAAGAAACCAAACTATTGGGGAATACAACCCTTTCAAATACAACCCTAATAACATTCAAATTGCCAAATAAAAAACCTTGGAACGGCAAAAGTAAAAAAAAACAAGAACCATCGATCAAAAAACGACAAAAGCCGGGAAAGAGGACATAAAATAAAGACAGACACCTACCTCGGCAATAACCTCAAGTACTCAATATCACTAGAAAATAGATCAAGACAGAGCAGTAACACTAACCAACGAGAAAGTATAAACAGGCTAAGTAAATCTCCTTAGTCTGCGTATCATACAGACGACAAGAACGATTATTTTCGGGTGATGGTCGCTTTGTGTGAAAACCCGAGAAACTGGGAGACGGCATCAGTAAGTCATTGGCTCGTTTTACGAATGCTAATGATGGGGCAGCGTTTCCAGGTATTTACTTGACCCCCCCCCCCCACTGAGTCAGGTTGTGACACAAGTTCGGTTTTTAACGTGGGGACCCGAGTGTTTTCACCCGGGCTGCTGGTCGTAGCTTGTCCAAGCTGGTCAGAGCTGGTCTAAGCTAGTCATAGCTGGTCTTAGCTGGTCAGAGCTAGTCTTGGCTTGTCATAGCTGGTCCAGGCCGGAGCCTGTCCAAGCTAGTCGTAGCCATGATACCACCAGCGCAGGGACGAATCCCTGCACCAGGTAAGTATCGAGTGAAGCTCTCAGCCAAAAGGCCGACCAAGCGAGCGATCTGCGAACAGATACTACGCTTTGATCCTGGCCTACAGGCCGAGCAGCTCCAAGCGTTTCCATAGAGGAAAGCTCGGTATTCGTGTGACGTAATGACGCAACCAACACGACTTACTACGTAACAACTACCGTTATCGTTATTTTACAAATGAGTATATTCGTACGTGGCCCAAAAGCCGAAGGGGTTCGAGGGAAAGGGTTGGTCAACACTGTCTATCCTACTTTAACTAATCTTGATCACGATCCATTCACTCTAACAAATGACACAATCACCACAAGAACTTATCTCTATCCATTCAATCCAAACATGTACCAAAATGATGCATTTTCGCAGGAGATCTAATAATAGCCCCTTTATTAGAAACATTTCTGAATATGTGAATCAATAGCTTCTTCTCCCGCAAGGAAAGTTGGTTCTCTGTGTCGCGCCAGAAGGTTTTTCTCGTCTGAGTCCCTGCTTCACATCTACAAATCTACCATTCGTCCTTGCATTGAACACTGTTGCCGTATATGGTCTGGTGCACTCGCTGTTCACCTAGAGGTCCTCGACAAAATCCAGAGAAGCATACGCAATGTGATAAGTCCTGATCTGGCAACTCGTCTACAGTCACTTTCACACAGACGTTCTGTGGCTTTCCTCTGTCTCTTCTACAAATATTTTCATGGCAACTGCTCTGACGATGTACTTTCACTGGTAGCGCAACTGCATGAATTTAAGCGTGCCACTAGGTCGGAATCTCGGTCCCATCACTTCACTGTCGAAACAGTTCAAGGTAACCGCCTCTTCTACTCTAAGAGCTTCTCTCGCACTTACCGAAACTGGAATTCCGTCCCTCCTACATGTTCCCTGATAGATATATTCTTCAACTATTCAAATGTAATGTCAATCGACATCTTCTGATGCCTTAACCTTGATCCTTGTCCTTCTCTATATACTGACCTCAAACAACCCTTTTTACTCTTGCTATCACACTCTGTAGCCCCTTACGTGCTACTGGCACCCCCCACCTTGATTGGGGTGATAGGCTTTAAAAATTTTAAAAGTTCGGTCTCACTTTCCACTGTCCTGAGATGGAACAATTACATTGAATCAATAGCTTCATCTACCGCAAGGAAAGTTGGTTCTCTGTGTCGCGCCAGAAGGTTTTTCTCACCTGAGTCTCTGCTTCAAATCTACAAATCTCCCATTCGTCCTTGCATTGAACACTGTTGCCATATATGGTCTGGTTCCCCAACTGTTCATCTCGAGGTTTTTCGACAAAATACAGAGACGGATATGCAATGTGACATCTCGAGGACAGTCACGTTCTCACAGACGTGATGTGACTTCTCTCTGTCTTTTCTACAAATAGTTTCATACCAACTTCTCTGACGAGCTACTTTCACTGGTGCCCCATCTCCATGAATTTAAGCGTGCTACTAGATTGGCATATCGGTCCCACCCTTTGACTTCTACTCCAACAGCTTCTTCGCTCGCACTTCCCGACAGTAGAACTTACTTCCTCCTACTTGCTTCCAGAATAGCTATAATCTTCAAATATTCAAATGTAATGTCAATCGACATCTTCTGATGCCTTGATCTTGATCCCCGTACTTCTCTTTATCCTTTCCCCCAAACATCCGATTTTACTCTTCCTCTCACTCATTGTAACCCCTTGCGTGCAAGTGGCACTCCCGCCTTCCTTGGGGTGAAATGCTTAAAAAGATGTACAAATATATATAGATAGGGTGCATCATAGACGTTTTCCTCGCCCTGTATATATATATATATATATATATATATATATATATATATATATATATATGTATTTTTACAAAATTATCTAATAATTTATAATGACATGAAAGGTGATGGGGGAACCCCTTTAATCAAAAGATAAACTAAATATTTAAAGTAATTAACTCTGTGTTACTGAGTAAACGACAAACCCAGTAAAATGAGAATAAGATATTCTGTCGATAAATAGAATCAAGAAGCTCACTCGCTAATGGCAGAGGAGGGTAGAAAATTTGGCAGTTGAAAATAACAACTTCGTTGACATCAAAGATCATTTCGAGTCACATCTTTCTTTTTATGTGCCGGGTCCTTTCAGGACGTAGGCGATTATGGCTCTCCACTTCCCCCATCCCTTGTAGCTCTCAATGAGTTTCGTCCCTCTGATACCCCCCCCCAGACTACGTTATCTCATGAACTTGCCAGGTATACCATGCGTTGTTTTCCCTTGTCTTTCTTTCCCTTTATTTCACCCATGTGTATTAGATTCTCCAGTACCCCCTTTCTCATTACATGTTCCAGAAATTTCAGCTGCTTCTTCCTGATGTTAAGTTTAAGCCTCCTCCTTGTTTGAATTCTCTCCAAGACCTCATCGTTGCTCACACCCTCGGTCCATGATATCCTCAGCATCCTTCTTACTTAATCAATTATAATATCTTTACTATGCTACTGATGACTATTTTGAATAAGTTGGCTTTTGATTGCGTAGACCATCCACTCTGCTCACCAGATCTTGCCTCATCTACGTCGGTCAACTGAAAAGTTCACAGGCTGACCAATATTTTCTCGTGATACGAAATCACCCTTATATTTCAACATTGCCCCCTTTCGGTCCAGAGATTCTTCAGTCGGTGTTGCAGGGCATGGATCCCATTAGTGAAGTAGCTTTCATCCTGCTGGTCAAAAAAAATAATCAACAACAGCAGATATGACGTCATCTCTGTGATACTGGTTCCCACCAATTGTTGGGGGACAGATGATAGTCAGATATGGATAAATCAAGAGAACATAAAGCGGGATCAACAATTTCAAAGCCACAATAATAAACAGAAACCATTAAAACGAAGTCTTCTGTGCTGGATCTTTGTCATGATGAAACAAAATCCCTATGGTGGGTTTTTATAGGCGATAGCCTTTTTTAGCTGCCTGAGCAAGTTGGGATATTGTTGTGGTAGGATCCACCTAATTTGCATAGTGGAGTACCGACCATATAAATATGGTTGGTACCGGGAAGAGAGGGGAACGAATCAAGAGATTCAACCAGAGACTCTGCCCGACTGCGACTCAGTCAACACATTCTCCAGGAACGGTCTTCCCAGGAATACACAAAAGACTATATGTAAATATTGTGTACACTTTCTTGTTTCAATACATTTTGTTCTAAGTACATTTTGTGTTGCATTATTATCCCATGCATTAGTCAAGTTTCAACAGATATTATTCTCCGATGATGGCCTGACCCTTCTGAAGATATTCAATAAGCACAATGCCTTTTGTAGAAAAAATGAGGCTATCAACTTTCCTGCAGATGAAATGACATTGGCCTTTTATAGAACAAGCGAAGAGGGGTTTTATTCACTTCATGGATTGTCTCTTTGTCTCTGGCTCAAATTTATAAACCCAACATCCATGCCTTTTGTATAAAAAATGAGGCCATCAACTTTCCTGCAGATGAAACGACATTGACCTTCTATAGAACAAGCGAAGAGGGGTTTTATCCACTTCGTGGATTGTCTCTGGCTGAAATTGATAAACCCAGCATCCATCCTGGGCGAGGAAATGTTCAAGGAAAGCAGCTGGATCTGCCTCAAGCAATGTCATATTTTACGTGATGTATTCAGTCTATTGCGCTGTTGATCAGGTGTCACGACGTGGTACCCACCGAGAAGAAACCTCCATCATTCTAAGTTCATTGTGCAGAATATTCTCAACGAGATACGCTAATAGTATCGGTTATTTGATTTATAGTATATCGTCTGTCATTCATCACCATGTAGAGAACACGATCAACATCTTCCTCGGTGGTGCTTCTTGCAAGACATCCAGTCCTTGGGTCAACTTCCAGATTTTCCCTTACCCTCCTAAGATCAGCAGCCAACTTTTTCACTGTTGAAAAAGCTGGAGCGTCATCCACTGATGTAGCCACCATTTCCGTATGAATGTATTTGGAGTCTGATTCCTTTTTTTTTTCTGTGAGTGATTGTTAACATCACGATCCATTTGTTTCCATTTTTCAAGAGAAGTCACTAGTAGTTACTTTTGAATTCTTCTTTGAACAATGAAAAGTCAGTTTTTTCTGAAAAGAAACAATGTGGTTATTAATAAGAAGATTTTAAATAAATACATGTAATATTTCACTAGAATCATTCCTTCACAGTAAGCCTATGAACCTTTCAGCCCACAATCGTGTTTCCTGCTTTCAAACAGTTTGAAAGGAAAAAGCTATTTTAATGGCACGATGGTGATATTAGTAACAGAATACTATTTGATCCGGTAGAAGGCATTTATACGGAAGAGTTTTAAAAAAATAACTGAGAACTGTTACTTGATTTGTTTTTTACAGTTTATCAACCCTTTACAGATTATCTATATCCATAAAATATTTTTAGATTGTAAGAATTTCTTTTTTTAGGTAGTAATGTATTAGTGATAAAAGTGTTACTAATTAACCCATAGCGAGGAGCGAAGAAATGGATTCATACCTTTCCTAAATGTATTTGCGCAGAGGTGAATATAACGAACCCAATGGTAATTGGAACTCGGATCTTCGAGTAACAATTCCGGGCCATTACACCAACCTCGCATCCAAGGTTACATCACACAGTATTCTTAAGTGGTCAGCTGAGAAATGTAATATGAGAAAAGTGGTCTTCGAGAATTTGACACGCACATGACATCAGAAAGGCAGGATGGACAGAGTAAAACAAAGCATAAAATACCTAACGAGCTTGTGTAAATGGATGGCAGAACAGTGAATAAGAAAGATAGCAAAAAGACAATATTTACTAAGAGCTACAAAGGTTTTTCTGGAGAGCCATGATCACCAACATCATGAATGGTCATGAGAGACAGAAAAAGACTCAGTCTATCGTATTACACAGTTTTTGGTTATGTCATATATACATTTTTTTTTAAATATTTTATCAACATATTTTTAAATACTTTACCGACATTTTACTTGTCGAAGACTAAAAATAGATTCCAGCGAATGGATTTGCGATACAAAATCAAAACCAAAAATGTAACTATATCAAATAGCACAAGACACACCAATTCTTTCAACAACAACTAAAATGAATATCATATGTAACTAGAAGATAAAATAATGAAATGATCAAGTTATTGGAATTCCACACTATTCCAAACAAAAAGTAAGGAAGGAAGCACTCATCTAGTAATTGAAAGAGCGATGACAGATAGTGGACGTGCGAAACCTGTTTCCTGACAACAGGTTTTGAACTGAGGTGTTCTGTCAGTAAATGCTGAATGTTTCCGCTTAAAGAAAATGGTAAATCTTACCATTAACTTTACCATTCATGGTCCTTGTCTATGGAAACACACTTCGATCTATAGCGTTAATAAAAACCCTCTCAAAGTTCTTGTCTCTGATGTATTGAGTTCGAACCTCACGAAATACAGTAATCATCTGGACATTTGCCATAACAATTGTGGTTTAATAAATAACTGCCTAGATTATATGTTGCTACTTCGCAAGAACGAATTACTTTCGTGTCACTTTACATATATATATGTGTGTGTGTGTGTGTGTGTGTGTGTGTGTGTGTGTGTGTGTGTGTGTGCGTGTGTGTGTGTGTGTGAAAATAGTTCTGGTTGTCGGTCAGTTGTAATAAATCATTGAAAAGCATCAAATAACGTCTTCCGATGAAGAAAAACAAAACATGAATTATCGTGTTCTGAAATGGCTTGGTGCATTG
>OZ038482.1:25587349-25615357 GCA_964036315.1 Acanthosepion esculentum
TTGGATGACAGGAGACTGAAATCCAGACGGACGTCACCAGCGCCAATTTTTGAGAATAAATATAAGAAATAAATATACCTTAAACAATATGTATAGATTTTTTAACCGTTTCGCCCCCAAATAAGGCAATAAACTCACTAAGACGCAAAAGGCTTAATGAATGTAAAAGAATAGTAAAACATTATTAAGAAGAGAGAAGCATAAAAGATCTATAATTAAGAACACAGAAGATAATAATTGACATTGCGTTTAACGTTTTGAAGACCAAAGTAAGAAGTCAGGAATGAATTCCACAAACAATTCACTAGCTCTTTTACTAGTATTCACATAAAATAAAAAATTTGTTCATCAGTTGCTCCAGCGTGCTTTAACTCATTTTCCGTCTACAGCATGACGTGAACACCTGAAACTTACTCTACTGCTCAGGGAGCAGGAGAATATCGTTAGAAACAACGAAAAGAGTATTGAACTGTGATGTAATATCATTCCTCCTATATGGCAGTGAATGCTGGACAATCTCATAACAGATGTAGAAAAAATTGAAGCAACAGAAATGTGGTTCTGCAGAAGGATGATGAGGATGCCATAGACTGAACATGTGAGAAACGATGAACTTTTCGAGAAAAGGGAAACAAAAAAGGCATATATTTAACATCTGCAAGAGAAAGGTGAAAGGTGAAATGCAAGAGAAAGGTGAAAGGTGAAATTTCTAGAGTACATAATGAGGAAAGAGGGCTTTGGAAATTTGATACTTACCGGACAGACTGAAGTCGAGATAGACAGATGAAAACAGCGCGTAACATACTTAGCGAGACTGTGTAAATGGATTGCAGGTCAGAGTTTAGGAGAGACTGCAAAAAGACAAAAGAGCTTTACTAAGTGCTACAAAGAATAGGAAATTGTGGAGATCCATGATCGACACAAAGAAGAAAAGGAGAAGGAAACGAAGAAGGCAATATGAAGGCCAAATCTTCAGATAATCTCACAAATTTTAGATACAAATATAAACAATTATTTAAAAATGAAAGACTTCTTTAACTGCTCTCTATTAACCACCACAGGGATCCATCCCTGCATCCCATTAGAATGTCTGAAGACCAACTTCTCGAGAGCTCCTCTCTGCGGCTGCTCGGTCTCATGCTGTCCGCTGACCTGAGATGGAACAAATACATCGAGTCAATTGCTTCATCCACCGCAAGAAATTTTTCTCCCCGGAATCAATCCTCCAAATCTATAAATCAACCATTCGCCCTTGCATGGAGTATTGCTGCCATATATGGTCTGGAGCCCCTGCTGTTTGCCTCGGGGTTCTTGATCAGATCCAGAGACGGATATGCAATGTAATTGGCCCTGATCTGTCATCTCGTCTGCAGTCGCTCTCTCACAGACGCGCCGTTGCCTCGCTCTGTCTTTTTTACAATTACTTTCACGGTAATTGCTCCGATGAGCTGCTTTCGCTGGTTCCCAGGCTTCATGAATTTAAGCGTCCTACGAGGCTGGCATCCCGTTCCCACCCCTTCACCGTTGAAACTGTTAGATGTAGACGTCTCTTCTACTCCAATAGCTTCATGTCTCGCACATCTCGCCTGTGGAACTCCTTTCCTTATTCCTGTTTCCTTGACAAATATAATCTCCAACTATTTAAGTGTAACGTCACTCGACATCTCCAGTTGCCTTGATCTATCCCTTCTCGACATCCTTTCCCCTTTCATTCCTATCTGCTCTCGCTCCAAATCTTCTGTAACCCCCTTGCCTTGATCGATCCACTATATTTCTTCACATCCTCTCCTTTACCACTCCTATCTACTCTTCCTCCAAACCTTCTGTAACCCCTTGCGTGCTCGTGGCTTCCAGCCTTTCTTGGGATAAAAAGATTTAAAAAAAAAAAACTTCATCACAATCCTCTGTCTTATAATCACGTATGGCTTTAGGGTCTTTGACCAACTGAGTACCTGACAAGCTCCCCGTCACATGTCTTGGGGGTATTCATTCATACACAGTGTGATGTGGACAAAATAGACTAGGCGTGGCCCATCCACAACTGATGATCTCCATGCTGATGGCCCACATTGGTTGGAGGTAATTTGGAGATACTTTGTCATTTTAGTTTCATTCTGTGGCGTATTTGAAGATCTTGTGTACGGACTGTGTGAACATGTCCACATAAGAGAGAATTGAAGTGATTTAACTGTTTTTGTAATCAAAACATGAGATTTTAATATATAATTAATTGTAAGAAATCAGTTTACACATGTCTTTAACAGGCCGGAAGGCAAAATTAAGATTCATAAATTCTTACAAAATATTTGTTGCTACATTTTTATCTAAATTTGGGGCCATATCTTATTTATTAAAACGAACACTTAAACAAGTAGGTTCTTAGGTGACTTTGAGTTCTTTCAAAGCAAGCTACTTCTCTGCTTCCGTTATGAATTCTAGAATTGTTGCAATTTTCCCGACATCTTAGGAGAGGGGGAATTGTGTACGTGCGCGCACATATTTCTGTGTCTGTGTCTGTGTCTGTGTGTGTAAACCTAATATTCTATGAGATCCAATGCCGGTTTAATATATAAATAAATGAAGCCTTTTTCTTACACACGTATTCACATGTATAATTAAACCCAATGCCACGTCAGACAGGTGAGTGAAAACAGGTAAAAAATTAAAAAGTATAATGTACTTATGTATTTATTTTCACTGCTCTCTTTTTCTATATGCATTTTACACATAAGCACGCACACACACACACACATATATTTATATATAGGACTTTTTTCATTGATTTTGTTTAGCGACATATCAAATACTATGGGTCATTTAATGTTGAAATATAACTGAATTTAACAATTTTATGACTTCGACTAAATATATTTTAAATGCAATTGTATGCCTTCAACTACAGATAAAATTTATTGTTGGTCATTTTACTATACCGGTGGTAACAGCAAAAGTGTTCAATTGCTAAATTAATCTTTGAGCTGTTGGATCTTAGGAATGATTAAAGATATTTTACTGGATTTCGCCAACGTTTTTATAACACTACTAGACATTAAGAATGTATTTAGCTCTAAGTTGCAATGACTATCCCTCTTCCTGTTGCGACATCCTGAACCAGTTTTCCTCTCTATTTTTTTAAAACTTATTTACTATTCTCTTGATGGTTCTTGAACGTATTTGAAAATGGAAACCAGAGTATAAATGTTGGTACCATTACTGAAGGCCTAAAGGATTTTATCCTCTCACCGTTGCTCAGTTAGGAAGACATAGTGGGGCTGACACAAAACGATTTTAACCTGTTCTCTTTCTAGGTGAATAACTCAAATGATTTCTCAGTGATTCGTACGACAAATGGTGTCAAGATGGCTAAAGGTCTTATCTGGAAACCTGAAAAAGAGAAACTCAATTAGTTTAGTGCTTTTTTAGATATTAAACATTTTGTGGGATGAACAATTATCCCCTGTTGTTACTCGATTTGGACAATACTGTTGTTACACCTGGTATGTAATGGTGTTTTTATATAAAAATGTATTGCTGGTATTTTTACTATTAAAGTGTATTTTATACTTTCATAATGTTTGGCTTGGGGTTTCACTATTTACCAATAGCTGGGACGTTAACAGGTGCTACGACCCCGGGTCAGGGCGGACCTAGGAACAACAGCAATTAAGAAAAGTTTCTACGCTATGAAAAATCTCCAATATCCCGATCAGAGGCCTTGCTGCCGGAAGTAGTATATCATCATTTCCAGGACTTATTCGATAGGTGAATATAAACGTAGCTGGAGAGTAATTCGTTCCGTAATTTCATGAACCCACTTCTCCATGTTTTTGGTCCTATCACGAAAGGTGATATAAAGAAAAATGTCAAACGTCATCTACTATTTTCTTGAATCCCGTTCATCTTTTATCCTTTCTTCAATCCTCTCCCACCATACCCAGTTTTTTCTCTCACCTTCACTCTCTGTAACTTCCTGCGTAATAGTGGCATTCCCGCCTTGCTTGGGGTAAAATGATTACAAAAAATAAATAATATTAATGCGTACAAATGCTTAATGCGTTTGTTTCCATTGTGTGTAACCGTTGTACTCCCGAAGTCGCTAATAAAATATAACAATTTTTCGTTAATTTGATTTCCAGCGTTTCAGAATGCAGACAAAAAGTAAACAGGCAAAATTTGTGTGTTGAATTTAACAAATCATATTGTAATAAATTCTTGCTGCTTAAACATAACCAATAGATAGATAGATAGATAGATAGATAGATAGATAGATAGATAGATAGATAGATAGATAGATATGAAATAAAAAAGATAGATAGATAGATATGAAATACAAAAGATAGATAGATAGATAGATAGATAGATAGATATGAAATAAAAAAGATAGATAGATATATATGAAATAAAAAAGATAGATAGATAGATATGAAATACAAAAGATACATATATATATATATAGATAGATAGATCGATATGAAATAAAAGAAAAAGATGGATAGATAGATAGATAGATAGATAGATAGATAGATACGAAATAAAAAAGATAGATAGATAGATATGAAATACAAAAGATAGATAGAGAGATAGATAGATAGACAGATATGAAATAAAAAAGATAGATAGATAGATATGAAATAAAAAAGATAGATAGATAGATAGATAGATAGATAGATAGATAGATAGATAGATAGATAGATAGATATGAAATACAAAAGATACATATATATATATATATATATATATATATATATATATATAAATATATATAGATAGGTAGATAGATATATAGATAGATAGATAGATAGATAGATAGATAGATATGAAATACATAAGATACATATATATATATAGATAGATAGATAGATAGATAGATAGATAGATATGAAATAAAAGAAAAAGATAGATAGATAGATAGATAGATAGATATGAAATAAAAAAGATAGATAGATAGATAGATAGATAGATAGATAGATAGATAGATAGATAGATAGATAGATAGATAGATAGATATCTACTTGTGCAAATTTTAAGAATAAAATAATTGAAACTTGTTGAGTAAAGTAAAAACGATATATACGCAAGCAAATATTTGAAGAAACTATTGTTGTGAATGGAAATTTAGGACGAAGACGTGATGCTGTATAAAACTTAACGTCATCTTTAAGTAAACATTACAAAGAGACGTATGAATTGAATGAAGAAATAAATGAAAACACCTAACTCCAGAATAACTCCTGTGAAGATTATAGAGCTACATTGGCTGAGTCTCGGTTAGAAATCATTTCCTTCATGGAAATAGCCAACCACGATAACTTAAAAGCAATATAAATTGATAGAATCATGTTTTGACATTTTATTATAGGCAGTACAATTTTATGTCTCTTCAAATTTGATTTTAGTATCAAGACAAATGTAGAGATATATTTTAAGTTCTCGGATAATACGCATTTAGTGCTTCTGATCACAACCAAGTAACTTTCCGTTATCGATTTTTATTCACCCAAAGTAAATTTCTTGTAAGTTCTGCAAAGCTGACTATTGACCATATTGCCAAAAGCGTTTTATAGATACCAAATTAATAAAATTCAACCTAACATTTCTATTGGAGATATTAATAAAAATTTGCTGCATGTCAATACAAATATGCATTTGAGAATAGAAAAAAACATATTGAAGCGAAGATCTCTGGAAATCAATTTGGAAAATGCTGCAAGTAATGGAAACTTTACAAAAACGTAATCAATGACTGAAAAATTGAAGAATGATATAGAATGTCTAGAAGGCCATATCAGTATGGAAGAAAATAACTTATCCACGTATATGGGATATTGCATGAATCAAATTCATATATCTGCGTCCAATAACTTAAAATTATGTTTACATATGCAAGATGGAATATTGTCAAAAACAGTTATATAGGAATAAAGTGTCTCTGCTGTCTCTTGAGTATGAACATAGATGGCCAGTGAGCAAACACGGGCGATACCATTATTGAATTAATAAGACCACGTGACTATAGAGTAGTAGCATAAGTAGAAGGTCGCGTGACGTGTAATGGATCTGCATTTCTAGTCTATCCTCTATTACTATACGGACCACTATTCTCTACTCTATTCACTATACTATTTCTCTATTCATATCACTACTCGGTGGTTACTTTACGAACGAGTATTATTGAACAAGTACTATTAGTGTGAGATTATTCGAAGGCGTCTGACACCAGTAGTGTTCAACGGCGTTACTATAGTTGTATCTGCGATTACAAAGTCTCTACTGCAGCGAGAATTTCCGAAAATGACAATGAGTATTCGTTGACATTACAAAACAGTTAAATGTGTCATATTTTTATTACATTGTCAAAGAGCATTATCAGAACAACATAAAAATTTCCTTACTGTGACAACCTTACGACTACGAGTCTCTTTGGTTAATTTGTACATTTTTTGAAAAATTAACTGTTACACCGGTTCTCACTATATATAGTGCCAGTAATACCCACCCGGGTGTAAGCAGCGACAGTACTACAACTGCCTAGCTGAGTAGTATCCGTTTCCTACCTTTGTATCTGTGATGTTAAATACACTTGTTCCTTAAACCAACCTCGACTTGATTTTCTTCTTTTTACTATTGTGCCACGACACAACATTAACAGTTGATGAAAATTAAAAATAAATATTTGTGAATAAAATAAATATCTATGAACTGTCAAGGTGATTTTTACACAGGGCGTCTTAAAATAAATGTACAATCATCTAAGAGACCCCTTTCTGCCCTCCATCAGATTCTAAACTCCAGGGGAGTGACTCGTTGCGTCTTCTGGCGCTAACATTCTCGGGTGACATATAGTGAGAATATTATATTGGCTCCGTTGCTAGGTCTTTTGCCAAGAATGTTAGTTCACTGTTTTTACTAGTTTAATAGACAATTTTTATCTCCAGAATCTATCTTAGGTACCTATAAGGCTGCTATTCGTCCCTGCTTTAAATATTCTGCTACATCTGGTCCTGTACTCCTTCTATATATTTAGAGATTCTTTATAAAAGCAAAAGAAGAATCAGCAATATTATTGGTCCTGACCTGGCATCTCGGCTTCAGTCATTTTCTCACCGCCTTTTATATAAATAGTTTCATGGCAACTGTTCGGGTGACATATTCGCTATGGTACGTATATTTTATTAATTTAAACGCACGACTAGATTATAAGAAGCATTCATCAATTTACAGTTTAATTGGCCAGATGTAACCGTAAATTTCTTTTTCTAACGGTTTCTTTTCAGGCACTTCTCGCTTGTGGAACTCGGTTCCGGTTCCATGATTCCCAGCTAACTTTCATCTTCAAAACTTTAAATGCAATATCAATTGTTAACTACTGTCTTCCCGATTACTCTTCTATTGTTCTCGCGCCTTAGTAATTTTCTGTTTTCTAATTCTTTCACTCTCAATGTCTTAGTAGCTTCAATACATTGCATAGGGGGAAAAGACTAAAAAGAGATTATGGTTTGAGGTAGAAGAATAAGAGAGCTATGATAAGAAAAATAAATAATCATTTATGAATTTAAAAAAAATCTATGTTACTCTTATTTTTCTTTCATAATAAAATACGGAATCCACAACACAAGTTATTATCAATATTATACAGATGGATGTTTTACGCAGACATTCATATGATATATTATTGTTATAAAGATAATTATATCCTGTAAACATTAACATCAGAACATTATTCTCAATTCTATTGTGAAAATATAAACTTGCATAATAAAGACTTATATACTGGATATCATCGCTTCTGGTTGTGACAAATATAGATGCGAAATTCCTATTGTTTCCGCACTTGTTATTGTTTGTGTGGATTTATCCGAAAGTTGTCTGTTTTACTTTTATATACGTCAAGAGTATTCCTATATTGCGAATGTCAAGTAGTTTTAGCATCTTTGTCTTTTACTCGTATCCTATCTTGTTTTAAATCTCGCGAGACTTCCTCACTACGATATTTTCTTTTTTACTTGCATCCTATCTTGTTTTAAATCTCGCGAGACTTCCTCGCTATAGTTCGAATTCGCTATTCTCAAATACCACGGAAATCCCTCGGGAAAAGAGATTTCTCCTTTTCATTTTGAACACCCTTTCACTAATCAACTATAAATAGGCACCGAATACATTTGAACATCTGCAGAGAATTCTCTGGCGTCACTATAGAGGTTGTTGAAATAGCAAATTCATGTGTGAACAAACAGGGAAAAATTCGTCTTTGATTAGCGTGACTCTTACCAGCAGAGATAAATGGCACTGATGCTTAGAATTTTAATTGTTTTTTTTTTTTGTTTTTTTTACGTTCACTCCTGAATTATTTTCTTTGATAAAACCATATGCACCCTTGCTTGTGTTATTCTGAGGAAAACAACAGATTGGGAATAATAACTGGGTGCAGCAGAAATATCTCCTACATTTTAAAAGACCACGGTAGCTACTATTTTTTAAAAAAATATTAAACTGTTGTTTAGATAAAGGGCTACAGTTTCTATTTATTCCGTTTTCACAATGAAAACCTCTACATGCTGGCCTCTATTCGCTATTCTGTTGTAGACAACTTCTAATATTTTTCATCACCATAAAATTCCAGGGCTTCGAGGCCTTTCATGTGGCTTTCTTTAAAACCTTGTTCTGAAATTAACAACCCATAACAGTATCCAGAACACCATCTTTCCGACGTTACATGAAATGGTCACGAAAACATTGCAATTACCGATTCACCAGTCTTTAAAAAAACATTCCAACAGCAAATGCACGGTGTGCGCCGGTTCATGCTATGATAATAACTAATTCTATCTGAAAAATAAATGGTTACATATATGTAAATGAAGCGATCATTGCTGCTTGACTAAGTCCGCGAATAACCGACAGATGAGAGTTTAAAATGTGTTATGCATTTCTGCCAGGCAATGTAATATTTACTGGCATCATAGGGTTATCACATGAATACGGTAGGTATATTGTTATTTTTAATTATCAGAAATTGAGTCATATATTAAGTCTAATGTAAATTCATTGCTAATGGATTTTACTCGAAAAACACTGGAAAGTGGGATATGAAAGTATCATTAATGACAATAAATTACCAAGAGTTATTGACAATATCCGGAAATTATATCTAATCTAAATTATTACTGATTATTTTACTTTGTAAATCAGGAAAAATAATTGTCAAAGATCACAGAATAAAGCCACACTTACAGACGTGATACGGTAATTATATATGAAGTAAATACATGGTTGTTGATCTTACTAAAGAAATACATTGAAATCAGGAATTGTGGTACTGTAAATTCTATAGTGTGACTGATAAAGTGTAAACGCGAAGTTCTGATGCTTGCCAAAAATATTTGCTCGATTGGGTCACTGATTGAGACGAACTCAGCTAAAAAGATAAAACCGTAATGACCAACCTCCCACATCACCATTCTGTGGCTTTCAGCCATATTTGTCTACTTTATACAATAAATATTTCGAAACTCAGAATCAAAGCAATTTCCAAATCACATACATTAAGGGAAAGACACTGGCACTACAGCGTTATTATATATAACGTATATATGGTATATGTAACGTATATGTGGCGTGTACATAACGTATATGTAACGTATATATAACGAATATGTAACGCATATATAAAGTATATATAACGTACATATAACGTATATGTAACATATATATGGTATATGTAACGTATATGTGACGTGTAGATAAGGTATATGTAACGTATATATAAGGAATATGTAACGCATATATAACGTATATATAACGTATATATAACGTATATGTAACATATATTTGGTATATGTAACGTATATGTGGCGTGTACATAAAGTATATGTAACGTATATATAACGAATATGTAACGCATATATAACGTGTATATAACGTATCTGTAATAATTATATAAAACGTTTATATAACGTATATATAACGTATATATAACATATGTAATGTATAAGTAGCATACACATTTATATATATAACGTGTATGTATCGTGTATGTAACGCATATGTAACATATATATATTGTATATATAAACTATATGTAATGTATATATAACGTATATGTAACATATATACAACGCAAATGTAACGTACATATAATATGTATGTATTATATATATAACGAATATTTAACGTATATAATATATATATATATATATATATATATATATATATATATATATATATATATATATATATATAACGTATATGTCGAATTCATGATTTTACTATAGAAATACATTGAAAAGCCGGAGGTGTACCGTGCTCATCAATTAACATAATAATTACTAACAAAATATGGCTCCTCTATGAGTAATATCAATGCACACTATGTTTTAGGTTTCTATACTATTGTTCACCTAATACAAGATCCAAGAGCCACTCAAGATAGAGTACTACTAAGTGAGACTGTTGTAATGGCCTACAAGGAAAGGGTAAGGGGTGGTTTATTGATTTATTTGTTTTTTACGGATTATCAACCTTTTCTAGGTTATTAGAAGCCAGAAAATATTTTTAGATTGTAAGAAATTTGGAGAGTTAATAATTATTTTTGCTGATACAAGTTCTAATAATTAAACCATAGCTGGATGGCGGATTAGGTGAATTCTCGTCTTTCCCAAGGGTATTTGCGCGTAAGTGTTTGCAGGGGACGGGAATAGAAGGTATACAGCATTCTGGGAATGCATAAAGGATATATATTTTGTTAATCATTATTGTATATCTATTTTTATATCCCCCTGTAAAACGAATCCAACTAAAATTGGTACTTGACTCTCCGATTTCTACTTCCAACCCGTTATCAATTACACCACTCGTCCACCAAATCTTACAACACCTGGTATAACCCGAGCGGTCACGCGTCTAGGCACTGACCAGGATCGATGTTGGTTAACAGGTTATCAGACGAGAATCGTTGTTTCAACTTGATATGGCTGTAAGACAGGAAAAATGGCATATTATGAGAAACTGTAGCACAGATAAGTGCTGAGCTCAGACTGGAAGAGGTTCAAATTGATCAGGATAGCATTCTTTTCGGTTGTCTCTACCACAGGGTAACAGTTCTGAGGAATAAGTTATCTCAGTAGAACATCTTCCTTAACAATGGAATACGGAAAGAAACGCATAAAAAAGAAACGCATTACTAAAGATCAGAAACTGAAGTAAGATTTACTGAGTGGATATTCCATTTTACGTATAACTGATATCATTTTAATAACATCAATTAAAAACATTCCATCACATTTGTTAGTGTAATTTTTTTCTAGGGAAAATGTCACGGTTTCTTATTTTAATATTCTGACGAATTTTAATTCTTCAGTTAATGACTGAATAACTCATATGGCAAGATCTACGATAATAGAATGACAGTAGAAAATATAAATGCAAAGTCAGTCATGAATACAAATGCAAAAAGAATCATAAATATAAATGCAAAATCAATCATAAATACACCTGCAAAAAGAATCATAAATATAAATGCAAAGTCAGTCATAAATATAAATGCAAAAAGAATCATAAAAATAATTGCAAAGTCAGTCATAAATACAAATGCAAAAAGAATCAAATGCAAATGCAAAGTTAGTCACATATATAAATGCAAAAAGATTCATAAATATAAATGCAAAGTCAGTCATAAATATAAATGCAAAAAGAATAAATTATATAAATTCAAAATCAATCATAAATACAAATGCAAAAAGAGTTATAAATATGAATGCAAAGTAAGTCATAAATACAAATGCAAAAAGAATCATAAATATAAATGCAAAGTCAGTCATAAATATAAATACAAAAAGAATCATAATTCTAAATGCAAAGTCAGTCATAAATACAAATGCAAAAGGAATCATAAATGTAAATGCAAAGTCAGCTATAAAAACAAATGCAAAAAGAATCATAAATATAAATACATAGTCAGTCATAAATACAAATGCAAAAAGAATCATAATTCTAAATGCAAAGTAAGTCATAAATACAAATGCAAAAGGAATCATAAATATAAATGCAAAGTCAGTCATAAATATAAATGCAAAAAAATCATAATTATAAATGCAAAGTCAGTCATAAATACAAATACAAAAAGAATAATAAATATAAATGCAATAAGAAACATAACATTAGTTCAAAAAGTATCATAAATCTGAATGCAAAAACTTAAGGATACATGGCACAGTGGATAAAGGCGTTGATTAAATTTAGTGACAGGACTCTAAGATTTGTGAGTTCAATACCTGGTTAAGACGGTGGAGAACTTGGAGGGGTGAATTAACAGGGGATTTCTAATAACTGACATTCATTAGACATGGCACGTGGAACTAGAACAGTCTACCCAAGAAAGCGAAATAAAGGGTATAGTTCCATAATCCAACCACCTGAAGAAGGCTGGTGCGTACAACGGCCAAAACGTTGTGATAAACATGGCGTCAAAGATGGGGACAATAGTCCGAATAATGTAAATAGTGCACATAATACCTCATCTCAGAGATATAGACAAATATAAATGCTTGTCGTTATTTTTTAAGTCGGTCGAAATGAAAAGATTTGACTTTTTTCCATTTTACAGCCTTTACACACTTCTATCTTCCCTTCTTTCTTTCTCTTCCATTTTCTCAATGAAATCACACCTGTATCTTTTCCCCTCTTTCCAGTGTTCGAAACGAAATTTTCCATTATATATATATTGGCAGGAGATGTTAAGAATTTTTTTCTTCCCCTTTTCTTTCTTTCTTTCATATTCTCACTGAAATCAAACCTGTATTTTTCCACTCTTTACAGTGTTCGAAACGAAATTGTCCAATATTCATATATTCGGCAGGAAATGTTAAGCATTTTTATCTTCCCTTTTTTCTTCCTTTCTACCCAAATCCCCGTCTCTTGAACATTTCTCTAAATCATAATTTTAAAATGATTCAGCAGACGATTTTATTTAACTTATGGTAAATGACGGTTACCGTTGTTCAATACTGTTCGTCTGAAAATTCCGCTTTTATTGCGGTCGCCATCATATCTCGGCCTTTATGCTCGGGGAGATTCAAATAATAGTAAACCCAAGCCCCGGGGAAATGCTTCTCCTCAAGCAGTACCTCTCATTTGTGAAGATGCTAGATTTAATGCTTGGTGCCTCAGGCGTCATCAAATGCGAAAGGATAATTGGTTAATTTTTCAACGGTATTGCACGAAAACCCACTTTCAACTCACGTTCTGTCACATTTGGTTGTGACTTGGGCGCACTGAAAAAGATCACTTCTCGGCCTTTTGGCTGAGATTAAAGTGTACCCTCTGTTCTTATCAGCTTACTCTGACTCTCTCTCTCTCTCTCTCTCTCTCTCTCACTCTCTACACTGCTATCATTCCTTCTTTCTTTCATTTTCTCACTGAAACCAAATGTATTTTCCTTCTTTCCATCAAAACACGTAATAGTCTGTTATGTATGAGGTATTGACAGGACATGATGGTCGTGCTAACTAACGATAGTTATCAACTTGAAAAATATTCATTTCTTTTTATCTTGAGCGGTTGTGCTCTCAATGGGGATAATTGACTCGAACGTCTATTGGAATTAAGACTCGCCACAAAACCGCGTGGCCGGTCCTTCGTAGAGTCGCTCCAGAAAGTATCTAACTCCTATTGCCTTAGCTCACTATACAAGAGTCAGATCAGACAAAGAATGAAATATCACTGCCATACTTCCCAAACTTCAATGTCCAGAGTTCAAATTGTCCAGAGTTCAGATTGTACAGACTTCAATGTCCAGAGTTCAAAAGCGATTGCACAGTCTTTTGGATTATGAATTATTTTCCACCCTTTCCCCACAGACGAAACGCTACACTGTCTCTGTTTCTATGGCAAATGTTCAGACTAGCTACATTCTTTATTTCAAATAGTTCAGGCTTTCAAAACTAACACCCATCATACCAAATGCACGAGGTCAAATCACGTTCATTCCATTCGTATACCTACGGTAAGAAAGAATTCGACTCGGACAGTTTCTTCCCCTGGAACTCTAACTTTGCTGTATATCCACGCTGGGGGTTGCTTCCCAGAAAACTACAATCATAACTTATTCAAGTTCAAGGTCAACCGATATTTATCCTACATATCTTCCTAATATGCATAGCTTCCTTCTCTTTCTACGTCATTACAATGTTCTTATTCCCTAACCCTCTACCATGAGTGTTTCTTGGGCCTTGTATAAGGTAAGTATTTTTTCAAATGTGTATAATTGATATTATCTTAATAACTTCGACTAAAGTCATTTCATCATATTTGTCTCTGTTATTTTCATATGAATCTACCTGTTAATTATTGTTACTTGTTGTAGTTTAAAAGCGCATTTTTGGCAATTATTTTCATGATTATGTTATCTCTCATTGAAGTTTAGCGCCAGTGGTAAAAAGGTGGCTTTGTTAAGTGACAACAAGTCTTCTTCATTTCTCCGGAGTTCCCCATCGTATTGTAATTTTATCGTCTCCAAAATAAAACTGCGTTTATTTAATCATCACAAACAACCTTTTTGCCTGCCATCAGCATGCCGAATGCTAAACTTCAAGAGATCAACACTTTGCACCTTCTTGACACCACGTTTTCCATTGATATGAAGTGAAGTGACTGTATTGAATGAACTGCTACGTCTACAGCAAGCAAAGTTGATTCACAATATCAAGTCAGAATCCATGTTGCACATTTATAAATCTACGTGCATTGAATAATGGTACCATATCTGGTTTGGTGCTAATGATGTACATCTCTGGAATTCTTGACAAAATCCAAAGAAGCCTCTGTAATGTAATCGATCCTGATCAGTCATCTCAACTTCTGTGACTTTCTCGCCGACGTCGCTTGCATCTATCTTTTCTACAAATAACTTTTCATATCAAATGCTCTCATAAGCTTTTTCCTCTGGTGCCCCGACTACATGAATTTAAGCGTGCTACTAGATTGGCAACTAGGTTTCACCGGTTTACTGTAGATCTAGATAGATGCAACCGCCACTTCTAGTCTAACTTCTTCTCTTACTTCCAACCTGTGGAACTCCCTCCCGATTTCTTGCTTCGCTGGTAACTACAATTATCACAATTTAAATACAAAGTCAATCGCCATCTTCTGCTTTCTTGAACCCTGTTCATTTTTGCCTTTCCTCATTCTCTCATTATTTTTATCGTTACCTTTCGTTTTTACTCGCTGTGCGTTTTAGTGCTCCTTGCTTGGGTGGGGCGAATTTTTTTTTTAAATTGTTATCAGTAATTTTCTCTTCTGCGTTCTCTCTCATTTCTTTTGAATTTTCAATGGTTCCAACCTTTTTACTAAGCTCTTTGATATCGTCTCTGAAGTTCCTGCTAAGATTAGCGTCATGGTGAAAATTCTTTTGCCGTCCACCTGCCGTGTCTATATATCTTTTCATATATTTACTTTCATATTTATCTGTGACCGAGAGCAACAGAAAAATCCACAAGGTGAAAAGTTTTCTTTGTCTGGTATTTTAGTATTGAGGGATCTCTTTAAAAATGGAAATTCAAGATAACTGTATTTTTTTCTTTATTTCATTCTAATGCTGTCGTTGTTTCTACCGATGTTATGCTTAACTTCCTTTTCCACCACGTGTCTTGTTACTGACGCCTTACATTGACGCTTGACTCTCTACATCTTTGTTTCTCTTCTTTTCTCAAGTTTTTATGATAGATGTGTGGATATTTTCACTGTAGACTGCGGACAATTAGTGTCTTGAAACCAACAGAACCTTCATTTAAAATGTTCTGGTCATTTTCAATTCTTCTGCAAACACATCCAATGAATTTTGCTAAAGTACAACATGCTCCGACTACTATAGGCACTAACTTAAACATTTTTATTCTGTATTTTTTATTCGTGTTTTTCAATTTTATTCCTTTTCATTCTCGCATACTTTATTTTCCTTGTTTTTAGGCTCCGCCCATTCGTTTGAATTATGCAGTTGAGCTGTTCATAATATATATTTATTTCATCAAACAATATCTGATATTTGGTCAAACTGATACCATGTGCACAATTTCCTATATTTTTCCCGTAAAACTGCTCTTAAAATGAATCTATTAAAACTCTTTTTAGGTCGTTTTAAGCAGTGTGTTTCATTCGTTTATATGATTAAATGTTTCATCTTTACAAAAAACAATTTCTGAATTTCGTCGCTTTTCGATTTGATATAAACGCAATTGCTTCCAATAACAAAATTATTCTGTTTCCTTGTTCACAAGTCCTCTGCGTAACCATGTCGTAACCCTGACTGTAATAGTTTCTATCTATATTTTAAATTCTCCGAGGTCAGTTTTATTTTACTAGTTTTTTTATTTATTCCCATAAGCGAAACATCGCACGCCTCTTACTGTTCAATCGCTGTTCCATGGAAAATGTTCAGTCGAACGACGATATGTTATAAACTTTACGGCTAAGACCCGCCATGCTGCCCACATTGAAGCGAATCACTCTCATTTCCTTCGTATTCCATTCGTGAGATGTAAGTTCCACTCGAGCAGCTTTTCCCCAAGAACCGCTGCTTAGTGGAACCGACTGCTTCCCGATCATTACAATCTTAATGTTTTCCAGTCTAGGGCTATCAGTCATCGTCCCTACATTTCTCCATAAACTGTGCTTTTTACTCTGTAACCTTCTACCTCGATTGGCTCATGGGCCTTGTACAGAGTGAACACCACTGCAAAAAAAATCATAATTCTTATATTTGTCCTGCATTTTATTACATATATCACTAATTGAAATTATTTTCATTTTGTTTTCAAGGCGCCTTTTTGCGGTTTTGTAGACCTCGTTTTGACAATTTGAATGTTGTCTTCGATTATAAAAAAAAATCCTCATCCTGTTTCTTTCATTTTACGTATAGTTTTTCACTGATATCCCAAGGGTGTAGAAAGATCTGCATGCCAGGTTTGTCTACTATTAGTAGTAGTAATAATAATAATATTGAATGTCAGAACAGCATGCCAAAAAAATGATGCTATGGTACGAATATACCCAGGCTGATAAGGGTATACCAAGCACGTGCATTACAGTCAAATGTGTGCAATATGTTAACTGGTCTTGGCAAAAAGAAAACAGTACTGACGGGTAACGCAGTCTTTGGTCTCCATTTGAGAGTGTTCTCAAGTAATCAGATGTGACTCCCAAGTCGCCATGGCTGATTCATCCTTCAACCTTTATACAAAACAAATGTCTAGAAATCCGACCGAGATATTCCCTCACAAATTCTGTACAGAGCTAAGGGAGATAACCAACTTGTTATGTCCAAGCATAGAACAAGAAAATCTGAGGTAATCAGATTCCACTTTAACCCGTCTTAATTTTAAAAAAACGTATGTATGTTAACTCCTGTAATATATTTGGATCAGAAACCAAGAGAGTCATGCCTCTTGGACATTCAGAACATTTATTATTATTATTATTTTTTATTTCCTTTGATATCTGGCGTTTACACATTTCTTTCCGGGTCCCGCCCAGGGACCTAAGGTTAGAAATGGCATCATGACACTTTCCACTGCAAAAAAAAAATAATAATTACATAGATAAAGCCCTTCGTAAAGTGTGGGCTGTACTTGTCAGAACAATTTTTTGTATCTCTTTGAGGCATGGACTTCCAGGGATCCCTTCAATCAGCCTACTGGAATCTTTTCCAACCAGTCCAAGGGCTCCAACTACAACAGGAATTGTTGATGTTCCCATGTGCCACATTTTTGAGATTTCTATTTCAAGGTCCTTGTATTTTGACAGTTTTTCGAATATCTTCAAAGACACATTGCAGTCTGCAGGGACTGCCATATCAATAAGGAGGCACTTATTTTGTTTGTGGTCTTTAATAACAATGTCTGGACGGTTGGCCTTGATTGTTCTGTCAGTGTGTATTGTGTAGTCCCATAGAATTGTAACAGGTCCTATCTCCGTAACCGGGTCAGGGTGGTGTTCGTACCAATTTCTTCCAGTTTCCTTCCCATAGGAGTTGCAAATTTTCCAGTGCAGGTATTGGCCCACTCTGTCATGCAGGGTTTTATATTCAGTGGGTGCCAATATCGTGCAACCTGATATAAGATGATCAATGGTTTCTGGATATTTGTCACAGAATCTGCATCTTGGGCTAACACATTATTTTAGTATATGTGCTTGATAATTCCTAGTTAACAAGCATTGGTCTTGTGCGGCAATGATAAAACCCTCAGTTTCACCTTTCAACCCTGCACTACGTAACCACTGATGGGTTATTATTATTATTATTATTATTATTATTATTATTATTATTATTATTATTATTATTATTATTATGTCCTTGGATTTCTGTTGTATACACATTTTCTTATGAGTCCCAACCAGAGATCTAAGGTCAGAAATAGTTTTAATGAGATTTTACACTAATCATTTTTGTAAAAAAAAAAAAGATCAGACACATTTTACATAGTTAAAGCTCTTGGTAATGTGTGAGCTGTATTTGTGAGTAGAATTTATAATTTTTTTAAGATACGGGCTACCAGAAATCCTTTCAGTGTGTCTATCGGAACCTTTTCTAATCAATCCGTTAGCTCCAACTACAACTGGAACTTTTTAGGTGCACATGTACCACCTATTTATCACAGAATCTGCATTTCTGCTTATCAGTATGTGCTTGCTAATTTCTAATTAGCTAGCATTGGTCCTGTGCAGCAAGAATAAAACCTTCGGTTTCAGCTTTTAACCTTGTATACTATTATTATTATTATTATTATTATTATTATTATTATTATTATTATTATTATGTTTTCATGTCTTGTATCCTGCAGAGCTGGGTCCAAACTTTGGACCTTAGTTCTTACAGAAGATTTGTCATTTAAATGATAGCACTTTTCTTAGTATATGGGATGTTCCTAGTAGGGCGATCTTGCATGTTGATGTTACCTGGGACACTGTTAGTAAAATTGTTC
The DNA here is from genome assembly GCA_964036315.1 of Acanthosepion esculentum. NCBI lineage: Eukaryota > Metazoa > Mollusca > Cephalopoda > Sepiida > Sepiidae > Acanthosepion > Acanthosepion esculentum. Next base: position 25,606,321 of record OZ038482.1, read on the forward strand.
ATTCCTTTTCTCATGGGACCCAGAGCTCCGATTACTATTGTTACAGTCTCAGTCTACATTCCTCACATCCTGTTAATCTCAATCTTGATGTACTTTTTTTGGACAATTTCTAGATAATTTTCATGGAGCTGTTGATCTCAGATTTTCCTGCTATGTCAATAAGCATACACTTCCTGAATTTCTTGTCTTTTATTATCATTATAATAATATAAGATGATATCTTTTATTATTATTATAATAATAATAATAAAAGACAAGAAATTCAGGAAGTGTATGCTTATGTATTATTATTATTATTATTATTATTATTATTATTATTATTATTTTAGGTTCCTATCGAAATTTTCTGCAATGTAATTCAAATAAAGCTAAACCTTATTCTAGCCTATAGAAATGAATGAAAAATGTATTTGTAGCCAAAAAAAGAAGAACTTTGGTAAAGAAAATAAAATGTAGTTGCCAAAACAAAGATGTCGTCCGAATGACAGCATTGCCACGAGTAACATGGCATTTGGATTTTTGATGTCTTTCGATAAATTTATTCAAAAAATCATTCCTTTTCAGCTTTTCCGTTTTTCATTTTTGTTTTTTAACGAGAGTCTCAGAAAAAAGACAGCGCTCTGTCATAAAGTCCTAAGGCTGACTTTTTCGTTTTTCGTGAGGCAATAAAAATCCTATGAAAGATTCATAATATTTGATAAAATCGCTTCAACTTGGGCTATTGTTTATTTTAAATCGTATTTTGTCCTCGCGATTTACTGCTAGTGGCTTCTTATCTCCAAATCACTCAACTTTTTTCCTTTTATTTATATTTTTGGTTTTTATTAGCATAATAGCTTTCTGCAGTAAATTGCACATCGGCAGATCACGCACATATAAAACCATATATAAGTAAGTAAATATATGAAGGAATTCTGCAGATTGATAGAGACTAAAGTTGCATCGTTTGATACAAAGCCTCAAAATGCTAAAGAACTCCTAATACGAGAAATGACCAACTGTTCTTGCTACCTTGGTAGCCATCTTTCTAGAGGAGATATCTCACTTCCTCTCCTTCAATACATATATACATATATATATATATATATATATATATATATATATATATATATATATATATATAGATAGAGAGAGAGAGAGAGTGTGAGAGAGAGAGTGAGAGAGAGAGAAGTAAAAAGAATGAGTGATGAGTGTAAAAATTATATATATATATGTGTGTATGTATATAGCAGTATATGTGTGTATGTATATAGCAGTATATACACACACACAGACGTATACAGTGGGCACCTTGGTTTAGTGTAATGGTTAGAAAGCATGTCTTGCTAGATCAATTACGACTGAGTAGTGAGTTCGATCCTCACCGGCAACCCCATACTTTCGGCCTCATGCCACATCTAAGCCGGGCTTAGAAAATCGCTGGGCACCTCGAGGTGGTGTAATGGTTAGCAAGCTTGTCTCGCTAGAACAATTACGTCTGAGTAGTGAGTTCGATCCTCACTGGGTGCCCCTTACTTTCGTCCTTGTGCCACATCCAAGCGTAGCTTGGAAAATCACTATATATAATTATTGGTTAAAAATAGACCACCCATGTGATTTAAAGCTGTACTCGAAGTTTTACATCCAGTCCTCAGCAGATATTTTTCCGAAATAAGTTTATTTGCAGATCTGATTTCATTCTCTCTATAAAAAATATGATATTTTTTAAAACATTTCTGTTAATAACTTAAAACTGTTATGTTAAATAATTTTTGATTCGTACATATATTTATTAAGTTAAATTATAATTATATTTACGCACATGAATACACACACTCATACGCAAATATATATATATATATATATATATATATATATATATATATATATATATATATATATATATATATATATATATATATATATATATATATAGCAGTATTCAGGCTTAATTTCAATATTAAACCTTAACTACCGGGTGGCAGTCTCATCCTCAGGCGATATTTGGAATTACTATGCAACGGAATGACTTACTCATTTATAGTTTTGGAGGTGTGATCTACAGTTTGTTTTTCATTATCAATGTGTCACTGCTTTGATTGAAGTAGGGGTGTTTGTTATATGCCAAGTTTTTGGAGTAGTGTAAGATGTTGTTTTTTTTTGCCTGGCTGCAATGGCTAATCTTATCTGACTCCATGCTAAAATTCTAACTGATTGATATATTTCTACTGTTTGGTTTTTTGTTATTACTGTATGCTAAAACTTTAATTGATTGATGTTGTAGTTCCGGTAGTTTTTGGTGTTTTTTTTATTTGTTTTGTTTTGGTTTTCTGTTGATGATTTCTTAAAGGGACTTTAAGATTATGATTGACGAGCTTTTTTTCCCTGTTTCCCTAACTACATGAATTTAAGTGTAGTACTAGACTGGCATTTAGGTCCCACCCTTTTACTGTTGAAATAGCTAAATGCAACCACCACCTCTACTTCAACAGTTTCTTTTCTCGCACTACCCGACAGTGGAACTCGCTTCCGTTTCTTTGCTTCCTTGATAACTACAATCTTCAAAAGTTTAAATGCAATGTCAATCGACATCTTTTATCTTCTTGAATCCCATTCATATTTTTCCTGTCCTCAATCCCTCACTATACCGAGTCTTTTTCTCTCACTTTCAATCACTGTAATCTCCTGCGTACTCGTGACATTCCCGCCTTGCATGGGGTGAAATGATTTTTTTTTAAATTGTGTTTGTACGTGTGCACACCCTGGAAACTCGTACCTATGAGAGCCATACCTAAAGAGGCTGAGAAAAGGATCGGTTCCCTGTGGAGACTTCTCCTACTCTCCTCTACTGTTACAAGTGCCATAGAAAATGGAAAACTTCTGTCATATACAGTCTTGATAAAGTCAAAAAGTCTATCTACGTCCTCGTTTTAAGGATGTATAGGCTACATTTATATGAGAAACATGACATATGGATCACAGCTTACATTTCTTTTAGAAATGTGGACAATAACTTTTTCTGGTGATAAGAGATTGCATTAAGTATACGAAACGTCCCACTCTTCCTGCTATTCCCTCGATGGAAGACGACCTACATTCCTTTGTTCCACCATTTCTCACCTTCATGTCTAAGATCCGCCATGACACACACGTTGTAGCAAACCACATCTATTCCCTTCGTATTCCATTGGTGAGATATAAGTTCCCCTCGACCAGCTTCTTCCTACGAAACGCAGTTTCGTGTAACCGTCTCCCAGGAGAATGCTTGCCCGATCACTACACTCTTAACCTGTTCAAGTCTAGAGTCAATCGTTATCTTCCCCACATATCCCTATACACCTTGCTTGGTACTCTATAACCCCTCGAGTGGCTCTAGGGCCTTATACAGAGTGAACATTATTATTTTTAAAAAGTCAAATATAGTTTTTGGTTGTGTAAATGAAATAAGCTTAAACGTAAAAGCTTTCCAGAATAGAAAATAATTTAAGATTGATACAGTGACAATATTTAATTTGGATCATTTTTCAGAGTCTTTTTGTTTTTTAGTGGGGTGACATATCCGTATGATTGGCAAAGGTTACGGGATCTATTTTTTTATTAATACAGTTACCTTCTCTAGAAAGATTTCCAAACTAGGTAGTTCTAGCTTGAATTTGACCAGTTTTGAATTTAAATATGATCTTCTCCTAAACTGAGTACCAACCAAGACATGAATGTCCAAGCTCTTCTGCTACGTAAACTATAGCTGGAAAGAGAGGACATAGATGTCATTCTTTTTCCAAGGGTATTTGTGCTAAAGTGAATGTAACGAACGCGTCCGTAATTCGAACTCGATTTGCCAACATCTCTTTCCAAGTTACATTGATAGAAAGATAAAGCTGAACGCGCCCGCAAAGTCTGCCATAAAATTCAACAATTTTAACTTTTGCCTGGGCCAAAACACTGCCCACTGAATGTATTGTTTCGTTCGTATTTTATTTGATGAAGACGTTTGTGAAAATAAAACTAAAATTTGATTCCGACTTTTAACCAACTTTTCCTTGATTATTCAGATGTAACATCTCATAAATAAATATTTGCTGAGATTAAATGAACTGTGGGGCTATTTTCAAAAGTAAATAAAGCCAATGAAGTCATTCGATCATCCATTTAACAGACGTATAAGCCATTGTGGATTTGCGACTATTCATTGTGTTATTACTTTAATCAAAATATTTTATGAGTAGACGAATTCAATGAATCTATCGTAAATGCTCCACACTTTCTTCAATTTCATATAAATATGCAAATGCGTTATGACTAATATAAGAGACGCTAAAGCAAGTTGGAAAACAAGGTATGTCGTCTCTTTTTCAGGTGAAGTCGGGATGGAGAAATTATTCCGGAAGGTTTAATCCGGCGTAGAAATATTTGAAGAAATCTTTGTTGTGGTTTTCACGCTTTGATGAACTGTAAGGAAATGCGAAGATCTTTAAAGGTGAATTCATAGTGAAGAATGGCTTCATAAATGATTATACTTGCATAATAACGACGAAACGAATGCTGAAAACGTGTTCAAGCTTAAACAGTCTGAATTCATTCCGTACTAGGGCCTCAGAAAAAGGAAGAATTCACGCTTCGCCAACCTATTGGCCATAGATAATGAAGCACTTTTACACCTTGAAATATTTCGTTGATCGATTTTCTATGGTTTATCAGTCCGTTAAAGGTTATTTAAAGCCAGAAAATATATTTAGACTCTACGAATTTATTTTGAGATAATAGTGCTTTAGTGATGCAAGTCTTACTAATTAACCCATAGATTGGAGAGTAGAAGAGGATTCGTGTCTTTCCCAGAGGTATTTACGCGTAGGATATTGTGATGAATACAACGGGAACAATAACACGGCTCTCCATAACCTAAATGGGTGACCACTTTCGAATACCAATAGTAATTAACACATAGCTGGGGGAGAAGAGGCGGATTCATACGTTTCTCAAGGATATTTGTCAGTGAGTGAATATAATGAAGCCAGCGGGAATTAGAACTCGGGTCTCCGATTAACAATTCCGAGCCATTATCCATTACACTGTACACTTTCATTCGTTGCAAATGACATGGTAATCGGAATTCTTGTTTGTCTTCCCATCAATGCGGATGGACATTTTCTTCTGCTTACATGCGAAATAGATCTATACTTTATGAGTTGTCTAGGTAAATAACTCTCTATATCACAATCGACTTGAGAGAATGCGTTTAATCCCATTTTTACCGTTTGAACCATTCTCTCCACAATTCTATTTGACTATGGATGGTAAGGTGTGGTGTTTTGTATGGAATTCAGCCAATACGGTTTAACTATTCACATAAACTTTCTTCACAAACCTCAGGTCGCAGATCAAGGTTTTTGGAACTTGATTTCTCGAAAACACTATCCTCATCACCCGCTTCACAGTAATGTCTTTTCTATCCACGACATTAATAACTTCAGGCCAACCTGAATACGAGTCGACTAATATCAGAAATAGTCCTATACATTTAATGTAGGCATGATCCATATGGACTCGTGTCCACGGCTCCATTTCTTTTGACTAAAAGTGAATTTTAGTTAGCCTAATTTTCTTTATATCTGCACACTTTGGGCATTTTTAAAAAACTTCCACGTCTCTCGAATAGCCTGGCCACTATGCTTGCAACTTTAACCACATTTGTGTAACCAATATACCGCCATGTATATGGTGCATCGTTTTAATTCCTTCTTTTCTCAGAGACTGTGGAGGTATTATATCTCCATTACATATAATTTCTTTTTCTATTGTTAATTTCTCTTGTCTCTTTATAAGGCCCCTCAGCTATAGAGCAATTGTTCCATGTATTTCTCTTTATTCTAACCATAATTCTATTCAACAATGGATGCCTAGTTCCCAACTAAGCCGATTTAAGGGTAATACGTTCATTTCTAACCAGTGCAAAATCCTATACCCATAATTTTCATTTACTTCAACATTTTTAAACTAAAGATTTAACTGAGGTAATGCATCCACATGCGAAATAGTATTTCCTTTAATGTATAAGGTGTCAAAGTCGAACGTCATACGCTTAATCGTCCATCTTAATATCCTAGCAGAAGTGACAGTTGGGAACTCCCTTTTATGTATATGTATGTTGCGGCATTCACCCTGGATCGGTTAAGCCGGCTCCTTCCAAGGAATTCACCGCGTCCAGCACGAAGGCCGACCAAGCACGGCGATCCGTCGCCAATGCTGAAACGAGCGACAGCCATTCACGATTCCAACGGCGGCGAACTCTTGAAACGGAATAACAAGGGAGTTTGAACTTCACTTCACCTCGCGTGCTATCCCAGTGGAGGGAGGAATATGCTCTTACTTGCCGCAGAATTTCCACAGACGCAGGAGTAACCAAGAGGCCGCTGGATGCCTGTGCAGACGCCGAATGGTTTTGAATTCAGAGTTGACCTTCTCCTAGACCAGTTGCCATCCAAGGTCTGTCCTGCTATTTACCCATAGTTGGAGGGAGAAGAAGAGGATTCAAGAAGAAGAGTATTAGCACGTAAGTGAATATAACGGATTCGACTGGAATTCGAACTCGGCTCTACGATTCCACGGTTGAATATAAATTTCAAATGCTTATTATCAGGTTTTAAAAGAAACTGCCTTCCCAGAAAAAATTTTTAGAGCTCTTTCCGTACTCCACACAATCGTTAATGCCGCCTCAATATTCGAATAATTCGCTTCCGATGATGTTAGGTTCCTGGATAAATATATTACTGGGGGATCCTCTTGCAACAATATTGCGGCTATAACAAAGTCACTGGCATTAGTAGTTAACGTCAGTTTTTTTCGATGGATCGAAAATTTTAACAACTGGTTTGTTTATGATTGCCTTTTTTAATTTCTCGAAAGCAGCCTCCTCTTTTTGTCAACTGAAACTTGGTATTCTTCTGCCTTACTTCGTTAAATGTTTCCACCAGGTCACTATAGTGAATCAGATATCTGTTATAGAAATTGGTTAATCCTAAAAAAGATTCTCTTTTTATTTCTGGGTGCCACTATCTCTGATATATCTTATTAATGAGTTTATCATCCGGCGATGTACCGTCTTTGGATATTTGATATACGATATATTTTTTCACACTTAAACTCGCATTTGTCGCGATTGTCATACTCGTGCTAGTTAATTTTTTTTTTCAAAACTTACTGCGTTTTATTTTTGAGCTCGTCTTTATTGCGCCCACCAATGCCAATGTCGTCCTGATATACAATTATATTTTTAATACAACTCTAAAAATGGCTTTTTGGAAAATGTGACTTGACTTTTTAACTCCAAACGGCAGACGAGTCCATCTTATTAATCCAACAGTTTTTTGAAACTTGCTATCATTTTTTATCTGATTATATACTGACTCAAGGTCAACTTTTTCAAAGTATTTCATACCAGCAAACACATAGCACGCTGTTTCAATGTTTGGCAACGGGGATGAATGAGAAAAGATCTCGCGATACACGCCCACCTTATAATCGCCACAAATTCTTAAATATCCATTAAACTTGCGTATCGCCACAATGGGTCAAGCCAATTGCTACCACCCTGGATGACTTTTTCTAATATTCCTAACATTTTGTTCAGCTTAGCAATCACCAAGGGTAATATCTGAGTAGGAACTTTTCGGGCTTGAAAATATATGGGTTCACTGCTTTCTCTAAGCCAGATCCTCGCCTCGTATCCCCTTAATAATCCAATATCCAGTTCTACAGACTTCATGGAATTTACCAGCTTCCTAAAAGACCGTGTCATTTGATGTTTTCCAGCACTATGATGAGTATTATCTCGAATCTGTTTTTTGTCTCAAACGTGCCTTCAAAGCATCCTACAATTTTGATGATTACCCATCGAACTGTTTCAACTGGAGATTACTTTTCTTTAACTTTGGTCTACTCACCCTTTTCCAAAAAGTCCTCGGTATCAACGTAACTTCACTTCCAGTATCCACCTGCATGAGTAAAGTTATTCCGTTCAACTGCACCATTTCCTTACTTTTATCCTGTGCTTTTATCTCAATTCCCTACTTTCAATCGGAGGATCTATATTTTCCACTTTTTCCACTCGCTTTTCCTATTTGCATACCGTCTGGAAACGATCCCTCTTTTAACGCTTAAAATACCATTTCCCAAAAGCCGGACACTTATTTTTACTCTTTTCAGGTCTCTTGTTGCAATATCTTCATATAAGTAACGTTTTAATAGCACTGTAAGTCTTCATGCTGCCTTCGGAGGCATTCAATTTTTTAATCAATTCCAGCTGTTGTAAGAACTCCACATATGCTTCCATATTAATATTATGAGCTTGAAGCCACTCTAGAATTTTCAACTTCTACGAGATATCAAACATTACATCAATCAGTCTTAGCAAAATTAACTCGTCTTCAATAGACATTTGTTCCTCACCCATTCTTTTAAACTCAAAATATCTCAACGCTTCTTTCAATTGATGTACATATTGCATAATAGTTTTTTTCCCGGTCTTTGTCTACTTTCAAGAAACTTAATTATTTCCGCTATAACCAATCTATTTTTTATCGTATATTTGTTTTTATGGTGGTAACAATTTCTTCATACGCTAAATCTTCCAACACTTTGGAATAGACCATGACGGAGATTTTTTTTATGGCCTCACACCTCGCTGAAGCTAAAAACACTTCCGTAACTTCATTTCCTCTTCCACTGGCTTTGATGTCCTTTAATATTTTTTGCTCCACCGACGCTGCGAAAAACCTAAACCAGGTTTCAATATATTCAGAATCCATCATGGCTAAGCGACGCCATATTCTTATGATAGGTATTCACCTTCACTGATGTAGTCTCCTCAAGAGAAGATAACTATCCTGTAGGTACAGCGATACTGCCTTTTATAAAGTACCTCATTTACATATCCCTAGACTGTCTGTGGATTAGCATTTAACAATTCAAATATTGGAAGCAATATGATGAATTTGCATGTAGATTTTCATCTTCGAGATTTATAATATAGTTATTCTCTTTGTAAAACATTGCAATCGAC
>OZ038482.1:25615557-25700557 GCA_964036315.1 Acanthosepion esculentum
AAATATAAAATAGGATGGGATAGAGGTAGTTTCATCCAACACCGCAAGTTACCGCAATACTAAAACATTCATCTAAAAACTTGAGTCATGATCTTAAATGGCCTCGTCTGATCAAGACACATTTAAAAATATCTAAACTGTCAGCTATATACATCTGCTTTCTCTTTGACTTAAAAAGATGGTTACGAGCGAATGAAGCCAAGATGTCTTAACGAGGATCATCTTTCTTCGAACCTCGTAGACAGGCGCTGCAGAATCACAAAAGACGATACCAATAGTAGAAACCACATCAGGTCAGCAAAAACTAAAATAGATACAACATAAAACTCGAAGAGAAAATAATGACATAACGAAGAGTTTGACATTCCACACAACTTCAAACAAAGGGGTAGGAAGGAAACCCCCATCCGTATTCGAAAGAACAATAAAAGGTTACAGGAATTTAGAATAGCAATAAATATAGATGTGAATACAAAGATTTTACAAATTTTAAACGACAACGACACTGGTTACGGGATCAAATAATGCCGGATGTTTCCTTATAAGGAAACGGCTACTGTAAATATTGGTTTCTATTATATTATTCCGAATCAAACATCTTAGTTTTCTAAAGATGAATTAAGTTATAGCCTTTCGAGTGTCATATTCAATACGTTTCTTGCTTCGGTACTGTCAAGACGAATTTAGGTAGGCATTGTACTATTAGTGTTTTTAACTATTGATACACTCCTGGGAATAAACAAGTTCAGAAAATGAATCACTTACCAAGAGGCGTACGACAAGGATGTGTTTTTTTCACCGCCTTTATTTAACCTGTACAGAGAGATTATTCTAAGAGAACGAGAAAAGAATTCAAGATTTAAAATAGGTGGGCGTAAACTCAACAACATACACTACGCAGACAAAACAATTTTCATCGTAGATTCAGAAGGGGAAATGAAAGAACTATTAGAGGTAGTCGATAAAAACGGGAACATAATAAACATTAAATGTGACAAGACTGAATGTATAGTTGTCTGAAAATGGGACAGACCAAAACGGGAATATGAAAATCGAAATTTGCATCAATTTCAACTCCGAGATATAATATACGAGCGTCATTCAATAAATAATTTGAATTTTTCGGTATAAGGACTTCTAATACAGATAGAAGCTTACTCTTTTTTCTTTTTTTTAAAATCTTTTTCACATGGATTTAATTTCTTTTGCAGATTAAAAAAAAACTTTGAGAGTTTTGGCGATTAACAAAGATGGCCGACCAAGAAGCATGCTCCAGGATTGAACAGCGGTCAGTTATCAAGTTTTTGGTTGCTGAAGAATACAAACCAGTTGAAATTCATAGGAGAATGTCAACTGTGTATGGTGCCACATGTTTCATAAAAAAATGTCTACAACTGGGCTAAATTGTTTAAAGAAGGACGGAGCAGTGTTGAGGATGAAGACAGGCCTGGGAGCCCTACAGAAGTGAGGTCTCCTGAGGTTATCGAATCAGTCAATGACCTCATTCAGTCTGACAGTGGATGACATTGCAAGGATTTTGAGCTTATCTGTTGGGACAAACGCAGGGGTCATCAGTCAGAAGGGGTCATCTTGCATCATGACAACGCAAGGCCTTACACAGCAGCCCAAACGGTGCAGACCATCAACGAGCTGGGCTGGGAACTGCTCCCTTATCCCCCTTACGGCCCAGACCCTGCCCCTTCAGACTTTCACCTGTTTGGTCCCTTGAAAGCGTTCACGAGAGGCACGAAGTTAAAAGTGACGATGAAGTCAAAAGTGTTGTGAGCGACTGGCTGAGACTTCAGTCCAAAGATTTTTACGCTGAGGGAATACGGAAGCTTGTGCACAGATGGGAAATATGTGTGACAGTGCTGGCAGACTACGTTGAAAAATTTTAAAAATGCAAGCTTCTATCCGTATTAGAAGTCCTTATACCAAAAAATTCACCTTATTTATTGAATGACCCTCATTTATATATATATATATATAATTATATATATATATATATATATATATATATATATATATATATATACGTTTGCTTGGGATGTCACCTTTCCTAACAGAAGTACTATTCCTCCAAACAAATGTACACAACTGTATCAAGAAATCAAAAGAAAATAGTTGAATCCGTCAGCTCAATAATAAAAACAATATACATGATAATATTTGACGTAATTTTCAGTTGAAAATATGAATACAATAGCTTTTTCTACATTCTTCTAGTTGCTAAAGACATTTTATTTGTTGTTAATAGTTACTTTGTTTTTTATAAATTCATTTCGTTTTTGCCTTGAAATTATTCAAATCTCGAAAGATTTCTATTATAAACCTATGCTTGGTCCAGGTTTAATGCTCTGGATGTAGTGACTTGCTAATAGAAGACGTTGATCTTGAAGCTGGTTCCGGTGGGTTATGTATACTTAGGTAAATATGACCGACACTTCTACTCCAACAGTTTTTTTCTCGCACTTCCCGCCTGTTGAAATCCCTTTCCTTGATTCCCTGATAACTACAATCTTAAATGGTTTTAATGCAACGTCATCGCCATCTTTTATCTCCTCATACCCCGTTCAGTTTTTATCCTTACCCTCTCTACTCAGTCTTTTCTCTCACTTTAACTCTCTGACCCGCCGCCCCGGCTTGCGTACTAGCAGCATTCCAGCCTTTCTGGGGATTAAATTATTTTTAAAGGTCTGTTTTATGTTATAGTTTTGTCGAAGTTATATTGTGTGACACAGTTTGATTTCTCTAAGAAATTGTGGGAACAACATCATGAAAAATGTATTCCATTGAACTGAATCAGGAACATTTTTGTTGTCAGTACACACGCTAGCATCGGTATCTCTATCTTCTCTCTCTATTTCCTCTATCTCTCCTGTTGGCACTGGTGAAGATAGATGTCAATCAACGATATAGTTTTACGAGGTCATTTCGTGTATTTAAATTTGGTGGACAACTCTGCGTGGCGGAGAAGACCTCACGCTTGGCCAGAAGCTCATCCCTCACGGCTCAAATGGAATTGAGACAGGCGAGATCTGGCAAGCTTGGTTGCATCCGGCTGTCCGATGCTTCCTCTGTTCGTTGGTTACGACAGTCCGACTGGCATTTGTGATAGTGTATATCGTTAGCTATCCTGCCGTTGAGGGTCTTCGGTGGTTGGTCACGTTCAGTCTGATGCTTCCTTTTCGACCTTACCGCCATACGTGGCCCTACAAGAGTTGCGACTCTAGACGGCTTCACCTTTGAGATCACTGGGACAAGTAAGCCCACTAGCATGATACTGTCTTCAAAAATAAAGTATAAGATATATATATATTCAGCAGATCTGTTGATGCTTTTTTTCATCATATCATTGAAGGTGCGCATACTGGCTGGATACGGCATAACAAATGTGATATCTCCTGTGATATTTCTGTGTAATCTTTACCAAGTTTTCCCGTAAGTAGGACAATAAGATAAACCTTTTCAAAAGAGAAACTATGATATGGTATTCGAATGATACTACTGATGACACATCTGAATCCATCGTAGAAATCCAGAATGTAAAATTGATAAATTCTAAAACCTTCAAATACTTCGGTTTACGAATGACTTAAAAATATTTAGTATAGGACGTAAGGAAATTGAACACAAGATAGACTGCGCTAAAAGTAGTTTCACACAATACCGCAAATTGCTTCAAAACAAAAATATTAATCTGAGAACTAAAGTCATGTTCTTAAATAAGCTCATTGGGTCTAGGCTCTCATGTGGATGTCATCTATTGCAGCCAATTCGTTCAGCAATGTCTAAATTAGCATCTCGGACCAATGATTAAAAATGGCTTCGAGCGAATCCATTCTTGGGGTTTTAAAGAATACAACCCTTCCTCAGACCATTTAGAGTGGTGCCTAAACTCAGAAACAAAGAACCGTACCAAATAATAAAAACACATTATTTCAAGACTTCCAACATCAGCAACAATTAAAATAGCTAGCCTATGTGACTAGAAGAAGAATATTAAGGATATAATCAAGATGTCGACTTTCTACACCACATTAAAGGAAATGTTAAGAAGGAAACTCCCATCAATACGAGAAAGATATATACATATTCTGTGAACAGGAAAAGTCTAATTTTCTGAAGAAATATTTTAAGAAAATGTTTTATAAATTTCAACCAACAGTTACATTAACTGATCCATATGTTGCTTGAATAGAAACGGCTATTTTCACCATTACTATTTACCATTACGATGGATCGGTTGGTGAGAGGTTTCTTTGTTCTTTTCTTCGGTTAATCTACAGCAAATATTGCCTGAATGGAAACGGTTGTTTCGCCATTACGATGGATCAGCTGCTTAGAGGTTTCTTTGTTCTCTTTGCAGTGAATCGTTTAGTGAAACAGTATTAAAGGAAATGTTAAGAAGGAAACTCCCATCAATACGAGAAAGATATATACATATTCTGTGAACAGGAAAAGTCTAATTTTCTGAAGAAATATTTTAAGAAAGTAGGTCAGTGAATTGCGTGATTTTTCTAGAATCACTAACGAGATATTTGACTCGTGTGATAACCCATGAAAAATAGATATCATACTATAATACTGCTTGTTCCTCTGTTAGTAAATTAGAATGCGCATTGCGCCTTGCCGTCACATCAGATAAACAATAGACCATTTTGTTTTGACTGCGGGAAAGAGGAAAAATAAAAAATATACGAGAGACGTTGTTTGTCCTAAGTGAGAAAAATAAAGTTTACATGATGAGAAGAAAGAAAGAAAGAAGGAAAGAAAGAAAGAAAGAAAGAAAGAAAGAAAGAAAGAAAGAAAGAAAGAAAGAAAGAAAGAAAAAGAAATTAAAAAAAAACGATGCTGCTCTCATGAGTGTAATGTCTGATTCAGTGAAACGGAAAAAAACTTGTCAGTTTTTAATCTTTTCATTTTTACCCTCTTAGATCTTTCAATAATGACCCGCATTCATATTTCTGGTTTTTATTTAAATATTTTGTCAAGTATTTAAGCTTAAATATTTGACGATGCACAAGGAGAATTTCCGTTCGTCGTGAAATTTGCAAGGAGTTTATTCAATCATTGATGTAAGAATTATGATTGATCAAAAAGTCCAAATAGGAAATCCGTGAAATTTTCACGGGTGAAACTGGTAATTGATTACTTCTTCAGCTATATCGATCAGCATTAAAGGCCCTATTCAAAAGGCAGACGAACGTTTACAGTTTTTATGATGATAAAGTGTTGTTTACTTTGTGATAATGCCTGTCATCATGTTCTGAAAGTGAATTAGAAAAACTGGAAAGTTGAAGGGGGAGTTTATTGCGTTTCTCTATTAAGTCAAGTTCTTGCGTTAATGGATGACCATTTCTACAGGAATTCACCAAAGAAATTCTCTAATACAGATCTCATAAAAGAATCTTTTCAATAAAGGTGGCGTTTTTTTTTTAAATGAAGGCTTTTTTAAGCAAGGGAATTAACGGTCTACCGTTTAGGATTGAACAAATTTTATAGAACAAATCACTTCTATTTTTTACTTTATCTTTTTTTTAAAAAAAACATCTGCTACCAACTTAACTGATGTAATTGTGTTTAATAATATCTATAGCATGACGATAATAGAAATTGTATAATTAGCCATTTCCTTATATGGCCAAACATCCGGTGCGATTCCCGATTGAAATTTATAAGATCTTGCTATTAAAACCATTTTTCAAGAAAATACGTTTCTCAAGTAAACGTTTGGCCGTCAATATTAAACTGTTTTCTAGTCAGATTCGTTACATTAAATTACGTACAAATACCTTTGAGAACGGAGGCACCCATCTCCTCTGCCTAGCTATGGGTTAGATAGTAAAACTTGTATCTGTAAAAATTGTTGTTATTTTCAAAAAAATTGTTAAATGTCTACTGACTTCCAGAAAAAAAAGAATTGTTCTTACAATCTAAAATTTGTTTCGGCTTAAATAACCCACAAAAAATTACTAACTCTAAAAAAGCGAATTTATCAATTCATCCTAACCTTTTATTTGAAGTATTATGGAATATCGATACCTTGATTCTGCTATTATTTTTTCATTGAGTTAAATGCAATATCCATATTAGTTGAAATTGTTGCTCAGCTGATGTCGTTTCTGTTACATGGAATAGTCCTTTGTTGGCGATTGCAGTCCACGAAGTAGTTTGGGTTTCTGAATCGCCATTTCACGAAGTTAAACGAAGTGTAGTCCTTAGAGTTCTTCTCTGTCAATTGTCGGTGTTCTCAAACGCGTATTTTTTTCATTCAATACACATATTCACAATGCAAGTATCTCAACATGGGCAGGAGATGATCAAGTACGATACAATTTGCCAAACATGATATCCAGCGTGATTAAATCATTAAATAATAAGTTCTCACATCTTATCCTCCCTACGTGAATATTCAACTATCAAATTAAGCAAAGCTCCGACGCACTGGCCACATCACGTTATATTCCTGGGTGCATGTTACATGGAGTGGTGCTATATAGCGGGAAACATCGACCAAAGAATCGGTACAAAGACTCAAACAAAACTAACCATTCACTGGAGCCGCCCGATCGTCTTGGCGCACCATTGTCCACCTAACCTCTACAAAAGTTTGATTTGGCATTAATCAAAACCACCGACGTCCAGTATGTCCCCATTGCTCCAGATTCTGTGCGTCCAGATCTAGATTAAGAAACCACGTTCGGATCGACCGATGAATTGTAAAGCAAAATCTTATATGAACCCGATGGACAGCTTATCATTTTAATATCTCCAAGAAGGGAGACATTTCCATGAAAGCCATATTGATGTTCTACGAGCTTCCAAAAATTCTCAAATAATTTCAGTGAGATGGAAATTATCATTTTAAAGTCATTGAATTCCCTCCTACCCAATAGAGAAATTCCTTGGTACTTGTTTAATATTTCGGTACCAGATGGCTGTTCTATTAAAATGTTTCGTAGAGATAGCTTTTTATTTTTTATTTTTTTGAAGTTTTAGATTCAACAGGGCCATAAAACAAAGTTTTTTCCTGAACAGGTGTGAATAGGTTCGCCTGTCGTCCAGTTCACACATTTCCCCTGTCTTTTGAGCAGGGATAAAGGTTTATCTCTTGTTAATGATTAGGTTTCTGGTTACTTATAAAATCTTCCCATTCTCTTTCACCCCCAGTATCCCCTGCGTCTTAATGGCAGTATTGCCTTGTTTGGGGTGAAGTGATTTTTTGTAAAAATTCAGTAACCCAAATGATATCTAAAGTCGTATCATGAATGAATGAATGAACATATAGTTTATCAAAATATCAATGGATGTTCTCTTCACCGTCTGCAATAAATTGTTTCAACAGTTTTTCTCTCATCTTAATTACAGTTGCTTTTCAACGTCCAATGATGACAAATCAAAGGCGTGATTTGGAATACTGCCATGAATTTATTCTTTGTTTCCTATCGGCGATGTTTAATGACGGCCTCGTTCTTTTATGTTTTTCTTTTTGTTTTTTTTAAGCGTATCACGCAAGGGGTTATAGAAGGGTTGGAGGAAGAGCAGATAGGAGTGGTAAAGGAGAGGATGTGGAGAAAGAGAAAGACAGTGGATCGATCAAGGCAAGGGGGTTACAGAGGATTTGGAGCGAAAGCCGATAGGAATGAAAGGTGAAAGGATGTGGAGAAGGGAAGTGGATAGATCAAGGTAACTGGAGATGTCGATTGACGTTACACTTAAATAGTTGGAGATTGTATTTGTCAGGGAAACAGGAATAGGGAAGGGAGTTCCACAGGCGAGATGTGCGAGACATGAAGCTATTGGAGTAGAAGAGACGTCTACATCTAACAGTTTCAACGGTGAAGGGGTGGGAACGGGATGCCAGCCTCGTAGGACGTTTGAATTCATGAGGCCTAGGGACAAGCGAAAGCAGCTCCTCGAGGCAATTACCGTGAAAGTATTTGTAAAAAAGACAGAGCGAGGCATGTGCCGATTATCTTTAAGTGACCGGTGATCATGGATCTCCACAACTTCCCACTCTTTGTAGTTCTTAGCAATGTCTGTCTCATTACTATCCTTCCAAGTTCTTCTGTTGTCAACTAATAACACAAGCTCGTTAGGTCGATTAATCACATTTTCTCTCTGCCATTCCATATGTCATTGGAGTGTGACATTTTCCAAATCCGGTTTCCTCAAAATACCCCTCAGAAATGTCAACAGTCTCTTCCTCATTTTAAGTATAAGATTCCATTTGGCTTCTATTTTCTTTAAATCTTTTTAATTTCTCACAATTTCCGACTAGATAGTCTCAGAAATCGACAGTATAATCATATTTCTGTCGATTCAAGTTTATTCTTCATCTGTTTGGAAACTGTCAAGCAATAACTCCTATATGTCTCTCATATTTAGTGTGTTTAATTTCTAGAAGCCTCCCTTCGTTAGTCCAGTACACCTTTGTAATTCTGTGTCACATTTTCATCGTAAGTTATCAATACTACACTTACTCAGATAATTAATTTTCGGTACTTCAATCTGGCGCCACTGATATGTCTTTTTCCGTCTTTCCTCGCGAGCAAAACAGAATGGACAATTTAATAGGTACTGGCAGAATGTTTCTTATTTTCTTCCTCCCTTCTTTCCTTCATTTATTCGCTTATTCTTTTATTTCTCTCTTCCTTTCTTTCTTCGTACATTCATTCATTTCTTCATTTATTTATTTCTTCCTTTCTTTCTTCATTACTCTCTTTCTTTCTTCCTTCGTCCCTTCTTATTTTTTCTTTCTTTCTTTCATTCTTTTTCTTTCTTCCTTTCTTCATTCCATTCTTTCTTGCTTTCTTTCTTTCTTTCTTCATACATTCATTCATTTCTTCACCCATTCATTTCTTTCTTTCTTCATTCCTTCCTTCATTTTTTTTTCCTTTTTTTCTTTCTTACTTTCGTTCGTTCGTTATTCGTTCATTTAAATCTTTCTTTCTTCATTCATTCCTTTCTTTCTTTCTTTCTTCATTCATTTCTTTCTTTTTACTTTCTTTTCTCTTTCTTCCATCATTCATTCCTCCCTTTCTTTCTTCCTCTTTCCTTCTTTCATATCTTTCTTTCTTCCTGCCGTTCTTTCTTAGTTTCTTCATTCATTGATTTCTTTCTTTTGTTCTTTCTTTCGTCATTCATTCTTTCCTTTCTTTCTTCCTTCTTTCCTTCCTTCCTTCCGCTTTGCATTTCTTTCTTTCTTTCTTTCTTTCTATCTTTCTTTGAGACCAAACAGTACTTTCTGTCTTCCCTCGCGATCCATATTTAGGAGGGACCGCCAATGCGTAACGTACACGCTTAACTATGGAACAAGCAGAATTATAAAATGATAATCGACAATGCATTTTTCTCTTATAAAAAATTAAAAAGCTTGATAACATTCGCTTATCCTGTCACATCATTATCATTGCCCTTCACAACGTCTAAACTTTTCCAGTTCTTCATAGCAGGAACCAAATCAAAGCATGTATGGCCAGTTTCACCGACTCGCATGTTGAAAAAACCCAAGTAAATAATCTATATCTGTTCTTTTTCTACATGTCATGAAGAATTATTAAAAGTATCTACTGGCTTGTCGAACATGAAAGACTCTTTTTTTTCCAATATCTCCTGCATTGGTATTTTATAGCGTTCAACGATATCTATTGATAAGTAAAATCAAGCGAAAAAAAAACTTTCTACGTGGGTGTTGGGATTTGTGATGTAAAAACTATAAAGAAACTTAACGTGGTTTATTTTTCACAGAACTAAGTCATATAAGAAAAGATTTCAAACGTAGGAGTAAGTAAGCTGAGCTGAACATTTTTTTTTATTTACATCATTTAATAAAGCAAAAGGAAACAGAAAAAAAAGAGCCTGATTCGATTAACAAGACAAAAAAGAGAGATAACTTTTCTCCTCTTTCCTCATCTTATTTTTCCCCAGTTTATTTTATTTTAATTTCTTTATTCTTCTTCATTTTTTATTCATGTGGTTCGACAGAAGGATATATTCCTTAATATTTTGAAGGTAGCACAAGTGTTGTTTTCCTCTATACCTCTTGCCTTCAATCTTTCCTGTGCGTTTCTAATT
The DNA here is from genome assembly GCA_964036315.1 of Acanthosepion esculentum. Taxonomy (NCBI): domain Eukaryota; kingdom Metazoa; phylum Mollusca; class Cephalopoda; order Sepiida; family Sepiidae; genus Acanthosepion; species Acanthosepion esculentum. The sequence goes on from OZ038482.1 coordinate 25,625,638, forward strand.
TTCCAATCCATTGTTCCTCAATATAGTAATTTATAAGTGTCTCTTTCTGATGTAAACTGTCCTTTTAGTTTCCATTTTAGCTAAAACTTCGTCGTTGTTCACATGTTCGGTCCATGGTATGCAAAGCATCCTGTATAATAATAAGCTATAATGCTCTCCACTGGCCAACTTTCAACATTCTGGTCGGGATTGGAACTTTTCAACAGGACATTGTTCTTGTTTTCTGAATACTTTCATTTACTTTTTGTTCTTTTTCTTGAATAAAATTTCACAACTATTTTCTCGTTTCTTTTTCTTCAATCTTCTTTTGGTCTCTCTTCCTTCTTATTGTCCCATTTCTTTTCTTTCTTTCTTTTTATTTTCTTCATTTCTTGTATTTGCTCTTATTTAGCATTTCTTCTTCTTCTTCTCCTTCTTCTTCTTCTTCTTCTTCTTATTATTATTATTATTATTATTATTAATCTCTTTTTTATTATTCTTCTTCTTCATCATCATCATCTTATTATTATTACTACTATTATTCTTTCTTCTTCTTCTTCTTCTTATTATTATTATTATTATTATTATTATCCTTCTACCTCTTCTTCTATACATTCATCTTCTCATTCTTCTCCTTCTCCTCATTCTTCATCTTAATCTACTTCTTCTTCATCATCATCGTCATCTCCTTCTCTTATTATTATTATTATTATTATTATTATTATTATTATTCTCCTTCTTCTTCATTTTCAGATTCTCCTTTTTCTTCATCTTCTTCTACTTCTTTATCTTCTCCATCTTCTTCTTCTTCTCATTATTATTATTCATTTTCATATTCTCCTTCTTCTTCATCATCATCTTCTACTTCTTCTTCTTCTTCTTCTTCTTCTTCTTCTTCTTCTTCTTCTTCTTCTTCTTCTTTATCTCATTCCTCTTCTTCGTCTTCTTCATCTCTCATTTTATACATTGACTCAAAATGCAACATATCTTTTTATTTAATCGACTCATAACGTTTCTGATATAAAACTAGACACCACCTCTAATATAAGTCCAGTTTCACTTTTCTCTGCTTACGCTCTCTCCTTTCTCTCTCTCTTTCTTTCTCTCTATCTCTCTCTCACTCTCTCTCTCTCTCTGTCACTCACTCACTGGTATCTTATACTGTATCGCCTTCGAAATAAGAAAAAAAGAAAAAAAAAACAACATGCTACAAACTGAGCCAAATTTTTATCCATCTCATTTCCTTTCTCTGAAAAGTTGAACCTTTCGATTGACTTCTCAACGCCATACGTCATATTATTTCACGAACGACAATCGTTTCTCCCCTGAACGCAACGTGGCGTGCGTCTTAAAAATTCCCCATTTTGATCTCCTGATACATTAACAAAAGATCATTTAGGCACAGACATGATTACTGCATGTATCCAAATAATATATATATATATATACACACACACATACATTTAGTGTATTTTAAGACTTTTTTTATGTTTATACGTTCTTTTTATAAATACAAATATTTAAGTAAATGCTCTGTTTATAATAAACAGTATTAAAAACATTTACCGGCCTGAATGTCCGAGAAATCTTCATAGGAAATATGCGTCCTTCGACAGGAATCGAACCTGTATCCTATACGGAACCGTCATATAGCCTGACATGCTTTTACCGATTGAGTCACAGAGGAGCGTTTCGCTTAGCAAGGTCGATTTTACTGTTCTTAAACTACAATTCTCCATGATTTTTTCTCATACATTAATATCTTCTCGATGCTAACCAACGTCAGATCTTTTACAAACTTACATACATTTGAATTATCTACGGTTTTAATGCACGGGATACATGACTTACCAATGAGAATCGATCCAAACAAAATTGACAATAGCAAAGTTCTGTCTTTTTGTCTGTTTTCTCTCAATCTCTGACGAAGCTTTCATATAAGTGAAACATGTTAGATTGATAAACGTTTCCTATTTGATCTTTATCCTACCATAGATAGACAGATAATGAAAGAACTGTTATAGATAATGAAAAGTGTGATAGATAGATACATAGATGGATAGATATACAGATAATGAAAAGACTGTGATAGATATTTAAGTAAGTTATATAAGACACACTATGTATTAAACAAGGATTTATCGTCACATAACAGTACTTAAATTTACTCTTTAATATACTCTTTCCTTTCCTGTTTTTTGTTGGTCTTTGTAACATTTGGCACTTCACCATCCATCTTTGTTTGTTCTGCAATCCAATCACTCAAAGTCATCAAGTGCTCTTCTCTCTGTTACCCACGCACCCTTTACTTTCATTATAAGTTGTGAGTGTTGAAGTTTTCAAACTCTCTTTTCTCCATATGTATCTCAGAAATTAATTATGCTCGTAGCAGTTTCCTTATAGTATCTTTTTTCCTTAAAACTTCCTTAATGCTTACATGTTCAGTCCATCACAGTATTGGTAGAAGAACACTGTCGCCTCTTCTTCATCTGTAAAGCGATTGTCCATCATTCAATACACTTTTCATTTAAAGGTCTTTTTTCAAACTTTTAATATTTTGTTTAGTTTCTGGAACGCCTCTTTTGCCATACACCTTCGGATCTCTGTATATTTTTTTCTGTTATCTATTGGTGCACTGGCTAATTTAGTAAATATATCTATAGATATGGGCAGTGGAACGAGAATAATCTACCCACGTAATATAATGAAAATTTCAGATCTAAATTCAATTTACCCGGAAAGACGAGAAACGCACAGAAAGTCGGTCTAAAATGCATGGTAATATCAACGAAGTTTAAAACATTAGTTCAAATGTAAATAGTTCTTAAAAGTAATTTTTAGTGATGAATTAGTAGGCGACAAATTGGGACAAAACCCAATAACGACATTTTGACAATTGGTGCTTGTTGCAGTATGTCGTATTTATAGTTTCCAAGGTAAGTCCCCAATAAGTGACGTGAATCATTGCAAATATATGGAAAGAAAATTTTCGTTGAAAAATATCACAAGACAGAAAAATATCACAAGACAGAAAAATATCACAAAACAGAATCTATATATAAAATTCCGTTACTTTCGTTAGCGATTGCAGTCCACGAAGTAGTTTGGGATTCTGTAGCGCCATTTCACGAAGTTCAACGAAGTGTGGTCCTCAGAGTTTATCTCTGTGCTGTGTTTATCTTCAGTGTCAATTGTCGGTGTTCTAAAACGCGTAAATTTTTCATTCAATACACATATTCACAATGCAAGTATCTCAACATGGGCAGGAGATGAACTGTACGATACAATTTGCCAAAAATGATATCCAGCGTTATTATATCATTAAATAATAAGCTCTCACATCTTCCTTATGTGAATATTCACCTATCAAATTAAGCAAAACTGCGACGCACCGGCTACGTCATGCGCAAGGAGTCACGTTATATTACCGAACGCATGTTTAAATTGGGACCTTCATAGACAAAACACAATAACGACATTTTGAATAGGACAATTGGTGGTTGTTGCAATATGTTGTATTTTCCAGGACAAGTCCACAATAAGTGACGTGAATCGTTGCAAATATATGGAAAGATAGATTTTCGTTGAAAAATGTCACAAGACAGAATCTATATATAAAATTCCGTGACTACTGTTAATCTGTCCGGCCATCCATCCGTCTGTCACACCCTCTAAAATAGCCTACATTGATCGATCGAAACTAGATTTTGGGAAGAAGTGCAAACAGGTAAATGCGGACTATGTACTGTTGATTTTACTAGGGTTCATAACTTAGTACAATTAATTTTCATTATATTTTTTTTAAATTGAATGTTTTATTAGTTAGTAAATATATATGTTTGTGATGTTGCAGCGCCCTTCTGAGAGACCCGAAGAAGGACATTCATCTTCAAGTCACATAGTGTTAATTTACTTAGAAAAAAAAACCTAACCATTTATCTGAAAAAAAAACACTCTGTTCTCTGAGTTTCAATTCCAAGCCATCATCTATTTAAACCTTCCCTACATCCAAACTTGCAGCACCTGGTAATCCCAAGCGGTTACCCATGTTCGGCTTTGCTTAACTTCGCTTATTCAACTAGTTGAGGCAGTAAGCCTTTTCTTAAACGACTTATTTTTGGAATATGTCATTAATCAAGTCAACTCCGTCTGATCGCTCATTGCTAACATTTTGCTTACAGTTTTATGGAAACTCAACTTTTGATTACGTCATTAGTTTCTTTTTGGGTTACATGCAAGATTAATTTTAGTTGCTGCTGCTGTCGAAATCTTTGACTCATGTGGCTTCTGCTATTAGTAAATGTATTATTTTTTTATGCTGCAGCGCCCATCTGACAGAACCGAATAAGGACATTCCTCTTCAAGAGATATACAATTAATTCACTTCGAAAAAAACGTTGTGTACAGTTGATTGTTTGGACATGTCTGAAGGTTAGCAGAGTAATTGTGAGTTTCATCCCACGGGGATTCTTAGTAAACATTAAAGCTTTGTGATCTCTTCCCTGGGGGCAAAAATTTAATAAAATATATCCATAGACATGGACAGTGGAACGAGAATAATCTACCCACGTAATATAATGAAACTTTCAGATCTAAATTCAGGTTTACCGGAACGAAGAGCAACGCACAGAAAGACGGTCTAAAATTTATGAAAATATCAACGAAGTTTAAAACATTAGTTCAAATGTAAATAGTCCTTAAAAGTCATTTTTAGTGATGAATATACAAAAACGGATGACCATTATTAGTAGGCGACAAATTGGGTCCTTCATAGACAAAAACTGAATATTCATATTTTTTACTTTTTTTCTACGAATGTTCAACCTCTACAAGCCCCAAGAAACACTCAAGGTAGAAGCTTAATGAATTCGGTTTTTGGGAGAGTGGTAAGATTAAGGAGAACAGTTTATGTGGATAGGAGGTAAAGATAACGCTTAAACGTAGAGTGATTAAGATTATCAGTTCAATTATGTGGCATGATACACGCTTAGGTGATCATGTACCTTGCGATACATGACTGACGAAGCAGTTTTTTCCCGCAGTTGGTTGCCATTTCATTCTGCAGTAGTCCAGTTGCTATCCGAGGCTACAGAACACGGTCTGTCCTGCTATTCACCCATAGCTGGGGGAGAAGTAGAGGATTCATACCTTTCCCAAGAGTATTAGCACTTCAGTCAGTCAGTTATGTGCCATGCTAGATACACGCTTAGGTTCGCATTTATCTTTTGATACATGAATGACGAGGCAGATTTTATTTCCTGTAGTAGGTTGCCATTTCTTTCTGTGGTAGACCAGTGAATGTAATGGATTCGACTGGAATTCGAACTCGGATGTCCGATTCCTCAATCCGTGTCGCTATCCATTACTCCACCGTTAAGATTGTAGTGATCGGGAAGGCATCTCAGCCAAGGGCTTCGGAGCAGTAACACGAGTCGATTGCAACTCATAGGTTTGGTAGCATTTAAACGATTTCAGATTAGGAACCGTTTTCTTTTGTTCGACCCAGAAGATTGGAAATAAGTAAGGAAACCATATACTTTATTCGATTTCTCTCTCTTTATTGTTCAACATCCGAATAAAAGAAAACGGTATAATTCCCTATCAAAACAAGAACAATCATATATATATATATATATATATATATATATATATATATATATATATATATATATATATATATATATATAAGTGAACATAGAGGTCAACACTTCGAGGCGACAGTCTGTTTCATGCTAGTGCATATTCTGAATGGTAGTATTTTACCTATCTTTCCATGAGTGTCGAGTGAGAATTTCAAATGTTTTTTTTACGTTAAAAATGGAGGAGGATATACATTTTCGTCCTGTGATGCTACATTTTTTTTTTTAGACTTACGCCGGTTCCTCTACGATCACCGAAGTTAAGCAACATCGAGCCGGCTCATTACCAAGATGGATGAACCCTTTGGAATCCCAGGTGCAGTAAAATTGAATGGGCAGGTGGTGTAATTCCCGTTGGGTTCGTTATATTTACTTACGAACAAATATTTTAGGAAAGGTATGAATTAACCTCTTCCCCATCTATGGGCTAATTAGTAAGACTTATATCTCTAAATCATTATAATCTCTCAAAATATTCTTACAATTTAAAAATATATTCTGGCTCTAAATAACCGGAAAAGGGTTGATAATCCGTAAAAAACAAATCAATCAATCAATTACTTTTATAAATTATTGACTGTTTTTTTAGTTTTGTTTTTATTGTTGTTTTTATTCGTTAGTATTTCACTGAAATAATAAAACAGTAACCAGGAATATCAAAAAATAAACAATTAAAAGAATCTGTATTTGTTATTTTATCAAACATGTATAAATTAGACATGACTGCCCAAATATACAAGATAGATAGATAGATAGTGTTGAGATGTTGAGTGATTCCACGTGAGTATATGGTAATAACGAACAAACACAGTCGTAGGGAAAAATACTGGTATATTCAGGGAGGTATTTACATCAGAGAGATTAGTAGTAGAACGAACGTAGGTTAGTAGTAACAATAAGTAATAGTAATAAAGTCCAACGGTATCTTCCGGTCGAGAAAAGGAAGTGTAACTGATCACTACAGAAGTCTCACTCTGCATTGCACTACACTCCTCACAGTCTCTAGAACTACTGTTCTATTTATAATAATAGCATCAGTCTATTATGGTTGTGAAGGTGGGTGCGCCCCAACAGATAGATAGATAGATAGATAGATAGATAATGATGATGATGGTGATTACTCCATCTTTGTAGCTAATAGCCGTCTTATCGTTTTCCATCAATACCATTTTCATTATGTTTTCTATCCATGGCCTCTCAGTCTATTTTCACTTCTGCTTCATAACTGCTCGAAAAAAGACGTAATGACAGATGAAAAAAAGACGTAATGACAGATGAAAAAAAGACGTAATGACAGATGAAAAAATGACGTAATGACTGATGAAAAAAAGACGTAATGACAGATGAAAAAAAGATGTAATGACTGATGAAAAGATCATCAACAGAGACCTCTGTACATGATTGCATGAACGTGACAAATGCATTAAAACGCGCGTACACCTATCTGAGTCTTCGGGTGTAGTTCCCAGCAACAAAGCAAAACGGGGTGACGGGTAATCACTTCAAAAACATTTTGAAACTAACTGCGTCTTTTGTGCGCATGTGTAGACGTGTCAGCATCAACAAAGCTGAGTCCGATTAAATCCTAACGGATGAAACGCGTTACAAGTAATTTTCCAGTTTATCATATTTTTTTCTAAATACCATTTGTTGATATAGAAAATTATACAGAATTACATACCGTTGTATTATTCCGTCGACATGAAAGAAACGCCAAATTCTGAAAGAATACAAAAACTATTAACATCGGCATGCTCATTTAGAAACAGAAAAGGTTTCTTACTGATATGCATTGATGAAAAAGTGATCACACGTTGCACACACAAAAATACTTAGAACATCACATCACATTTTTCCAAACTATGTATGTAATTTCCTAAAAGCACCTGCTAAAAAAATAGAAGTATTGGAAAAGTTAACCACTAACAAAGCCGGAACCGTTATAATTCAACTCCAAAAGAAGTACGTTATAGCAAATCCGAAAATGACATCATAATATCAAACGAATGAATGATACTCAAGACAACAAACTGAGATAAAATCTCACCAACCTATGCATCAACAGCAAGTGAAAATATATCGGAAATCCTAATCTAATAGAAAATTTATCGGACATAAAGCTTTCCAATACAGAACGAGAAGCCCTCGGCTTCGGTTTAAAGTTTGCAACTGGAATCCGCAAAGGACACATAGTCGACACTATAATAAAAACTCGCAAGCATAACGATCCCGAGTTCACCAAAGGTTTCATTCAAGGCACAATTGCTGGTATTATAAAATCCAACAACAAAAATACATTACTCCTGAGACACGTAAAAGCATTAAAGAACCCAGCGAGAAATAAATAAATCCAAATTTATTCCCTCTGACAAGGGAGGTCGTATTATAATCATAAAAAGTATGACATACATAGAAAAATAAACTCATTACTCAACGACACAGGTGCATACGAAAAAATAAACGAACAAAAAATAACTACTGAAACACAAAAAATTGAACAAAGAAATCAGAAAACTGATTAAAAATGAAAATAAATCATGGTATAGACTCATCGAATATCGCCCTAAAACACCAAAACTGGTATCCCTATGCGCCCTATAATTTATGGAATAGGCAGTGCCCCCTCCCCCACCAAAAATAGCTAGAACCATAGCAAAAATATTAAACCCTCTCCTTAGAACACTAAGTCCATCACATATAAAAATATTCAGGCAACCAAGTTGAAAAACTAAGGGGAATAAATATGACTGACAAACTTATGGCCTGGCTATATATAAAATCCTTTTACACTTTAATCCGAGTTTAAAAATGCATAAATCTCTTTAAAAAGCATCTCAGATAAACCTCTCCATACTAAGAGCTAAAAATACAAAACTGCCGTCACATCACCAATGTTATTTCTCTTTCAATACCAAATTTTACAAACAAAAATTTGGATTATAAATGCGATCCCCTCTCAGTGGAGTGAGGGCACCCATTTTCTTGGGATTTCTCGAGTCTACTTCTTTCCAAAATATTTTACCTAAGCAATCAAATTACTTCCGATATACTGAGGATGCTGTATTAATATATTTTCATGATACTAATTTACTGGATCTTGTAGATAAATTAATTACAATTGAACACACAATAGAATTCACATACGAAATAGAAAAAACAATACCTTACCGTTCGTACACATCGTGTTACACCGAGTTGACAACGGCCTAGAGCTAGAAACGTCTATTCCCATCATAACAACAAAATAAAATCCAGAATGATCATTGCATTCTATTTAAGATCACTTCGAATTTGCAGCCCTTAATAGTTACACAAAGATGAGAAATATATTGAAAGTACATAAAAAATCTTCAATAGCCTAACTATTTCATTTTCAATGCGAATCAAAAAGGCTCATAAAATATTCCAAAATTGAATAACTGTCTTTCGTGACAACCCAACGAATCAAAAAATATATTACTCTACTCACTAACTCTATCACAACTACAAACGAAAAGAATTTATCTAAATTCATCAAAAAATTTGTCACAACTACACAACTCCATCTAAAACGACTTAATCAATAAAAAAACAAAACGACCAGCCAAAACTTGAAGGAGGAATTTACTCTATTGAATGCAGGAATTGCCAGAATGAAGACATTGGAAAAACCTCAAGAACTTTAAACAAAAGACTACACGAATACAAAAGGTACATTTTAAATAACAACACAATAAACGCATTAGTTGTTAACCGTAACAAAATGGACCACAATTTTGACATAGGGAATTCTACTTTGATTAAAAAAGGAAATAATAATCCACTTGGACGGAAATGTCTAGAATGTGCCTTGATCGCTAGTTCACGATAAATTTGCGTCCAGCGTCTTACAATATCTCACCATTCTTGGTAGATTTTATAATGTCACAGTGTGGGATAATCAGGGGAAAAGGTGATGGGGAGATAAAGAAAAACAAAAAGAATACAGATGAATTTGGCTAGATTGAAACAAAAAAATATTGTTTCAAAAATTGTTGAAAGTACCTGCGTCTCCTCTCGCTTCGTGCGCATGTGTAGACATGGCAACTCCAACAAGGCCCAGTCCGATGAAATCCCAACGGATGAAACGCGTCACAAGAAATTTTCCAGTTTGTCATATTTTTCTAATATATATATATACATATATATATATATATATATATATATATATATATATATATATATATATATATATATATGGAGAGCATTAAATATATATATATATATATATATATATATATATATGTATATATATATATATATATATATATATATATATATATATATAAACGAGGTTGATTTTAGAAGTGTTGCGACTGGTGTTATAAAACGAAAACTACAACATATATCAAGTCGGCATTTAATCTTCTTTGAAGTAGTCACCCTCTGAAGCCTCACACTTAGGTAAGCTTTCCTCGAACTCCTTTTTAGCGAGCAACTGTCTCGTCGCATTCTTTTAGATTTTCTTAACGTTTGGAAATCTTGTTATTTTTAAATGATTTAACAGACAAATAAATAGGTTGCCAGAAGCGAGATCTCGGGAATAAGGTGCTTGTCGGATCTGGGGAGTATTTATCGTGACCAAAAACTGCAGTGCAAGCTGCGCTAAATGAGAACGTGGGTTATGGTTGTGGAATGGTCACTCAAAGGACGCATGAAATTCTGTCCTTTTCCGACAAACATCATCCCGCAAATGCCGTAACACGTCACGGTAGTCCTCGTTGTTTACAGCCTGACCAGGTAGAACATACGTATGATGAACAATGCCCTTCACATTGCTTTGACTTATTTGCGCTTTCTTCGACCTCAGAGAGGTTGGTGTCTTCCACCGCGAAGACTGTACCTTAGTTTCGGGTTCAAAGCTATAAAGACTCACTATTCGTCACCGATTATTCTCCGGTCCGTTTTCTCTGCCATGGTCACTAATGGAATCTCTGTGGTGTGGCGAGACGACCACACTCTACACATTTCCCGTATAAGCACTTCTATAAACACAGAAAGTAAGCAAGAATGTTATAACTTAGTGTGTACGCCCGACATATTTCAGTATCAATCTGTGCCAAGCGGCTTCACACTGGGTACTTTAGCTCAGTTACAATTTCAGCAATCCCAATAATTTTTGCCTAGGTCTCGTAGATAGTTAGATAGATAGATAGATAGATAGATAGATAGATAGATAGATAGATAGATAGATAGATAGATAGATAGATATACACTGATAGTCACAATTATTGGCACCCATTTTAGAACGTATTTATAGAAAATCTCTTCAAAAATGTATCTCGTAAAAACAGCTTTGGTCCATTGACAACTAACGTTTGATAAAGAAAATGTAAATGATAAAAAATGTTTTTCAAAAATGAAAGATGGCCGCAACACTCTTATTTACATCCTTTAAAAAGGAAGAAAAATAGTTAAAAACCACTTTGACTCACCTGTGAAAAACTAAATCTTAGAATCACCACTGATAAACTGTCAGTGACCACATGACATGAATTCGGCAGTTCATGATGACTTCAATTATTTAAAAACCCACATGCTGCTCCCTATTGCTTTGTCACAATGGTTACCTGAGAACATCAGATGTGTTACTATTAGTAAACACAGGCTCTCTAAAGACTATAAGGTTACCCCCAAAGATCCTCTGTTTCAACAGACCACAATGTTATATTGTTAAGCATGGAACATTCAAGAACCTTTCTGAACGTGGGAGTGAGAGGAAATTTGATGAAAGAAGTCGTCGAATGTTGGTGTGATCAGTGGATAAAGCACCCACCCTAAAATATTTAAAAACCTGAGAGCCAACTTGGAACAATCTGGGGAAATTGCTTCATCGTGTATCATGAGGTGCACAATAAACTAAGTAGGGCTGTATGGGCCAATATCAAGTATACACCGTTACTGAAAATTACCAAAGAGTACCTTGACAAGCCACAAACTTTATGAACAAATATTTTATTGACAGACGAAACAAAGATAGAGCTTTTGAGAAATGCACTCTAACAATGATGCGTATAACGAAAGGAACGCTCTACCAACAGTTAAGCATGTTGGAGGATCCATGATATTGTGAGAATACTTTGCTACATCTGGTGCTGGAGGCTTTGACGATATCGTAGGAATGATGAGAGATGAAGATTACCAAAGCGTTTTAGAGCATAATGTGCTGCCCAGTGTAACAAAATAGATATGGCTAGAAGATCATGGCTTCTCCAGCAAAGAAAAACAAGACAGACGCCCGAAAGTACAGAAGAAATGGACTGTTTCAAACTGGCGAGTGATGTGTTCTGATCTAAGTATTATTGAAAATCGATGTAGTCAGCTGAAATCTAGCATTGGGAAAATACATCCTTTAGTATAAAATAGCTTGAACAAATTGCAAAGAAAAATTGTGAGATACCAGCTTATAGATGGCTAGCAGAATCGTTTGATTGCTACCAAAGAGGGTACAACCAAATATTATGGAGAGGTGAGTTTATTATTGTCCATGTCATTTTTTTTTCTTTCTCTCTTTTAAATTACAATATGTAAGTTGAAAAATGACTTTGCATAAATTACTTTGGAAAACCATTTAAATATTTTGATGATAGAAATTTGGCTACTTTCCAGTTATTTCTGCCAACGTAGCAAAATATGAAAGGATTACAGTAATGGTGACCAAAACTCTATATATATTCAAATGCAATATCCACTAAGAATAACAGTTAAAGTGATAAAAATCAGTTGGATTAATGAGAATTCCATTCTAAAAAAAATTATCTTTGAAAACGAAACTGTACAAATATGGAAAAAATTCGAGAGATTCAATGACGGAAAAAAACTTTTCTTGAAGGGCATAAATTTGGGATCGCCAGACCGACTGCACTTCATGGCTAAGTTGGTTAAGGCGTTCCAGGATTAACTGTAGCTTCCTCTGCCTTGAGTGACGCAGATTCAAATCCTGTTGGAGAATACAAATATTTCTTTAATAAGATTTACTCGAACATTCAGGCTGGTAGACGAAAATAAATAAATATAACTAAACGGAACGCCTACTCAAATACGAGTATCCACTAAAGAAAAACGTTTATATATATATATATATATATATATATATATATATATATATATAATTAATGTAGAGAAACTTATCACTTATTTCATTCATGCCGACTTCGAAGTTTCGTGAGAGCATTGTAGTTGCCTTCCCTTGTCATCCTAACTACTAATCGTACCTAAATTTGGACTATGCTAACATAGTTTACTTTTAGCAGCATACACCGTGGATTAAAATAAATATGTTATTCTCCTCCAAAACAACAGGGCCGCATCCAGCGATAATAACAAAAGGAAATGTTTTAAATTTATTCTATCCCATATATTCTACGTATATATGTTTTTGTATATATGTTTCACACACACACAAATATGTGCATATATATATATATATATATATATATACATATATATATATGGATATATCTATATATATATGTAAATGTCTATATAATTATGCACTTACATATATATATATTCCGATATAAATATATAGTTATATATATATACATGAATATATATATAGAGAGAGAGAGAGAGAGAAATGTGTTTGTGTGTGAGTTTATAAATTATTATACATATATATATATATATATATATATATATATATATATATATATATATATATATATATATATATATAATGAGATCCAAACGATCATACAGATGAACATTATGTCCATGGGAAAGTATATGGGAAATATATATATATATATATATATATATATATATATATATATATATATATATATATGCATGTATCCGTGTGTATATATATATATATATATATATATATATATATATATATATATATGTCTATACATTTTATGCACATATATGTATCTATTTTTTATATACATATATATATGCGATTGTGTGTTCGTCTTTGTGTCCACGCGCGTTTGTTGTTTTTTAAACTTTTCCGATTTGTGTTTGTCTTTTAACTTTCTTCGTCAATGTCTTTTAGTTTTCTTCCTTATCACCATTTTGTCTTGATAACTGCCTGAAAATCTATTGCATATCTTTCCTTCCTCGACATGTTGAGGTCGGCTAATATCGTGTCATCCGGGACACTTGCAAATCCCGCCCTTTCAAAAAGGCGGCAAAAAAAAAAATAGGCAGCAGTCGAGTAGGCGGGAAACGGCCGTGCAGAGTTGATTAAGTGACGGTCTTCTAACATGTAACGTTTATATCTGAGTCATTGAAGAAACTAAAATGGCCCGTCAAGACACTTGATTTATTCGGCGTTTGTCTGATTGGGAGGAGCAAAGGAAGGAAGGCGAAAGGATATAAAAGATATGCAGATTAAACAAAAAATCTGGTAAAGATAACCCAAGAATAGCTAAATTAAGAATAGAGAAGAAAAAAGAACTAAAGTTAGAAAAGGCGGGAAAAGGCAAAAGAATGGAAAAGCTCAAGAACGAAAGACAGAAGGAAGAGTTACAGAAAATAAAGCAAGAAACAGTGTCAGAAATATTAAGAATAAAGCAGCGAAATAAAAGGAAAGGATGAGTTGAATAAAGAAAAAGAAAAATGGAAGAAAACCAAACGAAAAACAAAACGAATGAAATATCGACGTAAGAGAATTTAGAAAAGATACCGAAAGAAAAATGGAAAGCAAGAAAAAAAGAAAGATAAATGAAAAAGAAACAAAACTTAACAAATTTTCAAATAGAATTGCAATCCAAAGAAAGAAAGAAGAAAGATTTAAGAATTCTGAACGAAAGAAAGAAAGAAAGAAAGAAAGAAAGAAAGAAAGAAAGAAAGAAAGAAAGAAAGAAAGAAAGAATTCTGAAGGGGAAAAAGAAAATTGAAAGAAAGAAAGAAAGAATTCTGAAGGGGAAAAAGAAAATTGAAAGAAAGAAAGAAAGAATGGATTCTGAAGGGGAAAAAGAAAATTGAAAGAAAGTAAGAAAGAAAGAAGGAATTCTAAAAGGGGAAAAACAAAATTGAAAGAAAGAAAGAAAGAAAGAAAGATATAAGAATTCCGAAGAGGAAAAAAATGTTAAAAGAAGAAATAAATGAAGAAAAAAGAAGATTATTGAAAGAAAATGAAAAATGTCTCCATAGACTCACTGAAATTTAAACTGAAACAAAAAAAAATAAATAAAAAAAAATATTTTGAATTCAGAAATGAAAGAAAGTGAACGAAACAAAACGAAAGACAGAACGAAAATACAAATACTGAATTTGGAAAAATTGAAGAGACAAATTGAAGAAGGGAAATAAATTATGAAGGAAGAAAATGAAGAAAGTAGCTAAGCTCAAAAGCCTGAATAAGTTTGAACGAAAATAAAATTCTCGTGCGAATTATCGGAAAAAATACTAGTGCTACAAAGAATGAAATTCTCCAAGAAGAATCAGAAAATATTGGAAATGTTCGATAGAAGAATATAAAATAAAGAAATAAATCTTTACTCTCGTGGGTAAAAAAAGAGTAAAGGATATAAAACAAATGGAGTGAATTACATTGAGTCATCGATAAGCAGAGTGAGTTGTGAGTGACAGAAGAGAGTTAATGCAAAATAAGATGAATTCAGACAGAAACGCTTCATTTCATATGAAAAAGAAGACGGAGGAATCTTGAGAACAAAAGTCGTAGTCAGATAAAGAGAAACAAAATGATGTCGATAATTCTGAGAAATAAAGCAAGTGTAAAAATGAAAACAAAAAACAGTAAAGCCGAACAAAACAAAAACATATTTTCGAAAGACAATGTAAGCAATAAGATACCGTACAAGGGTAGATTAAAAGAGTATTGTAATTACGACTTTAAAAGAGAAATAAAAACAAAGATGGCGACGGAGCCAAGTTATTTTTTCTTCTTCTGATGGCTTCTGTCGATAAGGTTTCAATTTACTTAGCTGCATTTGGGAATGAAAAGAAAGCTCTCTTGAAACGTCAGATCAGTAGCTATTTTAGTGTGTGTATTGTGTTGAAGGCTCAATTTATTTAGTTGGTTTGGTTGCTCAGAATTCGCTTCAGTTTGTGTCGCTGTCACATTCAATATTGTTAGTCGCTTTCGACTGAGAGTAGATAACGAAGATATTTCATGTTGAATCGATAAACAGATTTCTTCTTTTTAACAGTATTCAACCTTCAAATTAAATGTCATTTTTGATGAGTTCTATTTATATTATTTATAGTGAATATTACGATACCAAATTGCAATATTGCAGCAACAAATACCATGCACAGACGCGTGTGTATATATATATATATATATATATATATATATATATATATATATATATATATATATATATATATCCTGTTTCAGACTTTTGCCTATTGTTTAACGCAGACATACACATGCATGTACACACGAACATACAAACAGAAACACATACGAGAAAATAGTTTCCGTTTTCTGTCAAGATAACAAGAACATTACTATTGCTTCATATATATATATATATATGTGTGTGTGTGTGTGTGTGTGTGTGTGTGTGTGTGAGTGTGTGTGTGTGAAGCTAGATAAGAATATGAAGAAATGGTAAATATATAAGACAATTTTGTAAATTACTATGATATGTTCCGCTGATTTTGGGGATGATGACAGTTCTTCGGTATGAATGTCAAATATCACTAACTCATCTTATATATTTGCAACATACGCACACACATACATATATATATATATATATATATATATATATATATATATATATATATATATATATATTTAAAGATATTTTTGTAGGTACAAAATTTAATCACAGAAATAAAAGTTTCAAGCTTAATATTACTAAGACATATTAAAAGCGAAGCAAGCGGTATATATATATATATATATATATATATATATATATATATATATATATATATATATATATATATATATATATATATGTTAGTAGTAGTAGTACTAATAGTAGTACAGGTTACGATAGGTAAATTTTCTCCATTTTATATTTCTCGCATGCGCGTTGTCATATTTTGTCAACTGTACAGTATAGTAGGGTCAGTTGGGCACCGTCTGCGACAAAAAGAGCACTATGATACAATTCACTCCGCCAGAAATTTTTAAACGGAAATTTTTCAAAAATTCAACCTTTGAATATAACTTGGCTTCGTCGCCATCTTTTGTTTTTATTCCTCTTTTAAAGTCGTAATTACAATACTCTTTTAATCTACCCTTACTCTCCGTGGTACTCACGGCGGAGGATCCAATATGAACATTCTAGAGAGTTTGAGTGGAAATCTAAGGACGAAAGGGTTGGATGAGTCACTTGAGGAGGTAGCGATACCCAGGGTCAAGAGGGTGGCTGCTAGAAGAGCCTATGTGTGGCAACAGGGCACTGCACCATTCCGCACTAGCAGTAGGACCTAACCATGTCTTTCAGACAACCTCTGCGACCACATCCCCCCTTAGATCTGACCACCTAACTCATCAGACTGCAATCCCCTTGATTTTATGTGTATGATGCAGTTAAACGAGCGACCAACAAAACTCCTTGTAAAACCAATGATGAACTGAAGGCATACACACACACAATATATATATATATATATATATATATATATATATATATGTATATGTGTGTGTGTGTGTATTACAATGAATCAGTCATACAAAAAGTTAATTAGTAAAGTTAGTGATATAAAATGGAGAAATCCCTTTACTAACTAAATTTTAAAGATGCATTAATCCACTAATGTTATGATCCTTGTTTTTTTAACTTATAAACTGTATTAGGTCTTCCTTTAATATGTAAGTACTTTCGACAGATTCTCCAGTCATCATCAAGCATGGTAACTATTTTGTTTTTGGTAAAATTCAGGTAGCATCCGAGACGAAAAATTATAATGCAAATCGAAATATGTTTTTTTTAATGTATTATTGATATCGGATACTTATTGAACTATTTAGTTCATGCCAGGTTGGCTGATACACTCATATAACGAAAAAAATTTCTTAAATTGCCATAATAGTAAAAAACTCACTCACTTAAATTTTCAAAAATTCAACCTTAGCGTTGGGACTGCACGCTCCACAAGTTTGTATCCGTTATCAATGACACATTTAAAAAAATATTTCGATTGGCATTATACCTTCCACTTTATTGAACACGTAATATAAACATGTCAAGATAGTAAAAAGAGTTCACGAATAAAATTAGCATTGCTTACTTCCACTTGTAGACTTATTATTTCCGCTTCCTCTCAAGATTTGATCGAAATGCTAAGTTGGTTCACTGCCAGAGAAAAATATCTTTATTCGAATAACAAATAAATAATTTCAAAAGCCATTAACAAACAATCATTTATTTATATAAAGATCACAAGTTGGTTACTAAATACAGTTAAGTTGAGCGAGATATCGAACTCGTGTGAGTAATTATTGATAAAACCGTTTTACGTTATATTTGCATACACACGAACAAAACGACTAGGCAAAAATGCGAAAGCCTGAAATTTAAATAATTTCCGAGAAAACAGGTCAACACACACATATGTACACATACGAGCTTCGGCTATTAGGTGTGTGCGCGTGCACGCACGTGCTGGGTGTGTTTGTGCACTAAAGTAATATAGCAAGTGCAATGACTCATTTAAAAGAGGTATATTAAGACAAAAGCTTTTCTTGAAGACGGGTTTGCATTCTAAGAGCGATACTCATATGATCACATACTCGTAATAGACGAAGCTCAATAAAGGAGGTAAACTTTATTTACATGATAATACGGCAGTTTCACATTAGATTTTGATCGATTATTCTTGATAGACGTCCAAGTCCAAGATAAAATTCTGTAGGCGTAAAAAAACACCAGTTTATATATATATATATATATATATATATATATATATATATATATACATATATATGTGTGTGTGTGTATATGTATGTATGTATGTATGTATGTGTATGTGTGTGTGTGTGTCTAAGAGATAGAGACGTCTATGCCTTTAATAACCCCTGGTTATTTTTGTATACATCTGTCAAAAAGAAACTTCTATACTTCTTAATAAATCCATGGTTAATTTTTGTATACATCTATGTCTAACAGTGACTTTTATGCCTGGCTATTTTCATATACATATGGTAATTTACTAAGCGAAACTAAGTTGTGGCACAAGACCGAAAATAAATAGTACCTACTAAAGATCGAACTCACTATTCAGGTGTAATTGATCTAGCGAGACAATTTTACTAACCATCACACCAGGTCGAAGTGCAACAAAAGATTGAAGAATTATAACTGTTTTCTATGTCTTGCTTAGATGTAGCCCAAGTCCCAAAGAATGGCGGCATCGAACACACTATTCAGTCGTAATTCATCTAGCGAGACAAGCTTGCTAACCGTTACACCAGGTTGAAGGGAGCAACAAAATGAGTTTCTAAGCGTAGCTTAGAACGTGGCCGAAGATATGTGGCACCTTGTGAGGATCGAACTGATAACTAAATTGGAGTTGATCTTGCAAGACAATGCTTGCTGACCATTACACCACGTCGAAAATCCCATGATTATTCTAAACACAGCTAAGTTGTGGTACTAGGTCGAAAATGTGGAGAAACCGTAATAGGAATTGAACTAACTTCTCATTGGTAATTGATATAGCGAAATAAGTCTGTAAACCATTATACCACGTCGAAGTTCCTTTTTCGCATATACGTGTTCAAGAGAAACTTCTAACCCCTTAATAAATCAAATGATTCATTTTTATGTAAACCTGTGCGTGAGAGCAATTTCTATACCCTTTTTAAAAACCTAGATCATTACTAAGAAAATAGTTCGGCTTTTACAGAAGATTTAAGAATTATTGTTTCAGTTCCTTGAAGTAAATTAGACTAAATAACCCCGTTTCAATACAATTATGTTATGAGGTAAAAATTCATCAAAGTACCGGTCCGGGTCTTTCAGTGCTTATTTCGGCAACAATAAAGGTTACTTGTCGATTCTCAACATAAGCGATCTATTTTTACAAAAAAAAATATAAACTGTCATTTTCTGATGTAAGATTTTCAAAGAACAAACAATGAAACAGGGAGAGTCCGATACTTGATAATCAAACTGTTTGTGATTATGTTTGGACTTGCTAAGTAGAAATAAAAGTTGAAAAATTATGCAGTCGTTTTTCTTTATCTTTTCATATTTGACGCATTTTTATTTTATTCTAAATATTCACGCGCGAAGTAATTAAATTTATCTGTTTGCTTGTTGCATTTGATCAAATAATTTAATGAGAAATTGTTTTCAAAATTAGATTAACTCATTTGTAGTTTCAATGCCGGTTTACCAAGTTGTTGGCGCGTTATAAGTAGATATGAACCGAACAGACACTGATTTGTAAATAATTACATATATTTTAATGTCAACTTAGAAAAAGAAGCTGTTACAAATACATTGAAAATTATTAATCAAATCATGAATATTTGATTTAATTAACACTGGCACGTTTTACAGGTCAAAGAGAGGCGCTAAAGTGTTGTTCTTAAATACACACATATTTGTCAAATTAAAATTATTTACATACGTAGATATATAGAGTTTTTTTTCTTTCTTTTTTTTAAATAACTTATTTAACAAAATTGTACAGGTGTCAAGAACACTGCGTCACGAAACAGATTAAAATTCTGGGACATATAATGTTAGAAGAGAATACAAAAGATAACAGAATCTGAAAGAAAACAGCAAGAAAAGTTGGTTCTCTGTGTTTTCTCGGCCACCCTTCAAATGTTAAGGGTGTTCCAATAACTTGGACCGATTTGAATTTGTATAGAAGACTAATTGAATAAAATAAACACTCGGAAAATAGTACTTACACCATGCCGACGCGTTTTGTCATTTGACTTTATTAAGGCAAGTAACGATAAACAAAAGCGAAATCTTGTGTAGTTACGTGAAATTCAAATTTTTTTAAAAAATGCTTCTTTATTCTGAGAAATTTAATACATTGTCAACATGGAAAACAAAACACAATCTTAGTCAAAAAAAAGTTACTCATATCCAAAATAAGGCTTAGACTGGAATGTCATATTTTTTTTAAATAAGTTCATGTAACTACACAACATTTCACTTTTGTTTATTACAACTTGCCTTGATAAAGTCAACGCGTCGGTAAGGACTAAGTACTATTTTCTGCTCCGAGGAGCTGCTTTCGCTTGTCCCTAGGCCTCATGAATTTAAATGGCATCCCGTTCCCACCCCTTCACCGTTGAAACTGTTAGATGTAGACGTCTCTTCTACTCCAATGGCTTCATGTCTCGCAATCTCGCCTGTGGAACTCCCTTCCCTATTACTGTTTCCCTGACAAATACAATCTCCAACTATTTAAGTGTAACGTCAATCGACATCTCCAGTTGCCTTGATCTATCCACTTCCCTTCTCCACATCCTTTCCCCTTTCATTCCTATCTGCTCTCGCTCCAAATCTTCTGTAACCCCCTTGCCTTTATCGATCCACTGTCTTTCTCTTTCTCCACATCCTCTCCTTTACCACTCCTATCTGCTCTTCCTCCAACCCTTCTATAATCCCTTGCGTGATAGTGGCCTCCAGCCTTGCTTGGGGTGATACGCTTAAATATATATATATATATATATATATATATATATATATATATATATATATATATATAAGTTAAAACGCGTAATGATTTTTTTCTTTTTCGTTCACCTTTAACAACTTAAGTTTTTGTCAATTTCAACCGTGGAAAGATTAACAAACAAACAACGTGTTAAAGTTATTGAAGCCCATTACGAAAATGGACGTTCAAACAGAAATGCAATGAGAAGTTCCCAGGTCGCATGATCTCTCGAAATAGCGAAATCAATTGGCCGCGACGATCGTGTGACTTGAGGCCTTTAGATTTCTTCTTTTGGGGTCATCTCAAAAGTAAGGTCTACGACAATACGCCAACAACAATTGAACAGCTGAAGGACGAGATAATAAGGCATATTGAGATCGAGGAGCAACTATGCAGAGACGTCATCAAACATTTTGACCATCGAGTGGAGGTGTGCCACCGAAGCGTTGGCGAACATTTGGGTGATATTATTTTTCACACATAATTGTCATGACTTAAATAACATAATCCACTAGAGAAATAAATAAATTTTCACCAATAACACTGATTTATCTACTGCTGACTGTGATCTATCTTAATGAAACACTCTTTATAAATCAACCATTTACATGTAATACTGCTGCTATATATGGTCTGGAGCCCCCGCTGTTCGTCTCAAGGTCCTCGACAAAATCCAGAGACGGATATGCAATATGGTTGGTCCTGATCTGGCATCTCGTCTACAGTTCTACAGTCACTTTATCACGTGCCGTCGCTTCCCTCTGTCTTTTCTACAAGTACTTTAACAGTAACTGCTCCGACGAGCTATTTTCGCTGGTTCCCAATCTGCATGAATTTAAGCGTGTTACTAGGTTGGCATTTCAGTCCCACGCTTTCACTCTCGAAACGGTTAAATGTAGCCGTCTCTTCTACTCGAGTCGCTTCATGTCTCGCACTTCCCGTCTGTGAAACTCCCTTCCTCTTACTTGCTTCCCTGACAATTATAGTCTTCAAATATTCAAATGTAATGTCAATCGACATGTTCAGATGCCTTAATCTACTTCCCCGCCCTTTTCTTTATTCTTTCCCCAAACATCCCTCTTTACTCTTGCTCTCACTCTCTGTAACCCCTTGAGTGCTAAGATCACTCCCGCCTTGCTTGGCGTGATATGCTTAAAAAAGTAACCTGCATAATGTGGTTACGAATTAATTTCAGAGATTGGTCAAATAGTAATGGTAATATTAGCCGTTTCCTTACAAGGAAATATCTGGTATACACTGACCAAGAAACCGGTACCGTTTTCGGTTGAAATTCATAAAACTTTCTTCTAAAAACAATTCTCAGAACGGTTTTTTTTAAGCCCAGTAGCGTAATTCGCTCTTCCCAGTAGTGATGAGGGTTTCCTTACTAACCTTTTTTTTAAGTAATGTGGAATGTCAATATCTTGATTATGTCATTATTTTTTCTCTTCGAGCCAACATGTTCCATCATAGTTATTGATGCTGCCTTTGCTAGACCTCGCGTTATATGGTTTCTGTTATTTGATACAGTTCTTCGTTTAAGATTCTGTATCGTCAGTCCACAGAGTTGAAAGAAAGGTGATCTTTGCAAAAATTGAATTGCAAAAATACCTTCAGGCTTTATTCAATGGAAGACATTTTTTAAAAATTTTAATTAAAAATAAATAGCACAGTTTAAATATTTATTGAAATATGCTTTCAAACTTTGTTATGCAAATTAAATTTTAACGTTCATGTTGTAAACGCAATTTGATAGTTACGCATAAAAAAAGGATAGCCGTACAATGATGCTTGCGGGTCGGGACCCGCGTGCGCGTGCTCGGTGCCCCCCACATGAACGATTAAGTCACATTTTGTCACCGTGGGGAGACGAGTAAATCACCTTATGCTTGCGGGCTGTTTTGTTTTAATTGTATACAGTTGGACGCACAGATAAGATTTAGCCATTCATCAGTTTATAAACGGAAATAATTTCGTAGTCAATCAGGACAAATTCTAATTAAAAGCTGGAATATAGAAGTTGTTTTAAACAACAACTTTTTTTCCCAATCACCTTGGCTCTGTATAATGATCAAGGGGTACTTGAAGTAGATGGTTACAGCCCAATAGGCACAACTTATAGCGATATATGAGAAAGATAACGGTTAACCCTAGATATAACAGGTTAAAATATTAGTGATCGGGCAAGCATCCACTTGGGAGTCATTCCCACAAAATAGCGGTTCGTGGGAAGAAGCTGCTCCGTGGAACTTACATCTGGCCAATGGAATACGAAGGGAATAAATGCCGTTAGCTACAACGTGCATTTCATGGTGGCTCTTATACATGATGGTTAGAACTGGTGAAATGTAGTTCGTCTGGGCAATTTCCATCGAAATAGCCAGAGAGCAACGAGAAGTGTGCGTCGTTTCGTCTGCTTATTGCAATCTTTCACCACCAGAAAAGTTACTGTAAACATTTCTAAAAGAAATCTAAGCTGTAATCCATATATGTTTCTCATATAAATATTTCCCACATATCCTGAAAATGTTACCAACATTAGCGACAGTATAATGATGAAAAACTTTAACTTACTTAATAAATTCCGACTACGTGGTAAAACAAAGATTTGAATTTCTTGGACACGTTATGGGGGTTTCCTTCCTAACCTTTTTTTTTAAGTAATGTGGAATGTTGATTATGTCATTATTTTTTCTCTTCGAGCCAACATATTCAATTTTAGTTATTCATGCTGCCTTTGCTAGACCTCGTGTTATATGGTTTCAGTTATTTGATACAGTTCTTCGTTTAAGATTCTGTATTGTCAGTCTACAGAGTTGAAAGAAAGGTGATCTTTGCAAAAATTGAATTGCAAAAATACCTTCAGGCTTTATTCAATGGAAGACAATTTTTTTTCTTCTTAAAACAATTCTCGGAAAGTTTTTTTTAAGTCCAGTAGCGTATTTCTTGGATATCTTAGCACTCAGAAAACACACTGCAGTCAAGTGGAACAGACGAAAAACAGAGAGTAAATGAGTTTGTATGAATGGATAGCACTGCGGGTAAAAAGACGACAATGAGTCAAATGTTGCTTGTAGTTACCAGGGGATATGGCGTTATGGATATTTATGGGGTCTGCTATGTCCTGAAAGTGCAGGACAAAAAGTCTACAAAAATTGTTGCTTCGTCATCAGAAAAAGTTTAACTGACAACGTGTCAAATAAAAATAAAACATTGTCTTTTCGCAGTCGCATTATATAAAATGTCAAAAGTTACGTCGAGTCACAATATTTGCTAAATATAATCCATCCCCACCAGAAAAGTTGTTGTAAGTATTTCTAAAAGAAAAACAAATTTAAGCTATAATATAAAATCATCTTGAACAAAATATCAAAATCCTCTATCAATATCTGTCTATATTTCTGAGATGAGGTATTATGTACACTATTTACATTATTCGGACTATTCCGACCACCTGAAGAAGGCCGGAGCGTACAACGACCGAAACTAATAAATATGGTGACAAAGATGAGGACAATAGCCCGAATAATGTAAATAGAATCCTCTATCAAGTGTTCGAAGAAATAGCACCCAAAACTTTCCCAAAACAGAACCAATGATGTGGAATTGGAATGAAACCAGTTATGGCACCTATCTAAAATTCCAAAAATATGAAATTAGTAAATACTAAACACTTCAAATACCTCTGTGTATGAATCAGTTTGTATATTTTAATCATTTCACCTTAATCAAGGCAACAAAGCTACTAAGACCCAAGGGATTACTGAGTCTAGAGATAATAAAACACTATTAAGGAGAGATGACAGAAAAATATCAAGAATTAGGAACACAGAAGATACCGATTGATATTGCATTTGAATTTTTGAACATCAAAATTGACTGGCAAGCAAAATGCCGGAAGATAGTTCCACAAGCGAGAACTGAGGTAGAAGAAACCGTTAGCATAGAACTTAGGGTTACATCTAGTCATTTTAACTATAAAATTATGAGACCTTTGCCGCCAATCTAGTACTGAACTTAAATTCATAAAGGCTACGTATCACAGAAGAGGAGATATTGAAAATGAACATGTAATAGTTTGCGCTTAAGATAGTTTAGCACAACCCCGCAGAATTCTACAAAATAAATACATTAACCTAAAAAGAATTAGACATATTACTGAATATCCTCGGCAGCCATTGATATGAAAGTCATGCATGGCGTAAAACTCGTTCCGCTATATACCACCGCTTTCCCAGATCAACGATTAAAAATATTTCTTCAAGCGAATAATGCCTGTACGATTTAAAGAGGAACTTCTTCGAACTTTGCGAACCGGCGCTATAGAATCCCGAAGAATTTTACCAAATAACAGGACTTACAACAGCAGCAACAACTAAAATGTATAGAACATGTAACCGTAGAGAAAATAATCACATGAAATGTTAATGATCCACACTACTTCAAACAACATGTTAGGAAGAAAGCTAAAAAATTGGTACTGGAAAGAGCGATAACAGTTAGTGGAGTTGAGAAAAAATTGTTTTAATGGAAAGATTTTATAAAGTTCACCCGAAAGTAACACTGGCTGCTCGGTCATTGTTTCCTTATAATATTATCATTGCTATTATCATATGAGCTATTTCACATAAAATATATCCTGAAAGATTTACCAACATTAATAACAATTTTATTGTGAAAAAATTGGCTTGCTTAATAAATTCCTTTAATGTAGTAACAAATAGAGACATAGGTGAAATTTCTAGGACACATTATGAAGAAACAGGGCTTGACAAATTTAACGCTCACATGCGTGAGTAACCTATATAATGAGTTTGTAGGAATGGATGACAAAGTGGAACAAAGAATGAAAGGTCGCTTAGGGCTACAAGTGACATGACGTTGTGGACAGTAATGATCACATAAGTCCTAAAATGAAAAGTTGGTTTGGTTTGGTTTGGTTTACGTTATATCAGCCTCAATTGGTTATTTAATGCCGACAAGATTTTTATTGCTGGTATTTTTTTTCAAAAATGTATTGCTGGTAATTTTTTTTAAATGTATAGCTGGTAATATTTTATTTAAAAAATGTATTGCCGATATATGTATTTCTGGTAATAATGTATCGCTGGTAATATTTTTTTTCAAAGATTTATTGCTGGTAATAATTTTTTATAAAGTATTTCTGGTGTTAAAACTTATTTTTACACGTTCATAGTGTTTTGGCCCCAGTTTGGAGGTTAACTATTTACCCATAGCTGGGACCCTAACAGGTGCTACCACTCCGGGTCAGGGCGGACCTGTGAATACCAGCAAATAAGAGGTGGTTCCACGCTCGTCAAAACCCCGTGATCAGAGGCCTTGCTGTTGGACGTAGTTTATCGTCTAACACAAGACGCAGATGTAGTTTATCGTCTTACCCAGGACGCAGATGTAGTTTATCGTCTTACCCAGGACGCGGATGTAGTTTATCGTCTTACCCAGGACGCGGATGTAGTTTATCGTCTTATCCAGTACAGGAAATGTTGGTTTTCAATGGAACACATTTAACCAATGACATTTTTAGATAAGAAAAAAAAAAGAAGAAAACTATGCTAAGTATTTTCGCAACACAGCTTTCGATAGATTTGAATTGTTTTTATGACAGCTGAATACGCGTCCCGCGGAGAGAAAAATAACTTGGAATACAAGTATTATTACCTCTATAAAATGTCTGTACAAAGAACATTTTCAGCGAGGTATCTGTTTCCTGAAATGTATTTTGTCATTATGCTAAGACCACTTGAATTTCCTACCTTAAACACTGCTACATTGATGTGACCATGATAAAAAATATTTTAATAATTTCTAATATTTGTATTAATAATATTAATAAAAATGAATTCAGCAAAATTACTATTTTTGTTCATTTCTTTAAATAATTAAGTACCGTTTTAAGAAAATTAAATTAAACAGATTATTTTGACTTATTAAGAAATCGTCTAATTTGTAGTAATATGAAATATCAGACGACTGCAATGAATATTACGAACGCTGCAGAAAACAAGAACGTAACTAACATCTTCGGAATTAAAATTATACAATTCTATAAATATGTTAATATTTTCTAAATTATTTACTTCATGTCCGCTTCTTAAAAAAACAGTATTTTCATAAGCAAAGACAGAAATATTGCTTATAGCTTACAATTTTTAAACTGTTAATAAAAAAAAACACAGATTTAATATTTATTGAAATATGCTTTTTTGTTATTCAAATTAAATTGTAACGCGTATGTTTTAAACGCAGTTTGATAATGTATGGAAAAGGATAGAGGCACAATAATACTTGTTGGCCCTGGGCCGCGTGAGGGGATTTCTTTCCGGATTCTTCCAGAGGAATTGCCAGAGTAGAAGAAGATGGGTTTTCTCGTCGGAGTAGATGCAGCAAATGCAGTATCTATTCCGTGTCGGAAACCTTCTCTCCCGATTGTGTTCCCCTACCGTTGCTTAACCTCTGTTTATAGCATTGGTATGACCGCCTATGACTAGCTTAGACAAGCTCAGACCAGCTGAGACAAGCTAAGACCAGCCCAGAACAGCTGTCCGAGAGTTTCCACTCGGGTCCCCGCATTAAAAACCGACCAAGCTGACTCGGTGATGGGTTAAGATAAATGTCGGTGCTCCACATGAAAGCTTGTATGTCACCGTGGGAAGACAAGTAAATCACATTATACTTGCGGGCTGCACAAACAAAATTTAGCCTTTCATCAATTTATAAAAGAAAATTTCGTAGTTAACCAGAATAAATTTTAATCAAACGATGGAATACATGTTGGATAAAGCGGGCGCCTTAGAGAAAATCTTTTGAAAAGCACCAGAGAAAATCTTTGCTATGAATGAAATTACTATTATTGGATTACTTCGAACTACGATTTTTCAAATTGTTTTACAAATTAAATATTACTTTTTTTGTTGCAAATGCTATTTGTTAGTAAGATATATTAAAGATTGATAGCGAAAATGATTTATCCAGGCGGGGGACACGTTATTTACTCGTCGACTCCCCAATAGTGGAAGGATAAGGACTTTTTAAAGTGTGGTGCCCATGCTCGGACACATAGGCACAGACCAAACATTGCCCGATCCCCGTGACAACTAATACGCTGGCATCGATATTTCACCGACCCTCGCAATTTAGTCAATGAGGGAGGTGCTGTCCCAGGGTTGGAATCCCCTGAACTAGGCATCTCTCATTTTTTTTATCTCACGCTCTTTTTGAAGACGGAGACACTGCTGAGTTGCCAGCCAAAAGTGGACACAGACAAAATTTTCGCCTTACGCGAATTTATAAAACGTTGTAGTCGACCGGAATAAACGGGAATCAACTAGTGGAGAATAAGTTGTATAAAGCGGAGAAGTTAACAGAGAATGCGTTTACATTTATGGATTCATTTCGGCGGTATTAATTTCGAAAATTTGCAAGGGGTACTCGATGGCACTGAGTTTCTAAGATTGAACGACATAAAAGAAAAGAGTCTTAGCGTTATCCTGGTGGAATATTACGCAGATTCAGATAGCAATTGCCGAACTCGCGTTTGTTAAAGTTCTCCCTTTCGCTGTCCATTCACCCCCGCTCGTCAGGTAAATGGCTCACTGCCTTCCACTATCTTGCTCTCAACATACTCTGTGAGGGTTGTGTTTTCCAAGCCTCTCTTCATCATTATGTTTTCCAGAAATTTTCAGCTGTCTCATTCTGAGTAGAAAAAACAATTATTGGTAAGATAGCGAGGATATAAAGCACTGCCTATGGTCCCCCAATAAGGCTGACTCCCGATCAAATTGTCTCTTTCTGTTTTATTTAATAACTTTATGTGAAGGCAAACAATTGTTTATTTTTTCGTATATACAGAGTGTGATGGGTAAATTATCGCCATTTAAATTTTTTTTAATTTCGCGAATGCGCGATGTTTCTTTTTGATCTTATCGACTGCCCAGTATAGTAGGGTCAGTTGGGCACCGTCTGTGAGTAAAAAAATCACCATGACGCAATTCACTCTGTCAGAACATTCGAAGCAGCATGCTGTACTGCTTGGTATTCGCGCCGAAAGCTCCAATACGAACATTTCAGGGTGTTTGGGTGTCAATCTGAAGACAGTTAAGAGCATTCGGAAAGGGTTTGCTGAGTCTAATGGTGATTACGAAGGTGTTTGGAGTGATCACTAGTGATGGCGACGTTATGCCTCCATTCATCTTCCCACAAGGCTTTAGACTCAACATGGAGTCCTACATCAAGTGCCTTGAGGAGGTAGTGCTGCGCTGAGTCAAGAGGGTGGCTGCTGGGAGAAACTCAGGCAACAGGACTCTGCACCAGGTCACTCAAGTAGGGAACCGTGTCCTGACTGTCAGACAATTTCTGCGACCACATCACGCCTTACATCTAACTCCCCAGACTGCAACCTCCTTGATTATTTTCTGTGGGACGCAGTTAAGCCAGAGATCAACAAAACTCCTTGAAACAACAAAAATAAACTGAAGGCAAGAATTATGACAGCGTTCAGCAAATTAAAGAAAGGCAACCATCCAGAAGAAATGCAGGAGATTACGAAGTCATCTGAGGCCGTGCTAGAAGCCCATGGCGATTTTATTAAATAAATTTAGTCCCTGTCTATATTTCTGAGATGAGGTATTATGTACACTATTTACATTATTCGGACTATTGTCCTCATCTTTGTCGCTTGGTGGCTTGTATGTAGAGAATTATACAAGACGAAAAAAAGAATAGAGAAAATATTTGTGTTTTTTAGTACAACTGATATTTGTACGATTGAAATTATAATGCTCGGTTGAGCAATGGATTGTGGCTCGGATTGAGAAAACTGGAGAGCCGAGTTCGAATTCCAGTTGTGTTCATTACATTCACTTATAAAACTGAGCTTTAGAAGAGAAAGGAAACTACAACCAATAAATTACTAATAATCAGCTGACTTCTTTCAAAGAACTGTGTTTGCAATAGGAACTAATACAGGGACATTCTTGTTTTAATAGTGAGTTCACTATTTACATTATTCGGACTATAGTCCCCATCTTTGTCGCCCTATTTATTACAACGTTTCGGCCGTTGTACGCTCCGGCCTTCTTCAGGTGGTTGGAATGTCGAACTGAACCCTTTATGGCACAGTGGATAAAGGCGTTAGTTAGATCCAGTGACAGGACCCAAAGAGTGTGAGTTCAATACCCGGCTAAGGCAGTGAAGAACTTGGAGAGGGGAATTAACAGGAGATAACTAACATCCATTAAACATGGCACGTGGAACTAGAACAGTCTAACCCAGTGAGTGAAAGTGTACAACGGCCGAAACGTTGTCATAAATATGGCGACAAAGATGAGGACAATAGTCCGAATAATACAAATAGTGTAAATAAATATAATCTTTAGTATTTCAAGATATTTTTTGTACAATTTTCGTAAATATATCTGTTAAAATGAGATGTCAGTGTTATTTTCATTTTCGCGTCATTTGTATGAACATTTATCTATCGTACCCTGTATATTATATACTAGCCTTTATGCTATGAGCAATAACAAATAATTTTCTGTAAAGTATCCTATGGGTCCAGTAGTTTTAGCGTGTCGCTAACGTCATCATATGTATTCATTTCCTTTGTATTTTCATCTAAACAGTCAAACTAACTTTTTTCTCCAGCACAGAAGACAATATTTCCCCTTTAAAAAAACATTTACCTCGTGTTAGAAAATAATATTTTTAGTTACTTGTAAGACTAAATGTAATCATTATTGTAAAATCACCATTTTATTTTAATAGTCCAAATCGATTCACAATGGTAATTGTAATCTTAGCCGTTTCCTTATAAGGAAAGATTCGGCATTTATAGATCAAGCAGCCTGTTCTACTGTCGGTTAAAATTCATAAAATCTTTCTCTAATAAGAATTTTTTTAGAATTCTATATAAGAATTTTTCGTAGGTTCAGTAGCGTATAGAATTTAATCATAAACTGCATTTTTTATTGTTTTATTTATAATTTCAGAATCTTTTCACACTACATTCGTGTTACTTTCTTTTGTATTTATAAATAATTCTATGCATTGGCAAATATTTCTTCATCTCCACTTACGCATTGCATGCCCTATATTTAGTTCACGTTTGAGGAGCAATAGGAATTGCTTTCTTAAAAAATCCCACTCGTCGGATACTTTGAGAGGCATCGTAAAAAGAGCGATACTGTTGATACAATGTGAGATATTTAAACAAAAAAAAAAGAGAGATAAAAAATAAACGATGGCGATAAAGATAAAAATTATAGCGATAAAAATAAAAGCAAAAACAAAATCGAGAGAAAACCGAGGTCGGTTAGGTTACACCAGGCGTCTAAAATTGAGACGGTTAAATGCAAAATTAAGTATTCCTGTATTTATAAAAATTTACAATCTAAAATTAACAAATGTTAAACAATGCATACATATATATATATATATATATATATATATATATATATATATATATATATATATATATATATATATATATATATATATATATATATCCTTGGGAAAAAAAATTATGAATGTATGTTCCTTTAAAACTCAGTAAATTTCAAAATAAGTTATTCCAAAATTCGCTTGAAGATGAAATAGAACTAATACTTTTTGTTTTCTGTTTTTGAAACATGGTAATTCCTGTGTATCGATGAAACCATATTTTTACATCAGTTAATTTATAATATACATATTTTTTATATATATATATATATGTATGTATGTATGTGTGTGTGTGTGTGTGTGTGTGTGTGTGTGTGTGTGTGTGTGTGTGTTCCTGAAAAATTTATTTCGGTTGAGCTCTCTGGTGAGGAAGTGTGGGTTTGTAAACAGTGACTATTACGGCTAATAATGCATGACTCTTCGGTAAATCGAATTTAGTTCTCTCAGTCACTGTGGGTTTATCTAAAAATAAATACACTTAAATTCACCTTCATCCCTACCGTGCGCCAACGGCTTAGGGGTAAAATCTGCGACTGACGCCAATTCAGCCGGGTTTCTATCCTAGCCAGTCTGTCTGTGGTTGACAATATATATATATATATATATATATATATATATATATATATATATATATATAGTACAGGTAATAGATCCGTTGGTATATAATCCAGGTGGATCCTAGTAATAACAAATATTAAAAATGATCCACAGAGATTTCAATGTCTTTATTAGGACAGAGTATATATATATTTTTACAAATAAATAAATAGAATAGAAGTGAAATAGACTATACTCATGTTGAGTTAATTTTGGTTTATGCTGTGTGTGTGTGTGTGTGTGTGTGTGTGTGTGTGTGTGTGTGTGTGTGTGTGTGTGTGTGTATATATATATATATATATATATATATATATATATATATAATTTAAAGGAAAAACAGACCACTTTAAACGGTGGAAGTGAAGTCTGATGAGCCAGTGTCCTTTAATAAAGGGCTTGGTGAAATAAATTATTACATGGAGCCTTAAAGTGGTCTGTTTTTCCTTTAAATTATTAGCTCTGGATTTACATTGAGCTCTCAGGATTTCATCCTTTTTGGGACTACCTATACGGATTACCAAATTCTTCTTAGACTATATATATATATATATATATATATATATATATATATATATATATATATATATATATATATATGGATGGATGTGTATATGTGTAGACATATGTCATCTCTGTATTATGCCTCTTCATAACGTTGATGATCATGACTCTCCACATCTTGCCTTCCTCATGTGTCTCTTAGCAGTCTTTCGCCGTTTGGCAAAGATCTCCCTTTCGGTGTCCATTCATCCAAGCTCGTCAGATAAATGGTTCCCTGCCTTCTAGTATCTTGCTCTCAACATACCCTGTGAGGGTTGTGTTTTCCAAGCCCTCCTTCCTTATTATTTGTTCCGGAAAGTTCAGCTGTGTCTGTCTGATTCTGAGGGTAAGAGTTCTTTTTTTACCATTTTATTTTAGACTTACTCGCTCCGCCCATGGAATTTTCAGTATCCTTCTATAGAACCACAATACTTTGGCCTCAGTTCCTCTCTTCATCGGCGTGGAGAGTATCCAGCATTCACTGCCATGCAAGAGGATTGATATCACACAGCAATATAACGCCTTTCTAAAATATTCTAGCTAAAATATCATCATATATCTCATATATAGATTAGGCCCTATTAATATATACATATAATTTGTTTATACAATGTAAAATTGTAATCGATCATTATAGTAGTTCTTTCCCAATAGATTGGCAACTAGGTCTCATCATTATACAGATTTAATTGCTTGATGCAACCGTAAGTTTTATGCGTACAGTTTCTTCTCTCGCAATTCTCGCTTGAGGAACTCTCTACTGGCTTCTTGTTTTCCAGTAAACTTTGATCTTTAAAAAGGATCTTTTGTTTTCTTAATAACAGTCCTTGTATTGTTCTTTCTCCTTAATAATGTTCTTTTTCTCATATTCTTTCACACCCACTAACCACTTGCGTCTTAGTGACTATATTGCCTTATTTGTGTTGAAATGGTTAATTTGCGCATGCGCTTTGTTTGCTTGGGATTTTGTCGGCTGCACAGTATATTAAGGTTAGTTGGGCACCGTCTGTGAAAAAAAGAGAACCAAGACCCAATTCACCCCGCCAAAAATTTGGAAATGGTACAAAATTTGCCTCGTCAGTCATGTATCGAACGATAAATGACTCCTTAGGGTGTATCACGTGTGACACATAACTGGCTGATGCTGTACTGCTTGGCTTTCGCGCCAGAAGCTCCAATACGAACTTTTCAGTGTTTGGGTGTCGATCTGACGAGAGTGAAAGATAATTGGAAAGAGTTGGATGAGTCTAATGGTGATTACGAAGGTGTTTGGAGTGATCACTAGTGATTGTGTCGATATTCCACCATTCATTCAGGGCCTCAGAATTAACACGGAGGCCCACATCAAGTGCCATGAGGAGGTAGTGCTGCCATGAGTGAAGACGTGGCTGCTGAAAAACCTTATGTCTGACAACAGGACCCTGCACGATGCCACAGAAGCAGGAGTACTTGGTACAATATGTGACCCCTTCATACTTTACATCTGGCTATCTAACCCCCCCCTTGAATACTATGTGAGGGGCGCAGTTGAGAGAGAGACCAACAAAGCATCTTGTAACACCAAAAATTAACTGAAGTCAAGGACTATGGCAACATTCACCAAGTTAAACAAAGTAACTGCCCAGGAGATAAGCAGGAGATTTGAAGTCGTTTGGAGGCGATAATTAACGCCAATAGCGATTTTAGTGACTAAATTTACTCTTTAGTATTTCGAGATATTTTTATGTAATTTTGGTAAATATATCCGTTAAAATGAGATGTCAGTGTTATTTTCATTTTTGCGTAATTTAGACGACAATTTATCCATCGCACCCTGTATACATACATACATACATACATAATATAGTCATCCACATACAGGCCTGTTTCGCTGTATCACAGCTAATCAGTGTGGCTAAACATCCGATTGTTTCCGATTACTTCAAGCCGGGATGGAAATCATACCGATTTGGCATCAGTCGTCGATCCTACCGTTAACCAGTAGCCAACAGTGCTCGATTCATTAATGAAGAGAGGGCGCTGCGTTAATAGCGTTGACGGCCAATGTTTTGGATTTAACTCCCTCTCAACAGTGCTCGATCCATAATTACAAATAAAGCTGTAATACCTCAAATTTTCATGGAAACTTCATGTGAATTTTTTCACGAATGATGAAATAAATGGATTTGAAAGAATCTGCAATGATGCTCACAATTAAATTTTTATTTTAATGTCAAACAATAACAGAAAATAACACCAAAAAACATTTAACATAAGACAAAACTATTGGCCCTCTTGCCTCAATAATCAATTGTGCAACCTTTATTCTTGATTATTGCATTTAATAATTTTTGAAGATCACTACACACACTGATAGGTTTTTTGCTCCATTCTTCCTTGGCAATAGCTTCTAGTTCCTCGAAATTCAAAGGACTTCTTTCGCTGATATTTTTCTTCAAATATGCCAATAAATCTTTAAAAGGCTTTAAGTCTTTGTGCGGTGTCCACCAATACCTTAATTTTGCTGTCAGAATTTTGTATTTTGTAGCAATTTTTGTGTATTTCAGGTCGTTGTCATGTTGGAACATCCACTGACGCTCCAAAGACAGCTTCCATGCACTTTGCTTTATATCATTTTAAGAATAGAAAAATACTGCTCTTTATCCATGATACCCTGCACTCTCACTAGTTCTCCTGGTCCAGATGCAGCAAAACATCATCAAAGCAGAATGCCCCCACCATCGTGCTTAATTGTAGGATCGTTTTTACTTCTTTCTTTTTTCTTTTTTTTCTTCTTTTTTGTGAGATTCATTCACTTTCCTCCGTACACAACGGGAATTCATTGTAGTTTGGTTTCATCTGACCATAAAATAGAGTTCCAATATTTACCCCCATGTTCTAGAAGGCTTCTAGCAGAAACTAATCTGCATTTTAGGTGTTTAGCCTTAAACAAGGAAGTTTTTCTTGGACTGCAAGCCGGAAGTCCTGCTCGATAAAAGCATCTAGTGACTGTTTTCGTTGATACATTCAAGCCTGATCTCTTTGCATCATTGACAACGTCCTTTGTCGTTAAGTGAAATTCTTCATGACATCTCTAATAATTTTCCTTTCCATTTTCTCAGAAATTATCCATTTTCTGCCAGTCCTGAATTTATCCTCAAGACACTGATTCTCGTTGAACTTCTTGATAACGCCACGAATTGTTGATTTCGGAACATTTAAACACTGGGAAAGTGTTCTGTATCCATCACCTAGTTTGTACACATCAACTATCTTCTTGTCAAGCACAACCGTCTCCCTCATGTTTGCAGAACGAAGAAGTTATCGCGGTACGTGGCACTCACACATTGTCTTCTTCATTATCTTTTAGAATGTTATAGACTCAGGTCAGTATTACTTGATTTTCAAAGAGTGTTTGTATTAAATATGAAATTAAGAAAAAAACATTAAAATTGCCATGTATATATTATGCCTTTAAATTCCTTGATGAATATAGGGTCGCAAGATATCCTTGAGGTATCTATAACAAGCCAGGTTTTTAAGTGAATAGGTTGTTATCCTACTGTACATCCCCCGACCTGGAGGGTCAGGTTTTTAATTCAGGGTAGTCGTTCTCCTAGATCAGTTGCCACCTAAGGTATATCCTGCATAGCTCGTGGGTGGAGAAGGAGAGGATTCACGCCTTTCCCAAAGATATTAGCACGTAAGCGAATGTAATGGATTCCAGTGAAATTCGAACTCGGCTCCCCGATTCCTCAGGTCCAGCCGCTATCCATTGCTCCACCGTGCCTCCTAGCCGCTATCCATTACTCCACCGTGCCTCCTAGCCGCTATCCATTACTCCACCGTGCCTCCAAACCGCTATCCTTTACTCCACCGTGTCTCCTAGCCGATATCCTTTACTCCACCGTGCCTCCTAGCCGATATCCTTTACTCCACCGTCCCTCCTAGCCGCTATCCATTACTCCACCGTGCCCCCTAGCCGCTATCCATTTTTACACCGTGCCTCCAAACCGCTATCCATTACTCCACCTTGCCTCCTAGCCGCTATCCATTACTCCACCTTGCCTCCTAGCCGCTATCCATTACTCCACCGTGCCTCCAAACCGCTATCCTTTACTCCACTGTGCCTCCTAGCCGCTATCCTTTACTCCACCGTGCCTCCAAACCGCTATCCATTACTCCACCTTGCCTCCAAACCGCTATCCATTACTCCACCTTGCCTCCTATCCGCTATCCATTACTCCACCGTGCCTCCTAGCCGATATCCTTTACTCCACCGTGCCTCCTAGCCGCTATCCATTACTCCACCGTGCCCCCTAGCCGCTATTCATTTTTACACCGTGCCTCCAAACCGCTATCCATTACTCCACCTTGCCTCCTAGCCGCTATCCATTACTCCACCGTGCCTCCAAACCGCTACCCTTTACTCCACCTTGCCTCCTATCCGCTATCCATTACTCCACCGTGCCTCCTAGCCGATATCCTTTACTCCACCGTGCCTCCTAGCCGCTATCCATTTTTACACCCTGCCTCCAAACCGCTATCCATTACTCCACCTTGCCTCCTAGCCGCTATCCATTACTCCACCTTGCCTCCTAGCCGCTATCCATTACTCCACCGTGCCTCCAAACCGCTACCCTTTACTCCACTGTGCCTCCTAGCCGCTATCCTTTACTCCACCGTGCCTCCAAACCGCTATCCATTACTCCACCTTGCCTCCAAACCGCTATCCATTACTCCACCTTGCCTCCTATCCGCTAACCATTACTCCACCGTGCCTCCTAGCCGATATCCTTTACTCCACCGTGCCTCCTAGCCGCTATCCATTACTCCACCGTGCCCCCTAGCCGCTATCCATTTTTACACCGTGCCTCCAAACCGCTATCCATTACTCCACCTTGCCTCCTAGCCGCTATCCATTACTCCACCTTGCCTCCTAGCCGCTATCCATTACTCCACCGTGCCTCCAAACCGCTATCCTTTACTCCACTGTGCCTCCTAGCCGCTATCCTTTACTCCACCGTGCCTCCAAACCGCTATCCATTACTCCACCTTGCCTCCAAACCGCTATCCATTACTCCACCTTGCCTCCTATCCGCTATCCATTACTCCACCGTGCCTCCTAGCCGATATCCATTACTCCACCGTGCCTCTTAGCCGCTATCCATTAATCCACCGTGCCTCCTAGCCGCTATCCATTTTTACACCGTGCCTCCAAACCGCTATCCATTACTCCACCTTGCCTCCTAGCCGCTATCCATTACTCCACCTTGCCTCCTAGCCGCTATCCATTACTCCACCGTGCCTCCAAACCGCTATCCTTTACTCCACTGTGCCTCCTAGCCGCTATCCTTTACTCCACCGTGCCTCCAAACCGCTATCCATTACTCCACCTTGCCTCCAAACCGCTATCCATTACTCCACCTTGCCTCCTAGCCGCTATCCATTACTCCACCGTGCCTCCTAGCCGATATCCTTTACTCCACCGTGCCTCCTAGCCGCTATCCATTACTCCACCGTGCCTCCTAGCCGCTATCCATTTTTACACCGTGCCTCCAAACCGCTATCCATTACTCCACCTTGCCTCCTAGCCGCTATCCATTACTCCACCGTGCCTCCTAGCCGCTATCCATTACTCCACCGTGCCTCCAAACCGCTATCCTTTACTCCACCGTGCCTCCTAGCCGATATCCTTTACTCTACCGTGCCTCCAAACCGCTATCCATTACTCCACCTTGCCTCCAAACCGCTATCCATTACTCCACCTTGCCTCCTATCCGCTATCCATTACTCCACCGTGCCTCATAGCCGATATTCATTACTCCACCGTGCCTCCTAGCCGCTATCCATTACTTCATCCGTGTCTACTACTCCACCGTGTCTATGTTGCCATAGAACAATATTATTTCATAGTTTCCATAGTGGGGGGGGATAATTTTGGACTACACCAATTTTTAAAAAAATCTCTAACTATGAATATATTAAATCAGAACTTCTAAAAATTTCAAATTATTCAAAACTAAAACGGAATCAACCATTTATGGTAAATTAACCAAGTACTTGCAAATATTCGCATTTCCTTAGAAAATATACAAATAAAATTGTAGTGGGGGGCAAATAATTCTGTCCGCAACTGTATATGTGTGTGTGTATATATGCGCTGACGTGTATGTCAATATGTATCTGTTGTTCCATGTGTGCAACATTCGATAAACAACTCTCTACATGTCTGTGCATGTATGAATGATATATGTGGGTGTGTGTATGAATATGTGTGTGTGCGTTCATGTGTGTACGTTATTATTAACAACCCTGCATCCCTGTGCGTGTGGAGGCATCCTTCTTCTGTATGTGCTGTTTTTTAACTAGTTATATGTATATATGTGTGTATGTGTGTGTATATAAATATATGTATATAGATTCTGTCTATATTTCTGAGATGAGGTATTAAGTACAGTATTTACATTATTCGGACTATTGTCCTCATCTTTGTCGCCATATTTGTCACAACGTTTTGGCCGTTGTACGCTCCGGCCTTCTTCAGGTGGTTGGAATTTCGAACCGAACCCTTTATTTCGATCACTGGGGTAGACTGTTCTAGTTCCACGAGCCATGTTTGATGGAAGTCAGTTATCAGTTATCTCCTTGAGGACACATGGTACGGTGGATAAAGGCGTTGGTTAGATCCAGTAACAGACCCAAAGAGTGTGAGTTCAATACCCGGTTCAGACAGTGGAGAACTTTCAGAGGGAAAATTACCAGGAGATAACTGATAACTGACATCCATCAAACATGGCTCGTGGAACTAGAACAGTCTACCCCAGTGATCGAAATAAAGGGTTCGATTCGAAATTCCAACCACCTAAAGAAGGCCGGAGCGTACAACGGCCGAAACGTTGTGACAAATATGGCGACAAAGATGAGGACAATAGTCCGAATAATGTAAATAATGTATATAGATGTATGTATATGTGTGTATGTGCCTATCAGTGTACTCGATGTGTACGTACTTTTGTTTCTGTATGTCAATTTATATAATCAGTTATATTTATATACATATATATGTCTGTGGTTATGCGTTCGTTTGCAACGTATTTTCTTAAAAGCAGAAATATGTTTGTATAAATGCATGTGTGTGTGTATTTTATGTGTGTGTTCGTGTTCGCCTTCTACTATTGTTAAAGATAGATAGATAGATATACGTGTGTGCTTGTGTGTAGGTGAGTGTGTGAGTGCATGTAAGTGTGTGTGTGTTAGTTTATGTATGCAACTTCGTTTTATAAACAGCTATATTTATGTATATATATAAGTTTGAAAGTGTGTCTATATATGTGTGTGTAAAACTATACATACATATATCTATATATATATATATATATATATATATATAGATATATGCGTGTTTCATTGAAAACGATAGACAAGGTACTACGGGTAAGCTTTTAATTTATCTTGTGTTCGAACAAGATCTTTCTTTTCTGGACAAATATAATAACCTCATCCACTTGTAAAAAAAAGATGAAAAATAATTGAAGCTTTAATAATAAAAAAGAAAAAGCCAACTCTTAACAATATTAACTATGAACACGGCCACAATGTGATAACCGTATTCGGAAATTAAAAACATATCTACAACACACTAAAACATACACTTAATGCATACACTCAATTAAGCTGAAAAATTGAATCATCCTTG
Source organism: Acanthosepion esculentum (assembly GCA_964036315.1). NCBI lineage: Eukaryota > Metazoa > Mollusca > Cephalopoda > Sepiida > Sepiidae > Acanthosepion > Acanthosepion esculentum. The sequence continues at coordinate 25,666,111 of OZ038482.1, forward strand.
ATAATGGCTAAATGTATAGCCGAAAGCGCTCGGAACTATAAAACATTTGGACAGCTTTTACACACTCTTTTTTTCAGAAAAAAATCTCTTAGTTAGAACACAAGAAAAATTAAATAAAAAGCTTAACCATAGTAATTTGTCTGTCGTTTTTAATGAAACATGCATAAACGAAGGATTGCTGCCTAAATATGCACCGTGCCAATACGTATATATATATATATATATATATATATATATATATATATATATATATATATATTTCTGTGTCTGCATGTGATTATGAGTCCGTATTAGTATATGTACGTTCATTCATGTGTCCAACGTTTTTATAAACATTGTGCATGATCATGGGTGTGCAGAAGTGTGTTCGTCTGTACAGTCACTTTCACACAGACATGATGTGGCTTCCGTCTGTCTTTTCTATAAATATTTTCATAGCAACTGCTCTGACGATCTACTTTCAATGGAAGCCGAACTTCATGAATTTAAGCCTGCTACTAGGTGGATATCTACGTCCCACCTTTTTGCTGCCGACACAGTTATTTAACTGTTTCGACAGTAAAAGGGTGCGACGTAACCGACTCTTCTACTCCAACTGCTTCATCTCTCGCACCTCCCAGCAATGGAACTCCCTTCCTATTACTTGCTTCCCTGATAGCTATAATGTTCAAATGTAATGTCAAACATTATCAAAACACACCTCTTTACTCTTACTGTCATATTCTGTAATCCCTTGTATGCTAGTGACACTACCGTCTTGCTTGGACTGAAATGCTAATATATATATATATATATATATATATATATATGATAAAAAAGTATCACATGCAAATGAATATATATATATATATATATATATATATATATATATATATATATATAAACATCATATATCATATATTTGAGTGTATGCATTTGCATATATATATATATATATATATATATATAAGTGTGTGTCTATGAAGGTGTTTCTATTTGACACACTTTTTTATAAAAGCTATATGTATATTTGTATGAATGCGTAGTGAATATGTGTTTATGCGTTTGTGTTAAATAATGTATTTGTTGTTTATAAACAGCTATACATGCGTGTGAGTGTGTGTGTTTGTGTGCGTGCGTGTGTGTGTGTTAGTGTGTGTGTGTGTCTCTGTGTGTCTGTGTGTGTGTGTCTGTGTGTGTGTTAGTGTGTGTGTGTATGTGTGTGTGAGTGTGTGTGAGCTCGCTCGTTTGTGAAGGTTTTCGTTCTCTTACTTGTGAAGTCAGCATTTCTTCCTGAAATCTCTTTTCATGACGATTGAATTTTTCGAAACGCATTCTTCGCTGATTTCTTTCCTTTTCGTCTTTTGTATTTTCTTTCTTCTCTCTCCTGATGTTTTCTTTTTTTGTTCGAACATTTTTGTGATTCGATTTATTTTCCACAAGGATCAAAATCAAGATGAGGGCAAATACGACTCGATTGAAGTCAGTTGCCCCAAATAAGTAGAGAAACCAGTAAATAAATAAAGAAAACCTTGAATCGATGCCTTTGTTACTTGTTTTTTTTTTATTATTATCATTATTATTTTATTTTTCTATCAAAAACAACTGAAAGAATTGCAACGTTTCGCTGTAACGATATCGTCACGGTAAACTGAATATTTGGAAGTAAGGTGATTCCGATAAATTTTTAATCGATGCAGTTTGAAATGTGTGAGAAAAGGTTCTATTTCTTTTATTTATTTACGTCTACTTCTATGTTTTTCTATCTTAACTCAACAACTCAAAGTCCAGGAAAAATATCTTAGCACAAGCATTCTGATGATATTCTACAAAGGGTTTTATATAAGTTTAAATTTTAGCATTTTTAAATTATTCATTACTCGCTATTTAATATGTTTGTAACGTGGTTTCTAAAGTTTTAGCAACGTGGTTTGAAAGGATGTTTGTAACGTTGTTTGAAGGGTTCTTTGTAATATGGTTTGTAAGGGTGTTTGTAACGTGTTTCTAAAGGCTGTTTATAACGTGGTTAGTAAGGTTATTTGTAACGTGGTTTGTAAGGTTGTTTGTAACGTGTTTTGAAAAGTTTGTTTGTAACGTGATTTATAAGTTTGTTTTAAGGTGTTTTGTAACGTAGTTAGAAAGGTTGTTTGTACCGTAGGTTGTAAAATTTTTTGTAACGTTGTTTTAATCGTGGTTTGATAAGTTGTATGTAACATGAGTTTAAAGTTTGTTTAGAACGTTCTTTCAAAGATTATTTGTAACGAGATTTGTAATGTTGTTTTTAAAGTTGTTATTAACGTGGTGTGTAAGGTTCTTTGTAACGTTGTTCGTAACGTGGTTTTTAAGAATGTTGTAACGGTGCTTGTAATGGTCTAGACGATAATTCTCTGGGACTACGTTTTGCAGCTAGAATAGAGAAAAAAGAGAAAAGGGCAAACTCGGGTTTGCTATTCATAGATAATGTATTCACGTGACAGGCTCACAGCGCCTTGGCGGGAAACTTGACTTAGTCACACACTGGAAAAATATATTGTGCGTGGGTGGATTGCAACGAGCATTTGTGTGATTATTGACCAATTAGAAGCAGATATTTCCTGAAAATATTTACTAAGATGAGTAGGCTCTTGGGATCAAATTCACCCAAAATTGCACAAAATCGACTACATGAAAATATAGCGATTATAAAATTGTCGCATAGCTGCGATTTATAAATTGTCCATTACACAGTAGTGTTGATTTATAATACAATAAATGCTTGTTGTTGTTGTATAATTTGAATTTGTGTAAGTATGTATATATGTGTGTCATGGTCATTTACATTGCTAGGGAACAGGCAATTATTTGTCATTTACACTGTTCAAGAATAGGAAAGTAAATGCCTTTACATTGCGGGGGAACAGGCAATTATTTGTCATTTACACTTTTCGAGAATATGCAAGTAAATGCATTTACATTGCTAGGGAACAGGCAATTATTTGTCATTTACACTATTCGAGAATAAGCAGGTAAATGCATTTACTTTGCCCGGACACAGGCAATTATTGGTCTTTTACACTCTTCGAGAATAGGCAATTAAATGCATTTACTTTTCTAGGGAACAGGCAATTATTGGTCATTTACACTGTTCGAATATAAGCAAATAAATGCATTACATTTCAAGTGAAAAGTCAATTATTGGTCATTTACACTGTTCGGGAATATGTTCGTAAATGCATTTACATTGTTCGGGAATAAGGAAATATTTGTCATCTATATTTTTTAGGAATAGGAAAATATATATTTATATTTATGTCTATACTGGTTCGAAGCGAAGCATTATTATTCTTTCATATTTAAGTCTGTGTATATTTACTGTGTTTGTAAGGGTAAATAATGCTCATTTATACTTTAGTCTGTTATCCTTTACTTTGTCGGTAGCCTCATACTTTGCGGATGAGGCGAATTACCGCTCTACGGGCGATGCTGTTACTGTATTGTACCTGGCCCTAGCAATGACGTTTTGTTATATAAGTTCATGTAGTTATTTTATATAAGTTTATACATTTAATCAGTTGTCATCTCCAGTAGATCCATTCATTCAGCGTAGAGACTGTTATACATTCTACCCGGTACCTATCCATGCCTTTTGACACGTCAAGCTCATGTTTCTCACAATAAAATAACGTGCCTTGGGAGGACAGATGCAAGAAATAACTTATAAAGTATTTAAGACAAGATCCCAGGAATGTTATTGTAACTAACTTTCTTGTTTTACTTAATAATGTTGCATAAAGATATGCTGCTAATTCAGCCATTGTTTTCCGAACAATTTACGAGCGTAGTGATCAGGGAAGCATTCTCTGAGGAGTTTGTTTCGCAAAGAAGAGATTCTCGGGAAGAGGTTGCCTAAGTGGAATGACCATGAGTTCACATTGTTTATTTGACATGGAAAGGTCCTAGCTTCGAGTAAATGAAAATATATTACTAAGGGATGTAGCGTGGAAAGAGGTGAATATAAATCGTTTATATTTGAGTCATATAAACCTATTCGAGAATATTGGTTATTTACATTGTTCGAAGTAGGGACATATTGGTTATTTATATTGTCCAGGAATAGGCAAATATTGGTTATTTATATAGAGAAATATTGGTTATTCATATTATTTGGGAATAAGCAAATATTGCTAATTTACATTGTCCGGGAATAGAAAATATTGGCAAATATTGGCTATTTATATTCTTCGGAATAGGGTGTTATGGGAACTTACCCATAATAATAATGGACTATTCCGGGCATCATAAATAATGCTCCTCAAGAAGAAACAGCAGACAGAGTCAGAGTTCAGAGTCAGAGACAGAGTCAAAGGTCAGGCGATTACTGTAAGTCATTGGAATAGTGATACTTGTCGAGACAACATAGTTCACTCTAACCAAACCTGATTGTCATTACTAATACTTCTACTTCTTTGTACATATTTCTGTTTGTAATATATCTGTGTTATTCCATACTTGTGTTCGAGTTATTCTTCATTGGTTCTACCTTGGACCATCACCGTGTTACAAGGAACTTGGTCCATAACAAGTGGCGACGAGGTAACCCAAAGGAAAAACGAACTCTCTACGCGGATGACACACTTGTTTTTTGCTATCCGTCGCACATAACAAGTGGCGACGAGGTAACCCAAAGGAAATACGAACTCTCTACGCGGAGGACATACTTTTTTTGCTATCAGTCACACATAACAAGTGGCGACCAGGAAACCCCCAAAAGAAAAAAGAACTCTCTACGCTGAGGACATACCTTTTTTGCTATCCGTCGGACGTAACAGTGGTCGACGAGTAAACTTAAAAAAAACAAGTTCTACGCGAGATTTCTTTAAAAAAACAAGTTCTACGCGAACACAAAAAAAAGAATTTTCTTTTTGGATATTAATTTTTCTGGCAACAAAGAAAATTTTTTTTGTGTACACAGTTTTCAGAATATCAGGTTACACAAAAATAAAATACGTACACAAAATTACGTTAGTATGGAAGATTTTAAGTCAACCATTGTGGAACTTATCAAAATCCAATTTGAACAGCAACAAAAGTACGAACAGTAACATCTTGAATTACAAGAATTATTGCTATGTATAATGTCAAATAAAGAGCAACATTCGGAGAACGAAACAGTTCTCTCACAAGACGTTATTTGGAGTACTATCGAAGAATTCACGTACGCACCCGATGAAGATAAAACATTTGCAAATTACTTCCGAAGGTACGAAGATCTATATGGATTTGACTGCAAAGATTGGTCAGACGCACGAAAAGTACGTCTATTACTAAGAAAATTAGGCACATGCGAATATACCAAATTAGTAGATTATATCCTTCCAAGAAAAACAAGTGAGTTAACTTTCAAAGAAGCCATAAAACTGCTAACAGAACTTTTCAGCCATAATACCTCACTATTCCACAAAAGATGGAAATGCATGAACCAAACAAAAACAGACAGCGAAGATTACATAACTTTCACGTCTATTTTTAACAAATATTGTGATGATTTTAAATTATCGGAACTCAGCGTGGACAATTTCAAATGCTTAATTTACGTCCAAGGCCTGGTTTCAACCAAAGACCCGGAAATGAGACTCAGAATCCTTACTAAATTGGAGAGTGAACAAGATTTGACACTTCAAAAACTGGCGGAAGACAGACAGAGATGCATCAGTGTGAAGAAAAACTCAAAAGACATAGAAGAAGCTGGCATAGCACATATACATAAAGTACGAAGACAAACCAACTTTCCCTCCTCACAAACAAACCAAACCAATTTCCCCCCTCAAGAACAGGTAAAACAAAATTTTCTAACTCTAAAAATCAATATCAGAACAAAATGCCACCCAGTCCATGCTATCACTGTGGGACTTGGCATTGGTTTAAAGACTGCACATACCGTTTTAAAGCTTGTCTAACATGCAAAAAAATAGGACACAGAAGTTCTCATTGTTGGTCTAGAAAATAAAGCAAAAGCAGAATAAGAATCACGAGGACTGACCAAGCTGATGAGACTAACATAAGAAAATATGTACAAGTTGAGATGCAAAACAGAAAAGAACAGCTGGATTCTGGCTCAGACTTAACTATTATAAACCTACAAACATGGAGAAAACTGAACAAACCTGCCATGTTAAAAACGGATAAAATTGCTAGATCAGTTACGGGGAAAAAGACAAAATTTGAGGGTGAAGTAATTACAAATGTAACATTTAATGGAATGACGAAAAAGTTAAAAATGTCCGTGTTAAGAAATACAGAAAAAATATTCGGAACGGACTGGATGCAAAAATTCGAACTGTGGGATTTACCAATAAGTACGTACTGCCAAAATGTAAAAAGCTTACCAACCGAGGCAGACAAATTAAAAGAGAAACTAAAAATGAGTTTCCCCTAAGTATTTTCAGCAGGTCTCGGAAAATGTAAGAAAATGGCAGCGAATATCGAAATAAAAGAAAACGTTCAACCTATCTTCAAGAAAAAAAGGAGCGTACTGTTTGCGTCAAGAGAAATAATTGATCAGGAATTGACTAGACTCGAGAACAGTGGCATGTTGACAAAAGTAGAATACAGTAAATGGGCCGCACCGATGGTCTACGTCAAAAAGAAATCAGGAGAAATTCGAGTTTGCGCTGATTTTTCTACAGGTTTGAACGCAGCAATAAAAGATTACCACTATCCTCTACCCAATCCAGAAGAAGTATTCACTAAATTAAATGGCGGAAAATTTTTTTCAAAAATAGATTTAAGTGAAGTGTACTTGCAAATTCCAGTCGATGAGGAAAGTTCAAAACTACTGTGAATAAACCCACATAAAGGATTGTGCAGATACCAAAGATTACCTTTTGGGATTAAGGTCGCGCCGGCTATATCCCAACAGACAATGGATTCTTGCCGGACTAGAGTACACGATTGCATACCTGTATGACGTATTGATTAATACGAAAGTGTTGAACAACATTGGCAACATATACAAGAGGTGTTTAAGAGAATACAAAGCTATGGATTCAAAGTAAAAGAAAACAAATGCGATTTTTTCATGAAGGAAATTAAATACCTTGGCCATATCATAGATCAAGAAGGTAGACGACCAGGCCCTGAAAGGTCAACAGCAATAAAACAAAATGCCAGTTCCTAAGAACATAACAGAATTACAAAGTTTTCTAGGCTTAGTGAGTTACTACCAGGGATTCATTCCTCAAATGCATAAACTACGCGCACCACTGAACGAGCTGCTAAAGAAAGAAAAAGTTTGGCAGTGGACAGATCAATGCCAGGGAACATTTGAAAAAATAATTAAGAGGTTAACTTCAGATTTATTTTTTGGCACACTACGATCCTAAACTAAAAGTGTGTAGCAAGTGACGCGAGCGCCTACGGAGTCGGAGCGTGTATATTACATAAAATGCTAGATGGAATAATAAAACCCATCGCACATGCTTCTCGAAAACTATTACCAGCGGAGAAAAATTACTCACAAATAGAGACAGAAGCTCTAGGAATTATTTTCGCAGTCACAATGTTTCATAGGTATATCTATGGCAGGTATTTTACTCTGCAGACGGATCACAAACCGTTACTAACAATTTTTGGTTCGAAAAAAGGTCTACCGGTTTACACCGCAAATAGGTTACTAAGATTGGAAACAATTCTTCTGAACTACAATTTCAGATTGGAGTATTTACCAACGAAAAAGATCGGGCATGCGGATGATCTGTCGAGACTTACACCAACAAAAACAGAACCATTGGAAGATACGGTAATCGCAGCCTTAAGAAATGAAGAAGATATCAGGACAGTACTATGTTGTACAGTTAGAAACCTCCCAGCAGTCACACTACAAGACATAAAAATGAAGCCAAAAACAACGAATTTATAAAAGAAACAAAAGCAGAAATAGCAGAAAAAAGATTTTCTCTATGTGGTAATGTCCTACTTTACAACGAAAGGGTTTCAATTCCCAAAACACTACAAAAGCGAATCCTAAAGGATTTCCACAGGGGACATCCTGGAAAAAATAGAATGAAGTCGCTAATGCGAAACTATGTATATCGGAAAAATATGGACCAGGATATTACTCAGATGGTGGAAGTTTGCAAGGGTTGTAACTTAGCAGCCAAAGCACCGCCAATCATCCATATGCCATGGCCAGAGACTGATCGTCTGTGGTCAAGAATACACGCAGATAATGCAGGACCAATTGACGGTTTCTACTATTTAATCATAGTGGATAGTTATAATAAATGGCCAAAAGTGTTTCGTTGCAAAAGTCCTACTTCAGAAACGACCATAAATTTCCTCCACGAACTATTCGCCCGGTTTGGTGTAGTGGATTGCCCAGTCACAGATAATGAAACGCAATTCACATCAGCAGACTTCCAAGAGTTTTGCGAAATTTATCAACTAAAACATAGAAAATCTCCGCCTTATCACCCAAGATCAAACAGGCAAGCGGAGAGATTTGTTGATACACTCAAAAGAGCGTTACGAAAAGCATTACCGCAATGTCTTCAGGTATATCGAATTACGCCAAATAATGCTACACCATCAACATTATCACCCGCAGAAGTGATGTTCGCTAGAAAAATCAGATCAGCATTTGATAAATTGCTACCAAGTCAAACGAAACAAGTAACACAGCCCTACGCACCAAAAAGAAAATTCCTCCCAGGAGAAAAGGTTTTTTTAAAGCATATAAAATAATACATCTTACTGGGAGCAAGAGACAATTGAGAAAAGAATCGGCAATATGGTTTACATAGTACAGGGACAAAAATTCTCACATAGAAGACACGTAAACCAAATAAGGAAGAGACCGTTACAGGATGCTAACAGTCCACCTCAAGAAGAGGTGATGGACACGATTTTCGATACATTTGATATAAAAAGACCGCAAAGGATGTCAGAACCAAGAAAATCGTCTAGAAAAAGAAAGTTCACTGAACCTTTGGAAATAAACCCAAAGAAAAAAAGATATTAAAAACCCCTACTACGCAAAAGGTCCGGAAGGGGGTGTTATGGTAACTTACCCATAATAATAATGGACTATTCCGGGCATCATAAATAATGCTCCTCAAGAAGAAGCAGCAGACAGAGTTAGAGTTCAGAGTCAGAGACAGAGTCAAGAGTCAGGCGATTACTGTAACTCATTGGAATAGTGATACTTGTCGAGACAACATAGTTCACTCTAACCAAACCTGATTGTCATTACTAATACTTCTACTTCTTTGTACATATTTCTGTTTGTAATATATCTGTGTTATTCCATACCTGTGTTCGAGTTATTCTTCATTGGTTCTACCTTGGACCATCACCGTGGTTCAAGGAACTTGGACCATAACATAGGGAAATATTGGTTATTTACGTTGTCCTGGAGTAGGAAAATATTCGTTATTTACATTGTTCGGGAATAGGTAAATATTGATTAATTATATTGTTTGGGAATAGGGATATATTGGTCATTTATATTATTCGGGAATAGGATAATATTGGTCATTTACATTTTTTAGGAATAGCTAAATATAGTTCAAGACTTTTATTGTAATTAACCTAGTGTCTTTTCGAAAACAGTTCTTGTTTTGCTTGATAAGGTTGCGTGAAAATAAAGCTGCTGCTAATTCAGCCATTGTTTTTCTAACAATTTTACAGTAAAAATTAACTGTCGAGAGAATACTCTTTAGTCTAATCTAATTTTCATCTACTTCAGAAGATATCGTCTAACGATTAAATTTTTAGTTTAATTAATTATATTTTAAATAAGGGAAAGAGATTATTATAAGATCTGTCTGGAAAAGATCCGACTAGTTTATATTTTCTTAAAGAAAGCGGCATGAGAACAATGGTACCTTAATTCGCGCTTAGAGTAATATCTTGCTAGGGTGCCACTTTGTACGGGGCCATGGCACCACAATAACTCTTAGTGTAACTATCATTAATTAGACAGGAAGCATTAAATTATTTCGCAACTCTAGACACCGCGAATCTGTTGATGCCGAATGTTTTTTGTTGACCTCCATGTTAAGTGTTTGTGATTGACAAATTTACATCAGGGAAATCAAGGAATGCTCGATTTTACATCTAACCAGGACTTTTATTATTTCCTTGCTTCTACTTGTCTTCTCACAGGACACTTGCAGTAACCTCTTGTGGTGTCATTATAGTTTAAAATTTCTGAAAGAAAAATGTAAAATAGAAATAACCGTCTTGTAGAATATTTCATTGATATTATAATGCTAAAAGATAATTTTTTAGTGTTATAATGCGTTAAACGACTGTCCTTTTGTTGTTGCTGTTATATATTTTTTTCACTTGAAAATGTGAGTCGTATATAAAGCTTATTTTCTTATAGGCTGAGGCCCTCAAATTTGAGTTGTCTTAGGAAGAAAAGAGTATTAAACTTATATAATATCGGCCCTCCTACACGGAAGCGAATGCTGGAAAGTCTCCTTACAGATGTAGAAAAGACTTGAAGCAAATTAAATGTGGTTCTACAAAAGGATGCTGAAAATACCATAGACCGAACATGTGAGTAATGTGTAAATTTTAGAGAAAATGGAACCAAAGGCACTTATTCATTCCACTCTACACTAGGTAAAGATTTAGGAAGAAAACTCTTATCAGGACTAGAAATAGCGATAATAGTTAGTGGGCCTCTTTTCCTGAAAAACAGTTTTACGAGAAAAGTTTTATAAATTTCAACCGACAGTTATAATAACTGTTCAGTTAGCAAAAGCCGACTGTTTTCTGTAAGAAACACAGCCTTATTGTCACTATTTCCACATCTCTTTTTTTTCTTTTTGATTGGCTGCATGTTTATCTCAGACTGTTAAAGAAGACTATATTCCACATCAATTGAAATAAAAGGTTAGGAAGGAAACCCGCATCACTCATGGAAAGAACGATAACAGCTACTGGATTTGAGAAACCTTTTCTTCCGAAAAAATTGTTTTAATGGAAATATTTTATAAATGTCAACCAAAGGTAGTACTGGCTGCTCAGACAATAAATGTATATAAGATTATTACCTCATTACCACTAGTAATGGGGACCTACTCAACAAATAAATGTTGAAAATGTTTTTGTGTCGCCGACGCCACACGACATGAAAAACGGCTCAGATGTTCCCAACTGTCGACTCTGTTCACGCTTGACGCAGAATGTTTCAACTCCAGAAATAGACAGATACTTTAGTGGCAACCTGCTATTAGCAAATAATGAATTATCTTTGGTACTTCGCCGATGTTTACATGGTTTGCAATACCATCGAAAACCATGTGTTGCATCTTGATAGGTAATTAGCCCAAAATGGACGGTCACACAGGCTGCAATATCGGCTGTTTCGAATAAGCTAACCAACGCTGTACAATCATAGGCTTCCTAAGATAATTTGCCGCGCTCCTATAAGCTCCAGTCTTCTTGCAAACTATCTTCTCGCGATTATAATTCATTAGAATCGACGAATGACTTGGCCTACAAAGTAAAATGGTTGAAATGAAACAAGACAGTTTATTTTATGTCGCTTAAGTGAAGAATTACCAGAATTAATATGAAATTTGATACTGTTTTCAACGACATGATTTTCAATTGTTAACTTTATAGAATAAAGTTTTAGTCACACAGTCGAGCATATATTTGTGCGCCGAAATGCAGTTTTTGAATATGTATTAAACTTTCACGCAAAAAGCGAACAAGTTCAATGAAGAAACAAAAATAAAAAGAGAGTAGTAAGACAGGGAGATGCATTCTCACCGGATTTAATCAACCTATACCACGAGACGATCCTAAGAGTACTAGAAGACTTACCAGGATTTATCATCGATGAACGTAATCTTGACAACGTAAGATATGCAGATGACACTGTATTGATGGCTGACTCAGAAGATAAACGGAAAGAAATATAAGAACTATAGTAAGAGAAAGGCACAAGAAAAGACTAATTATTAACTGTAAGAAGAACGTTTGTTAGCAAAAGAAACAGTCAAAGGCGTGAGCTACTTATTGAGGACATCAGAATCAAGCAGATGCAGAAATTCAACTAGTAACGTACGTCTGCTGTTATATGTTATTTTATTTCATCTTCTGTCTCATGTAGATGTATTCCTGGACCTAATCCGGTTCTTTATTTTTTTAATATATCTTCTGGTCCTTTTCGACATTGAACATTATAGTTGCTTTATTTCTGTTCATTTTAATACCTACCTTGAGATGAGCATCTCTTGTAATGGAAGCACTCCTCCCCGGTCTTTTAAACAAAAGTAAAAGTTTATCCCTTCTTTTCTGTTTGGGATAGGGTTTCCGGTTCCTTCTGAAGTCTTTTCATTATCTTTCATTCCCAGTAGTTTCTTATGCCTTAATCGCACTGTCGCTTTTCTTGGGGTGAATTGATTTAAAAAAAAAGGCATATGGAATTTATTTTGATTAAACGTTAATTTCTATCAATCGTTTTTATTGTATTTTTGTCATCATTTATTGTAATTTCCATTTGATCATGAGTAACGCCGGACTCTAATAACATATGAATTTTGAATCTTATTCTACGTGTTGTGTTCCTTTAGGACATAGCTCTCCACAATTACCTAACCTTTTTAGCTATGTTTAACATTTTGGAATGTTTTTTTTCTTCTATTTACCATTCCATTTTCTGCCCTCCATTTACACAAGCCGGTTAGAACGGTTACTCACTGGTTCCGCCTGTCTCTCTTGACTTATTATCTTGCGAATGTCAAATTATCGAAGACCTCTTTCATCATTATGTGCTGATGGTGTCTATATTTCTAAGATGAGGTATTATGTACATTATTTACATTATTATGACGATTGTCCTCATCGCCATATTTATTACAAGCATAGAAATGAATACAATATGGGAACCAGTAATAAGGAGTGCCAGAGAGAAGCGATAATAACAACAAAGTTGCAATATGAGCTCTGGTAAAAACATGAAATGATAACAGCAAAAATTGCAATATCAGCACTGGTAAAAATGGTTGCTGAAGACATTAGGTTTATAATACCCAAAGATTCATACACAGATGTCCTCAAGGACACATGGCACAGTGGATAAAGACGTTGGTTAGATCCAGTGACAGGACCCAAATACTCGCTTAAGGCAATGGAAAACTTTCAGAGGGAAAAATTAACAGGAGATAACTGATAACTGACATCCATTAAACATGGCAGGTGGAACTAGAACAGTCTACCCCAGTGAGTGAAATAAAGGGTTCAGTTCGACATTCCAACCACCTGAAGAACCATATTTATTACAACGGCCGAAACGTTGTAATAAATATGGCGACAAAGATGAGGACAATAGTCTGAATAATGTAAATAATGTGCTGATTGGTTAGATGGAGCTGCTTAGATGTATTGAAAGCAATCTAAGAAAAGAAAAAACTAAGATATAAAAATAAAATAAAGAAATGGAGTCTATCTGGCATAAACCTACTTATTTAAAAATATTTCCAGCCCTGATGCTGGAGTACGACAACCTTTTTTCAAGATGACCAAAGCCAGCACGTCAGAGTAGACTAGCGTTACTGGCATGGGAATGTGTTATGTGTCCTTACCTATAACTACAGAATGAACTCTTCCTAACACTATGTATCCTACGCCTCTCAAGAGAGAGGGACGAATCGAGTCGAGCCGATAGTAGTTCACTCCAAACCAGACTGACAGTCATACTAACACCTTCCACATCTTGTATTATTATTCCGTGTAATATATCTTCGTTATTTCTACTCTTGTGTTCGTGTTGTTCTTCCTTGGTCTTTACCTGGACCATAACAGAATGTTAAATCAAAGATTTCCACACAAGCGGTGGGGGCACTTCTGGATCACGTCATGCAATCAAAAGAGAAGATCAACAGCTGCAAGCCGGTATGACAGTGGTGACAAGACGATCACTCTAGCAGAGTCAAACATGCATTCAAAAGTCGAGCTCTTTGGAGAGTATTATCTCATGTTAGTGTGCAATCTGCTGCAAGCGGCAAGAGTAAAAATAGAAGGATCAGCAGACGCGGCTCGTCCCTCACGTAACTGTTATGCCACCAACAACAAATGTCATTAAATTCGGCACCACCAGACTCGATGATAAGGATTACGATCAAAGCTGTGCTGAGTAATACCGTTATCACGAATATATATATATAGGATCTGCTAACCGTAGAATATCCACTGCTAGATTGATCCTTTCAATATTTCTTGTAGTTTAAAAGCAAACACAAGAGAATTATTTTCTAAAAATGGAAATGCATGGAAATGTTCTAGAATCGAGTTAAAATTAGGATGCCTTCCCGGTCTTTCGAAGAATCACTACTTATCAACAGGAAAGCATAGAGAAGCGGAGACATATGGAAAATTACACCCTTCTTTAAGTGCCATGCGTTATGCACGCTTATGTGATCATGTCTCTTTTAGATTTGGCAGAAGAATTTCTAAAATAGTGAATCTTAATCGTTATCTTCCGTCTCTTTAATTTCTGTTCTTTTATTGTTCTCTCTCCTTAATTCTTTTTCTTTTCTCATATCCTTTAACACTCCGTAACACTTTGTGTCTTAGGGACTTTATTGCCTTGCTTGAGGGAAAAACGATTAAAAAATGTCTGCTTTTACTTTATGCGGTAGACTAGCTGCCAAAACAGGCAATAATACATACTGCTATTTAACCCATAGGTGGGGGTAGAAAAGACAGATTAATACCTTTCCCAGAGGTATTTTCACATAAGGGAATGTAAGGAACCCGACTAAATTCGGATCTCCCATTTTTCATCCTGAGCCGTTATCTATCATACCACCCACACATCGAACATTACAGTAATCTCAAGCAGTCACCCATCTATGTACTAACCAGTCTCAACGTTGCTTAACTTCGGTGATAAAAAAATTAAAAGAGGAATGCTTAAGTAATAAAAAGTCTTCTTCGCCGATGTGCAGTCTCCGTTCAGGCCGTTGGAGATCATGTCTCTCCCTAACATTTTTAGATATGGTTAATTGTTGGAGGTTTAAGTTTAGCGGCATATCAAACACCGTGTGTTATTTAAGGCCGAAATCTAAATATTTTTTATGTACTTTTATGCCTTCAATTACATAAATTGTGCATATAACGTTATACGAGGGTCATTCATAAATAAGTTGAATGTTTTCGGTATAAGGACTTCTAATACAGATAGAAGCTTCCTTTTTATTTATTTTTTTGTTTTACTTCTTTTTCACATGGATTTAA
Source organism: Acanthosepion esculentum (assembly GCA_964036315.1). Lineage (NCBI taxonomy): Eukaryota > Metazoa > Mollusca > Cephalopoda > Sepiida > Sepiidae > Acanthosepion > Acanthosepion esculentum. The sequence continues at coordinate 25,681,327 of OZ038482.1, forward strand.
TTTCTTTTGAAGATTAAAAAAAACTTTGAGAGTTTTGGCGATTAACAAAGATGGCCGACCAAGAAGCATGCTCCAGGATTGAACAGCGGTCAGTTATCAAGTTTTTGGTTGCTGAAAGGTGAAAACCAGTTGAAATTCATAGGAGAATGTCAACTGTGTATGGTGCCACATGTTTCAGCCAAAAAAATGTCTACAAGTGGGCTAAATTGTTTAAAGAAGGATGGAGCAGTGTTGAGGATGAAGACAGGCCTGGGAGGCCTACAGAAGTGAGGTCTCCTGAGGTGATCGAATCAGTCAATGACCTCATTCAGTCTGACAGAAGGGTGACAGTGGATGACATTACAAGGACTTTGAGCTTATCTGTTGGGACAAACGCGGGTGTCATCAGTCAGAAGGAGTCATCTTGCATCATAACAACGCAAGGCCTCACACAGCAGCCCAAACGGTTCAGACCATCAACGAGCTGGACTGGAAACTGCTCCCTCATCCCCCTTACAGCCCAGACCTTGCCCCTTCAGACTTTCACCTGTTTGGTCCCTTGAAAGCGTTCACGAGAGGCACGAAGTTTAAAAGTGACGATGAAGTCAAAAGTGTCGTGAGCGACTGGCTGAGACATCAGTCCAAAGATTTTTACGCTGAGGGAATACGGAAGCTTGTGCACAGATGGGAAAAGTGTGTGACAGTGCTGGGAGACTACGTTGAAAAAAAAAGTAAGCTTCTATCTGTATTAGAAGTCCTTATACCGAAAAATTCACCTCATTTATTGAATGACCCTCGTACTTTCAGAGTAAACATATGTTTTATAGATATATAAATATATAGATATATAGTTTTTAGATGATCTATTGTAGGTGTTATATGTTTTAGTCTGAACCGATTTCTTTAAGATAGGACATTATGTCGATGGTTTTAATATTTTTAGATAATTTTAGCGATGTTTAACATTCAGCAATGTTTATCTTTTCACTATCCTTCCACTCCCCTTCTATGCCATATATTTACACAGACGTCTTACGTAGATTACTCAGTTTTCCCATCCGTACTTCTTACCTTCAATATGACCTGTGAGTGTCAAATTCTCCAAGCCTTCTTTCTTCATTATGTGTCCCAAATATTTCTGTTGTTTCTTCCGGTTTCTAAGTATACGTTTCCTTTTGGCTTTTAGGTTCCTTAAAACTCCCTCGTTGTTCACATGCTCTGACCATGGTAATCTTTGATTTTCTCTTTATCTGTGAGGAAATTGTCCATCACTTACCGCCTTATAGGAAGACTGATATTACATCGCAGGTTTGCATTCTTTTCTCTTTCCTAATACTATTTTCATGTCCCTTAATACATTATTCAATTTTTGAAGCGTGTCTTTTGCTATTCTTATATATCCTCGGATTTCGGTACCATATTTTCCGCCCCACTTTAAAAAAAATTTGTTTTTAGATATTTGAACATCTGTAGCTCGCAAATTGGGTTGTTTCTCTTGCTGATATCCATATCTGTTTTTTTTGTTTTGTTTTTTTTTTGTTTTACAATTGATGTTTAATTCTTTCTGCTAACTTTTCTTTACTAGATTGTCTTGAATTTTATCCACTTTCCTTTCTGTGTCTTCGACCAACGCAGTGCCATCTGCATATCTAATGTTAGTGTCCATCGATACTAAATCCTGATAGGACTTGTTCTCCTATGATTGTCGTACTGTAGAGGTGGAATAAATGCAGTGAAAAGGCGTACTCTTGTCGTACACACATTTCTGTTTTTGTACACTAACTCCATCCATTTTCTCTAGATAGACAGGCGATTTCTTCCAAGTATATAAGTCTTGGATTATTCTAATATCTTACTCAAATAAATTAATTGTAACCGGGTGGGATGTTGGATATACTAACTTAAGTTGCCCGTTGTTATATGTATGTGTAGTTGATAGAGGATACTTTTTCTCTATTTATTTATACTGAAAATAAAATGAATAAAACGTACAGCAATAATAAACACCAATAAGAGCTTGAGACACGTGTTGAAATTAATGACAAAAATGTGTATTGTTCTTTTCGTGATGCCAATTAAAATATTGGAATAGCGTGTGTTAAAAACGCTCTCAGGTAGTAACATAATTTCTTTAAAAGTGGTTGCTTCCTTGTTTTTGCTTGTTCTGAGAATTTCGTTGTTAAGTAAAGCATTTGAGACCATTAGCTGTGGATTTCCACCGAGCGAACAAGATACGTCTGTGTTGTTCTTTTTACAAATTCTACTGTACATGTTACTCTACTCTACTCTACTGGCCCTACTGAGTTTTGCTCGTGGTGGAAGAGTCGTTTTTATAATGGTGAAGTTTCAGATTTTTAGAATGATGAAATATTTGATCTTTATTTCCAGGAAGATGAAAATATGAATGAAATATCCTCGTCATCAATCATCACAGGTGGAAAGATTGTTTTTAGAATGATGAAATATCAACATTTATTATCATTGGTGCAAAGGTTGTTTTTAGCATGATGAAATATTTATCTTTATTTCCAGGATGATGAAATATCTTGTCATTAATCATCACCGGTGGAAAGGTTGTTTTTAGAATGATGAAATGTCATCATAAATTCTAGATCCTAATGCAGTTATTACGAGCATTTTAATAAATATTCGTACCGTACGTTCGCAAATGCATTTGAGCAGTTTATGAAACAAAGGTTTAAATCCTTCTGCGTTTGTATTTCTCCTACTTCTTGGGTATGACGATAAACTACATGCTACAGTAAGACCTTCGATCAGGTTTTGAGGACCGTAGAAACCATATCTTAATTGTTGGTGTTCACAGGTCCACCCGGACCCGGGATAGTAACACCTGTCAGTGTCCCAGCAACGGGCAAGTAGTTAAAACCTAACAGTGTTCAAAACAAAATAAAAGTATAAAAACGGTTTAATACCAGCAATATTTTTTGGAAAACTTCTTAACAGCAATACATTTGTGGAGAAAGAATTGTTACTAGTAATACATAATAATGTATTACTAGTAATAATTACTAGCATTACATTTTTTTTTAAATATTAACAAGTACATAGTCTTGGAAAAAAAATATTACCAGCAATAAAATATTTTGAGGCATTAAATAAACCGGAAACATGGTATGCCGGAAACAAAGCAAAACAAAGGAAAAACCAAACCAAATCAAACATGTATATGCACAAAACTCTGGTCGGCATTAAATAACCCATTTAGGTTGATATGTCGTAAAACAAAATAAACCAAACAAAACCAAATCAAACAAGTATATACAACATAAACATTGTCGGCATCAAATAACCAATTGGAGGTTGATATGCCGTAAAATAAAATAAACCAAACCAAATCGAACACGTATATACACAAAAATAGTGTCTTCATTAAACAACACATTGCGGTTGACATGCCGTAAAATAAAATAAACCAAAGCAAACCAAATAAAACATGTATATGACCAAAAATATTGTCTTCATTTGATAACCGATTTAGATTAATATGCCGTAAAATAAAATAAACCAAACCAGATCAAACATGTATATGCCCAAAACTCTTGTCGACATTAAATAAACCATTGAGGTTGATATGCCGTAAAATAAAATAAAATAAACCAAATCAAACATGCATATGCATAAAAATATTGTCTCATTAAATAACCCATTGAGGTTGATATGCCGTAAAATAAAATAATGAAACCAAAGCAAATCAAACATATATATGCACAAAACTTTTGTCGGCATGAAATAACCTATTGAGGCTGATATGCCGGAAAATAAATGACCAAAGCAAAGAAAATCAAACATGTATATGCCCAAAAATATAGTCTTCATTGAACAGCCCATTGAAGTTGAGATGCCGTAAAATAAAATAAAGCAAACCAAATCAAACATGTGTATTCACAATAATATTGTCTTCATTAAACAGCCATTGAGGTTAATATGCGATAAAATAAATTAATCCAAATCAAACATGTATATGAACAAAATTCTTGTCTTAATTAAAGAATCCAATGAGATTGATATGCCGTAAAATAAGTTAAAGCAACCCAAAGGAAACCAAATCAAACATGTATATATGCAAAACTCATGTCGGCATTAAATAACCAATTCAGGTTGATATGCCATAAACTAAAATAAACCAAACGAAAACAAATCAAATATGTAAATGCACATAACTCTTTTTTTTTTCATTAAAGAACCCATTGAGATTGATATGCCGAAAAATAAAATAAACCAAACCAAATCAAATCCAACATGTGTGTTCGCAAATCTCTTGTCGGCATTAAATAACCAATTGAGTTTGATATGCGGTAAAATAAAATAAACCACACCAAATCAAACATGTATGTGCACAAAATTGTCTTGTTTAAATAACCCATTCCGATTCATATGGCATAAAATAAAATAAACCAAACCAATCCAAATCAAACATGTATATGCAAAATTATTGTCGGCATTAAAGAACCCATTGAGCAATATGCCGTAAAATAAAACAGACCAAATCAATGATGTATAAGCACAAAAATCTTGTCTTCATTAAATTACTAATTGAGTTTGATATGCCGTAAAATAACATAAACCAAACCAAAACAAGTCAAACATGTATGTACACAAAACTCGTCTCTTCATTAAATAACCCTTTGTGGTTGATAGTGATTTTCCAAGCGTAGCTATGACACAAGGCCGAAAGAAAGGGGGACGGAGTGACGATCGAACTCACTACTCAGTCGCAATTGTTCTAACGAGACAAGCTTGCTAACTATTACACCGCCTGGAGGTCCCGCCCCTTTGTGGTTGATATGTCGTAAAATAACCTCCACCAAAGCAAATCAAATCAAACCTGTATGTGCACAAAAATCTTGTCTTCTTTAAATAACCCATTGAGATTAATAAGCCTTAAAATAAAATAAACCAAGCCAAACCAAATGAAACATGTATATGCACAAAAATATTTTCTTCATTGAACAACACGTTGTGGTTGATATGCTGTAAATAAAATAAACCAAACCAAATCAAACATGTATATGCACAAAAATAGTGTCTTCATTAAATAACCCATTGAGGTTGATGTGCCGTAAAATAAAATAAACCTAAACAAACCAAATCAAACATGTGTATATACAAAACACTTGTCGGCATTAAATAACCCATTGAGGTTGATATGCCTTAAAATAAATTAAACCAAAGCAAACTAAATCAAACATGTATATGCACAAAAATATTGTCTTCATTAAATAACCCATTGAGGTTGATATGCCGTAAAACAAAATAAACGAAACCAAATCAAACATGTATATGCACAAAAATATTGTTTTCATTAAATAACCCATTGAGGTTGATATGCCGTAAAACAAAATAAACGAAACCAAATCAAACATGTATATGCACAAAAATAGTGTCTTCATTAAATAACCCATTGAGGTTGATATGCCGTAAAACCAAATCAAATATGTATATGCACTAAAACCTTATCGGCATTAAATAAATAACCCATTTATCCAAACTGTATTGTTCCTTATCTTCTGAGCATAAATATCTCATTTCATTTTCTAATATCTTTACCAAAACCGCAATTTTCGGTTCGCATTTCAGGTTTAATTCTGTTACGCATTGCTCATAAACAGATGCTTGTTGTGTAAAAATAACTAGGTATTCAATGATCTTTAATTTAAATGACGAATGAGCAACGCTTAAAAATGTTGACACAGTCGTTGGAAAACTTGGTTAACATAAACAGGTTTGACAAAGAGAAGTATCTGAAATATTCAGTGTATATGCCAATGTTATAATATGACGCCATCTGTTAATTCTAATCCAAAATGTTACATGCTACTTAATCCTACACACTAATCGGTTTATGGACACATCCCATTGAATACCATTTCTTGAATGATCACCGAATTTAAGCAACGTCAATCTTGGCCAGTACCGAGATGGAATACAGGTCCTGTAATCTTGGATGTCTGAAGATAACGGCTCGGATTTGGAAATCGGTCTTAGTCATATTTACTTAGGTATGAATCAGTTTCTTCTCTCCCCATCTGTGGGTTAATTAGTAAGATTTGTATCTGTAATGCATTATTATCTCCAAAAGATTCTTACAGTCTAAAACAATTCTGGCTTTAAAAAAACTGTAAATGGTTGATAGGTCGTAAAAGCAAATCACTCAATCAATACACTCTAATCACTGCGAGGTGACCTCCAATGTAACTACTGGCATGTCAAAGAATAAATGACAAAGATTTTATGGGAGAACAATATTCTTGGTAATGGAAGAAAAATACTTCATAATGTTAACCACAGAAAAGCAATACGTGACAGACTGAGTCATTTGATGGGAAAACGTTCTTATTCATTTTTGGAGAAAACCGAAGCCTGACACAACCCAGACCGATTTTAGATGTTTATTTTGACCGCCCGAACTTTTAGCAATGGAGGAAAAAAACGGTTTTCTTTTTTATAAGACTTCTCACCACATCAGCAGTTATTTGTAAATGCAAACCCGACGAAATCTAATTCAGAAGAAAGCTTACAAGAACAGACCATAAACGCACGATGGAATAAAGTGTTAATGAAGTTAATTCTTCTTTGTGTCGGATTAAAGGATTATTGTCCGGGAAAAAAAAGAATACGTCTACGGTAGATACAAGTAACAAATTCAGAATTAATCTTTTCAACCCAATCTTTGGGAAGAAGAGAGGACCACCAACTGCCTATCATCTATGTGAACTATTTACACTATTTACATTGTTCGTACTGTTCTCCTCATCTTTATTGTCATATTTATCCACGCGGCCTTCTTCAGTGTGAATTTCGATTCGAACCCTTTACTTCGTCTACCTGCGTATATCGTTCTAGTTCCATGTGACATGCCTCTTCCGGATGTCTGCGTTTCAGTAATTTCCCTTTAGTAACTCGACTCTCCAAGTTTTTGTTCACCTCTGTGGCCAAGTATTGAACTCACGACTCTTTTGGGTCAAGCCTCTGGATTACTTCAACCAACGTCTTTATCCACGTTGAATGAATTGTTGTGATTTATAAGCCTAATGTTTCAGTAACCTTTTTTTTTTACCAGAGCTCATATTATAATTTGTGGTAATTGTTTTCTTTTTCTCTTGTACTCGTTCCTATATTGTATTCATGTCTATGCTTGAGAGGTTTAGGGGATTTTATGGTATATGTGCTGGTTCCTTAAGTTTTCGTATTTTCCAGTGATGTTCTCTGTCTTTTATTTCAATCTCATCCTACAGAGGCCGCTGATCTCCCTTTTCCCTTCATATATGGTCAGACACACTTGATGTTTCCATTTTCCCACTTATTACGGCTTTACAGTGTTCTTGCAGGCTTATCTTAATCGGTGGCCTGTTTCTCCTTTATAATTCTTGCCACAACCGCATTAGATGGCGTACACGCAGTTCTTAATCATGTTCTCCTCTATGGGAGGTCTTACTTTCATGAAGGCCAGAGCGTACAACGGCCGAAACGTCGTGAATACGATAATAAAAATGAGAACAACAATCACAATGTAAATAGTATAAATAATTACAATACCTCATATCAGAAATATACACAGATCTACATGAATATTTGCATAAATTTATGTTTACTGATTAGTAATGAAAAAATGGATTCGGTTTGTCACTAGTCGGAGAAAAATCTCCTAATTAATCAACGACTCGCATGTATCATTGGAAATATTGTTGGAAAAGCATTGATGAAATACTAAATAATAGTTTTAAATATAGGTTTTACTTAATTAGCTATTATGTTTCTATAACTCTTCAAATGTTGAATGTATAACTAATTCTTATTTCTATTTTCCCATCTTTACACTATATTAATTTTATCTTATAAATTGTCCCCTGTTCTGTCACCCATGAAATATAAATAATTGTTTGTATGGAAAATAAGGATCTACGTGCATCAAATCGTCTTTAAATTAAGTTGCGGCAGAAGAATTATCGTTGAAATTTTAAAAGGTAAGCTTAAACATTAATTCAATACTTAAATGCAGCGATCAATTTTGAGTTCTTCTGTAGTTTATTGATACCTATCACGTCTACTCCTCCCTAGCTATTGTCATGATAGCCAAACTAGCTTAAATTCTGCCCGATAGGGCGGCTTTTAAGCTCGTTTAAAATTTTAGATACAAAAGAAAAATAAGAGTTACTCCCCTTGAACCATGAAAGCAATGATAATGGCTAGTATAATATATTAATATATTTTGTTTAACCTCGCATTATCTGGCAACTCCGAATTTGAGCTCAACGAAAATCGTTCCCTTTGTCTAACTTTTTTTCAATACTTAAATGCAGCGATCAATTTTGAGTTCTTCTGTAGTTTATTTATGCTTATGGCATCAACTCCTCCCCAGCTATTGTGATGATAGCCAAACCAAGAGTCCTCCACAGGAGCTAGCATAAATGCCGCACGGTAGGATACAAAAGGAAAATAAGAGTTACTTCCTCTGCAACATGAAAGCAACGATAATGGCTAGTATAATATATTAATATATATTTTTAACCTTCGCATAATCTCGCAACCCTGAATCTGAGCTTAACGAAGATCGTTCCCTGCGCCTAACTTTTCCAGGGCTTTTGAATGAGCTATGAATCAATGAAATTGGACCAGTACTAGCGGAGGAGTTTCTTTGCCACACACGCATAAACACATACACTGTACATTATATGTAAGATATCTGCCTCGCTTATTCTTTGGTAAACGTCGTCTACACTTGTCAAACAAGCAAAATTTCAACAACTTCGCCTTCACAATAATTAATGTCGTTCATTTCGTCAAATCTTGCAACAACAGTTTAAAACCCTGCTGCACCTTAATGAAAGCAATCAATGGTTGATATTTTCAAGACGTGTGAGATCATACACGTTTACACAGACACATTTAATGATGCTAATTGTATTAGATCTTTTCTGAAACCTAATGAACAATGACATATGTCCTCTGGGCACAGACTAAACTACGCTCACATTTGTAGCTTACGTCAGGTGTGTCTTTTCTCACTACACCGTAATGTGTGCGTTTAACAATATATATTTGTTCTTGTCATCGATCACTCCGTAAGTATATGTGGTCCTAACCATTCGTAGAATTGTGGTTTGAAAGCTTGTCTCGAAGTGTTCTAGTTTTACTTTGGGCTCCTGGGTTGTAACATTTTACTAGGATAAGTTAAACTTAGTAAGTTAATGTGAATATATGTTTTTCTATCGAAAGTGCAGGTTGGAGTTTTACTAAAGGTCAGACTCTCGGATTTTGATCTTTTGGACCACATAGAAGACGAGTGGAATAAAGTATCACTAAATCTCCCAAGCGTCCATTATTTTCACTGCGTAAATTAGTATTTATACTAATATTATAGGTTTACGTAGATAGATAGATAGATAGATAGATAGATAGATAGATAGATAGATAGATAGATAGAAATGAACAGACTGAGATAGATAGATAGATAGATAGATAGATAGATAGATAGATAGATAGACTGAAATGGATAGATATATAGCAACAGACATAGATAGATAGATAGATAGATAGATAGATAGATAGATAGATAGATAGATAGATAAGAACAAACTGTAATACATACAGGGTGCGACGGATAAATTGTCGTCTAAATTCCGCAAAAGCAGATATATTTACCAAAATTACATAAAAATATCTTGAAATACTAAACAGTAAATTTATTCAATAAAATATCCATTGGCTTCAACCACCGCCTCCAGACAACTTCGGAATCTCCTGAAACTCTTCTGGACGTTCTCCTTGTTTAAGTTGGTGAATGCTCTCATAATTCCTACCTTCAGTTATTTTTGGCGTTACAAGAAGTTTTGTTGTTCTCTCTTTCAACTGCGCCCCAGACGTAATAATCAAGGGGTTTGCAGTCTGGGGAGTTATGTGCCCTTATGTAAGGGGTGATGTGGTCGCAGAAATTGTCTGGCAGCCATGACTGGGTTCTCCTGCTTGTGTAGCATGGTGCAGAGTCCTGTTGCCAAACATAGGTTCTTCCAGCAGGCACCAAGGTAGCACCACCTCTTCAAGGCACTTCATGTAGTCCTCCGTGTCGAGTCTGGGGCGCTCACCAACAAATGCGGAAGTTCTTTTCTTGTTTTCAGAACGATCAGAGTGAGTTTCCCGAGTTTCTGTCCCTTCGTTATCACCATTAGACTCATCAATTTCTTTCAGAATTCTCTGCACTGGCGTCAGATTTGCACCCAGAAACTCTGAAATGTTCGTACAAGCAGTACAGCATGGCGTTTCCACATTTCTAGCAGAGTGAATTGGTGCTCTATCTCTCACAGATGGTGCCCAACTGACCCTACTAGGCTGTGCAGTCAACAAAATCAAAAATAAACAACGTGCATGCACGAGATTAAAAATATAAACTGGCGACAATTTACTTCTCGTAGTCTGTAGATAGATAGATAGATAGATAGATAGATAGATAGATAGATAGATAGATAGATTCGTACTATAGATAAAAACGGTGATTTGCTCTTACTCTGTTTTTTAATTTTCATTAATGACCTTCCTGGTGCCATCAGCTCTCAAACTGGTATCTACGCTGGAGGTACAACTTCTACTGCTGCCTTGATAGCAAAGCTGATCAGTCTGACAAGGTCATAATGGCAACCAATGTCCAAAATGACCTCAAGTCTATTGTTAACTGGGGCAAAAGTTGGCTTGTTCATTTTAACTCCTCCAAAACCAAACTGCTCTCCATTAATCATCTGAGAGAACCTTCTCTGCCTTCCATCAGCACTGCTGATTCAAACCTCCAGGAAAGTGAATCGTTGCTCCTTATTGGACTTCAGCTGACCTGAAGTGGAAAAACTACATTGAATATATTGCTAGGTCAGCTGGTTCAGTATGTCGTGTGAGACAATTGTTCTTTCCAGAATCTATCTTATATATCTATAAATCTACCATTCGTCTATGCTTATAATATCGCTGCCATATTTGGTCCGGTGACCCTGCACTTTACATTGAGCTCCTTGATAAAATCCAAAGAAAAATCAGCAATAGTATCCTGATTTGAGGGCACGGCTTCAGTCATTTTCCCACCGCCGTAAGGTTGCCTTTCTGTGTCTTTTCTATAAATACTTTCATGGTAGTTGTTCGGATGAGCTCTTCGCTATTGTACCTAGACTTTTAAAAAAAATTTAAGCTCAGTACTAGACTGGCGTCAAGATCTCTTCAATTTACAATTGAGCTGGATATATGTAAACGCAAATACTATATTAACAGTTCCTTTTCTTAGACTTGTTGCTTGTGTGACTCCATTCCAGCCAACGTTAATCTGCAAAAAATTAAATGCAATATATATATATAATTAACAAATCGGCGACTTCAGAAAGCCATGGTAATATTTTATATTTCGCGAGACCGATAAAATTCGATTTCGCTTCGTCAGGCCTTGCGGTTTCAAAACAAGGAGTGGATTCAAAAATTCTTCAAGAAATCAACCGAAAAACGAAATGAAAAACAAGATTAGCGAAAGTTGTGATTTAAGTTAGTAAGGGAAGGAGGGAGATATATGTCTCTAGGAGATACGATGGTTGTAGCGTTGAACTCTCATTCACCGGACAAGAGAAAGGAATAAAGAAAGAGAGAGAGGCAGGAAAAAGGAAGGGAGAAACCGTAGATCGTACACAAATCCCTATACCTACAACATACACATTTTTCTGTGTACACATATAATTACACATACGCATATGTGCTTATATCCATACTCACATTCGCATCCATCTACGCATATATGTTTTCATGTAAATGTGTCCACTCATACCTATATACACACACACACACACACCCATAGTCATTTATTTATCTATTTGTATTCATAAACATTTATGCACATATTTGACTAGTACATTTCTAAATTAGTACTTAGATAACATGTAAGATGTCCTCAAATAGATTACTAATCGTGTAGCTATGAAGGGGCACTTAAGAGTGTTTTCCATCAAGTGACACCAGACACAACGCTTAATCTATGCATCTACTCATGAGAGAATACGACATATAGAACACGAATACACACCTGTACATATTTACACAGACGGGGGCACACATGTGTGCATGGACAAACTCTATGTCCCAACACAGATACAAAAGCAAGGAAGTACCATAGTATGCTCGTGCATACACATACATGAAGAAGTGATATGTAAGCGTTAGATACCGAGGTAAGAGGGTTTTTGTAAAGTGAGGTCACATGTGAGAAAGACAGGGGGATTTCCATGAAGGATCATAGGTAGTGATTCTGCATACACACATACATGCACACATATCTATACATATACACACACACACACACACACACACACACACACACACACACACACACACATATATATATATATATATATATATATATAGCATGACTTCGGCAGAATTGAGTTACTGTCAGTCACTGTGTCTTTATCTAAATCTAAAAATAAACACACTAAAATTCACCTTCATCCCTGCCGTGCGCCGACGGCTTAGTGGTAGAAGTTCCGACTGACGTAAATTCAGTCGTGTTTCGATCCTAGCTATAGGCAACCGGACGTCTATCCACAATGATGAGCTGTGAAACAGCGAAACAGTCTGTCTGTGGATGACAAAAATATTGGCTCCTGAAAAATTAATTTCGGTTGAGCTCTTTGGTTTAAGGTGTGAGTTTGTAAACAGTGACTATTTAAGCTAATATTGCACGACTCTTCGGCAGAATTGAGTAACTGTCAGTCACTGTGTGTTTATCTAAATCTAAAAATAAACACGCTAAAATTCACCTTCATCCCTGCCGTGCGCCGACGGCTTAGTTCCGATTGACGCAAATTCAGTCGGGTTTCGATCCTAGCTAGAGGCAACCGGACGTCTAGCCACACTGATGAGCTGTGAACCAGCGAAACAGTCTGTCTGTGGATGACAAATATATATATATATATATATATATATATATATATATGAGCTGTGAACCAGCGAAACAGTCTGTCTGTGGATGACAAATATATATATATATATATATATATATATATATATATATATATATATATATATATATATATATATATATATATGAATTTCCCTCACACATGCATATACACATATACCTATCCATATACAACATACATATACGGATGCAAAAATACATGTAAAACATCTGAAATCCAAGTTTGGTTTAATCTTCTTGAAAATTGAAGTTATTTTAGAAATCCGAAGCGGTTCTTATGTCTGCATTTTAAGACACTTCCTTCGTTGGTGTTTTCATATTTGATTATTAGGATTTTTCCTTGATGCATACATCACATCTGTCCCTGAAATTTTTGGGAGTTCGGGCCTTACATATGATCCTCCATTTTAATTGTGGACTGAATCCTCCATCAATGAGGTCACAATAGTGTTTTGATAAGATTCATTATTGAAGGAATGCCGGTGACTGTAGAAACGTTGTTTCCAATTTCCCACTGAAAATCCGATGTGAACTTTTTCTGGTTTACATTATCCTTTGTAAAAATCGTAGCTTCATATACCTTATTTTCCGAAGTGCAAATCGCTCACTCTGGACAAACGACCCCAACTCTACAACTACAGGAAGGTTTGTTCCCCCGTGCCTCACTGTCCTGAAATTTTCTTAAGATATGTTTGTTGTGGGAATTATATTTTCTACGCTGCCAACACATGAGTAACTGATTTTTAAGGTTTTTTCTGTTGAATATTTTCTTCAAAGGATTGCTATTATTTAAAAAAGTGTATGTCTATTTTAAACCATATTATTTTCCTTTTTCTATGTTAGATTTGTTAGGCGTATCGTTTCTCGGATTTTGTTTGTAATATAGTGAAAGTAAAATTCGTGAAACTAAATACTCAGAGGTACTAGAAGACGACGGTCCTCGATAACAACAAAAAATAGGCAGACATGAGTATTTGAGGATTCTGGAAACGTTCTAAAATGTTTCCTATATAATATAATATTAATTGCTTCATCACTTTACGCCATTCCATTTCTACTTACCTTTGGCGTCAGCAAAATACTAAGAACGGAAACTTGTATATAATAGTAGATATAAAGTATTATTGAATTTGCCACAAGTTCTCGATATTTTTTGAACAGGAGTACAGGTTTATCTCTTGTCTCCTCTTTAGGATTGTGTTTCCAGTTCCTTCTGAAATCTACTTCAACTCTATACTTCTAACATCTCCCCTTGAACTGCAAAATTTTATTTAATAATGTTTTTTCCTCCTCAGTAGGAATAGATAGGTTCGCCTATCACCCGGTTCACACCCCATCCCGGTCTTTTGAACAGGAATAGAAGTTTATTCCTTGCTCCTTGTTTAGGTTCGGGTCTCCGGTCCTTTCTAAAGTCTTTTTATTCTCTTTCACTCCCAGTAGCCAGTTGTGTCTTAGTGGAATTATCGCCTTCCCTGTGGGAAAATGATTAAAAAATATGTTGGAAAACACAGTGATGATAGATCTCACTACAAATCGTCTGCGAGTTTCCTTGCGAAACCATCGTAAGTATATAACCTGACTACATGTCTGTATGGTACAAGGCCATTTTATTTTGATACCATACAAGTACAGACTTTGTGAGAAACACCCCGCGAAAATGGCATCGAACTACGGCAGTTGGGGGATATTTACAATCTGATAAGCAAGTATTTCAAGTGGGCTGAGACAAAGTCACCACGGAACAGACGTTTTCGCTTTATGATAAATAAAGTGGTCAGCTGTCTCGTGTTTAAATGAATATGACACCGACCTTCAACATTATTTTGGAGGCGTTTGTCAACGGTCAAAGTCTCTTTACTTTTAAAATAATGTTATTTGCTTCTTCGTTTTACGACACTTCGAACAGACGAGGTAGCATGCTAAGGTAGGTCTTTCGTGAAAGCGAAGTGGCATATAAAGTGAGCTTTCAGAAACCAGATATTTACATTACTCTTAAAGTTATATAAAATTCTGCTTCCGGTTTCATTGTTGCTACTTCGTCAGTCAACAGGATCCAAACAAAGAGAGACTCATTTTCAGACATGTCGTTAATTTATCCTTTTAATGTTTCTGTCGGTGTCAGCTCACTTCTAACGTTTCACCATTTAATATTTCCAATTCATATTATCGGCATTCCTTTCATGCAGAGCTTTTGATTTCGAAACGCTGGAACAGACATCGTCAAACGAGCCGGCGTTCGGGCTTTAAATCCCGGAAGCAAGCAGAGACGTGTCATAGGGTTTTATGATTTCTTTCTAGCATCCGTTACTGAAAACACGATGACCTATGTGTTTTATTCAGTGTAAATTGCAGTTTAATTAATACCATCGGGTGTCATATAATCATGTTATTTTTTCGATGATCAAAATTGCTTTCAGCATTTCAAACGATCTGGACTCACCAAATTCGCGATAAATTTTAACATAGAAAGGAAAGCTAAAATATTCACAACCCGATCCACATCCTAAATTTGCATTAAATAATCAATCATCAAATTGTTTCTGTTTGAATTTCTAGGATGATTATTGATGTAGCATACCTAATAATAGGTATGTCCCCATTCATATAAATACAGTAGCAAATACTGTATATTGGTCTGACCGCGTGGGGCGGTTGATAGATATCCAGCAGTTGGAGATTCGTCTCCAGCTGTGGCAGTCAAACTCTCTGACTCCCGGTAGAGAGGACACCCAGACGAGGCTATGCTGAAGGGCAGAGTCTCATATCGGGAAACGGCTACCCGACCCCGTTTTATACGGGGTCTACGGGGAGTTTTTGGCAGAGCCTACGGGCTCGGATACCCCATATTAAATTCGGCCTTGTGCCACATCTGACCGCGTGGGGCGGTTAGTAGATATTCTGCAGTTGGAGATTCATTGTGGAATTTACTTGACTCACTTCTAGCAGTTGACTACTTCTTCTACGCGCCGTTGGCGAATCTGATATGTGTTGTTCTTGTCCTAAGTATTATCGTTCATTACCAACCTTCGTTTGGTTATTCTATTCAGTAACCTTCCCTAGGCTACAACAATTATTTACATTATTTATATTCGGACTCAAGAGAGACTTCTTTAAGGTCACGGTAGAATCTGTCTTGCTCTACTGCTCAACAACATGGACATTGACGAAACACCAAGAAACATACACAAGGATGTTACGCGTTGTATTGAACATCAGCTGGAAGGAACACCCAACAAAGAAACGCCTGTATGAACACCTTCCTCCTATCTCAGTTTCGCTGAGAGGATGCTTCGACTAATTGGTCACTCCTGGAGAAGTAAGTTAGAACTTGCGAGTGACATCCACCTGGCAGGGATGGTTGGAAGAAACTAGTCAGGAGAATCCGAGAAGAATTGCTGCCGGATGTAGTTTATCGTTATACCCAGGACTGACAGAGAACATAGTGTTGGCTCTGATGACGTGTCCATATCATTTCAATTGTATCGGTTTTATGTCGCAATGTGTCATTTATGAAGCGGTCTACGTTGGAAATGCCTCGGACGGTTCTGTAGTAACTCATTTCTAATGCTTGCTTTATTCGCTGTAATTCTGCTGTTGATGTCCAAGATATGCATGCGTACACAAAGACGGCTTACAATGCTATGACCTTTGACTTTAGACAGATTTTCCTGTTTTTTTCTAGATCGTTCTTAACGTTGTTGTCCCTACTCTTGATATTTTGTTCTATTCGGGCGCCCTCTTTACTGATAACCGCGCCAAGATATTTAAATTTTCTCACTACTTTAAGTTTACTGACTACTGATTTTAATATTGCTTGATTACTCATTCAAATAAAACAGTTTCTACCGTTCTCCTACTTTTACGTGACGTGTCTCTCAAGAGCGTGAACGATCACGGCCCTCCACGATTTCCGACCCTTTGTAGCCCTAAGCAATGTTTGAGACGCCTTACGATCACTACTAGTTCACGTTCTGTCATCCATATACAGAACCTTGTTTGGTAGGCTAGCCTCCTTTTACATCTGCCTTTCGGACTTATTTATGACCTGTAAACGTCAAAATTTCCTAGCCTTCTTTGCTTTTTATGCATCCCAGTAATGTCAACTGTGTCTTTCTAGTCATAAGCAAAAGATACCTTTTTTTATTAACAGTAACTACCTTAATATACAATAAACTATCAAAGAAACGACAGCGTAACGCATAGGGTCGGGTTCTTGAGTATGACAGCGTATTTCTTGCTCTTACACACTACTGCAACAATGGACTGATCAGATTTAGAAATATCGCAAGTAGCTACATTAGAGTAGGATTTGAGTAGTATTTGATATACTCAAGTATTTCCGTTCTATGTATGAATATTTAATAACCTCCTCGCCTTTGTTTACCCTGCCTAGTCTTCTGTTCCTTCGATAATATCTAATACGGGCTTCCTAATTCAAAATCAACATTAATAAAGATCGTTAAAGATTGAGTGACTTGGTCTGCGTAACTGTTTATATATATATATATATATATATATATATATATATATATATATATATATATAAAATTGAACATATAAGTCAACACTTGGAGGCGACAGTCTGTTTCATGCTAGATGCAATCGTCAGAGTTGCATGACGATTGCATCCAGCATGAAACAGACCGTCGCCTCCAGTTGTTGACTTCTATGTTCACTTTTATATTTACACGCGCTCTATTTCTGATATTGAGCACTTCATCCCATAAATATAGCACACTTTAAGACTATATTTCTTCATATATATATATATATATATATATATATATATATATATATATATGTATATAAACAGTTATATAGATAATATATATGTATATATATATTACATATAAATATAAATTAAATGTTCCCTATTTTAATTATATATATATATATATATATATATATATATATATATATATATATAGATATATAATTAAATAGGGAACATTTAATCTATCAAAATTCTGATACAAATGTCAAAATGAAAATCGTCCGAATTAAAATTTAAACTACTGAAGGGAAATACAACTCCTTGAAATAGATCTACAAAGAGACAAGGTGGGGAGGAAAAAAGAAACAATTTTAAATTTCGCCCAGAAAGAGACAAGGACTCGCCGAAAAGTGCCAATTTATGTTTCAGTTCCTTCTGTCTACACAGAGCCGCACGAGACGTGTTGATAAGAACCGCCTCCAAGACGTTCAGATGGTGTATAGTTCGAGCTATGTGCCGCCCAAAATATATATATGCGTGTTATCTGTAATAATTTCTTCAAGTATATATATATATATATATATATATATATATATATATATATATATATATATATATATATATATATATGGTGTATGGGGTGTATCGTCATTGGTAGCACCTTTGTCGTGGAGCGGTCAGCGCTGCTTTACACACGTGAATTGGGAGGCGGAAATGCAGAGTTCCAAGAAGTCGCATGGACACTGCGACGGCCACACCCTTGACAACGGCACCGACTGTCCGACTAAACTGTGTGAGGGTAGTTGAAAGGGGGAGGAGAAACCCTCTCCACCCCCACCCCCCGTGGCAAGTGTCCATCGGCCAGTTAGCAGCCTGAGCGTTGGAGCTGTGCCTCTGAGCTCAACGGCTTTACCAGTGGGCGGAGGAACTTCTGAGAGAAGTGACAAAGTAATCTCAACAGTGCAAACGGGACCGGCAAGAAATAGCACTATTCTGCCCTGAATGTCAGCATGAACCACATTTACGAGGAGTGGTGACTCAAAATGTTCTAACTGAATAAATGATGATGATATTTATCATATAAATCTAGAAGCAGGCATAAAACAATCCACACATTCAGCTAAAAGTGAAAATAAAACCATCCTTGATAATGGCTAGAAGTATAGCCGAAAGCGCTCAGACATATGGAACATTCGGAGAATTTCTACATAAGTTATGTCCCAACAAAGGAGAAAATTATAAGAACAGAAGAAAGGTTAAGTAAAAAAAAATTTTACCGCAGTACCTTGTCTGTCGTTTTTAATGAAATGTGTATAAAGGTGTGATTACTACCTAAATACACAATAATACGAGGATCATTCAATAAATAAGGTGAATTTTTCGGTATAAGGACTTCTAATGCAGATAGAAACTTACTCTTTTTAATTTTTTTTTTTGTTTTGTTTTACTTCTTTTTCACATGGATTTAATTTCTTTTGCAGATTAAAAAAAACTTTGAGAGTTTTGGCGATTAACAAAGATGGCCGACCAAGAAGCATGCTCCAGGATTGAACAGCGGTCAGTTATCAAGTTTTTGGTTG